>JAAXCT010000359.1:0-589571 GCA_012490785.1 Eragrostis nindensis | reverse complement strand
ATGCTAGAGACTCTTCTCGTTATATTGTACTGTATAAAGTCATAAAGATAGTCTAATAAGGGTTACAAGACATAAAGAGAATATATTCCAGATGCATGAACGTATAGAATATCAAGTCATGAGGAAAGGACAATGTACTACAGAGTGCAGAACGCGAAGAACAAACAGATAGAGGACATGCATAAAAGAAAATTCGCAATTGATACTCTAAAACACTCGTAAAACTAATTCTAGGAAGGCATCATGAAAAATCAAAACAGGGAACAGACAAGCGGTAATGCCCATTCTAATATATACAAGTAATCATAATTTCGATAAGCCACAAATAGTACACTTTCTTCATGGTATTAGGATCTTGTGGTTTGTAGTTTAGTTGTTGTTGGACTTTTAAGTTCTTGATTGAGCACGGATATACATGTCGTTGCACTAGCACATGGTTATGATTCAGCAAATGGAAAATGTTTCAGACCGCTGCAATGCTATGAGCCTAACTGTTGCCCAGATTACATCACTCGATACATGAAAAAACAAATGGTCTCTGCCAGACTGCAACCATATGTGCATGTTTTTATTACACCCATCTCGTCATTTTAAGCACCAGAAATAATCAACCAGAATTAAGGACAGTAACGATGGAGATTGAGAGCACGGGATGGTACCAAATCTGAGAAACAAATCTGCAAAGGAAGGTAAAAAACTTATGACTCCCTCTGATTTATATATATATATGATGATTGTTAAAACTTGAAACCAACCGGTGTCGTATAAAAAAGTTGGAGGGTGTACATTTCTACATATGAGCAAAGCAACACACCATCACGCATTCTAGTGATATTCCTTTTTTTTTTTTGGGAATGAGCACAGTTTCTATTCCAGTTAGGGGAAAGCAGATGCACACTAGTTTTATTTGCAGAGACAAACTTGTGTGATTGGAAGAGAACTAGCCGGCAGAATCTTACACGCGAAGCAACTTAATAATTAATCTTATTAGTTTTCATGTAGATACTGAATGTAAAGATCATATCAGTAGACAAACTGACCGATACACTCTCATATCCACATCTTGCAGAACTGAGTACTCAGATTGTTATCTGCAACGAATTAATTAAAGATGAGCATACGAATATATGATTCAATAATCAAATTCACATGAAAATAATTACCTGATGCAAAACTGATCAACCTGGAGGAACAGAATGGTAAAGAGAAGGGTGGTGAAACTAAAAGGTTATCCATTTCAACAGGCTGGAGAAGATGAGAAAAGTACACTAGATTCTGTCTAGCCGATAATCATCCACCCAAACAATCGGTTAAATCGTTGTGGAAACGGAGGTATCGATTCCATCAGTTAACTCACGCCTGCATCCCATACACATCACTGCAGCATAAATCCTGCAGGAGATCAAAGCAAGATTCCATCAGCAATCTCATGTCGATCTAGAGCATTCCCCTGTCTGATTATGAAGCATTTTTCGCCTGTCTTGGAGAAAAAATCTGATCACAAAGCATCGTTTGAGCTTGTCCGGAACTCACATTATGTACTGCTGAAAAGAAAAGGGGAATAAACCAAGGATGAGAAGGAACATACATAAAGCAGGCAGGTGCAAAGGTATGGCCGTCTTCCTGTACTAATCAGGATGAACCACGTCATCATTAGATACATATGATGATGTACAGCAATGTAGTACACAATAATGAGATTTTGAATCAGATTCGTTCTTGCTTCCTCGAGCAGGCAGATCTTGTGTTAAAATTGAACTGCAAGCTACTTACTATTGTGCTTCAACTTCAAGGCACCACCATCCTCCCTCCTATATATAGACTCGACAGACCAGTCATCACCTGTCAAGACAGATGTCGGTTGATCAGAGAAGCAACATGGCGTACAGGGAGTTGGAGCTGACCCTGCTGTCGGCGCGAGACCCTCAAGACGTGAACCTGCTCACGAGCATGAACGTGTACGCCGTGGCGAGCATCTCCGGCGACCCGATGACGCTGCAGTGCACCCCACCGGACCCCTCCGGCGGGCGGAACCCGTGCTGGAACGCCACGCTCCCGGTTCTCCGTCCCGCCACGCGGCCGCGGCCGGCGGCGGCTGGCTTCACGTGCTGCTCCGGTCCGACCGCGCCCTCGGCGACCGCGACGTCGGCGAGGTCATCGTCCCGCTCGCCGAGCTCCTCGCCGGCGCGGACGGCCCGGGCCAGCAGCCGCCGCGGCTCGCGTCGTACCAGGTGCACACGGTGCACCGCGGCGAGCCGCGCGGCGTGCTCAACGTGTCCTACCGCCTGGGCCCCGTCGTCGCCCCGCGCCCCCGCTCAGAGAGGCGACGGAGACAAGTCGCCCGTCATCGCGTACCCGGTGCCGCAGCAGCAGCAGCCGTTCCCACCCCAGAACGGCTCCTACTATCCGGCGGCGCGCCGCAGCGCAGCAGTTCCCACCCCAAACGCCTACTACTACACTACACGGCGCCGCCGCCGCAGCCGTTCCAACCGCAAAATCCGGTGCAGCCGTACCATCGCCCACACGACGCCTATCTCGCCGCCGCCGCCGCCGCGACATGGTGCCGTTCACGAGGAGGATCTGTCGCCGAGGAAGACAGCGGGCAGCGGGCATGGGCCTACCAAACTTTGCGTGGGCCCCCACACTCAGATCATCCAGTGCCCCCCAGCTCCTCCTCGGTCCAACACCATCCCAGCGAAGGCAGCAGATGAGTCAAGGCCCAAGCCGTCCTATGTCCCACCTCAGTCCAATGCAAGCCTAGGAAAACTCCCAGCGAAGGCAGCAGATGAGTCAAGGCCCAAGCCGTCCTATGTCCCACTCAGTCCAACGCAAGCTAGGAAACCAGATTACACACGGCCCAATCGTTCCCACAGCATGACAAAACACATCATTCAGGACCCAAAGCCCTGCAGCAGGACACACAGCAGGAGCTTATGATGCTCCCAATCGTCCCAACATGAGCCCTAAAAAGCAATATTATCCCTCAAGGCACGACGCTTTGCCACAGCAGCAAGTCACACAAGTAATAAGAGAATATGCATCACCAGTCCACAACCAATATCCCTCAAGACTCGAGACCCAAAGAAGAGGCTTATGTCCCTACTCGGGCCAATAACACGCCAGGAAAGACAGATCACTCAGGGCCCAAAGCGGCCTACAACATGAAAGGATGCCCACGGCAACAGCTCGCTAAATTTCTATGTACAAGTTTTACTTGTAAGTCGTTTAATAAACCTGTAAAGTTTGTATGAATAACCTTTCTTTCCTGGAGAGCGTGTATGAATGCATGGGCTTGTAATAGGTATCCTTCTTTTAACCAATCTGAATAACATGTAAGCAACTGAGAATGTAAGCATGGCTTGTAAATGAGCAACTTGTGTACCCTGCTTTTAACTGTAAAACATGTAAGAAACACTGTTTCTACAACAGCTGTAGGTGATGTGATAGTCAACAGGCATAGCATTTTATTTATAAAGATTTGCCCACAACAGAATGGAACATTCCTCAGAATCATAAGGGAAAGATCAACTAGGCATAACGACCTCACGGGTTCATCAATAATTTGGCGACAAGCACAAACATGTGATGATACATGATTTATCTTGTCTAGAATGTTACGCACTTAGGCTGCCAGAAAAAAATGTGGTGTTAGTTGCTGCTGTCGTGTGTTTTGTTTGTGTGTGTTCTGATGTTTGTATGTCTCTATCCTCCACCTCCTGCTTCACTCATGAATCGACATGTAACACCCTGCTCATGTATGTGCTTAATGAAATGAAAAGGTGGGATGCTCTCCCACCGAATTGCTCAAAAAAAAAAACAAATGGTTCTTTGCAGACTGCAACCGTATGTGCATGTTTTTATTACACCCCTCTAGTCATTTTAAGCACCAACCAGAATTAAGGACAGTAACGATGGCGATTGTTAAAACTGCTTGAGAGCACGGGATGGTACCAAATTCTGAGAACACAAATCTGCAAAGGGAAGGTAAAAACTTATGCCCTCTGATTATATATATATATATAGTGTAGGTATAATATGTGGCTAGCTACATAATTCCTAATTCTATAGCCGGGTCGCTCGGTCCAGCCCGACCAGGACGCCCTGCGCGCCCGCTCCCCTCCCCTTCCCCGTGTGCGCCCGCTCCCCTCCCCGAACGAGTCGACTCGCTGAGCCGATGTCCACACGAATTAGAGGCCGATCCCGCTCTGCGCCGCCAGAAACCAACCCATCAACCTCGACACAAACTCAGCCATGGCGATACGCGTCGATGCCTCGTCGTCATATGCAACCAGGGTGTAGGAAAACGGGCGGGCCAACAAATTCTGACCACCGTGCAACCATGTGCTTCCTTGATTGGACGTTACCCCCCGCTCTGACGGACGCGGCGATGTATCCGCATATGTCCCTGAGAAATCGATAGCCTTCAGACTGATTTGCCGAGCAGCCGTGGAGGCAGCCATGATCCGTGGCTCACACAGGCGCTGGTCGTCCATGGCTCCTCTGTTGATTGATTTCGTGATTGGAAATGATGTGATTTCCGTCGGATTGGTTCCTGCTGATGGAGGAGGCTCGTCTTTGATGGCTGAACATAGAGGATCAGGTTCGGATCGTCAACGATGGCCTCCAAAACAGTCAGATCAGCTCCTACAGCAGCCTACCACTTACGTTTCCTCCTGCAGCAGCTGATGAGTTGCAGATATCTTCAGAACAGATTCTTTGTTCTGGACTACCACTTACGTTTCCTGATTTTGGCTGCCATTCACAAATTCCAGCGCTGACCATTACCAATGAATTCGTTCACGTCATATGTGCAACATTCAGTGATAAGCACTTGGCAGTCTGGCACAACTATTTTACAACTCTGATATCCACAATTCACCACAATGCCTAAGCATTTACCAAAACACCGTCATAATTTTTAAAAACAATAGTCGCTGAATGCTTATGTATGCAGGATAAAGGTAGTGGTAACGGACGTATGTTGCCAACTGAAAAGTGCAACAAGCTTATCAAAGATCAGATTATGAGAAATCTGGGCACAATTGACATGCTGGAGGAATACAAATCAAAAATATCAAGAACACTACAATGTGTTCAATTCAGATACACAATTATAGGGTATTATTTTGCGCAGGCAGTTCGTTGAATCACATATCCAGTGGTAGTTTCACAAATCATGTACAGGATATAGATGCTAAACATTGGACTAATATACATGCTAAAAAAACGCAATCCTTAATAGCTTATTACAAAGGCATCGTAACTCTCCATAACCAGAATTGTTTTGGTTCTAGGTGCCCTGCCACACCATCAGAACAAGTTGTAAATCTGATAATGGTGATTTACAAGAATATTGTATTTAATAGAGCTTGCATGTGGTTTACCAGAATCTTTGATCTGCCAAATTAATAAATTGCCACATCTGGACAGGTCAAATATTAAAGCTTAGATCCTTAGTCACAAAAAAGAACCTGATGTTGTCATTACTCTTAAGTACCAAGTACAAGGTTGCTGCTCTGCATTTACAGGTGCTTCAAAAGTCACCGTCTAAATTACAGTGAAAAAACTTCGATCTTGATTGTACAGACATCAAGATACAAAACAAGCACGAATGTGTGGTAACTGAACAACATTAAAAAGGACACTGATAAAAATAAAAAAAATACATTTTCATCTGGAATCATTTAGTGCTATGCCTATATGCCTGGCTCGATGACCAATGCTCCCAACTCAAATGGCTTCCACGCCTCCATTCCTGTTGGTTGATCTCAAATGAAAGCGTGGATCCAGCCCATGATTTTCACAAGAGACCGATTACCTGAAACAATCATAATAAAAACAATAATAAATACACAAGTTTTACATTTCTAAAATTAAGGGATCACCAATGAGCTTGCTATCTGTAAATACAAGCAACATATTATATGCTAGCTGACAACAAAATCACAGATCAAAAGGTTTCATTGACACCCTATCAATCAAGATTTAAAAAAATACTGTCCTGGAACCAGAAACCATCTTGTATGCAGGAAGCACTGAATCAGAAGCTGTCGTATTAGAAAGATTTCATTGACACCCTATCAATTCTATCTGCAGCATAATGTTTCAATCACGGAGTGGTATAGCAGGTACAAAGCACCTCATCCAGCTGTGTTGACACATATGCTGCAGATAGAATTGGGACCGAGAGTTGTAACTGAAATTTCTGGAGTCACAATTTTTCACCATGGCTCAAATTTGGATAAAAGTAGGACCAACAAATTCAAAACAAGACAAGATTTCCATAGCAGACAAAGCAATTATTAGGCATACATTGATTTGGGTGAATCAGTGATCTAACACACTTTGATATCGGTAAAAGGTGGCATATGGTTGACAATGCAACATGAAAAAACATGATAGTAACAAAGGACAAACCACTAATGTAATACTAGAACAATTTGAAATATCAACGCATCATAATGGACCTACATAAAGTTAGAAACCCTCTCCTACACACCGATTCAAAGCTGCCACCACACCAAAAATCTCAAGAGCATCAAAGAAAGTACAGCCAGTAAGGTAAGAAGCCATAAATCCTGCAACTCCTCTTAGCTCAGTGTACTTTTCCTACGAGCAGGTCGTTTTCGAGAGCTCATTTCATCTTATTTACTTTAATCATGGTGTGGTACAGCAGGTACAACAGCACATCATCCAGCTGCAGGCAATCCCTCACGCTGCAGTTAGAATTGGAATCAAGAGTTGTAATTGAAATTTTCGAAGTCATAATCTTTTTACTTTAAGGTCAAATTGGGATTCAACAAAGACTAATACCATTCCTAAGCCTATATGATTCACTTACTACAATGAAAAGGGAGACAACAGGTTAACGATACCACAACTGTGAATTAAGAAACAACAAACAAATTTATGGATCAGATTAACAATTTTAAAAAGAAAATATAATGCAGTGAGTATATGTTGTGAATGAAACAGGATCTGTTGATGCGTCCATGGCTGCTTACTGCTCATACATAAGCAAGCGGACCCTTTCCAGATTTGTCCAGAGGCCTTATCACCTGTAATAATAATTAAAACATAGGAAACAATCATAAACCAGCCGTCCACAGCAAATAGAAAATAGCTAATCAATACATAATAATCATGACTTTCGATAACCAATAATCCAGCCGTCCATAGGACAGTTGAGGGGATGCACAAACCGATACCCAGTAACCATGAATTTCTGGATTGGGGAAGAAATTGGGGCGCACAGACCTTAGATCCATTGACTTACTAGCGGATTTAAATTGGATTTGGGAAAGAAATTGGAGTATCCTTGCTTGTGGACGCCAGCGTGTTGATTTGCTCAAAAGCGGATGATATCAAATCCTCCTCAGATCTGCACGCAACAGAAGAAATTGGGACCGGGAATAAGTAAATTACACGCAAGATCAAAAGAAAACGGTAGGTATTGTATGAATGATGAGAATTCGACCTGAGGGACCTCCGCCGATGCAGAAACAATGGAGCCGCCGCGCCTCCTTCCCCATCCCATGCACCCTGTCAACGAAGCGGGGGACAGTCAATTTGAAGGAGGAAGCCCGATGGGACAGCAAATTGAAGGATGGAACAGGAGCGACGCCGGAGATGGACTGGTGCGACCTTACCGGCGAGCGATTTCGACGGGAAGACGGAGAAGCAGCGGTTCCGGGCCAGCGCAGGGAGCTCGTCGATCTCGAGAACGTGGGATCGGGAACGGTTTGAAGCCGGGGAGGAGTGAGCCGTGAAATACGGAGCGGAATGGGAGTGTGGTAGTGAGCGAGCCGACGCGGGGCACGGGCCGAAACGCGGGAGCGTGACCTTGGTCAGCCGGTTAGATTTGGTGCGGGTTTGGACCTGGCTACAGAATTAGATATCCTGTAGCTAGGTATAGATAATACATTACCTATATATATATATATATATATATATATATATATATATATATATATATATATATAGGGCAGCGCTAATTCACACCCTGGGTGTGAAATAATATATCACACCCCAGCCCACCTCCCAACCGAACTGGCTCAGGAGGCACCCAGACACCTGCGCGCATGCACCATGTAGTTTACTATTTAATTGTCTCCAGGTTGCTTCCATTATTAACGCAATGATGCTCTTGAATAGGAATATTACTACCATTCTTTATTGTCTCCTGCCATCAAACAGCTCGTTAAAGATTGGAAAGTAATCAAAGATTGGGAACGGCCAAATGTTGGACCTTTTTCGACTTGGAATTCACGAAACTGCAAATAAATAACCGAGATTAATTGGTTCAGGGCAACGTACTTAGGCAGCCTGATCACAAATACTATCGTTTCTACACATGAAAAGAAAGACAAGATAAACTAGACGCGGCCAGACAACTTTTTTCTGACACTGCCATATAAGAGTCTTTTCTAGTAGGAAATAACAAGATCAGAAATCCCATGTGACCAGAAAAACCAGGCATGCATAACAAAATGGAGATACGTCTGATCAAATATGCATGAATCACGTTTTGCCATTAGGAAATTAAAAATTTTGCTATTTGAGAAATTAGATCATAAATGTGGTACAATGATGAAGTTGATCAAGGCCACAGAAACTCAGGCTACACATTGTAAAATGTTTCTCTCAAGTGTAAATATCTGGTCCCAGGATTTTATTTTGCATATAACAAACTCCATTTTTCGAGTAAAGGCTCTCTGCAAAATGTGTGATCAGAATATAATGATTTTGCGACTAACAGCTTATCCCATTTGTGATCAGGAAAACTAGTACATTTTGCTATTTCACTAACCATGTTTTTGCTCCAGCAATCCATGTTTTGGTTTTTTACAAAAAAGATGCAAATCGTAAAAGGTACGATTTTCTTATGTAAATACTATCATGCGGGATCACAAAAACTCGTGGATTGATATTGATTCTTAGGAATGCTTCCCAGACTAAATTTTTTGCTAGATTTACAAAAAAAAGTTGATACTCCCTCGGACATTGTGTTAATGAAAATATGATTATTGGTGCAATATCTCATGGCTATATATCAATCTTGATTATCTGCACTACAAGGTGCCATGTGAACGTGTGGAAAATAGTATTTATGCAAGATGCAAACAAAAAATACACAATATTGCGTGCATCAACACCCCAAGAGGTTATTTGTTATTCATCGGTCATATGAGATTTGGTTTTGTCCCAGTCACATTTTGACCGTAAAAGCTTTCTTGTGTAACAAAAGATGCAATCATAAAAGGTATGATTTTCATATGTAAATACTATCATGTGCGATCACAAAAATTTGTGGGTTTTATGATCTAGTTTTTCATGACCATAGAAACTTACAATACTTTGTGACGTCAGTGTTCTACTTTTTACAGTACCTAGATTTGTTAGTTCTTAGATTCCTTGCATGAGAAAGATGCGTGAAGGGCACCAAATGAATAAATACAAAATTCCTTGCACCAATAGCCCCAAGAATTTTGTTTTGTATAGTCACATTTTGACCAGAAAAACCTTCTCGTATAACTGTAAAATTATTTGTTTTATTGGTCGCAATCTTAAGTAGTACAAACCAACTATACGATTGTAAAAAAGAAATCAGATTTATATTCTAGGCCTTGCAAAAAATAAAAAAAATACTTGTTGATACCTTGCCATCACAAAGACGCAAATCCTTTGGAGCTTGACTATGATTTAGTAAAGTTTCAATCATAAAAACCAAGTACATTTACACACACACACACACACACACAAAGAGATTCCCAACTGTACATCTGGAGAGGACAGAAGCTTTTTCCTGCTGTTTGTATCAAATGTAGACGTGCGTCATTAGCGAGTCGGCGTCCTCAGGCACCATGCTGCTGGGTGCCTTGATCAGATCATGAAACTCGTGATCCATTTGTTTATGCGCACCGTCGACGGAAAGCAAACGGGATCTTGAACAACTTCGGAAGTGATGCCGCGATGCCAGGAAATGCTGAGTTCACGTGAGATGGCGTGCCAGCGCAGGAACACTTTCAACGAACGAAGTGGGCACTCCCATGGCCATGCCCTGTCGTGGTTGTTGGCAGGAATCCAAGAAATCCAAGAAATCGATAAATGGCAAGATGAGCAATGCGATGCAGAAAATGGCCACGAGATCATACCTTGTTGTGCTGCTCCTTGCTCCTGTCGTTGCAAGCTCCAAGCGCATCACCGGCGGCCGGAACATCATCGCGTATTGTGGTTCAGGACAGGGAGAGTGAAAGGAGAGAGAGAATATGAGACGGCAACGTGATCTCAGATATATATAAACGTCAGGCATTTGTGAGAAGAATTATGGAGCGGCTGGCCCTAAATTGGAATGAATTAATCCATGCCATAATTTCCCTGCTCCAATCAATGCTTTCTATAATAAAGCACCTTAATTAAGAAACAATGACGTGTGCAGCCATGCATGCTTTGGTTGATTAAAAACCAGCACCCACGTCAGTTTGCACCAAATGTGGCTGGAGTGTGAAATATTATTTCACACCCAGGGAGCTATATAGGGGTACTATATATATATATATATATATATAAAAATATATAATACATTACCTATATATATATATACATATATATATATATATACATATATATAGGCCAGCGCTATTCCATACCCAGGGTATGGAATATTATTCCGTACCCGAGCCATTCCCGCGAGCCGCGCGCTGGCGCCCCGTCCCGACGCGCCTCCCCTCACGTTCGGTTTTGTCTACGCGGCGGCGTGCGTGATGCAACCGGCCACCCCGGTTTGGTTTTCGCAGGATCCAAAAAAACGGCTCACATGAAGCTCGTTCCCACAACGATGGACATGTCCACCCAGGACTCGACACGTACATGACGTAAGTGCAAAAAAACATGTAACACGTACGTGATCTTGCCTCTTTGTCAACTTCTCTCTCTATTTGGAACTACACAAATGCCACATGTTTATTTGCAAAAAAAGTAAATTTCCAAAGTTACTTTCTGACAACAGGCCTAATACTACATTGGACCCAATAAACCTTTGGATTAATATAATCAAACTCCACCTACAACATTGCGATTGTACAACAGTAAGATCACCATCTAGCGATCATTACTAGTAGTAGAAAGAACCAGCAGGTAGTACTAGCAAAGAATAAACTGTGCAGAATTCCCAAAACTTGTGGTTCTTTCATAAAACATTTAACCAAGGATGCCTGGAATTCTCTAGCTACTTTGAGGGCAGAATTCCTTGTCCCTCCATTGCAACAATGGCGGCAGACGGGCAGTCATGTTGACGCAATGCCACAAAGAAAATCAAATCCCAAGAGAATACACGATGAACTGACAGTGCCTCATAAACTGGTGATTGATATCTTTGCTACAGTATCATTAAATTGGCCAACCATAGATGCCATGTCCTTTGCAAAGAGTAGTACAAATATTACAGCATGAAATACGATTTGATCTTAAAATGTAAACATAAATAGGTGACATCAGATTCAAAAGATCCGAACTAGTTTTTGGAGAATCTGATAGGATCGATTATGCAACTACTAAATCACTAAATATACTCTATGGTGTCCTTTGGATGCATAGTTTGTTGCTTCCTCGATCTAGGTAGATGTCGTGAGCATTCCATGATTCATTTATAAAGTTTGCCGAATTTTTTAGTCAGCCTTCACCTCCTCTGGATTTTCAGCTGCAAGAACAAATTTGGAACAATTAGATCTTTATAAAAGAACTTGATCAAAAGAATCCACCATGCCATAAGCATTTCAGATAAAAACAGATCAGGTGTCCCAGCATCAAATTAGAATTAATTTGGTCAGTCTCTGTGAACAGTCTTGCATCTAAGTTTTGCAGGGGCAATTGATATTGGGGAAATTGCCAAAAATGATCGAACAATGTGAATCTAACTCTCTTTCATATTGTTTTAAAAAAAAAAAAACTCTCTTTCATATTGATCATGTCAAAACGAAGCCAGTGAAACATAAGAACGGCTTCATTTGCAGCAAAAGTTTCTGATCGTAAACAATATAATCTCTCTGCAAGCACAACTTAAATCATGTGCGATCAATTTAGCACTGAATTCGGTTGCTAATGACAAACAACAAGGAATGTCGATGTGAAGACATCATTCATTTTAATCATGCCAAGGTGCAGTTCGTCATCTTCTTTGCAAGTGTGATTGTAAATCAACCAAAATAGCAGCTTTACTCTTCTTTGTAGACTATAAACTCAAGAGCCTAGTCTATAATCAGGAGGCCTGAACAATAACAGCTAAAGAAAGGTACCTGGTTCAATCCAGTCATCACAGAAGGCAGCAGTGGCACCATCTCATCAGATCAGGGAGTAAAAGCAGCTGCCCATTGGAAAAAATCAAAACCAATTGGTATGAGATTTGTTGGAAAAAAAATCCCACTATCACAGGCAGATTTAATTAGAGGTTGTACTCGCAGACAGAAGCTGTAAAACATATGATATGGCAGTTTGAATGGCCAAGGAGTAACAAAAATACAGGAACCGTTTTGTGATACCTAGGGCAATAGCCATTTATGGCATAATTATTTGTCGAAATCTTCTAAATGGCAGCAAAGAATTGAGCATACTAAAGTAAACAGCTATGATGAGCACAAAGGAAATGCTTCAATTTTTGCACATTCATTCTCCAGATGCACATTCAAAAAATAATTTTGGAAGTAGATTTACTAAAAGATAGTGACAGCTGAAGAAATCCTCCTTCACTAGCAAACACGTTAGGACAACAAATCTAATTATACTAAACAATTTTTCTACTGACAAATAGTTCTATAACATGAAACCACTTAGTGTAATAAAATAATTAAACAGGTTAAGCATGCCTTTGTGTAAGGAGCGATCAACAATAGTTCTATAACATAAAACCACTTAGTTTAATAAGATAATTAAACAGGTTAAGGTTAAGCATGCCTTTGTGTAAGGAGCGATCAACAATTCATTCATAAAGTGATTGATTATCAACAAGAGGTGACAGGCTGAGACCTCACCTCTCAAGCTTACGGCTGAGCCTCGCAAGGAGCGCCTGGGCACCCCAAGTCCTGGACAGAATACCAAAGGTGGATACGACTCCCATAACAAAATGATTGATTATACAGTATAATTACAAATGCATTCAAATCTGATAGAGGAAGATACGAAACCTGGATATGACTCACCAAGCTGGATCTCTCTTCGTGTTCAGGGACCACTTGCGTCGAGGCAGCTTTAGCCGGTGGTGGCCACCACTGATCCCATCATGCGCGCCAGCGAAAAAGGTGAGTCTGATCTCGAGGGAGAACGGGTGGATTCGTTTGTAGACAGCAGGAGAGAAGCTGCTAATCAGATATTATGCACAGGAAAAACAAAACGTTGGGATCTGCTCATTTGATTAGGTTTGGGGCACGCAGATGGGATGGGACTAACCTGGAGTTTTGTTCATGGAGGAGGATCGCCATTCTCGGGACGCAGGGGCTGACGCCTGCCGAACCATCGGCCGCTCATCTCGTGGACAGAGGTGACACCACCAGGGCCGGGCTGGGTGCGCCCAGATCGCCATCCGCGTCACTTGCCGCCGAACTCGGGGCGGCGAATGTTCCACGACGATGGGTGTTGCCGTACGCAGAGGGGATGGGGCCGCCATGGATCCGGACCGAGCCAAAATGTGGGGTGTGGGCGAGCGCTTTGGATCTGCACCGCGAGGTGAGGAAGACGCCATGGATGGAAGCGGGGAGGGCACACGATCGGCGGCGGTTCCGATGAGAACGTGGGACCAGCTCGAGAGCTGGGAAAATCACTCGCCAGCCGAAAAACCGAGAGGAAAAAAAACGGGCGTGGGCGGCTCGGCCGCTAGGGTGGCGCGGCGCGAGCTGGGCCGTGGGTGGCTGGGTATGGAATATTATTCTATACCCAGGGTATAGAATATAAATACACCATATATATATATATACATATACATATACATATATATACATATATAGGGCAGCGCTAATTCACTCCCTGGGTGTGATATATTATTTCACACCCCAGCCAACCCAGTAGCCAACTCACCGAGCCACCCATGCGCCTGGTGCAATAGAAACGAATTAATTGCCATGCAGACAACTACCGCATCATGCATGCGCTGCGTATAAGGAAATGGCTAATTACTGCTACTAATTGCCGTAATTAATATTCTTGTTTAATTCAGCCGGTTGGCAACGTCCAATTAAAGCTGGACCAAATGATTCGGATTGTTGCCATACTTCTATGTTTAATACCGTTTGCTTCCAGGAATAATAAGATCATAGAATGGGTGTCCGGTCACAAAAACTACTGAAACAAAATCATAAAATTTATATATGCTGTCCATAGAAACCAAGGCCCAAGCTCGTAATTTTCGTGCATCAGATTTACAATTGTAAAAAAAATCTTATAGTATATGAAGTGTGTCAGCAGCCATACCATGAAATAGAATTTCACGCTGCTACATAGTAAAACATTTTGCTTTGGTAGTAACACCAGTAGCTAGTGCATCAAAAGGATTTTCAGATTTTGTGCTTGTAGTGAACATTTACGATGCGCCAACACATGGATTTTGCTACTAAGATATAATTGGATTGTAAAAGATGAGCTATCAGGAATATTGGAGCATAATATGTTTTTAGGCAACAATAGTTTACGTGTTCCTTTGACCATAAAAAATTGGTGTGTGGCCCGAAAAAAGGCAGTCGCAACATCAGAACTGTATGAATCCCTACACTCTTGACTTCAATTTGACTGGATTTATGATTACAACAAAAGTGAATGTATGGCTGTAACTAAGACCTTTTTATACTGATATTGTTTGAGTTCCCTTCTATAACTTGTCATTAGATGGCCGTGCATTCTGCAAGTTGAACTCTAGTCCTATTATTTCGGACCGAAAGTAGATTTTACAATTTAATGATCAAGCTATTCGATTCTGCAAGTTTTTGCTATAAGGGAATAGATATACTATAAGGAGACTCAACATGCAAGATAAGAAGTTTTTGCTACTAAAACATAATTCGACCATAAAAGACGAACCATGGATCATAATATTTTATTTTTGTGTAACAAATAGTTTATTTGTCCCTTTGGTGTATGTCCATAGACTAAGAACCTGCAAGCCATCACATCTGAATCCCCTACACTACTTATTTTCATTTGATTGAATATTGTGATTACACACACCAGTTTTATGATTGTAAGTAAGAACATTTTATACTCATATCGATTATGCATAATCCCTTCTCCAACTTGTGCCATAGCTGCCCATATCAATATGAAAGTTGAATTCTAGTTCCACATTTGCAGGCATGAATTAAAATTTTACATTTTATTGATCATTTTATTTTCTTTCTCAACAGCCGTATTCCTGCTCTTTCAGTACATAGATGAACACAATCTTTTTTTTTTTTTTGCATCGAGCGTAAATGGTGACTTGGATGAACAGAAATTTTGGGCCTGCAGTCTAATATGTGTTTTTTTATCACAGCTCTTGGTTTATATGATTTTCGGATACCGTCGACATTTTTTATGGTCAAAACTAATAACATTATGGTCACAATTTATACATGTACATCTTTAGTCTGCAAGCCAATTGCGAAATAGGTGGATATTTTTGCGACCATAGGTTGGTATTTTTTTTATTGCCTCTGATACGTTTTTGCAACCATATGCGGGTCTCGTGGGACCATAATTTTTTACTAGTGTGAAGTCATAAATTAGGGACACCATAATTGCAAAATCTGTAGATTTTGTGATATGGAAAACATGAACGATTCACAAAGGGGCGTTCAATTTTTTTTCTTCAATGTTGGACTTGTTTTTTATGCTTTACAAGTATCAATAGTAAAATCATGTTTACGGAATAGTAAATATGTTTTTCTTGAATCGCAACTATGAAATGGTTTCAATAATCAAAACTGAGTAGATTTTGCAGTTTCAATAATCATGATATACAATTGAGTGCATGTTTGCGATCACAAGCATGCAAAGTATCTTACGAGCCAGCTGACCATATTTTTTACACTCGGAGTTCATATTTCAACTATAAATACTTGAACGCCAATCATAAAATTTGTATACTATTTGAGGATTAGGTAGTCCTCAGGGACGAACAGAAACAAGGATCCGACATGCTTGCATCCATCAAAGGCTTCTAGTACTAGCGACAACGCATGCAATCGGCAGCGATGCAAGGTACATGGACGTGCCGCCGAATCAACTTGACCTCCGAGGTGCTCATTCGAATATATCTCTTGGCAATCTTGCTTTCGTCCATCCTGTTGCACACAAAATCCAAAAAGCATTAGAAAATTATTGACAAAACGAACACATCGACGGGTGGGACAGGAATCTGGTCACGTGGACTACGCCGCTTACCTGGTTCGTCCTGATGATATCCTTCAACGCACTGCCCAAGTCGGACCATGCTGCAAGGTAGGCGATGGCCAACAGGGATACGTACGGTAAAACTCTAGCTCCTGGAGTTGATGATGCCTGAAGCCAACAACGACCGTGTTCACCGTGTGCTAGCGCTTTCAACGGACTAGGTCGGCAGCCGCATGGCCTATCGTGCTTCACTGGAACACCACCATATATATACGCTCGCCGTTCTCCTCCAGACTGCTGAAAAAGAAACAGGAAACGATTAGATGGGAAAATGAACGGGGATGAGAAAAATAGGAACGGCACTACGTCTTACCTAATTGTGCTGCTCCATGCTCCCGTCGTCGTGAGCTCCGAGCGTATCGCCGGCCATCGGAGCATCATCGCGTATTGCCATCTTGGTTTAGGAGAGAGGAGAAAAAATATGAGAGATGGCAACGTGATTTCACAAATAAGCTTCAGCATTTGAGAAGACAGGCGAGGGAATGAATATGGCGTGTGCACTGATTTGGAATGAATTAATAACCAGCCATAATTGGCTTTCCCCAATCAACGCTTTATATAATGGAGCACGTTAATTAAAGGTCAATAATGACTTGCATGAGCGATTGCATGCGTGGAGGGATTGAGGCTGGGTCAGACCGGGTTGCATGTGGCTGGGTGTGAAATATTATTTCACACCCAGGGAGCTATATAGGGGTACTATACATATATATATATATATATATATACACATATATATATATATATGTATATATATGTATATATATGTATATGTATATATATATATGTATATATATATATATATATATATATATATATATATGATGATGATGATGATTGTTAAAACTTGAACCAACCGGTGTCGTATATAAAAAGTTGGAGGGTGTACCATTTCTACATATGAGCAAAAGCAACACACCATCACGCATTCTAGTGATATTCCTTTTTTTTTTTTGGTATAAGCACAGTTATCTATTCCAGTTAGGGGGAAAGCAGATGCACACTAGTTTTATTTGCAGAGATAAACTTGTGTGACCGGAAGAGAACTAGCTGGCAGAATCTTATACGCGAAGCAA
This sequence comes from Eragrostis nindensis, assembly GCA_012490785.1. Taxonomy (NCBI): domain Eukaryota; kingdom Viridiplantae; phylum Streptophyta; class Magnoliopsida; order Poales; family Poaceae; genus Eragrostis; species Eragrostis nindensis. The sequence goes on along the minus strand of JAAXCT010000359.1, from coordinate 572,085 downwards.
TTTAATAATTAATCTTGTTAGTTTTCATGTAGATACTGATGTAAAGATCATATCAGTAGACAAACTGACCGATACGCTCTCATACCATCATATCTTGCAGAACTGAGTACTCAGATTGTAATCTGCAACGAATTAATTAAAGATGAGCATACGAATATATGATTCAATAGTCAAATTCACATGAAAATAATTACCTGATGCAAAACTGATCAACCTGGAGGAACAGAATGGTAAAGAGAAGGGTGGTGAACGTGAACTGAAAGGTTATCCACTTCAACAGGCTGGAGAAGATGAGAAGAGTACACTAGATTCTGCCGAGCCGATAATCATCCACCCAAAAAATCGGTTAAATCGTCGTGGAAACGGAGGTATCGATTCCATCAGTTAACTCACGCCTGAATCCCAGACACATCACTGCAGCATAAATCCTGCAGGAGATCAAGCAAGATTCCATAAGCAATCTCATGTCGATCTAGAGCATTCCCCTGTCTGATTATGAAGCATTTTTCGACTGTCTAGGAGAAAAAAATCTGATCACAAAGCATCGTTTGAGCTTGTCCGGAACTCACATTATGTACTGCTGAAAAGAGAAGGGGAATAAACCAAGGAATGAAAAGGGAACGTACATAAAGCAGGCAGGTGCAAAGGTATGGCCTCATCCTTGTGTACTAATCAGGATGAACCACGTCATCATCAGTTACAATACTGTACATCAATGTAGTACACAATAACGGAGATTTTGAATCAGATTCGTTCTTGCTTCTACGAGCAGGCAGATCTTGTGTCACATTGAACTGCAAGCTACTTATTGTGCTTCAACTTCAAGACACCCCCATCCTCCCTCCTATATATATAGACCCAGACCAGTCACCACCTGGTCAAGACACAGAGGTTGATCAGAGAAGCAGCATGGCGTACAGGGAGTTGGAGCTGACCCTGCTGTCGGCGCGAGACCTCAAGAACGTGAACCTGTTCATGCGCATGGACGTGTACGCCGTGGCGAGCATCTCCGGCGACCCGATGACGCGGCAGTGCACCCCGACGGACCCCTCCGGCGGGCGGAACCCGTGCTGGAACGCCACGCTCCGGTTCTCCGTCCCGGCCAGCGCGGCCGCGGCCGGCGGCGGCTGGCTCCACGTGCTGCTCCGGTGCGAGCGCGCCCTCGGCGACCGCGACGTCGGCGAGGTCATCGTCCCGCTCGCCGATCTCCTCGTCGGCGCGGACGGCCCGGGCCAGCAGCCGCAGCGGCTCGCGTCGTACCAGGTGCACACGGTGCACCGCGGCGAGCCGCGCGGCGTGCTCAACGTGTCCTACCGCCTGGGCCCCGTCGTCGCCCCGCTCAAGAGAGGCGACGGAGACAAGTCGCCCGTCATCGCCTACCCGGTGCCGCCGCAGCAGCAGCCGTTCCAACCCCAGAAAGGCTCCTACTATCCGGTGGCGGCGCGCAGCAGCCTTTCCAACCGCAAAATCCGGTGGCGGCGCAGCCGTACCATCGCCCATGCGACGCCTATCCCCCGCCGCCGCCTCGACATGGCGCCGGCGGCCACGAGGAGGATCTGTCGCCGAGGAAGACGGCGAGCAACGGGCATGGGCCAACCCAAGTTTGCGTGGGCCCCCACACTCAGATCATCCTCAGTGCGCCCGCTCCTCCTCCTCGGTCCAACACCATCCCAGCCAAGGAAGATGGGTCAAGGCCCAAACCGTCTTATGTCCCACCTCAATCCAACGCAAGCCTTGGAAAAACAGATTACTCACGGGCCAAATCGTTCCCACAGCACGACACTCAAGTAAATTGGCCCGACGTTCCTCCAAAATTAGCCCAGGAAAATACTGATCATTCACGGCCTAAATCGTTCCCACATCATGACACTCAAGTAGGAGCTTATGCCCCAAATTGGCCCAACGTCAGCCCTCCAAATTTAGCCGAGGACAAAACACATCATTCAGGACGCAAAGCCCTGCAGCAGGACACACAGGCAGGAGCTTATACTCCCAATCGGCCCAACATGAGCCCTAAAAAGCCAGATACCTCACGACACGAAGCTCTGCCACAGCAGCCGTACCATCAGCTCCCACACGACGCCTATCCGCCGCCGCCGCCTCGACATGGTGCCGGTCACGAGGAGGATCTGTCGCCGAGGAAGACAGCGGGCAGCGGGCATGGGCCTACCCAAGTTTGCGTGGGCCCCCACACTCAGATCATCCTAGGTGCCCCCGCTCCTCCTCGGTCCAACACCATCCCAGCGAAGAAAGCAGCAGATGAGTCAAGGCCCAAGCCAGTCCTATGTCCCACCTCAGTCCAACGCAAGCCTAGGAAAACCAGATTACACACGGCCCAAATCGTTCCCACAGCATGACAAAACACATCATTCAGGACCCAAAGCCCTGCAGCAGGACACACAGGCAGGAGCTTATGCTCCCAATCGCCCCAACATGAGCCCTAAAAAGCAATATCCCTCGAGGCACGACGCTTTGCCACAGCAGCAAGTCACACAAGTAAGAGAATATGTATCAACTCAGTCCACAACCAATATCCCTCAAGACTCGAGACCCAAAGAGGCTTATGCCCCTACTCGGGCCAATAACACGCCAGGAAAGACAGATCACTCAGGGCCCAAAGCGGCCCTACAACATGAGAGGATGCCCACGGCAACAGCTCGCTAAATTTCTATACAAGTTTGTACTTGTAAGTCGTGTCAATAAACCTGTAAAGTTTGTATGAATAACCTTTCTTTCCTGGAGAGCGTGTATGAATGCATGGGCTTGTAATAGGTATCCTTCTTTTAACCAATCTGAATAACATGTAAGCATGGCTTGTAAATAGAGCAACTTGTGTGCCCTGCTTTTAACTGTAAAACATGTAAGCAACACTGTTTCTACAACAGCTGTAGGTAATGTGATAGTCAACAGGCATAGCATTTATTCATAAAATTTGCCCAGACAGAATGGAACATTCCTCAGTATCATAAGGGAAAGAACAAGGAGACCATCACCGGACCAACTAGGCATTAACGATCACAAGGGTTCATCAAATAATTCGGTGACAAGCACAAACGTGTGTGATGATACATGATTTATCTTTGTCTAGAATGTTACGCACTTAGGCTGCCAGAAAGAAAAATACAGGCCCTAGTCGAAAGCCATTCAGCGCTACTTGAAAGTCATTCAGCTGACAGTGTGCACCATCCTTCAGGCCGTTCGCAGGATGATGTGAACGCCACTGTCAGTGTCCACAATGTCGCTAAGCTCGCCAACCTTGAGGGCAAAGGTGGCGTCTTCAAAGGGTTTCTGCATCTGCCTCCTCCCAAAGGTACCTATGATTGCAAAATCATAGTTAGAAAGATCTGACTGTGAATCAGACTGGCGATGGTTACATGCCAAAAGATGCAATGCATTCAAACACATGCAATGCTTAAGGCAATACAAGACAACAGTCTGGAGTGATATGCTTTGCTTCCAAAACCCCTGTAACTATCATTGTATTCTCTGTACACCTTAATATCAACACAAGAGATGAGATGCACACCTACGCAGCACGGATACGGATACGTGTATCAGTATCCGGCGGATACGGATACGGCAATACGCCGTTTTCTCAAACAACCCGATACGCGGATACTTTTGAATTTTTTTAAAAAATATATAATATGCAATATTATGCTAAAATGTAAGAAGAAAAGAAAATGAGAGATATGAGAAGGGCGTAGAGAATGGCGTGCTGGGCTATCTGGCCTGTCAGCAGGCCCACAACCACCTACACTCTTCTCAGATAAGATTACTTGCACAGCCAGCACCAGCCGCACCACAGCCAATCGCTCATCCTCTGCTTCTTCCGTCCTCTGCTCCCAGCTGCTCCCTTTCTCTTGCGCCGACGAGCTCAACTCCAGCGGGATCCTCAAGCGACTGCTGCGCTTGCTGCTGCCTCCCCCCATCTCTCTCTCTCTCTCTCCTCTCCTCTCTCTCTCTCTCTGTGTGTGTGTGTGTGTGTGGCTGCGCTCGGAGCCTCCCAAACGGGGAAATCTGAGGTAACTGCTGAAATAAGCGCAGCAACAGGTCCGCGACACCAGATGATAGATCAGGAGGTTTCGCTGAGGGAGGAGGCGCACCTGGTGTACTGGTCCTTGAGCTGGACGGTGACCTCGCCGCCGGGGCGGCCGTCGACGAGGAGACGCACGGCGTGGCGGCCGCGGCGGCCTCCGACGGGAGGAACGGGCGCACGCGCAGCACGACGCGCACCGGCTGCGCGGAGGAGGAGAGGTCTCCATAGCGGAGGGGCTCTCGCGCTCGGCCCGCCTCCCGCTCCAGGTCTCCCCGCCGCGCTCTCGCCCTGCTGCCCTCCCGCGCCTCCGCCAGTCTCGCCCCGTCGCGCCTGCTCTCTCTCTCTCTCCCTCCCTGGCGGCTAGGTCTTCATGTCGCTGTGGGCTGGGCCGTATCCAAATGCGAGTTTCTTGGCCCAATACGTATCTGGCCCAGGTATCCGATTTTCTTTTATTTATTTTTAATTGGATACTCCATGGATACGTATCCGAGCCGTATCCGTGACGTATCCGTATCCGCCGAGTATCCGGTGCGTATCCACAGTTTTGACGACGTATCCGTGTTTTATAGATGCACACAGATATCATTATGCCCCGCAACACTATTTCTGCATTTGAATAACTATGCCAAAGTCAAACTTGTGAGTTAATTGAACAACATTCTCATTCTAGTGAGTTCAAGGCAAGAATTTCAGCTTAACACTTTGAAATTAGGAGTTGTTACATACCATGTAATCTTTCAGTCCAATTAGCTATTACACAAGGTGTTTGATTACTCTAAGGAGTTATCTGGTCTTATCTGACACCAATATCTGATGATGCACAAAAGGAGTGGAATGCAATATGCTGCAACTCACTGCGCAAAGATATCACAACTGATAATATGAAACAGTTCTAATCACAACTAACTATAACACACATGCCAAGGTTAATAGTCTATATTCAAAGTAAAAAAGAGTATGTGGAACATTTATGCTCGCTTAGTTAAATTCTAGCTAATCTCTCTTATGTTTGATCTTAAGGACCATGCACTGCTACACTGTGCAGAGTATGGCAGCCTGGCAAAGAGCTGCATTGCATTACATCATGTTCTTGAAAGCTACTCATGTTCTTGTTTTCAGTGCTCAATGGTATTGAACTTGAACTGACTCTCAAAGAAACAGAAGTAGAACGAGAAGGGCAACCTTTTGTTCTAGATTGATAAGTAATCCCTTGCAGCATAATGGCTGCATTTGGAGGTAGCTGATCCAAATTCTCATTCTTGGAAGTTAAGAAAACAATCAATTCAAGCTTAATAGTTGTTCCAATTTCAGAGTTGTTATACAATATTTTCATTCTCATAAACGATCACACAATGCGTCTTATTACTTATCAGATTCTTTTTTTTTTCTCTCGAAAATATTACTTATCAGATCCTATCAAACCCCAAATTCCTAGAATGACATTGTCTAAAAGTAAGGAGGGGAATTCGTATGCTACCGCTCACAGCGTGTTGTTTCATTAAGAAAACAAGATTCCCTTTCCCTATGACATGACATAGATTGATACATTACCACAGCAGATAAGTTTAGCACCAAGAACTTGCCTATGGAACGTCAGAACATCAGAGAATAATGAGGTGCTCCAGGGCATGCCAAGCAAATACACAGAATACACACAAATAAAGGATATGGAAGCTGTCATCACATTAACATGCCTTCTGAAATCTACTTATGTTTTTGATGTACATTGTTGCTTGAACCCACTCTAGTAACCAGATTGCCTATAAAAACAGAGAAGGCACTAGAATGGGCTAGCCATACCATGACCAGCGGGAAATGCAATCAGCAAATGAAACTGATTTTTTTTTTAATTACAAAGTAATGGATGTTCACAGAGATAACGTGGTCCTCATCAAACTCAAGCAATGCTAAAAAAATACAGTATTTCCATTTGTTACACTTCCATAATTCATGATTTATCAGGAACCTGATCCAGGCGATAGCTACCACGCATTGTCACCAGCTGAATACCAGAACGAAGATGAATCCAGGCAGGATACACAGACAACAAGTTTTACTTTCATGCGTTGACAGTTTACTGTCTAATGAGCTTAGTCAGTGTGCAGTTCATCCCATTTTTATGACCGACATACGTGAACAAGCACTAGATGAAAATCAGATGACAGTTTACTGTCTAATGAGCTACAGTTGTCTCTGCAATCAGAAGACCAAATCATAGGCTGCGTCGTGAGATGCGAATCATATTCACATCAGAACATGTTTCTGTTGTTTCCGATCTACATCACCAATGGACCAAGAACCAAGAACCGGAAGGACGGAGCGATCGATCCCAGTAACCGACCAGATCTCAACAAAGAATGATATTAAGAGGGTGGGGGCGGAGTGGATCGGCCATACCAAGGTCACCGCCACGCTTGGCGGAGGAGCAGTCGGAGTGGCGCGCGGCGAGATCAGCGAAGGCGGCCTGGCCGGAGAGGATCTGGTTGCGGAGGTCGAGGAGGCGCGCGGCGGCGTCGGCGCGGGTGGTGGCGGAGATGATGCGGCCGTCTGGGTCCTTCCAGGAGGCCTTGCGGCGGGAGCCCTCGTGCTTGATGAGGATGTGCGACGCGCGCACCGTCTCGGCCTCGCCGCCCGCCGCCGACGACATGCTCTTGCCTTTCTCCGCCGCCGACGCTCTCGCTTGGGTTGGGTGTGCGGGTGGCTTCCTTCACCAGAAGGGCAAACTCGGAAGCGAAATGTCTGATTCGAAGCAGCGCTGGTGTTTTGAGAGATTTGCTATTTTACGGCGAATAGACGTGCCTTTGCTAAAATGATTGTGAAACTGCGGGCTTTGCTGATTCTCTAGAATGACCATATCTTTTTTATTGGACAAATGCCCTTTCTTTTTTTTTTCCTCTCGCCTTCTTTGTTCTTCCTCTCTCTCCCTGCCTGTGCCGGCCACCCCCACCCTCCTCTGATGCAGCCCGCTGCCATGGCGTACGATGCAGCCAGAAGCAGCGGAGGGAGGGCGCACGCACGGTTGGGCGTCTTGCCGTCGCGACGGCAGGAGGGCGCGTGCGGCTAGGTGTGTCGTCAGCACAACGGTGGGAGGGCGCACGCGCGGGGCTGGGCATCGTGCCAGCGCGACGGCAGGAGGGTGCACGCGCATAGCGTAGGTGAGGAGCCCGGTGCCCAGGAAGAAGCCGTGTCTGGTGCAGGGCGCGCCGCGGGGCTTAGGCGAGGCGCGCGGCAGGGCGGGGCGATGGGCCAGACGCGATGGGACGGGCTGGTTCGACGCTCGTTGGGGCGGAGCGAAGAGGTGGGATGGTGGACGAGAAGGAGGAGGGTGGGGGTGGCCGGCGCATGTAGGGTGAGAGAAAGAACGGGGAGGCGAGTGGAAGAAGAAAGAGCGAGGACAATTTCTTCCAAGAAAAAGATATGGTCATTTTAGAGAGGAGGCATCGGTTTCGTAGTCATTTTAACGAAACCCACGATTTCGCGGTCATTTGAGCGAAGCCATCACTATTCACGGTCAAAATAGCAAATCTCTCTGTTTTGGAGGGTGGGTCGCATCCGAAAGCATTATTAGAGAGATTGCATCTTTACTGATTAAGTTTAGGGGAAATTACGTGTTTATTAATAGAGTTTAGAGGATGGTCACTCTAACCAGTGGTGATGAGGCTATTATCCTCACTTTTGCGTAGGTTACACAACACAAGACAAACCAATTTGTCGCTCTTAGAACAGAGGCGAAGGAACTTCTAGGTCTGATCAACTCATTCAAACTACAAAGTTTAATTTTAAATTTCAGAACTAAATACAAGTCAAGGATGCAACACAAAACAGAGAGATTTGCTATTTTGAAGTTTAATTTTAAATTCCAGAACTAAATACGAAACAATGAAGACAATGATTGCTGAAATGACTTCTAATTTAGCATGGAGGGGAAATATCCACACAAAACGAGTAAAATCATGAAGAATTGCAAGATAATATTGAAAACCTATATAGGTAATTACATATGAGGTCTAGATATCGTAGTGTAGTAGCTGAAAGGGAAAACTAGTATGAGTGGTGGAAGAAGAAAAAGGAAGTCGAGTGTGTTTTCCTATGCTTACAAGTGCTCGGAAAATCTTTAATTACATTTTAAAGTATAAGAGCTTGCAAAATGCAATGAAAGGAAGGAGCTCCCTGATGCCGAAGTCTGTGGTGCCAAGTTTATGTAGTCATTGTGATGAAGGCTTGGCTTGGCGAACAATATTGTAGGGTCACTGACACACGGGAGAAGTACCGTCTTGGTTCGTAGATATCCTTGATAGAAGAGCCATAAGGGTTACACAGCAATTCTGGCAATTGAGGTGATGATGGATAGAGAGGAGATAATTCTCGATTAATTTATGAGCAGCAAGATCTTAGTGACGTAGAGAGGGTAACCAGTAGTTGGAATGATAGTGTGACTAGCGTGAGAAATTGGAAGAGTAGATCTGATGAGAGCAGACTACTGGTTAATTGGGCCTTGAAATTTTTTATTTAACAAACGGGTTAACTAAAATGCAGGAAGCTGAATAATAGAGAAAATTACAGCATGGTGTGCTCATGACCTGGCTTGTTCTTTGCTTCTTTTCAGCTGCTCGGAAACTTGTTCTCTGGTTTATTTACGTTGGTCCACATCACTATTTGTTGATATTATATTCTCAAAATAATGGATCCTGTACTACGTCCAGCGTATATGTTAATAATATTATACACTTGGAACAACAGATTTTAGTTCAAAGGATTTTTGTTTTGAGAAAGACAAAATAAATATGTGTAGTGGCATGTCTAACTATGAAGCCTGAACAGTAGTTGAGGGTAATATAGGTGTACGTACTCTCAGGGGATCGATCCAGCCCATGCAATGCAACGTTGCTCTGTTCCTGCTCAGGACGACAGGTTGAAAATATTCTCGTCTGTGTTTGGTACTTAGGAGGCAGCAGCATTCGGCGCCAGCATTCTTTGGCTCTAGCACTTTATGTTCTATGTGCAAATAACGTAACAGGTGAACGCAGAGTGAATCTAGTTTTCTTTAGACAGAAAATGGTAAAGCAACGCAAGCACTGAGGAACAAACAAGTTCATCACTGAAGAACGGTCCTCATGCATCGGCATCAGAGCAGAGGAGCGGAACTCGATCAATGCATTCCCAACGGCCAACGCGTAAGCTCTCCGGGATTCTCCCTCTGTCAGCTCGTAATGTTCTATTACTGATTTTTGTATTTTGATTATTCATACATTTATATGATCGCACAAAAATAATAAAATGGTGTACCTGATCATAAAAAGATTAGAGTGCTCTGTTTATGACGACGCTAATAATTTCACCATTTATTTGTGGTAATGCTACATTGTAAAATAAGTAACCAACAGATATATGACAGATTGTTGTACTTTAAAGATTTGAACTGAAATATTGATGTACTACCTCCCTATGGGAAAAGAAATCAGGAAAATGAGTTGTGGGCAGTACCACCGGTCAGGAACGACTTCATTTTTCCGAATGGAGGGAGTAACATCCAGGGTCAGATAGCTTCATATTTGCTTTCTGGTTTGAGGTACCTCAGAAGTGGATGAAATCTAACTTCATCTTTCTCTCTAGTCTGAGATTGTTCACTTAGGTTAGACTGTTCATTCATATTACCAGTATCACTGTACCGGCACAGGCACAACAAGCTATAAGGTTGATTGGATTTGTAGCCATAAGAACACCATCATTAGAACCATACATGGTTATTAATCAAAAGGCATGGCTAATGGCGCCTAAAACGAAGACAACAACTTTATAAGCATCATTACAATACTTATCAGATTTATTAGGAGGTCCCCAAGGAAGCAAAATCCTGAATAAACCGATAGAGTATATAGAAGACAACAATCTCTGAATAAACTGATCATACCACGATCGATGGGGGATTAAAACAACTCAGGGGAGGTGCGGCGGCAGCAGCGCCCAGGCGTCGATCATGTCGCGCCATCCCCTGCAGACGCACCGGGCCACGGCAAGGCTCTGAGGCGGCAAGATGCAGATAACGTAGGCGACAGCGTCGTCCGGAGGAGGTGCGGAGGCGCCCGTCTGTTCCATGGATGGATCGCTCGATCGATTTGCTTGTTAGGGTTTGGGTTGTACCAGGCGGGCTGGCGGCGCGTGCGTTACTATATTCTGGTGAGGACTGTGCTGCGCGTACGAATTAATACGACGCGGACTCAATGTTATTATATGGGCCGGGAACGTCGAGTCGGCAACGGAGAGGGCCCATGGCTGGCCCTATTATTTGACGGACGCAATGCGTGCGGCTTGCTTTGCGTCACACACATAAGCACGCGCCGCCGCCGCCACAATGGGGAGAGGCAAGAAGCCTAGACGCAGCACGCGTTCACCTTTTGGGAGACTGCCGGACGACGTCATCCGCTTCTTGCCGCCGCAGAGCCTCGCCGTGGCCCGGTGCGTCTGCATGGGGTGACGCGACACCATCTACTCCGACGCGCTGCTGCTCCCGCACTCGGTCCGCGGCGTGTTCTTCAACTACGTCGCTCTTCGCCCGTCCCTCCTCGTCGTCATCAACGTACGTTTCCCAGAATCGACGGCTTGCTGAGCTTCTTGCCCAACGACTGCGAAGAGCACGACGACTGGTGGACGGTCCTCGACCACGGCAACGGCCTTGTGCTCTGCAAGACTGCAACGTAAGGAGGATGAGACTCGGCTCTGCGTGTGCAACCCCGCGACGCAGAGGTGGACACTGCTTCCCCACCAGCTGCACATGGAGGCCAGCAATGGAAGATGAGCAGCAGCCAGCGGAAACACCTCCATCCGTGGATATGTGGTCATCAAAGACCAGATGATGATCCATGTCGCTTGATGGAGCGGCCACCGGCCACCGTTGCCATCGGCTTGGGGGAGGACAGGTCATTTGTCCGGGAAGGCCACCCGGCGACTGGATATCCTCCAGAGCCGACCTGGCAAGGGCCGCGGCAACGCTACGATGTGTACCTGAACGGAGGGCTCTTTGTCCATTGCCGAGGTTCATTCATGGCTAATTCGGTTAGCCACTGTAGGCACTGCACATCTCCATTATTCCTCCTTTTTGGAAAACTGTAGTTGGTGTGCCGTGCACGACATATTTACAGTTCGGCATGTTTTTTTTTCAGATACGGTACTTGTTGTTTTCCTTTCTATTTTCTGTACTAATTTACAGTTACGCATCAATCCCTTATAGGGATGATTTCATTCTTTATACTCTAATTTCTTTAACGAATTCACATTTTGTTGGCAGGTTTTCATTATCTCTGCTACTTAATAAGTCTGAAAGAGGTCGTCGGATCGTTTTTCGTTTTTCGTTGTTCGGCGTGCCAACGCGTCCGCCAGTCTGCGTCCGATTCGTTTTCCAAACAGTATCCGTCTCCAGCACGTCATTGCTTAGTTTCCAGTCTCGGTCCATCCTGGGACGGTGCGGCCGCTCCAGGCCCCCGAAAGGCAGCTCCCCCCGCGCGTAGATTCAGCAACGTTAACTGCTGGCTCGGCTGTGTCGCCATAGATGAAGGCATGAAGCTCGATCGGAACTGAATGAAGAAGAAGATAGAGCGAACGGTTTTTTGGGCCACTGCCCCACTAGGCTGCTGTTTCATCATCATTTTATTGCTGGCCTGCTAGCCCGTGGAGGTGTCCAATGGCCTTCTGGCCCATCACGTGGAGGTGGGTGTGTAGTTTGGGCTATCTCCTAATTACGTTAATTTTTTTCCTTTTAATGATGAGGGCTGCGTCATACATTTTTTTCTTTTTCATCTCATATTACATGTAACTAGCTCATGACGCAATAAATTTAATAAATTGCCCTTTATTGTTCATCCATGACGGAAAATTCGAAAACGTTATCCGATTTAATCTATGACACGAGATACATGACCAACGCTTGTGATGGATTTTCAGCAATCTAAGACGAAATGCGAACCTCATGGATTAACAGATTTCTTGTAATGCAATTAATATATTGCCTCAAGGTTAGTTCTAAAAATACCATGAGTGTTATAATGCTGCACTCTTTCTTTATTATGTGTGTGATGTGTGAATAAAGTCACCGGTGTTTCTACTGAAAGAATAACCCGTGAGAGTGCTGAAGTGATTAATTAACTTTCTTTTTTGCGAGGAAAGTGATTAATTAACTTGATGCAGCTTTGTCCATTGAAGTGATTTTCTCTGGGTTCTATAATACCCCATGTAATTAGATGAACCAGATAAGTGTAATGTGTCAAAAATATATGGACATATTAATTGTTGCACGTTGATGATATTTACATATTGTGGTGGATATGTTTTTATTTTGTCACACATATTTTCTTTTCTGTAAAATTTTCATTGCCCGTAGCAATGCACGGGCAAATTGCTAGTCAAATAATAAGTATCAAGTAACTAAAATGCCAACAGAAAAAGAAGGTGTGAAACCATATCTCGGGAGATCAAAGAACGGGGTGTACTTTGGAATAGTTGACAGTCACCAGCAATTACAATGAGTCGTGTGGACAGATCGAGTGGCTCTTGATATGTGAAGCTTACCTTGGGCTCTATGCCTGTCATGTAGTTTCACTGCCCTATACAGCTTACCTTGGGCTCTATGCCTGTCATGTAGTTTCACTGCCCTATAACAATGGTAGACCACTGGATGGTTAGAAGAATATTATTAAGAGATCGAAACTAGATGATTGTTACAATGATAGTACGGAATGTGCCTCCGACAATGATGAATATAACAAAATATTGACGTGAGTGACTGGGATTCTGATAACGATGACATTTTCACAATTGCTAGTGGTGAACAACGTTGTTCGGGGAGAATTTCACATTCTTGGATTTCATCCATACAAGGAAGCTGTGTTTCTGGTTGAATCATCTGGAGTAGCATGTTATCATTTGAACAGCTCAAAGATTCAATATTTAGGACACTCGCGGCCTCAATGTTACTTTCATAACCCTTCGAATGGTATTTATGAGACATTCATATACACTCCATCTATGATAGGAGATGTATGCATGTCATGGAGACAAAACTGGACAGATAAGGCTTGGAAATTAGCTTTGGAGATATACAATACATGAAATTGGACAAGGGATAAACTTTCAATGATGGGTTTACGTTTGATTCCACATTAAAGTAGTTAGGTGATTTTTTTTTTCAATTTCAAGCCTAATGTACAGTTGATTAGCATATCCAACACTATAGGCTGGCATTTAAAACCTTTTCTTCCAATCTCCTTCTCATAGTCCCATTCATTTTTTAATATAAAAATAAAAATGAGAAGTTGGAATCGAGTGAAGTAGTTTATGTTCTCGTGCAGGATCAATTATGATATATATTTGTCGCATAAAGGAATTTTACCTAGAAACTAATATTACTCCAGAGAGTTTAAATTTTGATAGATTTTTAAACAAGATTAGATGGATAAAGCAAATTTGATATTGAGGAGGAGGGAAGTTTGGTTTATTGGCTCTAGAGAGCTCGCGACAGTTGATGTTTTGTCAGGAAGAAACTTCATGGACATCATGCATGTTTTTTTTTTTTTGAAATCTGGCACATAATTTATCTAACTATTAATATGTGGTTCCAAAAGCTGAAGAAAATAAGTTGAAATGTTGGATTGAGAATTAGCTCAAATGATAAAAGAGAAGTCACAACAGAACCCATCATCGCTTCGCTCGTAATATTGTCAAATGAGGCAAAGACAGAGTTCTTGTACCAGAACCTGCAAGCAGGTAGCATAGTTATTCCTATGTTTCCGCCAGAGTTATGTTAGACAATATACTTTTGGGTTTTGTAGCAATATAGACCAAGGTTTGCAAATCCCTGCTATAGAACTGAACCGAGAAAACCGGTCCGGTAAACCAGTAAAACCGGCATTTCGATTTTGCTACAGTACATAGTGTTGGTTTTAGACGAAAACCGATCGTTTTTCAAACCGGACCGAACCGATTTTTTCGGTTTTCCGGACTGGTTTGACCGGTTTTGCAATCCCTGCTATAGACTGCATGCATATGTCTATGTTAGGTGGTTGGTCGGTGGCCGCGGTGGTTGTTAGGATTAGGAATCCTTGGTCTGGTCAGGGGCGGTGGTGCGAGGAGCCGAGGAGGAGGCGAATGTGGCCACATGTGGAGGATGCTTGCGGCGCAAGCACTAGCTACTAGATTGGATACGGGATTCGGGGAACAGAGAGGAGGCCGAAGGATGGTAGAGGCTCGACAAGGCCAAAATGTGTGGTGGCCAAAGCGAAGTGAAGGAAAAGGAGGTGATAGTGGTGGGTTAAAATCGTTGCACCATCCCTTTGTCCTTTTGGAAATTCACGGGCGATCGAGGCATGGAAATGGGCGTGGTCGAGGTAATAAGCGCAAGCTTCCGCTTCGAAGGTGACGTCCGAGGTAGGTGGCAGCGGCAGAATGGGCAGCGGAAGGCCGTGGCAAATGGCACATAAAACCGTCTGAGCTCTGATCCATATCTGATGGTCCACATGGCAAGTTTGGTGAATCGGATGGTTTACTACGGGTTACGAGAGAACGCACAAGTTTTAATATACAGAAAGATTTGTATTTGATTTTGGTTTCTTATATACAATTATTGTATAACAATTAAAATGGTGTACCTGACAATAAAGAAAGAGTGCTCTGCTTATGACGAAGCTAAAACTCAAAACTAGAAATATACCTTCACTATGTATTGACGGTAATGGTACAATGTAAAATAACGAATTTCTCTTTCATGCCATTGACAGAATGAACAGAATCCTTACTGTCAATCTGAACTAGTGATGTTGCCTGTGTAGTGCTAGCGAATAGTTGTGAATTATATACTTCAGTAATAAAACAGCCTGTATGATTTTTAATAATGACAATGCTTAATATAATTGCAATTACCATTTTCTTTCTTACTAAATAAAAAAATGTATTGGAGAACCGAAGAAAGTTAAAGAGAGCAAATTCAAAGAGAAATGGATCGCAGAAAGAAGTGGGAATATTTTGTGAAGAGTTTGTTGTACTTCAAACTTTTGAGCTAAAAGAAAACAATCAGGTCAAATAGACACGAGAATTTATTGTAGTGGCACTTGTACTGTGTGGGCGTCGACGATGTTGCGCCATGCCTTGCAGACGCACTGGGCCACGTCGCGACTTTTAGGTGGCAAGACGTTGAGGACGTAGGCGATGGCGTCGTGCGGAGGCGGTGAGAGGACGCCCGTCTTCGTGGATGGATGTGTGCGATGTTGTTTGATTCGCTTCAAAATTTTGCTAATCTCTCAGTCACTTTTCTCAGTCATTGGATTTTGATGCAACCATCAAAATTTTTCATTCACTTGTGCAAAACGAATTAGTCCACCGAAGAACTAATTGTTCCATCAGTACAGTTTCACTGTTCCAGCTGTGCAGTTTGGTTGTTTCAGCAGTGTGTTTCCATTGTTTCAAAAATATGACTGAGAGATAAGCAAAATCTCAGTCACATGAGGAATAGCAAATCTCTTTTAGTATATAGAAAGATTTGATTTGATTTTGATTTGTTATATACATATATGTGATACATATATGAGTAAGAGTGGTCTGCTTATGAGCAAGCTAAAACTCAAAACTTCAAATACACCTTCACTATTAAACGGCAACTCAACATTATATAATAGCGAATTTCTCTTTCATGACGTTGGCAGAATGAACAAAATTCTTACTAAAAATTAAAAAATGTATTGCAGAACTCAAGAAAGGAATCAGCAAATTCAAAGAGAAACAGATCGCCAAAAGAAGAGATAATATTTTGTGAAGAGTAATCCACGGATTCATGAGTGTGTTGTAGTTCAAACTTTTAAGTTAAAAAGAGGTAGACTTTAACATCCAGGTTGATAGACACGAGAGTCTATTGTAGTGGCACTTGAAGCGTGTGGGCGTCGAGGATGTTGCGCCATGCCTTGCAGACGCACTGGGCCGCGGCGCGACTCTTAGGTGGCAAGACGTGGAGGACGTAGGGGGTGGCGTCGTGCGGAGACGGTGAGAGGACGCTCGTCTTCATGGATGGATGCGTGCGACGCTGTTTGATTCGCCTCTTTCTAGGGTTTGGGTTGTACCAGGAGGGGTAATGTACCTAAAAGAATTATAACATTATTAGAACCTTACATGGTTAATAATCCATATTTAAAGCTAATGGCGAAAAATTGAAGTTTTCGTAAATATACTTAAATTAATTTGGATGTTCCCAAGGAAACAAAATCTGGTTCTCTCAAAAAAAAAAAGGAAACAAAATCTGCCTGGTTGATAAAAAAGGGACATCAATGTCTAAGCTGATCATACCATGATGGAGACGGAACTAACAAAGATTGGACTACAAAGCTCCAAATAACTTTCTAACCTTGATTTGACGATTTAATCTGGGTAGAGAGTGCGGGAGGGGGTTCGGCGGCAGCAGCGCGTGGGCGTCGACGATGTCGCGCCATGCCTTGCAGACGCACCGGGCCACGACGAGGCTCTGCGGCGGCAAGATGCGAAGCACGTCGGCGACGGCGTCGTCCGGAGGCTGTGAGAAGACGACCTTCTTCATGGATGGATGGCTCGATTTGCTTTTTAGGGTTTGGGTTAACGTACCAGGCCAGGCGCGCGGTCGAGCTGGCGGCGCGTGCTTTATATATTCGTATAATTGTGGTACACGTACGAAGAGAACTCTGACTAGCTACTTATAATGGGGCATAGAAGAAGGCTAATATTAATTGGGCCGACTCGAAGCCCCCTTGTGGCCGGACGAGAACTCTGGCTATCAAGTCCTCAGCAAGCAACACATCTACATCTATGGAGACACCGCTGCCATTGGACGCCGTCGCCGACGTCCTCCGCGTCCTGCCGCCACGGACGCTCGCCGTGGCCCGGTGCGTCTGCAAGGCATGGCGCGACATCGTCGACGCCCGCGCGCTGCTGCTCCCACACCTCCTGCCGCACTCGGTACGCGGTGTTTTCATCAACTACATCGACCACTGCCGCCCACACCTCTTCGCCCGTCCCTCCTCGTCGTCGACGTTCCCCGGAATTGACGGCTTGTTCAGCTTCATGCGCAATGATGGCCGCCGGGACTGGTGGAGGGTCCTCGACCATTGTAACGGTCTCGTGCTCTGCAGCATCGATTGGGAGAGCCAGATGTGCGTGTGCAACCCCGCCACGGAGAGGTGGACATTGCTTCCAAAGCACAAGGATGCCAGCAAGAGAAGCACTACTTGCGCGTACATCGCTTTCAATCCGACCGTGTCGCCGCATTACGAGGTATTCCTGATTCCTGATGTGCCAGAAAAGCCAACGCCACCAGCCCCAGAAAGCCACCGCAAGGTAGTACCAATCGATGGGCCGTTTTGCCTCGACAGTTTATTCTCGTCGCATGAAGGTGCTTTGTCAATTGCTGACCAAACGGACGAGGAGGATCAGCAGCAGCCAGTGGAAGAACCGTCATCCGTCGATAAGGAGAACAAGGAGCCAGATGATGATGATCCATGTCGCTTGATGGAATGGCCACCATCACCGTGGATCTTGAAGGTGTTCTCATCTAGCACTGGCCTGTGGGAGGACAGGTCCTTTGTCCGGGAAGGCCAGCCGATGGGGACGGTCCAAGATATGCGATTGGATCCTGATGAACCGACATGGCGAGGGCCACGACAACGTTACGCCGTGTACATGAACGGAGGGCTCTATGTGCATTGTCGAGGTTCATTCGTGGCCAGGTATGCATCCGTTTCCTCCTCCTCATAATAGTTTCCAACCCATTTTTTTTTCGTATTTTCTCTGTGCAATCGATTTAAATTGAATCAACCCTCAGCGATGAACTAAATCCAGTGAGGTTAGTGTTGGGGCAATTTATAAGTTTTCGGGACTTGGGGGGTTCCATGGCCGCGGGACATGCGAAAACCCTAGCCCCCGCGTCGCCTCCTCCGGCGACTCGGGCGGCGACCTCCCCCGCCACCACCTAGGTCCTTCTTCCTCCCTTCCCCACCCAGCCGTCGCCGGAACTGCCTGCCGGAACAACCCGCGCCCGCAGTGATGAAGGCGACGGCGGGGCGATCCGCTCCTCATCGCCTTCCCATCGCATCCCACCCCTCCCCCCTTCCTTTCCGAAGAATATGGCCGGAACATGGAGGAGACCTCGATCTGGATGCGTCCCGCTGGGTGTTGTAGTCGATCTGCGCACCTTCATCGTCAATCTGCGCTCGATGTCGATCTGTGCACCTTCATCATCGATCTGGCAGCGATCACACGCGCGCGGGTGGGCGCTGCTGCTCGCTGTTGTGGCGGTGGCGGCGGCAGCCTGGGCGGACGTGGCGCATGGCGGCGGCGGCGGCCCGGATCTCGCAGCCCTGTATGCATTGCAGGGCTCGTTTGGCCTGCGGGAGCGGCTGCTGTGCGGCTGTGCGTGCGATGGGCGGGCATCGGCTGCCGCGTCGTGTTGCTTGTCCCTGTTGGGATGTGCGGCACTACGCTTTCATGATCGGTGCAAGTGCGTGGACTACCGTACGTGCTGCAATCCGGTGGTGGCCGGATCTCATCATCTTCCATGCTGATGGAGGCATCGAGCAATTTGGCGAAAGCTTAACCCGCTGCCGCTGGTGACAACAATGACGTCTTTAGGGGCCATTCACCTCCGTGGGGGTGTTGTCTTGGTGCTCATGCTTCTTCATATCTTCGGGTGAAAACTTAATCCAATTACGGATGGGCGTCGGCGAGGCACTCATTGGCGTTGCATTCTCCTTGGAGCGGCGTCTTGGAGATCTCCGGTAAAGGTCGTTCGACCTTGCACTTCATTCTTCGGTTGTGATCTCCTGCAGCGGTTGGCATCTCTGATGGTGCTATATATGGTTGTTCCCACCCATGTGGTGCATGGGACTTTCTTTCTTCGTCGGTTGCGGTTCGAGTGGTCTTTGCTTCAATCAAGAGATGTGGTTCGTCATTGGATTGGCAAATGCTCAAATATGTTATATCCTGAGGTGGAACAACAGACATATAGAGCTAACCGTACTCAAGAAACAGCACCGGAAGACAATGAAGCTGAGGATAGGAGATGTGTACTTTTTTCTTTTCCTCTTTGTAATCTTGTTTCATCAGTGTAGCTTTTGTGCACTTCTGATGGTGGCCGACTTTTGTCGGTGGTTGTATTCGGCTGTAACTTTCTTAGAAGTCAAGGCCAGTGCGGGTGTAGCTTCTCTGAAAGCCAAGGCCGGGATTAATACAATCTTCCCATTATCTAAAAAATGGCCGCGGGACATAGAAAGGGGATTGGGGGACACATGCTAGACGTAGACGGCCAACCGCGGGCAGCAGGAGAAGGCGGTTGAGATAGATAGATAGATAGATAGACAGAGAGAGAGGGGGAGAGAGAGAGACTCGGCCCCTTTTTCTGTTTTTTAAAAAACCTGTAGTTATGGTGTGTAGTTCACGTATTTTTCAGTCATATTAATTTTGAGAGATGGTACTTGTCTTTTCCCTTCTATATTCTTTATTACTAGTTTACAATTAGGCATCAATAGCTTATATGGATGATATTATATTCCTTATAATTGTATACAATGCATGTTATATTTTTATTATATGTAAATGAGACCACATCCTCTTGTCATGCTTAATATGCCGTGTTTCAACATTCGTCATCGGTCAGGTGCTAAAATGCTTTTATGCAGCTTTAAGTGAATTGAATTGTAAATGGACATGACGTCAATTTAAACAGTGGATGGTATATTTTGTCGGCAGGTTTTCACTATCAGATGATAAGTATCAAGTAATTAAAACACCAATAGAAAATATAGATGGTGTGAAGCCGTATCTTGGGAGATTAAAGAATGGGGTGCACTTTGGAATAGTTGATGGTTATCGCCAATTATGGGTTTGGATGCTTACAGAGTCATGTAGACGTATGAAGTGGCTCTTGAAGTATGAAGTTGACCTCAGGCTCTATGCCGATCATGTAGCTTCACTGCCCTATGACAATGGTAGACAACCAGAAGGATCTTGGATGGTAGAAGAATATAACAATTATGAGAGTAATGTTGAAACAGAATATGAAGAAAGTCCAGAGTGCGCCTCCAACAATGATGAATATAACAATGACATGAGTGACAATGAAACAAAATCTGAAGACAGCAGTGAATGGGACTCTGACAATGACGACGTTTTCACAGTTGAAGCAAGTGGTGAGCAACAGTGTCGGGGAAGATTTCAAATTCTTGGATTCCATCCGTACAAGCAAGTTGTGTTTTTGGTTGAATGGTTTGGAGTAGCATGCTATCATTTGGACAGCACAAAGATTCAATATTTAGGAAACTCACGGCCTAAATGTTACTGTCGTAACCATTCAAATGGTGTTTTCGAGTCATTCATATACACCCCATCTGTCATTGGAGATCTACTTCATGGAGACAAGATTGGATAGATAATAATGTTTGGAGATTGAAGTGGATATGTACAATTAACGCAGGAAATCGCACAAACAGATCGACGCACAATGATGTGCTCATATTTGATTCCTGACTTGTTATTTTATTTTACATAATTCTATATTTATACAAAATTTGGATGTAGGGAGTACAAACCTTATGGGTGGTATACTAGTATTATTTTAATTTGTGATTAACTGATTACATGATGATACAGATATGCACACACCACTGCACATGCTATCACACTAAACACTCACAAGCATTTGAATCATTATGCGCACGCTCATGAGCCAGCTAATCCTTGACGGAACGAGATCGTCTGCTGAACGGCAGGGGGCCATGCGTCCGTCCGTTTCGAATAGAATGATGCACACATTTGGATGGTTCGATTCGAAATGGACGAACCATCCGTCCGTTCCCAGGTATATTCGCCGGGAACGGTTCGGATGGTTCGATTCAAAACAGATGGTTGCACGGCAGCCTGCCACTCGGCAGACGATCTGGTTCTATCTGTGAGGGACAACCATGTCCTTTACTTTCTCATCCCAACCCATCCCATGTGGGGCCCACACACACACACTCCTCCACAGCTCGATCAACTCCAGATCGATTCTACCACCGGCCACTGCCACTGGATCGGCGACCATTCGCGAGGACCGCCGGAGAAAGGATGCCATGCCACGCCGAAGCGCCCCCTCCTCGCGGATGCCGGAGCTCCACCTCACGCTGTTGCCACTCGTCGACTTCCGCGCACGTCATCTTCGCGCACCCTTGCCATTTGAGTTGCCGTCGGCCTGGAGGAGGAGAGAGGCCGGCGGCAGAGCGTCACCGGAGCTGGCGTGGGGAAGGTGCCCCAGACCCTAGCTAGTTTTTTTTATATATAATTCAGACTAATTTGTATCTGACTTGAAACTACTTGAATCATAGTTGAAACTTCGAATTGAATTGAAACTTCTCTGTATCGAGTTGAAACTTTGTCTTGAATTTCTACTTGAAACTTCGAATCATGTCACTTGAAACTTTTGTATTTCAACAGCTGAAACTTTGAATTCGTTCACTTGAAATTTTTAAATCTAGTGCGTTTGATGATGTCCGGTCATAGAGAGATACTATATAGGAGGGAGGAGGAAGACGGTGAAGAGATGAATACATGTGGGGGAGGTCGAAGTTGATGCCTGCAGTTATGGTCGGGTACCTGGAGGTGATGGGGCGGATGGTGGAGCCGAGGCCGCCGCTGACATTGAAGACGGTGCGGACGCCGTCGAAGCCCGTGTAGACCTCAAGGAGCTAGCTTCTTGGTGAGGATGACCGAGTGCTCCTCCATGGCCTTGTTGAAGACGTTGTTGAACCGTGCGTCGGTGCCGGCGTAGTCGAACCAGGACGCCGTCCCGAACGCCCTGTTGAACGGGCTGCCGCCACCCTCAACGACCGCGTCAGTCATGTAGCTCCAGAGGCGTGCATGAAGAGCTTGTCATTGGCGATCGAGGAGGAGGAACGGGGCCAGGGAGACGCCGTCCTCGTTGCGGGTGAGCCACTTGCACACCGGCGCAGCGCTGTACCGGCGGGACAGGCTGCCGTCCTCCTCGCCCTCCTCCACGACGCACAACAAGACGTTGTAGGAGGCCAGCAGACGCAGCAGGCGATCCACCATGGACACCGCCGCCGGGTTGGCCTTGGCCTTGGACGACGTCGATCAGCTTCGCGGCCACCTCCTGGGGAGTCAGCGCCTTCCCGTCGGCGCCCACAAGGGTCTCCAGCAGGCCAAGCTCGATGGCGGTCCGGTACGGGCGGCCGACGACACTAGCTGCAGCGCGTGCATGCATGTCTCGTCGTCGTCGCCAGCCATTGCCATTTTGGCCTCGATCTCCGGATCTGAAGGTGTTTCGTACGTACCTTGCTCTTATGTTCAGCTGCTGGCTGCTGTGCTGACTTACGATGCGATGCAATGTGTATTCAAGAGATGTGGGCTGTGGAGTTTTTACATAGACCTTCATTCAAGGCTAGCCCGTTCCTTCACCAATCTCAGGCCAACGCGTGTGGAGTCTGAAGAAAATAAAAATACAAGCCACTATTTCTCGATGCACTTGCTGAACTTGATGAGGACGTCGACTTTTTTCCCCCTCAATATAACAAAATCATACGCCATGAATGATGCAGCCTGCACCACGTATAGTCTTAATCCATGTACCTGCTAAATTCGATGAGGACGTCTACTTTTTTTCCTAATATAAGAGATGTGGCCGATTCTCATTTATCGAATTAAATAATCTGTTTTGGCAATGGGCTTTGTAACGGTGGATCTTACGACTTCAACAAAGTTTGGCATCTATCGTTGTTGGTGGGCAGAGAGGTTATGGGTTCAATTTGGTTCTTCCTATTCAGTTGTGACAATCCAAAAAGTAATGGTTTTTTTTTCTTTGTGATGTTGAAGATGAGAAATAGACTTGGATGTTTTCATTGTATCTTATTCGTTTTTCAGAGTCTTGTTGTGCAAAGGATGTGTATACTTCTTCATATTTTAATACAAACCTTTTTCATTCGCAATTTAAAAAATAATAAATAGGAGTATATAACAAAAGTCATACGCCATGAGTGATGCAGCGTGCACCATGTGTAGAGTCTGAATAACATCTTACAATTACTGCTTATCCATGTACCAGCTGCAGGTTTTTCCACTATAATAAAAGTCACACGCGAAGAAGCTCCGGCAGTGCTTAATCTAAACCATTAAGAAACCAGTTTCCTCTAAAATATTTTTCACCTGCCCAAATCAAGCCCTACCATGTAATCAACGTTGATCTTCGCCGAAACCCAGCGGATAACCCTCCGATCCTGCCGTGGGGGGTCGCGGGTGAGTGGACCCACCAATGTCGAGCGTGACGCGCGTCATCGGCAAGCCAAATCCGAGGACATCGTGCGAACTTTTTACACCCGAGCTGGGCGAGCCGCGCACCAGCTGTTTGCTACACCCGCGCACTAAAGTCTCATGAATTCCTTTTCTTTTTTCTGCTTCCAAATTAAGGTCTCACGTTTTCCTTTTTCCTTTTTCCAAAATAAAATTCTTTCCTTACGTACGGCGGCCGTGATCGGCGTCCATCCTCACGGTTGCCTTCAACCGTGACTGCCATCGCCGCTGGTCGCCGTCGCCGTGATCGCCGTCCACCGAAGGTCGCCCTCGCCGTGATCTGCTACAGCTGGTCGACTCGCCGTGAACCGTTGGTCGCCGTCCACCGAAGGTCGCCCTCGCCGTGATCTGCTAGCCGCTGGTCGAGTCGCCGTGAACCGTTGGTCGCCGTCTACTGCTGGTACGGTCGCCGTCGCCGTATGAGCGCAAGGAAACGGAGTACCTGATCCCTGCCCTCGCCGAAGCCATGAATCATAGGTTTTATTTATGCCGCGCCTCCTGTACTTCTCTTTTCTATCTGTTTCTTTTGATTTGTTGTTCACGGCAATTAGAGAGGGCCTGCAACTGTTAATGTATGTACCAACGAGGTAGAGCTGGTTTAATAAATTGATAATTATACAACATGGAAGCCTTGACTTGTTTAGTTGGCGCAAATCACAGCTTCCAGTTTTGCGGCGGGCATTTGAATTTGAGTCCAAATCGGCTTGGAAGGAGGCGGTGTTATCGTATCAGGTCGGATTGATCTCTCCTCGTGGCTTCTGCGGACGACGTCGGGTGGCGGCTGCTGCGAACGACGTCCGAATAGAGAAACGGACGACGCCGGGCGAGACTGCTGCGGACGACGGAGGATAGAGAAACGGACGACGCCGGGCGCGGCTGTTGCGGACATCATCGGGTGAGTGCGGGATTGCTTTCGTTTAGAGATTGGAGATGCCGCAAATTTGATTTCGGGATCATGCATGGGCAGGTGAATGCTGGAGCTCGCCGGGGTCATCTAGGATTCGGCGCAGTCGGTGCGGTCTCCACCTGCTGTACCGCGGCTGGTGCCAGGCAGGAGAACGTCGTTCGGCGAGCCGCGGACAGGATGAATTTTGGCCGCCGCCATTGATCGCATCCTGTACTGGGGAGTCGCCATGCGCGTCGCCGACGATCTCGGCGCGGGCCTCCGATCGCCGCCAGGACAGTCGCTTGGTTTGGCGGCTAGTACCGCCGCTGGTGCCATTGATCGAAACCTGCACTGGGGCAAAGCGGCGAGGAGCGGATAGGTTGTTCCATAAATCGTAAACAGCTTGTTCCATTGCGTTTGATCAACATCAATATCTTTGTTCTTCCATCAAACCGCATATGTGTTGTTTCATCTAATACTATCTGCGTTTTTCAAGGGTAGGGGTCTGAGGACTGCCGCATCTCTGGTATTAGCTTCTTCGTTGTTACACAATGAAGAAGCAACCCGCACTCAAACCACCAGGTACGGCCACCGGCGAGTTTGATTTAATAAAATTAGCCATGCCTCTGAGTTACACTGTACCGTGCTTGTTTATAATTGCAGAGGTTCTAGAAAGAGAGCGTGAACTAGCTAGAGAGAGAAGCAGGCGTTACCGGGAACGTCAAAAGGCGACTAAGGCAGCTGAAGCCGCCATCGCAGGTAGTGCACAAGTGGACAAATATTTTATTTTTGGAAGCCTATATTTTATTGGTGGGCTAAAGGTAAAGCAAATCAGATCGCGATATCCTTTCACCGGTAAAATGTATCATTGATCAGGTGGAAAGGAAAACCAAGAGGTTGTAAAGAAGGGTATCCATGTATCAGAAAGCCAAGCCGCGAGCCGTTCAGATAAACGCGGTATGAATCAGGTATTTCTCACAGGGTGGAATTTGTTTTTATTAAATTAACAATGCAATAAAATTGGGCTTTTAAGGTTACGGAAACGATCTGACGTCGAGCATTGGGAATACCCAGATGGTAGGCAGAAATACACCAGCAAAGCGAGAGCGAGGTGACGCCGTCTTGTCGCCTAACCGTCACAGGTTAAGAGAAAACTTGTGTTCCAGACCTAAATGTTATTCATGTCCAGGTTTTGGAGAAGATATAACCTCTCAGCTTGTCAATGATGCAACTGTGACACCAACAACGGCTACATTCTTGGGACCTGAGGTGTTAAATACATTTTTGGGGCATAGTGAGGTGCCAGAAAATTCTGATGGTAATCGCCGTGCGACGCACGTCTCGCAACATAAAGGTGGCCACTAGAATGTTCTCATCTTTTGATTATGTTTTTATATGGCTTTTTAATTAGTGTTATATCTTAATGCAGACTGCACACCATCATCTGTGTGCACCACTACTAATTTTGTGAGGATTGGCAAATCTGAATCTGTGATTGCGAGGAAAACGGCTGCCAGTGTGGATGAGGAAATCCCTACAGGTGCAGCCATTTGGTTATAGAAAAAACCCTGCCCATGTATGTAATCCACGGCCAATCATGTTTCATGTTATTAAAAATATATATATTCATATATCGTGCAGGTGTTTCGGGGATTTTCGAAGCTGACGGCACAACAACACGGATTTGTATTTTCCATATCTTACCTGAATCAAATCAAAGCCACGTGTTTGTAGTTCACGATTAATTGATTTTCTACGTGTTGACACAGTTGCAGATCAAAATGCGGAGCCAGAAGGAGTTACACTCACACGTCGTGATAATTCCGTTTTGGGACAAAATATAACAGGTGGCGAAGACGAAGAAGAGGGGACCTGGTTGCATAGGAATACCGAATGGGTTCCTCAACGGACTGATGCAACGCATGATGACAAAAATGGCGAGACGGGAAATGCAGAGATGATTGATGCAGATCAATTGCAGAAGGATAAGTGGCGTGAGAATTCACGAAACTACCGAAAGCGTAAAAGTGCAGAAGCAAATCCAGGTATGCAGCGAATAAAGACTTGTGCCTGATCGTGTAAAGCATTTTTAAGTGCTTTTTTTAAATGTTGTGAATATAATTGTTTATTTCAGAAGACGCACAGACCCCAGATGATTTGATAAGAGATCAGTGGCGCCGAAACAAACAGGAGTTGCGAAAGCGAAAAAAGAACAATGAAGTAAATGTCGCTGAGCTTCAAAGGAATATTGATTTTCAACATAAATATAAATCGAGAAATGCAACAACAAGTGGAGGACAGCAGACAGGTGTGTATCTGTTTGCGGACATTTCATATCGTAGCCTATTTTCATTGGCAAACATGGCTTCTACAGTTGAATCTAAGTTATGGTTTTAACGTTCCGAATGCAGGGTGGAGGCCCAAAAAGGTCAATACGACGAGCCGGACGGGTAATCAGAGGCCACAAGATAATCATGAACTGTATGACTCTGGGATTTGGGATCCGGACGCATCAGAACACCCAAGATGGAGTAAGCGGCCATATCTTTCTCATTTCTACCCTGACGTTGTGGATCTGGAACTCATGCGTAATTGTCGGATGCTAAAAAATAGATGAGGAAAACCTGGAGACGGAGAGGCCAATGGATGATGAGGGAGATGATATATTTGATGATGCCGAGGGACGGGTTTTCGTACGACCAGGTATGTGTAGTGTGCCTTTGTTGAAAATATAAACGGTATCCTAACGGAATGTACTAATTGTGACCCGTCAATGTTACCTTTTGCCAGACGTCCAATACAGGTCATATCGAGTTGACGGAAAGGATGGTGCTGGCGACGAAAGACACGATCCCTATGACTATGTTTATCATAACCTGCCTAAGGAACATCATGTGCTGAAACGGGTCAAGGATTGTAGTTTCTGCCACGCCAAGAGGTTTCCTGGTGAGGGCGCGGCATTCTGTCGTAGGGAAGGCATGGTTCGGATTCATATTCCAGACGTACCCGCTGATCTGAGGAGACTTTTCACAAGCCAAACAGACCGAGATGCCAAGTGGTTCCGGAAAAACATACGTTACTTCAATTCCCATTTTTCATTCACCAGCATGGGTGTCAAACTTGATCGTCGAGTCGCCACTGCAGCTGGAACTGGAATCTATACATTTAGGATCCAGGGTCAAGTATACCACCGACTGGACCAATTGTCACATGGAAGCTATTCTCCCAGGAATATGCAGCTCTATATATATGACAATGAACAAGATGTGACACATCGAGTGAAGCAATCACCGCACCTTGACGTTGGAATCATGAGGCAAATACTGCAGATTCTGGCAGGGAATCCTTATGTGGGGATGTTCAGAAGTTTGGGGGCATGCCAAAACCTGGACGAGTACAAGATCGAACTCAACACAAATATTGGAGTGGACCAGAGGAGGTATAATGCCCCGACAGTTTCACAGGTGGCGGCAATGTGGATTGATGGGAGCGACTGTTGGCGGTCGTTAAACCGTGTTTTGACCGCCACCCTACCGGTAAATAAAAGCATAACACCAAGTTTTTGTGCATAGTAGATAGGAATAATGCTACTCCACAAGTTTTGGTGGATATTTGGATGCAGGAGGAAATCTATTGCAAATGGGAGCAAAAGCCTACCGGCCGGCTTATGTTGGATCTCAACATGGTCCAGCAGCCCCAGGCATCTCCCAATGGGCTCAAACATCAAGGATCAAATGGCCAACAAATATTTCCCAGCCCAGAGTATCGACCACTGCGCAAGGCTCAACAAACAAGCCCATCAACCACTCAAAAAGGCGTCAAATCACCGAGCAAGACCGTGGATCTTAATGGGCACATCATGAGAGGCTAGCCCACAAAAATTTGAGGCATTCGGAGAGAAAAGCCCGGCCTGCTCTTTTCTCCGAATCGGCCCATCTTTTTCCAGTCGGTTCCAGAGGCGGTGGCAAGCTAACTTGGCGCACCGACCAAGTAAGAAGACATCGGCAAGTGAGGAATATCCACAAGATTCTTCTAAGATGAAGGGACCTTCTCCACTCTCCCAACGAAGCCTCACACTATAAATAGAGGACCTCCCCCTCACTTCCAACCTGCACCTCACACTTGAGAAGAGAAGACCCCAAGTAGGGTCACGCTCTTTCTCATGGAAGATCACTCCACTTGTGTAGTTTAGAATAGGATTAGTATTTAGTCATGGGAGTTATAGTAGAAGTGAGAGCTTCGCTCGGAGCTCCGGAGTTCTCTTCGGAGTTTGGGTAAAGTTCTCGTGTATCTTTTCTTTCATACTTTCTTTAATATAATTATTTTCTTATTTATTTATTTTCTTATTTATTTAATTTAGTTTTCTTTTTAGTTTATATTTATTTATTTAAGTAATTGTTATAGAGAAATTCTTGTGTTGGTTCCACGTCCATGCAATGGTAGATAAGGATAGATTACCCGCTGGTCTATACGCAAGTAATTTATTCGGATCTACTATAATGGGTGGTTTGCCCCAAAAGTTTAGGGTAAATTATTTAGGATGACTGCTTGTACGGTTCAAGGAATTATTCTAGACGTGAGTTTGCACCCAACCCCACGGAGGATGGTAGCCGCGAGTGTATGTGACAGCTACACCGGTCTCTGTAATCCACCACGTCCGGGTTGGACCCAGCAGGGTCTTAATTATAGCGGGTGGTTCCCTAGGTTGCTCCAGCAGACCTAGCACATCCGTGCCCCGATATGTAGGAACGTATCTGTAATGAAAGCTTAAGTAAATAATTGTAGACTATCAGGAAATCCTAAATGCTAACCCCTAGGCTAATTGATACCTTCTGCTCGTTGTTCTCCCAAACTAAACGCTAACTCCTTGTTAACGATATCAATGGATGTTCTCCTGAGTGCCACACACATATCATATATGTATCCCTGCTTTGGTCTAGTTTGCAAGTTATAAATAATAGATGTTTCCTTGTTAATTCATGATATTCTTAGCCTTGCTTCCCTGAGGAAAATATAAATACGATAACCTTAGAATACTCCCGGGTGAAATGCTACAATGGTGTTCCATGCGTTTGCGGAAATTGAATTAAATCTTTTTGCGTAAGAAACGCCAACAAGCATTTCTGGCGCCGTTGCCGGGGAAGCAATGGTTTAAGATATCTTTGATTGATATTGAATATCTGTTATGTTAATTTCCTGCTAGACTAAGCATCCACCTGCATTTTGTTTGAGCATATCACCATCGCATTCACATTGTTTTCTTTTCAATCCATCTGCATATTTAATTTCCCTTCATCCCACCCCGCTGCATTAAAAAAAAAAAAGAACCCGAGTGCCCAATCATAGGCCGCGAGCAAATAAAAAAAAATAACTAAAAAAAACCCGAGTGCCCAATCATAGGCCAGGGATTTTGCAAGAAAGATTGGATTTATATGACAGGAAGAAGGAACCATATGTGGCGGAACCAAGATGTTCAATGAAGAAATCTATAGCTTAGCCTTGCATACGATTGCAAAGGCTAAGCTTGGGGAGGTACCGCCAGGTACGCATATGCAATTATTCCTTGTTTTTCTTGTCATATATCCTCTCCTTTCATAAAAAAAAATAATAAAAAAATAATAATAAATAATAAAAAAATATAATAAAAATGCTGCCTGAATCAATGCTTTGTGAATACAAAGATTCCTTGAGTTGCTCTCTGATGAAAATAAACTGCAACTATGACCATCCCCGTGCTCTTGAATTTCTTTTGATGATGTGGGTTGTGGTTAAATTGTTAGTCATAAATCAATCGCCTGCATCTCTTTCTGTTGGTTGGGTGAAGATCACTTCTGTGCCTCTGTTCTCTATTGAGATTTTGCCCGGTGGCGTTCAACCAACAGAAAAATACACGTCTCTGTTGGCGGTCGTTAAACCATGTTTTGACCGCCACCCTACCGGTAAATAAATACATAACACTAAGATTTTGTGCATATTAGTTAGGAATAATACTGCTCCACAGGTTTTGGTGAATATTTGGATGCAGGAGTGAATAATGGAGAAAAGTGGGCCCAGCCAGGGAAATTCCCTGGCCGGCCGGCCCCACCCTAGGCCGGCCGGCCCCACCTGGTGGCCGCAGGCCCCAGGCTTCCTCCAGTGGGCTGGAAACTGGTCCACAACATATAATTCAAGGCCCAACCCAGCGGATTTGCGCCGACTTACCAGAGGTGGGCCATTTGGGCCTTAACTTGGCCCCTACTTCAATCCTGCCGACCCCACGAACAAACCGACCTTCAGACCGCCTTCAGGAGTGCATCTGGAGCGTTGAGGCAGAAGGCGGTGGCCAACCGCCACAGGGGACGGCCGGCCGGCCACCCCCCTGGGCCGGCCGGCCGACTTTGGCGGCGCCGCCTCTCCAAAGTCGGCAGGCTTGCTTCCACCGCCTTGGCAAGCTATAAAATGGACCCCTCGGCCTCCGAATCAATTCGCACCATCACACTTCATCCAAGTGTTCTTTAGTTTAGTTGAGTAGTAGCTTTGGGAGTTAGAGTAGAGTAGAGTAGAGTGAGAGCTCTCTCGGGCTTCCGGAGTCTTCTCGGAGTTCGGTATAGTTCTTTGTATCTTGCTCTTGAGATATTATTTTATTTAATATAATTATATTTAGTTTTATCTTTATTTATTTATTTTAGTAGTTCTTTTCTATTTAGTTTATTTATTCGTTAAGTAAGTGCTCGTAGAAGTCTTGTTGTGGGATTCGTGATTGTTGGAATAGCAAGTACGAGAGAGTGCCGTCGTCGGAGATGACGTCGTGTGAAATATGTGCTTGTTCATTCTTAGATAGGACTGCTCCGTTGATCAAGAGTAGCTCCTCTAGGCGGGTTGTAAGCGTGGCGCTTAGATCTTGGCCTATGCACGTTTGGCACCCAACCCCACGGAGGATGGTAGCCGCGAGTGTATGTGACAGCTGCACCGGTCTCTGTAATCCACCACGTCCGGGTTGGACTCAGCAGGGTCTTAATTATAGCGGATGGATCCCCAGGGTGAACTAGCAGTATCGGTTGCCCTAGCACTTCCGTGCCCCGAAACGACATGACTTGTATGTGTATGAGCTTAGCTAGAGTAAATAACCTTTGTAGAATTGACTGCTAGAAAAGTAAATAATAGATAAACATACAGGTAGCCTTAACTCTATCTCGTTGCTCTCCCAAATGTATACTACGTTTTTATTTTATTACCTTGGATTTGAGGATGTGTGTGCCACCCATATATATCATGCCTATCTTACCCCCGTCTCAAGTATAGTTGATACATTATTTCTTTCTCCAAATTATCCAATGCATAGCTATTATTCAGCTTTCTTTTGCTCTACTTCCCTGCGGAAATATAAATACGATAACCCTGGAATACTCCAAGGTGAAATGCTACAATGGTGATCTGTGCGCTTGCGGAATTAATGAATTTAATTTTATCGCATAAGAACCGCCAACAAGCATTTCTGGCGCCGTTGCCGGGGAAGTAGCAGCTAGGAACTGAATAAATGCATTGAAGTTTGTGAGAAGAGTAATTATCACTTACTTTTGCGGGCTTACCCTTGTCCTGGTTTTTCTTCTTGTGAAAAATTTGAAACAGGACTGTGCATGACTGGTTTCGACCTACCAGAAAACCTCCACTCAGATCCAGAACAGTTCTTGAGGAAAGTTCGGGCCAAACTCACCAAACAGATCCGCAAGAACGCTCTGGCTCTCGAATCGTCTCCTCCACCGGTTGTCAGGGCCTCCTCAACGAACAGTACCATGGCCGACCCCGTTGTTGAGAAGACGATCAATGACTTCTCCGCGCCAACTACGGAGAACATCCGCGTGGGCCCCAACCCGCGCATCACCAACAAGGACTACGAGCTCAAGCCAGCCTTGATCAACATGATCTTGGCCAGTCCTTTCTGTGGGAAGCCGTCGGAGGATGCAAATGCTCACCTCCAAAGGTTCCTGATGACGTGCAACACTTTTGTCATAAAGGATGCACCTCAGGACGCCATCCGACTACAGCTTTTCCCATTCTCTCTGTTGGGGAAGGCTCTCCAGTGGTTCTACGCGAACCAAGAGTCCCTCGACACGTGGACGGCATGCTCCAATGCCTTCCTCGCCAAGTTCTTCCCGCCGGGCAAGACGACTGCCCTGCGGAACAAGATATCGGGCTTCCAACAGCTCGCAGATGAGTCGACCGCGGAAGCCTGGGACAGGATGCAGGAGTACGTTCTCTCATGCCCACACCATGGCATGGAGGAATGGCTCCTCATACAGAGTTTCTACCACGGTTTGAGGCCGTCCGCTCGAGAGCACCTCGACGCCGCAGCAGGCGGCTCCTTCTTCTCCCTTAGCGTGAAGAACGCTAAGAAGTTGATTGAGAAGGTGGCGGCCAACCAGACTCATGGTGAACGCCAAGCGGCGAGCACCAAGACCCGTGGAGTGCACCAAGTGGAGACGATGGACATGCTCGCCATCAAGCTCGATCAGCTACTCCGCAAGGTGGAGTCTCCGCAGGACCTGCAAGTTGCGGATTCCCGCATGACATGTGAGGAATGCGGCAGCATTGGGCATATGGGCATCAATTGCCCAAATACGAGAGAGGAATGCAATTTCCTCAACAATGGCAATGGGTTCCGCTCCCAGAACAACTACGGCTGGAATTCCAGGCCCGACCTCTCCTTCAACAAGAATCAGGGAGGTAACAATGGTAATTTTTCCCGTTATGAGCCCTCTATCAAGAATCTAGTTCTCGGCCAGGTCAAGATCAATGACAGCATTAGTAAGAAATTTCTTACTACCGACAAGGCTTTAGAGAACATAGATGCCAAGCTAGAGTCATTCAGCACTGCTCTGCAGAATCAGCTAAGCCATAACAAGATGCTAGAAACGCAAATAGCGCAAATAGCTTCAGCTGTGCAGTCTCCTCGTGCGGGTAAACTTCCTGGGCAACCGGAAGTTAATCCCAAGGAGGGTGTGAATGCAATAACCATCAGGTGTGAAGAGAGCGACTTGGATGCCGCACTCCCCAAGGATGTGATCAGAAAAGATCCCGGATGGCCAACCATCCCGTGTTTGGTCAACGACCGTTGTTTCGCTCGGGCACTATGTGACTTAGGGGCGAGCGTGAGCATCATGCCGAAGGCGATGTACGACGGGTTAAACCATCCATTATCCCCAACGACCATGAAGCTCCAGCTTGCAGACGGGTCACTGCGCCTGCCCTTGGGGATTGTCGAAGAAGTTCCCGTGCAGATCAGAAATCTCTTCGTACCCGTTGACTTTGTTGTGCTGGATATGGAAGTAGATGTCAAGACCCCTCTCATCCTGGGGAGGCCGTTCCTGAGCACCACCAACGCCAACATCGACGTGGGGGCAGGAGAGATCCACTTGGATTTCAACGGCAGGGAAGAAACGTTCAACTTCAAGCCTAAGGTTGAGCAATGCAAGCAAGTACGGGTCATATATGGAAAGGACCCAAGGAGAGTGGAGAAGATTGAGATTACTCCACCCATGCCACAGCCAGACAAGCTCATTGCATACATGAGAGACTATCTGGAAAGAGAGAATGCAAGAAGGCTAGCAAAATATTGGAGGACTCCAAGGAGGATGCCTCAGCCGCCAAAACCATCTCAAGCCCCTCTTACTCCACCGCAAGAAGGAGTAGGCGAGTCACAATCGCCCAAGAAGAGGAGAGCGAGGCGCTCAAGAAAGAAGAAGGCAGCTACGGCATCGACCGATGAGAGTACAACAAAGGCGCCTATTGAAGAAAAGGTCGCCGCCACCAACACAAAGAAGACAACCAAGGTGTGGCGGAAGAAAGAAGGAACCTCTACCTCGCAAGATTCTCCAGCGAGCGAGGTCCAAACAAGTTGAAAAGACATGGAGAACGTCTAGCTCAAAGACGTAAAAATGAGAGCCCTCCGATTGGGGAGGCCATCCCAATCGTTATCCTAGCTAGGCCTAGCACTTGTTTTTCTTTTCATAAATCATAAAAACAAAATAAAAATTGAAAAGTTTAAAAGACAACAAAAATAATAGGATTCCCGGTGATGCCCATTAGGGGCTAGCCACTTGTATCATCCTCACTCTTTTTTGCAGATCAAGAAGGAGGAGGAAGAGCCTGAATCAAGCTTAAGTCTTACAAAGACTCAAGCTTGGGGAGGGCACCCCTCAGGTAAGAAGGAGTTCAATACAAGCTTAAGTCTTACAAAGACTCAAGCTTGGGGAGGACCCCCAGGTAAGTATTCCTAACTTTCTTAATAAATAAATGAACTCCCTGTTTCGAATAAATGCTAGAATCTTGGTGTTATGCTACACTTAAGGGAAATGATGATCGAGTTACAAATTAGCTTCCCATGTGTCGCATAGATGCAACCTCTACTCCTGACATATGTGTTATTTTTACTTGAGCATGATCACATCATGAGTCTTGCTTATTTCCGTGGGTTGCATTTGTTACACCAAGTCTGAGCATTGTGGATTGTGATATGGCATGATTAGGACTTGTTGCAATTTCTTAGTATGGTTTCATCCAGAGATGTTTTTTCTCGAATTGCTGTAAGTACCTAAAACCCTTCTGTTTTGGCACACTTCTCTTAGTGTGAGGATTTATTTACCTACCAGAGCCATATCATAATATTCGAAACAGCCCCACTCATAGCCGTTTGTTTATGCATTGAGTTTTGTTAAGGTTTGATGTACTCTTGAAACTAAGCACTCCTAATTTTGGTCATAATTCCTTCGCGTGTGTTTTCGAAAATTTCTCTCCACCAAATAGAAAGGGGAATGTTTGGATAAATCAACCAAACATTTTTCAGAGTTTGCAAAACTTTTGGTCCATCAAAAATGCTCAAGAATATTTCAAAATGTTTCATTGAACCATTCAAAATTTATGGCCCCTTGCACCATGGAGTAGTTAAAAAAAAAAAAAAAACCTCCATGGTCGCATGACAAAAGTCAATGGCTATATGGTTCTTATCATAAACATCTTGAGCAAAATAAAGGACCAATGTTTTTCAAAACCCCCTTCCATAAGTGTGAGTTCATTTTCTCCCCCTCCATCACATCATTTCCTATGACCAAAATAAATGGAGTTGCTATGTTGATTGAGACTCATTCTTTAGCTTTACAATATATGCATGACATTTGTGCACTCCTTACCAAGCTCCACATACAAAGCCTCATTTGGTAGAAGGTAGGATGAGTGAAGCTTGTAGGAATAGAACTCACATCGGTGTGGTAAGAGAAGTGCCACCCAAAACGAAGGAGAATTTTTGCACCTTACCTTGCAGCACATAAAAACTCTGGATGCATACCTGCTAGAATTGTGTACTTGTCCGAAAATGCCGTTCTAGTCTTCAATGCTGCGTGACAAGGTGTGACATATAAGCCCCACGATTTTTGCAACACTCATGAATATTTTGTGCTCTCGTAAACTTACCACTGTTTAGGGAGTATGTTGTTGCATCTTTATTACCCATGGGGCGCTTCTTTGTAACTCCTGATCCGCCGGTACCCTGAGTTGAGTTTGCTCGGGACGAGCAAAGTTTAAGCTTGGGGAGGTTGTTGGCGGTCGTTAAACCATGTTTTGACCGCCACCCTACCGGTAAATAAATACATAACACCAAGATTTTGTGCATATTAGTTAGGAATAATACTACTCCACAGGTTTTGGTGAATATTTGGATGCAGGAGTGAATAATGGAGAAAAGTGGGCCCAGCCAGGGAAATTCCCTGGCCGGCCGGCCCCACCCTAGGCCGGCCGGCCCCACCTGGTGGCCGCAGGCCCCAGGCTTCCTCCAGTGGGCTGGAAACTGGTCCACAACATATAATTCAAGGCCCAACCCAGCGGATTTGCGCCGACTTACCAGAGGTGGGCCATTTGGGCCTTAACTTGGCCCCTACTTCAATCCTGCCGACCCCACGAACAAACCGACCTTCAGACCGCCTTCAGGAGTGCATCTGGAGCGTTGAGGCAGAAGGCGGTGGCCAACCGCCACAGGGGACGGCCGGCCGGCCACCCCCCTGGGCCGGCCGGCCGACTTTGGCGGCGCCGCCTCTCCAAAGTCGGCAGGCTTGCTTCCACCGCCTTGGCAAGCTATAAAATGGACCCCTCGGCCTCCGAATCAATTCGCACCATCACACTTCATCCAAGTGTTCTTTAGTTTAGTTGAGTAGTAGCTTTGGGAGTTAGAGTAGAGTAGAGTAGAGTGAGAGCTCTCTCGGGCTTCCGGAGTCTTCTCGGAGTTCGGTATAGTTCTTTGTATCTTGCTCTTGAGATATTATTTTATTTAATATAATTATATTTAGTTTTATCTTTATTTATTTATTTTAGTAGTTCTTTTCTATTTAGTTTATTTATTCGTTAAGTAAGTGCTCGTAGAAGTCTTGTTGTGGGATTCGTGATTGTTGGAATAGCAAGTACGAGAGAGTGCCGTCGTCGGAGATGACGTCGTGTGAAATATGTGCTTGTTCATTCTTAGATAGGACTGCTCCGTTGATCAAGAGTAGCTCCTCTAGGCGGGTTGTAAGCGTGGCGCTTAGATCTTGGCCTATGCACGTTTGGCACCCAACCCCACGGAGGATGGTAGCCGCGAGTGTATGTGACAGTTGCACCGGTCTCTGTAATCCACCACGTCCGGGTTGGACTCAGCAGGGTCTTAATTATAGCGGATGGATCCCCAGGGTGAACTAGCAGTATCGGTTGCCCTGGCACTTCCGTGCCCCGAAACGACATGACTTGTATGTGTATGAGCTTAGCTAGAGTAAATAACCTTTGTAGAATTGACTGCTAGAAAAGTAAATAATAGATAAACATACAGGTAGCCTTAACTCTATCTCGTTGCTCTCCCAAATGTATACTACGTTTTTATTTTATTACCTTGGATTTGAGGATGTGTGTGCCACCCATATATATCATGCCTATCTTACCCCCGTCTCAAGTATAGTTGATACATTATTTCTTTCTCCAAATTATCCAATGCATAGCTATTATTCAGCTTTCTTTTGCTCTACTTCCCTGCGGAAATATAAATACGATAACCCTGGAATACTCCAAGGTGAAATGCTACGATGGTGATCCGTGCGCTTGCGGAATTAATGAATTTAATTTTATCGCATAAGAACCGCCAACAGTCTCTATGATGCTTTCATAACAGAAGAAGAGTACATTATCCTCTGCTCTCCTCACATAATTGACCGAATTAGACGTGGTGTTTAGGTTGATCAATGGAACTATAGAGATGTGTCGATTGTAGACGAATGGATTTGTACTAATCATTGCAGGGATCCTTTTGAGAGCAAACTAAGTACATCAGGCAATACGGAAGGCACATAATTCAAAAAGGAAAAACCAACCAGGCGGACCTAGTACCTTCAAATGAAGATTTAATCGCTTAGCTTTGCACATAGTTGCAAGAGCTAAGCTTGGGGAAGGACCGCCAGGTAAGTACTTCTTTACAATAGTATACTCTTCTTGAATTGTGCCCTTTCCTTAAAAAAAAAACCAAAAATATTAGGTTCTCGGCAAAGCCCAATAGGGGCTAGCCACCTGTATCACCCTCATTCTTTTTGCAGACACAAGAAGAATGGAGGAAGCGGCCTATTCAAACTTAAGTCTTGCAAAGACTCAAGCTTGGGGAAGACCCCCAGGTAAGTATTTCTAAATTTTCCTTGAATAAATAAACTCCCTGTTTCGAATAAATGCTAGAATCTTGGTGTTATGCTACGCATAAGGGAAATGATGATCGAGTTACAAATTAGCTTCCCATGTATCGCGTAGATGCAACCTCTACTCCTGACATATGTGTTATTTTTATTTGAGCATGATCACATCAGGAGTCTTACTTATTTCTGTGGGTTGCATTTGTTACAGCAAGTCTGAGCATTGAGGATTGTGATATGGCATGATTAGGACTTGTTGCAATTTCTTAGTATGGTTTCATCCAGAGATGTTTTTCTTGAATTGCTGCAAGTACCTAAAACCCTTCTGTTTTGGCACACTTCTCTTAGTGTGAGGATTTATTTACCTACCAGAGCCATATCATAATATTCGAAACAGCCCCACTCATAGCCATTTGTTTATGCATTGAGTTTTGTTAAGGTTTGATGTACTCTTGAAACTAAGCACTCCTAATTTTGGTCATAATTCCTTCGCGTGTGTTTTCGAAAATTTCTCTCCACCAAATAAAAAGGGGAATGTTTGGATAAATTAACCAAACATTTTTCAGAGTTTGCAAAACTTTTGGTCCATCCAAAATGCTCAAGAATATTTCAAAATGTTTCCTTGAACCATTCAAAATTTATGTCCCCTTGCACCATGGAGTAGTAAAAAAAAAAACTCCATGGTTGCATGACAAAAGTCAATGGCTATATGGTTCTTATCATAAACATCTTGAGCAAAATAAAGGACCAATGTTTTTCAAAACCCCCTTCCACAAGTGTGAGTTCATTTTCTCCCCCACCATCACATCATTTCCTATGACCAAAATAAATGGAGTTGCTATCTTGATTGAGACTCATTCTTTAGCTTTACAATAAATGCATGACATTTGTGCATTCCTTACCAAGCTCCATATACAAAGCCTCATTTGGTAGAAGGTAGGATGAGTGAAGCTTGTAGGAATAGACTCACATTGGCTGGTAAGAGAAGTGCCTGCCAAAACGAAGGAGAATTTTTGCACCTTACCTTGCAGCACATAAAAACTCTGCATGCATACCTGCTAGAATTGTGTACTTGTCCGAAAATGCCGTTCTAGACTTCAATGCTGCATGACAAGGTGTGACATAAAAGCCCCACAATTTTTGCAACACTCATGAATATTTTGTGCTCTCGTAAACTTACCACTATTTAGGGAGTATGTTGTTGCATCTTTATTACCCCTGGGGCGCTTCTTTGTAACTCCTGATCCGCCGGTACCCTGAGTTGAGTTTGCTCGGGACGAGCAAAGTTTAAGCTTGGGAATGTTGTTGGCGGTCGTTAAACCGTGTTTTGACCGCCACCCTACCGGTAAATAAAAGCATAACACCAAGTTTTTGTGCATAGTAGATAGGAATAATGCTACTCCACAAGTTTTGGTGGATATTTGGATGCAGGAGGAAATCTATTGCAAATGGGAGCAAAAGATTTCCCAGCAGCCCCAGGCATCTCCCAATGGGCTCAAACATCAAGGATCAAATGGCCAACAAATATTTCCCAGCCTAGAGTATCGACCACTGCGCAAGGCCCAACAAACAAGCCCATCAACCACTCAAAAAGGCGTCAAATCACCGAGCAAGACCGTGGATCTTAATGGGCACATCATGAGAGGCTAGCCCACAAAATTTTGAGGCATTCGGAGAGAAAAGCCCACCGGCCGGCCTAGGCCTAGACCGGCCGGCCTGCTCTTTTCTCCGAATCGGCCCGTCTTTTTCCAGTCGGTTCCAGAGGCGGTGGCAAGCTAACTTGGCGTACCGACCAAGTAAGAAGACATCGGCAAGTGAGGAATATCCACAAGATTCTCCTAAGATGAAGGGACCTTCTCCACTCTCCCAACGAAGCCTCACACTATAAATAGAGGACCTCCCCCTCACTTCCAACCTGCACCTCACACTTGAGAAGAGAAGACCCCAAGTATGGTCACACTCTTTCTCATGGAAGATCACTCCACTTGTGTAGTTTAGAATAGGATTAGTATTTAGTCGTGGGAGTTAGAGTAGAAGTGAGAGCTTCGCTCGGAGCTCCGGAGTTCTCTTCGGAGTTTGGGTAAAGTTCTCGTGTATCTTTTCTTTCATACTTTCTTTAATATAATTATTTTCTTATTTATTTATTTTCCTATTTATTTAATTTAGTTTTCCTTTTAGTTTATATTTATTTATTTAAGTAATTGTTATAGAGAAATTCTTGTGTTGGTTCCACGTCCATGCAATGGTAGATAAGGATCGATTACCCGCTGGTCTATACGCAAGTAATTTATTCGGATTTACTATAATGGGTGGTTTGCCCCAAAAGCTTAGGGTAAATTATTTAGGATGATTGCTTGTACGGTTCAAGGAATTATTCTAGACGTGAGTTTGCACCCAACCCCACGGAGGATGGTAGCCGCGAGTGTATGTGACAGCTACACCGGTCTCTGTAATCCACCACGTCCGGGTTGGACCCAGCAGGGTCTTAATTATAGCGGGTGGTTCCCTAGGTTGCTCCAGCAGACCTAGCACATCCGTGCCCCGATATGCAGGAACGTATCTGTAATGAAAGCTTAAGTAAATAATTGTAGACTATCAGGAAATCCTAAATGCTAACCCCTAGGCTAATTGATACCTTCTGCTCGTTGTTCTCCCAAACTAAACGCTAACTCCTTGTTAACGATATCAATGGATGTTCTCCTGAGTGCCACACACATATCATATATGTATCCCTGCTTTGGTCTAGTTTGCAAGTTATAAATAATAGATGTTTCCTTGTTAATTCATGATATTCTTAGCCTTGCTTCCCTGAGGAAAATATAAATACGATAACCTTAGAATACTCCCAGGTGAAATGCTACAATGGTGTTCCATGCGCTTGCGGAAATTGAATTAAATCTTTTTGCGTAAGAAACGCCAACAGCGACCCCAAGAAAATGTTTGAGAGAAGTGTTATGGTGTGTGGACAGTCGGAAAGACCGGTGTATATACGGGCATATTATGGGTGCTATGATCCTCTAGCTTATCCATTGTATTTTCCTGGTGGGGAAGCAGGATGGAATGAAGGGATAGAGTATCAGGAAACACCCAAGAAAAAGAAAACGCCCAAAAAGAGATCTGCTATAATAGGTGCGCCACATTGTGAAATACATTCTGTTGTTTACATGATTATGTTTTACTGTCTTGCGAACTAATCTCGGTCCAAACATCTCTGGTGGCAACGTCGCTCTGTAGGTCCGCATGAAGAAGCCGGCAACTCCGTGGATATAGACAATGAAGGAGAAGCAAATGATCGCGATGCCATAGAAGGTTGCTAATATTAAGAACCTGTGCAAAAAGTAGAAGAAAAGCACTATATATATGAGTGAAATCGCAGTATTAATTTTTTTTATTGTTCATGTTTTCTACAGATGGCGATCCAGAAAAAAATACAAAGTATGTAAGCGCCAGATAATATTATGCCTACAAGCTGCAAATCAGAAGTGGGGAGTTTAATGTCTTGATTCACGGCGGTCGGCTGTTCCAGCAGTGGCTCGTTGATATGTACATTAAGGTCGAGTCTATGCGTCTTGATTGGTACTCCAAACCGGCACACCAGAAGATTATTAGGGCCGACATTTATGTGTATTTTTACGTTTGCATATGAGCCATGAACAAACATTGTTGATCTGAATCAAACAACCTAATTACAGTATTACGCTGAATCATGGCTCCTTGAATAAATACCCATACCTAGCACTGTTGACTTTCCAACTTTTGGAGCTAATGCTGCTACTTGGCTTCTAGAAAATTAGGATTTTTTATGCTACTGTACCCAGTGCAATTTCTATGTGCTCCTGCCATGTGTGTTTTTTTACACGTGTTCTAAAAGCTCATAGCATTAACAAACTGTACTGACATCCCCTGAAATGACATACAGGGAGTTCTCGACACCCTTGCGACCGGGGAGGCAAGTGCATCAAAAGCTGGCCGTAGACTTGTCCTACCCAAGAATCATACAGGTGGTGATCGGGATGTGCAACGCAGATTCTATGATGCTATGACCTTGGTGCAGCGCTTCAGCAAGCCAGATTATTTCATAACTATGACATGCAACCCATATTGGCCGGAGATCATCCAGGAGCTATTACCAGGCCAAACTCCGCAGGACCGCCCAGAACTTGTAGCCAGAATATACAAGGCGAAGCTACGAGATTTCGAGGACGATATAGTGAAGAAACAACATTTTGGAGAGGTTGCCGCCTATGCACATGTCACGGAATTCCAGAAGAGAGGTCTGCCACATGAACATTTCTTGTTGATTATGAAGCCAGGTAGTAAGCTTAAGTGCCCAGATGACTATGACCGTGTGATATCTGCTGAAATACCTGATAAGAATAAGTATCAGGTGTTGCACGATCTCGTTTGCAAGCATATGATGCATGGGCCTTGTGGTGTTCTGAACAAGGATTGCCCTTGTGTGATAGATGGGCAGTGTCGGTTTCATTATCCGCATCAGTTTTGTGAAGTCACTCAGCAGCATACAGACTATATCGGTTCCCACTCTACTATGTCTCGCCTCCGGTGTTGCAGCTCGCCGTTCATCTTGAGGGGATGCATATGGTGTCTTTCCAATCAAAAGCTGATTTGAATGAAGTTGCCAAAAACCCAATGAACCAGAGATCAATGTTGACTGAATACTTTAAAATGAATTTGGTTGATGAGCAAGCTCGCAAGTTGTTGTATATTGAGTTCCCAGAATCATATAGATGGATCAAGGCGAGCAAGAGGTGGCAGGCCAGGCAACAGTGAGCGCAGATTGGACGACTTGTCTACGCAAATCCATCTGAGGGGGAACGTTTCTATCTTCGTCTGTTGTTAACCCATGTGAGGGGTGCCACATCGTTCAATCATTTGAGAACTGTGCATGGAGTCACGTATGGGACATTTAGAGAAGCATGTGACCATAGAGGACTTCTTCTGTCGGACTCTTATTTGGACAAAACACTCACTGAATGTGCTATCTGGCAAATGCCTAGCTCGTTCCGACAGTTGTTTGCTATAATCATGGTTTTTGCTGAAGTAAACAACATTCTGAAGCTGTGGGAGAAGCACTTTGATTCACT
This sequence comes from Eragrostis nindensis, assembly GCA_012490785.1. NCBI lineage: Eukaryota > Viridiplantae > Streptophyta > Magnoliopsida > Poales > Poaceae > Eragrostis > Eragrostis nindensis. The sequence continues at coordinate 529,050 of JAAXCT010000359.1, read as the reverse complement.
CTCAGAGGATTATCGCCGGGATATTTCTGACTCACATGAGGTGCAGCAGCGAGTACTTATGGATCTTGAAAGACGAGTCAAGTCAATGGGCAAGGACTTTGATTTCTTTGGACTGCCGAAATTGGACGAAAAAGGTAACCCAATCATATATCCCACTGAAAGGCTAATATGTCGCATTGTTATTTTTCTCACATGGTTCAGCACATGCAGTTTATTCCTATGTTGCAGTAAACATTATTAGGCATTTTTACTTACCTGAAAATAAAACATGTACACATTATTCTGTTGCAACAAGTGTTCCATTGCTCCGGTATTGTCACTAATATAGGATGTCTTGCATTATTTATTGCAATTGTTTATAATTTAACTTTTACATGTCATCCAGGACGACGAGAGCGGGACCACTACAGGGAGTTGAATGAGGAGTTGGCATTAGGATTCGATGAAGACCATCTGAAAATTGTGGAGACACTGAATGCAGAGCAAAAGGCCGGATTTGATGTCATCATGAAGCATGTAAAGTCTAAAAAGGGTCAGGTGTTCTTTGTTGATGGTCCCGGAGGCACTGGAAAAACATATCTCTACAAGGCATTGATTGCGACGGTGCGTTCCATGGGCCTCATAGCTATCGCAACGGCGTCTTCGGGCATAGCGGCATCTATTATGCCCGGTGGACGTACAGCACACTCTAGATTTAAGATTCCAATTAAAATTGCTGATGACAGCGTGTGCAACTTCACAAAGCAGAGCGGCACCGTCGAGCTCCTTCGGACAGCACGTATATTGATATGGGATCAAGTTGCGATGACCAAGAGACAATCCATTAAGTGCCTGGATAGATCTTTACAGGATATCATGGGTTGCGATGAGCCATTTGGTGGGAAGATCATGGTGTTTGGTGGAGACTTCAGGCAAGTTCTTCCTGTGGTTCCGCGTGGTACTCGAGCTCAGATCACCAATGCGACTATACAGAGGTCTCACATCTGGGATAGGGTTTATAAGATCCGACTTATTTAGAACATGAGGGCGCAATCGGATCCGTGGTTCTCGCAGTATCTTCTGAGAGTTGGAGATGGCATTGAAGAGACCATCGGGGACGATTATGTTCGTCTTCCCGAGGAGATTGTGATCGATTACGATGAAGAGAAATCTATTGACCATCTTGTGGCAAGCATATTCCCAGATCTCGCAGCGAATGTGACCTCTGCAGCTTATATGAGTACTCGTGCTATTCTGTCTACGAAGAATGAGTACGTTGATCAGCTCAACGCAAAGATGATTGATATGTTTCCAGGCCGTGATATTATCTTTTACAGTTTTGACTCGGTTGAGGATGACCAAACAAACAATTATCCTATTGATTTTCTAAACTCTCTTACTCCGAATGGACTGCCTCCTCATGAATTGAAGATCAAGATAAATTGTCCTCTTATATTGCTTCGGAATCTAGACCCGCATAATGGCTTGTGTAATGGCACAAGATTAATCGTAAAGGACTTTCAGAAGAATGCCATTGATGCGGAGATTGTTGGTGGTCAGCATGCTGGTAAGAGGGTGTTCATTCCGAGGATACCCCTTTCGCCATCTGAGGATTTGACTCTTCCATTCAAATTCAAAAGGATTCAGTTCCCGGTTCGGCTAAGCTTTGCGATGACCATCAACAAAGCTCAAGGACAGACTATCCCAATTGTAGGAGTCTATTTGCCCGAACCCGTGTTTGCGCACGGGCAGCTGTACGTGGCGTTGTCTAGGGGTGTGTCAAGAAAGACGACTAAGGTGCTCTGCAAACCCAATTAATTAGTGGACCCTTCCGGGAAAAGCGCAAAGAACATTGTATATACAGATGTGCTGCAGTCTTGATTTTGTTCGAAGACGACTAAGACAAATTTGTTTAGTATTACTTATGTTGATTTTTATTTACTATGTGCAATACACTTGGGCGTTTTGACAGAAGTCAAGTTTGCCAGATGATAGAATTGTTGGTGTTCTGCTAAATAGATGCTATATTTTAATATAAGTAATCATTTTACTACTCTATTCATGCTTGTCGGCTGCAGTGTATTTTAATAGAAGAAATTATGTTACAGGAATAGGTGCGCGAACATGTGTACATACCCGTGCCGCACGCCTCTGCCAAACACGTGTACAAGAGAGCCATGGCCGGTTCTGTTTTGTAGAAAATGATGAAGTTTCGTGCCGGCGGAGAGAGATCGTCCTTAACTCATTTTAATAAGTTCAACTATTGCTATGTTAGGGAGTTATCTGGGCATCAGGTGTTGTCGTTGATCGCAAACTGGAATGCCGCTGCTCCCATTGCACCCGTTTGTGAGGTTAGCTGATAAGATAGTTTTTTATGTTGTTGTGTGTATTGTTTATTCAATGCACGTGGTACATAATGTTAATCTAATTTGCTTTCTATACACATCCTATGCGCAGGATGATCGACAACTGCGGAGGGATTTATAGTGGCGTTGTTGACATTTTCTGGAAATGCAAACAAGTGTGTCATACCCGTGCAAATTCAACAGGTGCTTGATCAAGCAGCTGGAAAACAACCTTGAGGAGGCGTTTGTGAGATAAATAAAATGTCATTAAAGTTGTAACTTGTATAGTTAACGGTGATCGGTAACTTCAAGATGATGATATTTTTTTCTGTACGCATTTGTGTTTTGATTATTATGGCATGGTTTATTTCACTGTATTATGGGTTTGTCACCCAACTCGTCATAGTGCTCATGGTCCTGCCAAGTGATGCCATTATTTAGACACGTGCGTGGCGCACGTGCATTTGTACTAGTTACAAAAACGCTCCAGATCCCGCCGATGTGGTCTTGCACTTGGGAAGAGGATGCTGATATCATAATGGGCACAAAAGTACAGATGTGATTAATTGGGATATAAAGCATGTTTCATTACAGAGTACTATAAGAATCTTTTTGGAGCACCGGAAAGTAATGAGTTTAGCTTAGATGAAAATGAAATAGAAGATATGTATCCCACAGGTCTCAGATGTTGAAAATGAATTGCTAAAACAGTCTTTTACTGAAAAAGATATTAAAGAGGCGATTTTTTAAATGGAACACAATAAGGCGCCCGGTCCGGATGGTTTTCCGGCTGAATTTTATCAGTCTTTTTGGGAAATTGTCAAAGAGGACTTGATGGCACTTTTTAATGAGTTCCATGATGGAAATCTACACCTTCACAGTCTAAATTTCGGTATTATTACTTTGCTACCAAAGAAAGCTGAGGCAATCAAAATTCAACAATATAGACCGATTTGCTTGCTTAATAGTTTTAAAATTTTTACAAAAGTTCTTACAAATAGAATAACGAAAATAGCTCATAAGGTAATTAGGCTCTCAAACTGCTTTTCTACCGGGAAGATATATCTTAGAGGGAGTAGTAATTTTACACGAAACTATTCATGAGTTACATAGAAAGAAGAAAAATGGTGTGATACTTAAACTTGATTTCGAAAAGGCATATGACAAGGTGAAGTGGCCTTTCATGCAACAAGTGTTGAGAATGAAAGGATTTTCACCTACATGGTGCTCTTGGATTAAACAAGTGGTATCCCAAGGTAGTGTTGGTATAAAAGTAAATGATGACATAGGTCATTTTTTCCAAACCAGAAAAAGTGTGCGACAAGGAGATCCGTTGTCCCCCATTCTGTTTAATATAATTGTTGATATGTTAGATGTTCTAATTTCTAGAGCTAAGGATAATGGTCAAATTAGAAGACTAGTTCCACACCTAGTAGAGGATGGTTTATCTATTTTGCAATATGCAGATGACACAATTGTTTTTATGGAACATGATCTAGAGGAGGCTAAGAATATGAAGCTCGTGCTTTGTGCATTTGATCAACTTTCAGGCCTAAAGATCAATTTTCATAAAAGTGAGATGTTCTGCTATGAGGAAGCTAAAGATTTTGAAAGGGAATATCCACCGATTTTCGGGTGCGATATGGGGTCATTTCCTTTTAGATATCTTGGCATACCAATGCATCATAGAAAACTAAGAAATAGCGATTGGAAGAAATAGAGGATAGATTTCAAAAGAGGTTAAGTCGTTGGAAAGGGAAGATGCTTTCTGTAGGAGGTCGTTTGGTCCTCATAAACTCAGTTCTTAGTAGTCTCTCTCCCTTTATTTTATCCTTCTTTGAAGTCCCTCGTGGGATCCTCAAGAAGTTAGACTATTACAGGTCTAGATTCTTCTGGCAAAGTGATGATCATAAAAGAAATATAGACTCACTAAGTGGGGGATTCTTTGTACTCGAAAGGATCAAGGAGGTTTGGGGATTATGGATCTTGATTTGCAAAATAAGTGTCTTCACAGCAAATGGTTATATAAGTTAATAAATGAAGATGGGGTCTGGCAGCAAATTCTCAGAAAAAAAATACTTGAGACACAAAACTATTACACAGGTTGAACATATGCCTGGAGATTCTTATTTTTGGTCCGGCCTGATGAAGGTGAAAAAGGACTTTTGAGAATGGACAAGTTTAATCTAGGTAATGGAAATCAAGTTAGGTTCTGGGAAGATGTTTGGTTAGGAAATTCAACCTTTAAAGATCGATTTCCATCTCTTTATAACATAGTTAGAAAGAAAAGTGCGACGGTTGCGACGGTACTAAGATCGAATCCTTTAAATGTGTCCTTTAGGAGATCACTAGTTGGAAATAATCTTATATCATGGCAACAGTTAGTACCTTTGATTGTTAATGTCCAATTAACAAATCAAGAGGATACATTTAGATGGTCCTATCATCAAGATGGGAAATTCACGGTGAGATCAACGTATAGAGCTCTCGCTGTCCTAGATGTGTTACCTCGTGAACATCCATTATGGAAACTGAAATTGCCCCTCAAAATAAAGATTTTTATATATGTGGTACCTAATCAAAGGAATAGTTCTAACTAAGGATAATCTGGCAAAAAGACAATGGAAGGGTAGTTTAAAGTGTTGTTCTTGTAATCTTTATGAAACCATACAACATCTTTCTTCGATTGTCACATAGCTAGACTTATTTGGAGAGTTGTGCAAGTTTCTTTTAATCTACCCCCACCTATTAACATAGAGAATATGTTTGATGATTGGTTATTTGGGATAGATAAGACACTTAGATACAAGATCTTGGTTGGAGCTAGTACCATATGTTGGGCAATTTGGTTAAGTAGGAATGATGTCATTTTTAACGATTCCCAAGCTGTTACTTCTATGCAGGTTATCTTCAGAGGAACATATTGGATTCGCTTCTAGACTCTCTTGCAAAAGGAGGAGGACCGGCCCCAAATAAAATAGGGGTGCCGTGTGCCTGAAACGACAATTATGGAGGTTTTCACTAATAATGGCTGGCGTTTCAGTAATAGAATTGCCTTTTAGTTCAATAAAGACAATGGCTAGTTTTTTGTCTGTTTTTATGCTTATGACCGAACCTTATGAAGTTCATGGTGATGTAATAATGAACTATTTGAACAGCTACATGCATTGGTCGATGCAGAGGCTGAAATATTGAAATATATTTTCATTTCTAAAAAAAAATGCGCGGCCCTTGATCGATCCGTTGCCACACGGACTGAACCGATGATGGATTTTTTTTGTTGAGAGAGAGAGAGAGAGACACCGATGATGGATGATAATACACACAACGCACGTTTCTTGACACGGAATATAGAACTTTGTCGGTAAAGAATATATATACAAGTGGGCTTGCTTGATACTTTACCCAAAGAAGAGAGCCCACGGGTAGCTCACAACATATGAAAGAACGCGCCGCCGCCGCCGCCTGCGAGGCCACAGGAACCCTAACCTACCAAGCTCGAATCGATCTGGCAGGACCCATGGAAACACTGCCGGCCGACGGCGTCGCGGACGTCCTCCGCTTGTTGCCGCCGCGGAGCCTCGCTGCAGCCCGGTGCGTCTGCAAGAGGTGGCGGGACATCATCGACGCCCACGCGCTGCTGCTCCCGCACCTCCTGCCGCGCTCGGTACGCGGCGTTTTCATCAACTACATCGACCATTACCGGCCGCACCTCTTCGCGCGTCCCTCCTCGCCGTCGACGTTCCCCAGAATTGACGGCTTGCTCAGCTTCTTGCCCAACGACGGCGAAGACGAGGACAACTATTGGACGGTCCTCGACCACTGCAACGGTCTTGTGCTCTGCAGCATCGATTGTGGGCTCTGCGTGTGCAACCCCGCGACGCGGCGGTGGACTCTCCTTCCCCAGCCCACGGGGCCCAGCGTTGGAAGCACTTGCACATACATCGCTATCGATCCGATTGTGTCGCCGCATTATGAGGTGTTCTTGATCCCAAACGTGCCGGATAAGCCAAACCCAGTGGAAGAATCGTCATCCGTCAATACGAGGAACAACAAGGAGCCAGACGAGGAGGATCCCTGTCGCTTGATGGAATGGCCACCGTCACCATGGATCTTGAAGGTGTTCTCATCTCGGACTGGTCTGTGGGAGCACAGGTCCTTTCTCCGGGATGGCCAACCAGCGGGGACAGTCCAAGACCTGAGATTGGATCCTCTAATGCCGAGATGGTGGGGCATAGGGCAAAGCTACGCTGTGTGCCACAACGGACGCTCTATGTGCACTGTCGAGGTTCATTCATGGCGAGGTATGAATCCGTTTGCCTTGCACATATAAATAGCTAGCTATTAGTGCAGGTACACTGCATGCATGCATGGGCTCGATTGTTTTACGTTTTTTGTTCCAAACTATTATAATGTATATATGTACGTCATTCATTTTCCAGGTTTTTTTTCTTTTTTTTAGCGGTCGCATATATACAACTGGATGACGTTCTTCAAAAAGTTTTAGTCAACGGTTCCATTTTAATTACATGTGGACTTGACCGCATTCTCTTGTATGTATGTATGTGTTTTTTCTTCACTAGCAATGCTTTTATATAATTCTGTACGTACAAATTTACTTTTTTTTTTGGTCAGGTTTTCATTGTCAAGTGACAAGTATCAAGTAGTTAAGATGCCAGTAGACAATTCGAATGCATATCTAGGGAAGTCAAAGAATCAGGTATATGTTGGAGTCCTTGCTGGACGCCAACTACGGGTTTGGATGCTGAGTGAATCATCTGGACGTATGGAGTGGTTGTTGAAGTATGAAGCTGACATTAGGCTCGATTCTGTTCAAGTTATCACACAAGTGGATGGATCTTGGATGGTAGAAGAAGATAGCAACGTTGAAACACAAACCAAAGTGAGTACCGAGTATGACTCTGACACTGAAGAAAACATTGAAGCAAAATCTGAAGGGACCATTGAGTGGGACTCTGACAAAGATGGTTTTTTCACAACTGAAGCCGGAGATGAGCAACAGTGTGACAGGCATTTTGGGATTCTTGGATTTCATCCGTACAAGGAAGTTGTGCTGCTTTTGATTCAAGGTTTGGAGTAGTATCTTATCATTTGAATAGCTCAAAGATGCAATATTTGGGCAAGTCACGGCCTAAATGTTACTATCTTAACCATACAAATGGTATTTATAAGTCATTCATATACACTCCATGTATGATTGGAGACCTATATCATGGGGCTAATACTGGACAGATGAGCTTTGAAGATTAGGATTGGATATGCTCACATTGCATGAAAGTGAACGATATAGAACATGTAATGCTATATATATATATATGGTCATGATTGAAACTTGTTATTTCTTTTTTCTGTTAGTAGGGGCTTGATTCAAACTAATGATTGAAACCTGACTTGTTTGGGTCTATTTACAGAATTCAGTATTGATTCAAATTATGGTACTATCGCGTATTAGTATCCAGTTGGTCATTATATCCCTCAATTATTAGTATTCACCTCGTTTCCTTGTCAATTTTTATTTAGAACGTTTGAGATAAGAATCTCCAGTTACTAGGTCTCGGTTATTTTCAAAATAGTAATTGCGCAATCGCATTCAATCCGTGCCATTGGATGTAACAGTATTGACTGAATGTCACATTGAGCAATATGACTCAAGACAGGATCTGTCCCTACAAAAGTTATGAAGCAAACTATTTTGGATGAGGACTATTTCCTTCATATAGTCATTTTCAACTTACTAAATAAATTCATGGAGGAATCAGGATGTTTTCAATTCTCTCGTAAGTTACAGCCCTTTGCGCAAGGAACAAATATCTGTAGTTTTTATTTTTAGATGGAAACATTCCATTTCGCAGAATCGCGATAGACCAGTTCACGAATACAAATCGGAAACTGTCAATCAAATGGTCAGCCTCCCTCGAACACTCACAGCCTAGGGCCGCTAAAGCATGAGATACAGAGTTACATGATCTAGGCCTTGCAACTAAAAACCCTGAAAAAAAAACTCAGTAGCAAGAAGAGTTTTCAGCTCCACAACCAGCATACTCATTGGACTCATGTCATAATCCGAAGTCCTCACAGCTTGTTGAACCATAGTGGAATCTGTTTCATCCAGCACGTTCCCAATTCCCAGCCTGATAGCCTCCTTCACACCATGGATATACGCGATCAGTTCTGCATGAAAAGGATCAGCTAAGTGTGTAAGCTTTCAACTCCCTGCACTTATGACATCTGCCTCATAATCTCTGATTACAAATCCCCATCCTCCGTCGCTGGTTGGTTCTTTGAAAGCTCCATCACAATCAACTTTCAGAACGCCATGTTGTGGCCTTTCCCAATTAGCATGTTGTTTTATCTTAGCTTCATATTGCTTCTGAAGAAATTTGGCACACTCGCGGAGTATACTTCTGCACTTCCGTGCTAGCCAAGCAATCTCTTTTCTCTTCTCGCCTTCCCTGACTCCATTGCGCTCATCCCCCCATCTCCATAGCAGTGTTATCACTCTAGTTCTAAGCTGTTCATTCACCTTTAGAATCGCCTCCACCACCACACGAGCAGAATTCAGAGTTGCCAGCATTTTCCTTGTGCCTTCCAGATTCATATGCAGCCACAACGTACTGCTTCACATATTTGCACTTAAAGAACAAATGTGCCCCATCCTCATGATTAGCATTGCACATAACACACCTAGTTTCGATATGCATATATACCCCTGTTCGCAAGGAAGAAAAATCTGCAGTTGACAAATGGAGAGTTGATTAGTGTAGCAAAAAGAAATCATTTACACGTATAGGAGGGCTGGCAGGCCTTGTACTTGATGAGCAAAGAAAAGTACAGAAAAGAAATCATTTTACACTCACGTAGGGCCTACGTGATAGTTTAACAAAAGAGAGCCCACGGCTGGCCCGTTTGCGTTGCTTACATATACGCGCCGCCGTCTGCGAGGCAAGAACCCTAACATACATACCACGTCCCCGATCGAGAGGCGGCTGCACACATTCGTTCGTCCATGGAAACGCTGCCGGCCGACGGCGTCGCGGACGTCCTCCGCCTGTTGCCGCCGCGGAGCCTCGCCGCAGCCCGGTGCGTGTGCAAGGGTTGGCGCGACATCATCGACGCCCACGCGCTGCTGCTCCCGCACTTCCTGCCGCGCTCGGTGCACGGTGTTTTCATCAACTACATCGGCCATGAGCGCCCGCACCTCTTCGCGCGTCCCTCCTCGTCGTCGACGTTCCCGGCCAGAATTGACGGCTTGCACAGCTTCTTGCCGTACGACCCCGAAAACGACACGTGGGAGGTCGTCGACCACTGCAACGGCCTTGTGCTCTGCAACATCGATGGGGGACTCCACGTGTGCAACCCGGCGACGCGGCGGTGGACACTGCTTCCCCAGCGCCGCCAGCGGCGGCACACGGAGGCCAGCAATGGAAGCACTTACACAAGTTACACTTGCAAGTACATCGCTTTCGATCCGATCGTGTCGCCGCATTATGAGGTGTTCTCGATCCCAGACCTGCCAGAGAAGCCAAAGCCAACCGCTCCAGAACCATCACCAGATGAGGATCCATGTCGCTTGATAGAATGGCCACCGTCACCATGGATTTTCACGGTGTTCTCATCTCGGACTGGTCTGTGGGAGGACAGGTCCTTTCTCCGGGAAGGCCAACCAGCGGGGACAGTCCAAGACCTGAGATTGGATCGGCCGAATTGGATAGTGCAACCCTACGCTGTGTACCTGAATGGAGCGCTCTATGTGCACTGTCGAGGTTCATTCATGGCCAGGTATGGATTCATTAATTTCCCTTAATTTCTTGTTGGATTAGTGTTGGCACACCGCATGCATGGGCGCGATTGTTTTATATTTTTGATTGAAAACTGTACATTGTCAATGTTTTTTCTTTTTTTTCTTTTAGAGGTAATAGACGACTTTCTTTAAAAAGTTTTAGTCAACGGTTCCATTAATTAGTTTTATTACATGCCGCATTCTCTTGTATGTATGTATGTATGTATGTATGTGATTTTTTTTCAACTGGTACGTTAAATGCTACAATACTTTTATATAGTCACTGTACATACTAATATACATTTATTGTCAGGTTTTCATTGTCAAGTGACAAGTATCAAGTAGTTAACATGCCCGTAAACAATTCGAATGCATATCTCGGGAAGTCAAAGAATCAGGTGTATTTTGGAGTATTTGCTAGGCGCCAACTACAGGTTTGGATGCTGAGTGAATCATGTGGACGTATGGAGTGGTTGTTGAAGTATGAAGCTGACATTTGGCTCGATGCTGTTCATGTTATGAGACAAGTGGCTGGATCTTGGATGGTACAAGAAGATAGCAACGAAGAGAGTACCGAGTATGACTCTGACACTGAAGAAAACATTGAAGCAAAATCTGAAGGGACCATTGAGTGGGATTCTGACAAGGATGGTGTTTTCACAACTGAAGCCCGAGATGAGTATCGGTGTGACTGGATGCTTGATATTCTTGGATTTCATCGGTACAAGGAAGTTGTACTGTTTATGATTCGATGGTTTGGAGTAGTATCTTATCATTTGAATAGCTCAAAGATGCAATATTTGGGCAAGGCACGGCCTAAATGTTACTCTTATAGCCATACAAATGGTATTGATGATTCATTCATATATACTCCATGTATGGTTGGAGATCTAGATCATGGAGATGACACTGGACAGGTGAGCTCTGAAGATTAGCATTGGATATGTACCATCTATGGTCTTGATTTGAGACCTTAGTGTTATTGGGTCTATATAAAGAATTTAGTATTATTCAAACATTCAGTTGTTAGGTTCTTCCGTTTTGCTTTAGAGTCAAATGTTCTATCAGTTATTAGTATTCAATTCGTTCGTTATATCCCAAGTCATCTTTCATTCATTCAACCTTCTCAAAGTGGTGTCAATGTTTATTTAGAAAATGTTTGAAATCATAATCTCCAGGTAAGTAGGTCTTGTATTAAAATAGTTATCACACCACAACATCTGGACCTAACAGCATCAACCGATGGTCGAGTGCAAACAGAGGGGCGCGCCCGTTAGGAACTGGTTTTATCTAATCGTGGATTTGCTAGTCGCATTAATCAGTGCAGCAGCTCTGGCGTTTCCGTTGAAGAGGGTCGGTCATTCATCAGGGTAGAGGTTTTGACCTGCGCCGTACGTATGGACAACACATCCATGCTGCCGCGGTGGCAAGACATGGGCACGCGTGGGAGAAAAGATCAAATTACAGTTTTTTTGTAACAGCCCCGATTTTAATATTCCTCAAAAATATTTGCAAAATCTTCTGAATGTGCATGCCGATGTCTTCCGTGCATTTTTTCTGAATTTCGAGACATCTTGCATTTCATTTCTTAGCTCCTGTGGTATTTTCATTTCAAATGATTTGCTTTGCTATTGTGAAGCAGATTCTCTTTTACATATGATCTGCATTGCCATTGTTTCATATTAAAGATTTAGTAATCATTCACATGTACTGCATTAAGGTGGCCATGTAGAATATTACTTACTGTATTTAGGCATGGCAGAACACAAACCTCTGCTACTTGCTTGTAGCCTGAGCAAACACGTCCAGCTCATAGGCTAGTTGCCTTTCAGTTATAGAAATTAGAGGAATTAATTAGCACTACACCATGGCAGACCTACGCAGACAGTTACTACTGTAGGCAAAAGGTGTCTACGCCGACAGATAAAGTGTCGGCAAAGGCTTTCCCGACTGCTTCTACCTTCTTGTGTCGGGAAAGCCTTTGCCGACAGTTAATACATACGCCGACACTTCACCTGTAGATAAAAAGGCAACCTACGCCGACAGTTAGGACCTATGCCGACAGTTAACCTTTGCCGACAGTTAGACTTCTGCCGACAGTTAGACACATTTGCCGACATTTATGATGTTGCAAAAGGACAGCAGGGGCCTGCATTGCAACATGCCCATTTGTCACAAAAAAGTGTCGGCAAAGCTAAAGTGCATATATTTAAATGAAATACAGATTACAATGGGGTGGAGCTCGTGAATCCAAAAATGAGGCAAATTTATAAGCTTCATTCATTTACATAATCCAGCAATGATCACTTATCACTTATGGATGTCCCACCAAGGTCCACATACAACCATTAACCATGGATAAAACTGAAGATCTCATATCCATCGATCTCATCACAATGTAAATAACATAAAAATGAGGCTTTATAGAATTCAGATTGATCAAATCCTAACTCATCATGAAACCCAGATCTCAATGAGTAACAGTAAAAGCTAATTCATCGCCTCTAGCTGCTCTAAACTTGATATAACACTACATATCTATTCCTGTACAGAAGATTGCCACTCCATAAACTTCAAACTCCAGCTTGAGCACTTTGCATCAAGTCCTATTCATTTCCAATTATCTGCAGCATAAAACTTCTAGTTCAGAGACTAGTACAACCATATGGAGGTAACATGTACCACAATTTCTATCTGCAAAGCTTACTGAACTAGCATTTATTCATTCTGCAGTACACTTCATTTTCATCAGTTTGCCAACACATCATTTATTATCAGTTCAAACACACATTCAAACAGCGTTCCCATTTCACAGCACTGACCATTAAAAAAAGTTATCACTATGAAACAGAAGCATAGTTGTTCCGAATAAAAACAAACCATACCAGCAATTCTCTTAACACCCTAGTTAGTAGATGGCAGACCATCAATTCACTAGACAACAGAGGTATAGAATATTAGTAATCAGTCGCAAAGCATCCAAAAAATCAAACAACAAATCCATAACTGTCAATATTACCACAGTACTAGCTAAATATCACACAACTCGTCATACCACCCTAGTTAGCGTATGCACAAGCACGCATTTTAAATTAGCTATAAAACTACAAATTGCCATTCTGTTTGAAACTGATCCAGGTGACACCATCACTCAGATGCATAGTCTGCATTTCTCCCAATTGCTAGATTCAATAAGAAAATTTTGAACATGCAGCAATGACAGCATAGGAAAAGATCATTTATGTTATGATTTACAGTGGACTATACACAAGAGTGTAGTCAGAGGCAAATATAAAATCACAATTGAATGGGAAGCCAATAGCTATTTAGAGATAGACCTGAAATTTCTTCCGAAGTCCCAACTGAAATCAAGAAAAAAGAAACATTTCAGGTGCAAGAACCATAGCACAACACTTTTAGCCGGCAATACTTAGAATATATAGCCATTTTCGAGCCAAGGTAAGCAAATTTTTGTCTCTGCTGAACAATTGTAAGATATATCAGAGCAGAGCATCTAGCTTAATTCTAGAAGTACTAAACAAATCTCACATGAATAATCCATCGAACACATGGTATACAACTCATTTAGCGTCTATAGCATGAGTAAAGAAATTTCGTGCTCAGCTTAACAAACAATAAAAATAACTATCAAGAGTTTTTTTTACCCTTACCTTATTTCTGTATCATACTTGCGACTACTTTTCTTGCCTAGCCAATAGGAGTTACAGGACAACACCAAATCAGCAACAGCCTGGGCACAGTAGGGAGCATCTAAGCTCCCTCCCTTCAAGTATACAAATCCAAATTAGGAATGACTAAAATTTAGCAGAATCCGTGCAAACAAAGTAAACATATCCAACGGATTTACCCATACACAGATAAGGGAAGAAAAAATCCCATCGAAATTGCACACACATCCAGATCTGTTTCTCGTTAATGCAAAAGGGAGGAGAAACCGTGAGACTCACCTTGATTGAAGAATAGGAAGAACAAATTTAGTTGGGGAGCGAGGATGTCACCAACCTGTTGGTCGCCCGCACCACAGGATACAAACCATGCCGGGTTTCTCGCAACCAATCTCTGAGATCGATGCGAACATGTAGCTGGAGGGGATGGGTGGTGTAGTGAGAGAAGAGGCGGGTGGCTCATGGAGATAGAAGTGATGCGGTGCAGAGGAACAGGCGCAGCGGCAGTGGAGATTGGGGGCGCGGCGGCTGTGGAGATTGGGCGCGCGGCGGCCGCGGAGATTGAGGGCGGCGAGACGAAAATGGTAGATGGGCGAGCAGCGGCGCTAGGAGGAGCGACTGCTGGGCAAGGCGAAGGGCCGGACGGCAGCGAGAAGTTGCGGTGGGCAGTGCGCCGGCGCCTGCTGGCGGCGGCATGGCCTGCGGGGCGTGGCGCTCGGCGGCGGCTGGGGAGCGGTCGATTTGTGTGTGCTGCCGAACGGGGAAAGGAGTGGCCAGTTATGTGGGCTGGGCTTGGCGCAGCGTTTTCTGAGTGGACCCATCAACCAACGCCGACACTTGACAATGATATGCCCACAGATGCTTACACTTGAAAAGCTACGCCGACAGTTAGAGAAACGCCGACATTTAAGCTGTTGCCTTCTGCAATTATTGCCGACACATATGCTGAAGCAGAATCGATAAACATTTTACCTACAGATAATTGGTGAGTGATGGGCTGCCTTTCCCTGCACTTCACTGTCGCCAAAAGTGTGCCATGGTGTAGTGTAGGAGGGATATTTTGGGGAGAAGACACCAAAAGTGTCCATCTTCCTATTGTTGTAGCCGGCGCTACTGTTTTGGATCCGGGGCAGCAGTGGCCAGATCCCACGGTAGAGCTTGCAGATGGGATGGCGGCGGGGGTGGCCAGGCAACTATGTGGTAGGGCCCGGTCGACGGTGAGCCGGAGGCCAGATCACTGGGTGAGCTCGGCGGCGGCGGTGAGGTCGGCGGTGTCCGTGCAGGCGCAGGAAGGAAACTGCCACTAACAACCGAGTAGAGGCCGGGAGGCAAGCCCCTAGGAGAAGGGACTGGATGCCAGAATCTACACTACAACAATTTTGACTTTTCATGACATTTTACTTTAGTTACAGAAGGTCTGAAATTTGTCATAACTGACCTTCCATGACTTCACAGTGACAAAAATCACTTAGTCATAGAAGGTGTGTAGCTAAATACCTTATGTGACATTTTTGCTATTTTGTCATAATTTTATGACTTTTCGCAGAAATGTCATAACTGTTTATGATAATTCAAAAAACGTCACAATCAGTTTATGACACTCATAAATATGTCATAGAGTTGCATGACAATTGCGATTTTTGTCATTACCTATTGGACTGGACCTGGCTGGTTTTTGGCCCATTAACTTCGCGGGTCTTTTTACTTTCGGCGTATTAATTTCGGAGGCATTTTTACTTTCAGCTCATTAATTTCGCGGGCCTTTTAACTCTCGGCCCACTAATTTCACGGGCCTTTTTACTTTCGGCCCATCAAATTCGCAGGAAATGACGTGGCAGATTTGTTTCATTTACGGCCCATTCAGTTCTGGCCCATAATTTTTTTGTCATTTATTTCCGGCCCATAATATTTTTGTCGTTTATTTCCGGCCCATAAATTTCAGCATTTATTTTTTCAGCATTTCAGGCCCACTTATTTCCGGCCTATAAAGTTTCAAGCCCATTGTTTGAAGCCCATTAAACTTTCATCAGGCCTCAACCGTCAATGGGCTCACAATCCACAGTTGCATAAAACTCAAAAAAAGGGGGGGGGGGGGGGGGGGGGGGGGGGGGGGGGGGGGGGGGGGGGGGGGGGGGGGGGACAGAACTACATTCTCCGAAACCATCAGCGCACACAATAAACATTATACAAGTTCACATGAAATCATTTCAGTCATCTCAAAATAAGATTTCAAAAACTTCCAGCAAAAAACAATGGATTGAGTGGTACTTTCTATAACTTCACAGTATACGGAAAACATCTGGCCGTAAGCAATGGATTTTGAGGTACTTTCTACAACACTTTCTCTGCTCTGCTCAGAATAGAATGTCCTAACCTACAAAAAACACAAATGACAAGAACATGTTATTAGATACATGGTTCCAATTGTTTCAATAAATCTTGCACAATGTCAATCATCTCAGAAACCAAGTGCCTATAGTAATTATCTAGAGCAACTAACAGATGATCGAGGAGAAATTATAGTGACGCAAAGCAATATAACAAGAACTGAAACATCTGTATGACTAATAGTAAGACAATTTAGCATTAATTAAGAATGGCACAGAGCTGCTACTGAGATAATTAATTAGAAAAGCTGGATAACTTGCACTAGCAGAGACCAGACAAAAGCTATTCAGCTATACAGAACAGCAATTGGGTATCAGTTATGATAAAAATAAATTTTGTGAGTCAAGCAAGAAGCTAGCTTCAGTTACTAACAGTCAAAAATTAGGAATCAAAACAGAAGTCAGGCAACAACATTTCCAACTAGCGAGAACCACACGGAAAAATTGATGCAGGCGCAAGCTCACTCAATCGAAGTTCTAGCTTGTCAATCTCATAGTTGAATGTGTGACATAAAAATACTCTGAACTTTCCAACTAGCCAGAACCCCGCGGAAAAAACAACTGTTTATTTGAACTGTATATCCATGCCCAAATTAATTGCATTCCAGTATTTTCTGCAGCTTAGTGCACCAATAGAAACTGGCCCACAATAAGAATACAAGTAGAACTGAAATAGATAGCAGAATCTCCATCCCAAGAGCTCACTACAGTCACATCTTACATGCAAATAGAGGCAAGTGAGTTGTAAGTGTATTCAAATGGGCAAGTCATATCTCACAGGCACATTCAGAGAACACTCACACCCACACACTCATAAGCCAAAGAACAGGAAGAACTCCATACCTGCATATTCTCCACAGGAATAAGGAGAAAATCTCTTGCGATAGCACAGCCACAGCAAGTACCATGTAAAGATCATTGCAAATTCAGTTCATGCATATGGCAGCAAACCATCTTCTTTTCAGTTACCTGAATATAAGACGATAGGAACCAGAAAAGCTAGCATCAACACATAGTTCGAGTTGACAGTTTATAGGTTCAGAGAAGCATGCTTTGGCTTAGAAAATAATAAACAGAACTACAAGGTGCAGTATTCGTTCCTAGAATCCTTGCCTTCTAGCACAACATAAGACATCACTTATAAAGTTGTAGTTATGAATTTATTCACGCATATGCATCTGCAGGTGGAATTTCCCTGACTACACGAATTTACCTATCAGTGAGTAAATATACCTATATGAACTTCAGAGGAGGAAAAACAGAGATTAGGGAAACACTCTACCACGAGTAACAGCAGCGCCCTCATGCTCTGGATGTGAGCAAGACAACTGGTCCGGTAATTCGGCAAGCACCTCGCATGCACAACTCCCAAATCTGGTTGGGTCCGTCGATCCCACGCCTGCTCCAGTAAAGTAGCCGCCGGATCTTGCCGTGGAGGACAATGACCGGTCGGATCTTGCCGTGGAGGAGGAGCACCAGGCGAGATCGCAATGGAGGAGGGGCCCGAAGCAGCCCGAGCCGTCGTCGATCCGCAGCCTGACGCCGTGGAGGGCCCCTAGCGCGAAGCCGCCCGCGCCGACGTCGATCCGCAGCCGGACGCCATGGAGGACGGGCCCGAGCTGGATGCCGTCCGCGCCGTCGTCGATCCGCAGCCGGACGCCGTGGAGGACGGGCCCGAGCTGGATGCCGTCCGTGACGACGTCGATCTGCAGCCGGACGTCGTGGAGGGACGGGCCCGAGCTCGACGCCGCCCGCGCTGTGGAGGACGGGCCCGAGCTAGATCGGCGGAGATAGAGAGAGACAGAGAGAGCGCGGGTGGCGGCTGAGGATTGAGAAGGGAGGAAGGGGTGGGTAGTGCAGCCCGCCGCCATGCCGCACGACTGGCACGATGCGGCACCAACGGGCAGCCGGTGGAGGAGAGCGAAGTGGAGACGGCGGATTGGAGGTAGGGAATGGGGGGCGGCACCTTAGGGTTTCCAAGACGGGCGCCACTTTTATTCGAGCCAGAGGAGAAGACAGCCATCGGATTTGATCCGACGGCCATAAGAGAGAGTTAAACAGGCCAAAAAAACCTAAAGGCCGGCTGGGCTAGAGTTTGCTAGGCCCAGCCAGCCCAGGTCTGTGACAATTTTTAAATAATAAATTATTTCTGCTTTAAGTTTATCTATTTTTATACCTAGAAATAAGTTTATTTATTGTTTCAAGTTTATTGATTATTTGTATCATTTCCGTTAATGTCACATATAATGTTTTGGGATTTTTTGGAAACATTGTAACATCGATATTTACTCAAAAATGAGTTATGTGAGAAGTATCAAAAATTAGTTTTTTGAAAATGATACATATAAAAATGATTTTAAAAAATTCCACCAAAATTAGTGTTCATTTGGATCGACCAGATACACATTCTTACTAAATTCAACCCGAAGTTGCCACAAACATCGTGAGATATAAAAAAGAGAAGAAATGAGTGCATTTTCCAATTGTTTTGTCAAATTTTATCTCACGAAATATAACGAATTTTCAGCTGATTTTTGGTTTGTGGCTGTTCCATGTCAACCCAAACCCATGGGATTTTTTGTTAATTTTTTTGAAAAAAAAATCCACCAAAGTGTGTTCAAAGTGGACAACTCTAGACACATCTCATAAAACTATCACCCAAGTTCAACTATAAGTGAACAATGTCCTTAACAAAAGCTTCGAAAAAATTATAACATAATTCTCTTATGTAGAGGTGCTTTAGTTCCCCATCTCCACAAAAATTCATGACCGGAAACATTTTCTTTCGAGATTTACAAAAATAACAAAATTTTGATAAAAAATGGCCACCAGTTATTTAAGGATACGGCACAGCTATATTATATCAAGCAGTTCCATATATTCTACAAATGAGTAGATAATATTTTTATCAACGCGAAGGAAAAAAAGAGGTTATTTGGACTTCGTATGCGAAATATATACAACTTTTAAAATTCAGCAATGAATCAAATTGAGAAAAAGAGTTAGGGGCCAAGAACGGGAGAAGAACATATGAGGTCCACCTGTCGGTGGCACGGTGAGAGGAGAGCGGGCTGGGCTGCTGCTGGGCCAGAGAGAGAAGTGAAGTTGGGCCGGGGGCTGGCGCGAGGGGAAAAAGAAACAAAAACTCTAC
This sequence comes from Eragrostis nindensis, assembly GCA_012490785.1. Taxonomy (NCBI): domain Eukaryota; kingdom Viridiplantae; phylum Streptophyta; class Magnoliopsida; order Poales; family Poaceae; genus Eragrostis; species Eragrostis nindensis. The sequence goes on along the minus strand of JAAXCT010000359.1, from coordinate 509,701 downwards.
GGCGTAGCCGTCGTTCACGCTGGAGCGCGAACGCGCGTCCCTTGCTTGCGCGGCTTGGCCCGCCCTGGTGTTGAATCGCGCTGCGAGAGAACGTGTGGCCTGGCCCGGCTATACTAAGCGCACGAGGCGGGCTGTGGGAGGACCTGGGGTGCGAGGTGGGCTGCACGAGGAAGTTGCACGTGGGCTGCTCCTATGCGATGCGAGCTGCTGCTGACTAGGTGGAAGAGACGCGTGGGCTGCTATGGTCCAAGACTGGCTGAGGAAGAAGCAATTGTGCGTTGTTGTTTTTTCTTGTTCTATTTCTTGCGACAACTTCTTTTTCATTATATAATCCTTTAATTATGACATAAAATCTATAAATAAATAATGTGTCCTCTTCATGCAGTAAGTAAATGGTGGCGTGGTGGTAAGGCGTCTGACTGTTTTCGCAAGGTCACATCATGTTACAATTCCAATAAGAGACTGCATAATTGCATGTTGTCTCTGTACCTCCACAGCTGCTAATACATACGCGATGATCCTTGAGATGATATGTAGAGTAGGAAGAGGCGACCGATTAAGACGATTGGTCGTGACAGGGCTCGTCGGAAAAGAGTCTCAACCTATCGATCTTCAGTTATCAATAATTGAGTAATTCCGTTTATGATGCTATTTGATTAAGCTTTTTGGTTACGATCTCAACTAGCAGACTTGGCTAACTTACCCTATGATCTAACAAGGTTTCCTAGGCTGTTCGGACAACACTTCAGTCAACTTAGCCTTCGTGCCGACCGGCACATCCCCTGTGCCGATCGGCACGGCCCCAGTTTTCCCAAAACTCACGCTCACGCTCACTAGAAAGCCTGGCTAACTCTCTTACTGATGATTCTGTTTAATTCCCATTGGTCCTTGTGGTTCGATTAAACCTTGGAATACTCTTCTAAGGGAAAAAACTACAACTGTACACCGTGCTCTTGTGGTATATAAGTGGGTGCGTAGATACGACCAACAAGCTGTCTTTTTCTGGCGCCGTTGCCGGGAACCTTTGTTCGAATTAAGCATTATTTGAAGTTTGAGAAGTTGGCCACGGTGCCGATCGGCACACCTGTGTGCCGACCGACACATCGCTTTCTTCCTTTGATTTCTCTATTTTTTCCAGTACATATGTCCTGTTTAATTTAACAGACAGGTATGGACGGCGCTAAGTCGAATAAACCCTTTAATTACCTCGATGATCCAGAGATTCTCTTTCGCAAGCGTAAGGTGGAAAAGAAAAGCAAGTCAGTGGGAGACATAGAAGACAACAGCGAACCACTCAGCCCGAGGGCATTGTTTGCAGCTTTAGAAGAAGACAAGGGAGAAGAAGTTCCAGAAGTAGAAGACATGGCAGACGCAACACCAATAGCTAATCGTCTCAAGCCTGCCTTAGACAATGTTATCAAGACTGAGTTTGCTGCACAAGCTCAACCTTTTCAGCTGGAGCGCTACATGTCTTTGGTTGGTCAATAACCGTTCACAGGTTCTGAAGATCCTAATATGCATTTGCAACACTTTCATGAAATCTGCAGTACCTTTCAATTGCAACATATGAATGCCAATGAAGCCAAGGTGCGATTGTTCCCTTATCTCTTATTGGGAGTCCTAAGCAGTGGTACCATGGGCTACCTACTGCGACCAAGATTAGTTGGGATCAACTTTCTGCAGAATTTTTGGCAAAGTACTTCCCTCCAGGCAAGACTCAAGTTTTGAAGAACAAGATCCTTGGATTCACTCAACTTGCTGATGAGAGCGTTGGAGAAGCATGGAATCGATTCAATGAGTACAAGGATGCTTGCCCGCACAATGTTCTCGCTGAATGGGAGCTAGTGGAAAGGTTCTACACGGGTTTGAATCTTTTGTCCCGACAACACTTAGATGCTTCGGCTGGAGGATCGTTTTTGGACAAGACACCCGCTCAAGCCACGGCCTTGATCAAGAAGATAGAGCAAAGTCAATCATGGGTTAGTGAGAGAGAAAGTAGTAGCCTCCAACCTTCCACGGGAAAGATGAAGAGTGTGGTGGAAAGAGCTTATGATGAATTGCTTATGGACAAGCTTGACACCATACAAAGGAGATTGGACAAGATTGATCATATTCCCAAGGAAAAGACCGTCAAGCTAGCGGAAGCCCGTTCCACATGTGAAGAATGTGGAGAACTTGGTCATGTGAGCAAGGATTGCCCCGAGGATGTAAAGATGCTCAATTATGTCAAGAGCCAAGGATGGAAGACTCCATATCAGCAACAAAGGAGTAGCTTCACCCCGTCATCGTCTATGCAAAATGCCATCCCTCTTCGTATTCAATGCCAAGAGTTCTTTCAAGCTCAAGAGAAGGTCAACAAGGACACCCAAGCCAAATTCAAGGAAGTTGATCGTGTGCTTGAAACCATCAATGATAAAGTCATCGAAGTGGGAAGTTCTAATCAGCAAATTCTCCAATTCATGAAGATGATGGAGAAACAAATGGCCCAATTGGCGGAGTCGGTAAAAAGCGAGAAAAGAGCTCTTCCTGGTAATACCCGCTCTGCAGAACAGCTGAAATCCATCGAGATGAGGTCTGGGAAGCAAACTGAAGATCCGAAGTTTGCAGCTGGAGCAAGACGACCTCGTGCCGACCGGCACGACGCTTGTGCCGATCGGCACGCTACAGTAGACGGTGCCGACCAGCACACAGAAGGTGCCGATCGGCACACTGAAGAAATTGACCTCTCGGGTCTGAAAAAGGGAACTGAGAACAAGGAACACGGTCCTGCGACCTTTCTGGATACGCAGCTGCTGACCAAGAAAGAAAGGATTCGACATCATGATGAGCAATTCTCCAGGTTTGTCGATATTATGAAGAAGTTATATATCAATGTTCCGTTCCTTGATGCTCTTCAAGTGCCCACCTATGCCAAGTACATAAAGGATATTATGCAAAGCAAGAAGTCCTTAGCATCAGAAGAAGTAGTGAAGATGACAAGGGAGTGCACTGCAGCTATTAATGACATTACACCAGAAAAGAAGCCCGACCCTGGATCTCCTAGTGTCCGGTGTTTGATTGGAGCTCAAACCTTTGAAGGGGCTTTATGCGATCTTGGAGCAAGTGTAAGTGTCATGCCTCGCTATGTCTTTGCAAGTTTGAATTTGCCAGAGTTGGAGCCTACGGCTATGTGTTTGGAGTTGGCCGATCAATCGGTTCGCTATCCCGATGGAATTGCTGAAAATGTGCCTGTCCAGATTGGTGATCATATAGTTCCTATGGATTTTATTGTGCTTGATATGGATAGAAGGACAAGACTTCATTGATTTTGGGCCGGCCATTCTTGAGGACAGCGAAGGCAAACATTGATGTGGGGAGTGGGAAGATAAGTTTCGACATAAGCGGAGCCTCCTACACATTCAATTTTCGCCCCAAGAGAGAAGAAAGCCATACGGAATCCAAGTGGGTTGAGAAATAAAAGTCTCCGCACCATAAAGCAATCGAGGGTAATTGGAGGAAGGACATGTCCAATCATTGAAGGAGAAGAGACAAGAGAACCTTGTAGTGTCGCAATGTTTTCCCGTAGAGCGACGCTAAGGAAGTGATTTATACGGGGAGGTCAAGCTCTACGACCTTTTCAAAACTAAGAGCGCTTTTTGGAAGGCAACCCAAAATCCGGGGAGCGAGTCATAGGGTGAGTCTTTATGTGTTAGTGCTTTCGGGAGGGCAACCCGTGAATTAGAAATTTAGTGCTAACCGGAAGGGCAACCCGGCCTTTAAATTGTTTGCTTGTAATCCACAATAATGCTCCCGGAATAAAATTTGTTAGTCCAAGTGTTTGTTTTAACTTTTGTGTGAACACCTGCGCTGTCTGTTTACTTTCTGCAGTTTTTGTTTTTGTATTTCGCTTGTTCGCTAACAGCGCAGGGAGAAAAGAAGCAAAAAGAGGAAATTCTGGAAGGTGCCGACCGGCACAGTTTGTGCCGATCGGCTCAGGAGCAAGCACGCCAAATCGTGCTCTGGATGTTACCCCGAACTGGAGATGCAAATTAATGTGGGGGTAAAATGAAGAAAATATGCGGAATGTTCGAGGAAGGAAGATTCGGAAAGGTAGGTGCAATAATTGTCCCGAGAATATTTCCGTGCTTTTGGTATTTTTCTGTGTCGCAGAGATATACGGGATGATTCTTGCGGAAGAAGGAGGCACTGGCGGAAATTTGGCTCTGTTGCCGACCGGCACGGCAGCGTGCCGTAGCGCTGCAAGCGGGGCGGGCCGCGCCGCAACGCCGCTGGGCCGGCCCGCGCCGCAACGCCGCTGTGCCCGCGCCGCAAACCCGCTTCGTCAATGCGGGCCGAAGCGGCGCGGCTCGCGGGACTGGCGGCGCCGCAACCCGCAACTAGCGGAAGCAGCTCGCTGCGGGGGACGCGGAGAGGAGGCGGCGGCTGCAGCGGCGGAAGCCGGCGGAGGAGGGCAATGCTTTCGGTGCACCAGCTCGCCCGCGTCGAGCGCCCGTCTCGGATGAGCAAGCTACAGCCGCGGCGCAAGAACGTGAAGCGACCCGCAAACGGTGGCAGCGCGGCTGCGACGGGAGCGGGTCAGCGAGCGCCTGCGCGTGCTGCAGCGGCTCGTGCACGGCGGCGCCCGGATGGACACGGCGTCCATGCTCGATGAGGCGGCCAGCTACCATGACCGTCATCGGCCGCTTCGACGCCAAGAAACTGCTCGATCGCGTCTCCAAGATGAACAAGAAGAAGGCCGACCTCGTCACCAACAAGGACGCATGGTGATGGAGACGGTGACGCAACGCCTTCCCGTGTCGACGCCGGCATCCAGCTCCAGCCCGTCGTCGACACATCCTCCGCCGGGATCCGAGCGCCATGGTGCACGCCAACTGTTCGATAGAATTCCTCTACGCAGTCAGTAACTCATTCTCTTAACTACTCGACCTGCTTATTAACATACTATAGTGATAATATCATCATCCTACCTGTTATAAAGTGGTGCAGCATCACATAGCTAGCTGTTTGAATCTATAGAGCAATTTTGTCATGACAACTTATACGTACTGAATTAATTTATTCCGAGTGACTAATAGGACTGAATCTAGATGATACTGTATGAGTATTATACATGCTGCAGTTCTGTCATGACAACTTATCAGACTCACTCTATTTGAAAATATCTTGTAGGTGGTGGCTTATTTGATAATTTTCTGTTACTATTTTGCTTACTGCATGTGTTTTATGCTGAGGTGCTTGAATAATCTTGTTTAGTGGTGGCTCCTGCTTGGAATTCTAGCTAACAGAACCTACTAGATATTCAGCTAGTGAATCATAGCTTCAATACTTAGCTAACTGTTTCGTCATTTCATTCAACAGCAACTGAAATTGATGTACAATGCTCCTGTGACATCCGGAGATGCAACATACTACTGAAGCTTAATGGAGGCGCTGAAGAGGCGGCCAAACTTTGGCTTCATCTGAATAGCACAATGCTGTGAATTTCTGCTGGATGAACTCTGTTACTGTCTGTCCTTTTATCTATATTTTTTCCTGCCATGTAAAATGTAGTACAGTTCAGAAGCAGTGTGAACTTGATCAAGTTATCTTTTACAAATTTTTGGCTGCATTATCGGCTTTTGCTCTGTTAATCCTGGAAGTTACTTATTTCTATGTTGAAGAGATTTCGTATTGCAAACTCTGTTCATGTCATATTTATTGAAATGATTAAGTGGTAAATGGCCCATTGTAAGCCGGATCCAGTATTTGATTAGTGTAGCTAGCGTTTTGGTATTAAGATGGTGTATATAACCAACTATGTCCATTAATAAGGAAACTTAGAACGATAAATTCCATGGTTTATTTTGCTTCTTGGCCTGTCCCAACTGAACTGTGATTTTGAATGGCTGCACGTCCAGCTTCAGAAGTGTCAATGTTACTTTCTGTTAGAATGTTCAGAAATCAGAACTACGGCAGTTTTGTAGGTCTTGATAGTGGTTTCTGCAGGCGTTTAGCACTCAAGTATTCAACGAAAAGCAAATGGAACTAGATGCCTCCTTTTTAAATAGTGCAAAAACGAGTGCAAGCAAACCTCTGATCCATTACTGCAAACCTCAAGATGAGGATACTGCAAGTGAAACATGATACTGCATCTTCCAGAGCAAACCTTTGATCGATTCAAATACTGCATCTAAACGTGTACTCGTTTTTGCACTCAAGATGAAGACGAGGTCAGGAAGCAAGCAGTGACAGCACGCCTCGTCGGGAACTGAACGACAACAGACGAAATCACGGAACGAACGCCTGATGCGGGACGACACGCGGGTGCTTGCGGCGCGGCTGGCGGCGGGATGCGGCAGCCCGCCAACAGCAAGCGGCGGCATGCGGGCCGCCGCATCAGCCCGCTTCGGGCGTTGCGGCGGATGCGGCGCGCGGCGCGGGCGGCCGCATCCCGCCCCGCTTGCAGCGCTAGCGTGCCGATTGGCACAGCTTGGAAACGCCACCTTCAGGAATCTTGATGCTACAGGAAGCTTGACATCCACAAGAAAATTTGAAATTTTAGCGACACAAAGCGAAGAAGTTTTGAATCGGGCACGGACTCCGCTGCGCCGACCGGCAGCCAACCGTGCCAACCGGCACGGAGTCCAAGAATTCGAATCGGATCATCAAAGTCTGCGCACATTGGAAGGAGGAAAAATCACTGACACCCATGCAGCTGCCGAGCACAGGGGGAACACCGCACACCCTGCCTTGGGATGGAGCAAAGATGCCGACCGGCGCGGACTTCGTGCCGATCGGCACCACTGGGAAATTCAAATTTCGAATTTGCTCCCCTGTTTCCCGACATGAGACACTGTATGCAGCACGGGGAAGAGGAAAAGAAATTGCGGAAGCCAAGGCGCGGGGAATCAGTGCAAGTTTGAATTGTACCGACCGGCATGGAGGACGTGCCAATCGGCACATCATGGGAAGGCCAAACTTTTGTAGGTGCACCCCTGTCTCCCGACATGCGACACTGTATAAGGCATGGGGAAGAAGAAAAGAAGGCGTGGCAGCCGAGGTAGGACGGAATCCGTGAAATTTTGAAATGTGCCGGTCGGCACGGCACTGTGCCGACAGGCGCGCTCGTGGAATTCGAACCGGCGCGGGTTCCTTCTCTTGGACGACTTGGAGAACTATAAGAGGGGGCACTACCTCCTCCATTTTCGCCACAACTTCCTGGTAACCTTCTCCACTCCTCCACTTCCTCCATTTGCGCAATTCGTTTCCATTCTTTCGCAGGAAATGAAGGGGTTCGGTTCCACACTCAAGAGCGCCGGCAAGAAGATTCGCCGGGGGTTCAGCTCCGGCGGATCGCATCACTCCGGTGGATCACACCACTCCGGCGGGTCGCACCAATCCTCCGACAACAACTCCGGCAGCGACTCCGGCTCCTTCATCTCGGCGCGAAGGGCAAGTTCGGCGGGCTATGATAGCCCCGAGCTCTCCGTCGAGATGACACCGCCACGAGGGCGGGATGACTTCTACATCGCCCACCGCGACATCGGCATCCCTCTAGGAAATGAAATTAAACACACATCATGGTGCAGCAACAATTCATCAAATATTTTGGACATAATGATGATAGAATTGATTCACCTTTTGTTCAAAACTCATGAACATGGTCATATCTGAGCCGGTTATGTCCTCATCATTCTCCCTTTCTTGACAGTAAACCGTCATCGGTTTGACATCACGATGGAAGCTAAGGCATAAAGTTTTATCAAGTTCATTTAAATATAGTAAGCATTGCAGCAAGGCGTGCTCCCTGTCTTGAAAATTGACATGCAACTTGTATCCAATAGAAGAAAAACTAGATATGGTGTTGTTAGCTTGAATACAAGTCATCATTTGATCATTCGAGGACTCCATTAAAAGTGTTTCAGTTTTGAATAAATATATACTCTATGCACCATCTATTTATCGTGTTCATCATATTTGCCAATTACATGAAAAGAGCAATGATCTAAACACTGCAAACGAGATTTCTGAAACAAATCCTCCTCTAAATAATTCAGGTCACAAAGAAAATCAAATTCGATATAACCTTAATAATTTGAAGAAGGTCTAATTTTCATTTTCTCTTCCTCATTCTCAATGCAATGAAAGTTTGTAACTTCAGCATTTGTATCATTTGTAACAGATATAAGTGAAGCACATTCATATACTAGTTGTGTTGTAGATATAAGTGAAGCATGATCACATAACTCTTCTTTATCACAAGCAACCATATAATCATCTTGTAACAAAGGAAATTCAGCAGCAAGATCCACTAATGATTGCTCTAAACTAGCATGAGGAGTGGATAAATTTGGCACCAAAGCAGCAGGGTCACATGGACGCAAAGTTAGAGCAAGTGCCTCTTCGTTCACATGACTATTTTCAGCATACAAAACCTTACCTTTATCGCCCTCTTCATTTGATGGTTGTGCAGCCAAATCCTTTCTATTCTGCCCAAAGTTAGTCATAGCAGTACACACAACAAAAGGCATCACATCCATGGAATTTTTCTCATGACAAGAGGATAAAATTTCAGGTGCCTCTCTCAAATTAGTAGCAAGCTGAATCTCAATCTTGGAAGCAAGCTCAATCAAACAAGAGAGGAGTCATATGTTTCATGTTTAAGGATGTCTTTAATTTCAATATTAAGCCCTCTCAAAAATCTATTCTCAATAGCTTCTTCACATTCTTCTAAACCACAACGCAAGATACGAGATTTCAGATCATGGTAGTATACCTCAACAGATTTATCGCCTTCTATTAAGCATTCTAATTTTGCAAGCATATGATCAGTATAATATTCAGGAACAAAATCTTCCCTAAAAATTCTTTTCATTGCCTTCCACGTTTTAGGAACTTTATTATGTCTACATAAGTGCATCCACAAAGTCAAAGCATAATCAGTTAAAATAGTAGAAGCAACTTTCACCTTTTTCTCTTCAGAAAAACTGTTCTATTAAATTCTTTATCTACCGCTAGCTCCCAATCAATATATGCCTTAGAATTAAACTTACCAGCATAGGGAGGCAAGTTTCGAATGATGTACTGAGTATGAGGGTGCACTTTGGTTATCTCAAAAATCTCCGTATCACCTGCCATGATTAGTATAAAACAAGAAACACAAACAACAAAAATATATATGCTCCTATATATCAGATAATATTATGTGGCTGGTGTAATTCCCTCAATTCTCAACTTGTTCAAACAAGCTCTTACAAGTTCTTACCTTGCTCAACAGGAGGTGATGGCAACCAAAATATCGGCAGCCGTGAAAGAAAGTGTATCCGTGCCGCAGCAACAAAACCTGTCAAGCTATAGTCGGATATGTGGAGCTATAAGTGGGCTGAAAATAAAGCACAAGAAAATGCTAGCATCACATTAGTATAAAAGCAAGCTGAGTAATTGTTCAACGGTGGTACGGTGCTGGTCCTAGCCTAGACCGTGCTACAGACGCGAGCCTAGACACAAAGGAAGCCACAAAGCACACACTGAAAACAAGATGAAACACAAAGATCAGCCCTTTCCTTTCTTTTTCTTTTCCTTTTTTTTTCTTTGCTGTTTCTTTCTTTTTTTCTCTTTCTTTTTTTTCTTAGGGCAACCTCAAAAACTGAATATATGCACATAGGAAGCCAAATGAACAAATTCACCATACACTTTTTTTTCGGAGAAAAATAGGGATATAGCAGCAAAAGGTCTCTGTACTAAAAACTCGATTACGCGCAGCTCTTAATAGATATTGATGTGCGACCAGTTCCAATAGAAAGTAAGACTTGATAAGCTTTCCGTGAAGTGCTAGAACACCCCAATCGGAGTTCGTATGTGGTCGTGGTGGCCGTCGCAATTAGGTACTGATATGCAGTCCGAACTGCGCGTGACAAGAACTGAAAACTCTAAAAGACTAAAACTAAGACCTGCAACTCGACACAAACCGATGTAACCAAAAACTCAACAAGCCCTAACCATGTAGCAGTAGCAAAAGGCTCAAAGTGTCTATAGGATTATGGAAAACTAATCAATATTTTTTTCAGCTTTTTGTAGACTATAGGAAATTATAAATAGTAACGAACAATAATCTCTCACCGATCAACCTTGCTCTGATTACCAACTGATGAGGACGCGGTGAGTTAGGCACTGATCTTTCGATGAGAGATGGGGGATAACTTCGATTTAGATTGGAGAGACGTTCACGGCCCGACAACAACCAACAAGGATGCGCCTTAGCGACCGATACAACAACTCTAACGGTTGCTCGTGATCTTGTGGAGCCCGGTCAACCTAACGACAAGGGTAATTCCTGCAAGCAATCGAAGAACAAACAAAAACAAGATAAACAAGTAACTCGATAACAAAGGTGGGGTTCCGAATCAAGTAGTACGGGCGGTTTCGCCAACTCGCGCGTCTACGATCAAGAAAGTAGCAATAGCTAAACTTACTATCAATCAAAACCTAAACTGAAAGTGGCAGCTATAGAGGTATATGAGAGGTGTAGAGGACGAACAGGACGTGGTGGGGGTCGTCCCCAAACCCTAGGACACGCCCCTATTGGGCCCAACTTGATACAAGGCCCGTCGGACCAAAACTGGACAGGAAAATGTCTCTGTAGTAAAACGACGATTGCGGGCGACTCCGAATAGATATGGACATGAGGCTGGATCCGTTGGAAAGTAGAAGATCGCCCCAATCGGAGTACGTATGAAGTCATGGCGGTCGTCGCAAGTTGGTGCTGTTCTGCAGTCCGAATCTGTCAGACCCAATTTCTGGAATCTACTGTGCATCCTGTATCAGTCCCTGGATCAGTAGCTGATACGCACAAGAACACAGATATGATAATCAAAAGCATACTTCGAATAGATAAATAAGTAAGATACCTGATATAAGACCTTTAGTAGCGGTACGACAAGGATTCAAAACTATCCAAGTCAATACGACCGACTAAAGGTGAAGCAGACAGCGGAAACCATGGCCCAACGCCACAAGCAAACTTGAGAAGCAGAACCGAAAACGCAATCGTCGTCGTTCTCTACGAAGTCTTCTCCTACTAAACCAACAATTGCAAACACGTGAGTACATAAGGTACTCAGCAAGCCCTACACTACACAAGGGTATATATATACATGCTTATTTGGTTTTAGCAAGGAACAGGTTGTATGGTTCATTTGCAGCAAGCAGATTTTATGCACGGTTCTCTAAAGCAGGTGAAGGAATTCATAGATAAAACAGGGAAGTAACTGTCAATATTTTAGTTGGTTGGCCCTGGGGGAGTATGAAGCATTCCCGCCAGTTCCCAAGTTTTAGTTGGACCTTCTGACCTCAATGGTCATACCGACCCGGCATACTTGCCATCATTTCCAAAACACGAGCAGACTACTGCTCACTCACACTTCAAGGAATGAGAGGTGGCTAATCATATCGAAGCTCAACAAAGATGTGTCATATGCCGTGACAACGTCCATCCGGATGAATTTTACACTCTGCAGAGGTTGTACATCTTTTCCCACGGGCTATGCACTCTTGTACGGAGAGTAACATAACGCTCAATCCATCTTCTCCGAGTACCACACACAATGCCACCTACGAAACAACCCAGGGGCTTCTCATGAGACTACAATAGTCAACATGCAGACCCACTGCACATTGATGTGCGGATCACAGGCCAGATCTCCTAAGCAATACAAACTCCGGAGTCTTCTCCTGGTTGCTCGTTTGCGCTACTGCCCTCCAGGTGGATCAAAGTGGTAGGTACCAAGAAGGTGGGGTAAGTCCTTCCCATACAGGTTCCGTGGTAGTACGAGAATCATCTTGTTAAAGGTTGAACGAACCGGTCCTTATGTGGCCGGGCAAGCGCCATGTCTCCCACACTAGGGGACTATTACACAATCCATCACGCCATCAATCACTTACTAATGGCCTTGCCCGCAATCCAACCATCCCATCACTGTCTCCATCATCATCACCTAGCACGGTTGTGCTACTCCCAAATCCATATATTACGCACACCACCAAACTCATTTCACGCATTTGTAAAGGTAGATAAGTGAGTAAGGTGTGGCAATGTAGTAACATTGCGAGGGGTCCTAAGCATTCTAGTAGCAAGGTAAAAGCGCCATCATAGAAATGATGGGACTATCCTATGGTTATCAAGGTGACAGGTAAACAATGGTAAACAAGGATTAAGATATCAATGCCCAAGTAACAGACATCAATATCAATAAGCAAGTAGGACCATAACTACACAACCAGTAAAATAACAAGTAATGCATAGTACGAGAACGGCCATATAGGTGCATTGCGAAAAACAGTAGGTTCAATCATGATCAAGGAGAAGTAGAGCTTGCCTGAAGAACGCTATCCTACTCTTTCAATTCTGAGTCTTCAAACTCTTCTGTCGAGGTCGATATCTTCAAGTCTATCCTCTCAGCTTGTGTCTTCCGACTCGTCCTCAAAGCTTGAATTCTTCTGGATCTTCTTGAAACCTGGATTCCTTTGGCTCGTCCTCGAATCTCCCGTAAGCTAGCGTATAAAACATAGCGTGTAAACACTACCGCAAAAGAGATAAAGACCGAAAAGAACCAATAGAATCCAATTAATTCCAATAAGAAGATCCAATAAGAAGAATCAATAAAATTCTAGGAAATGACTATGGTTATGCAGTGCACATTATCTATGAAAGATTATTTATTATAAGTTATATTCATGGCTTTATAAGGGTCATATTCACCTAGACAAACTATTAATTATCTAGTGTCTCTTAAAAGAAGCAAGGGTGCAACCTTATGGTGAGGATGATGAGATGCATATGCTTTATTGATGGTGATTGCGTGCATATCTATTATATAAATTATAAATTACTTTCATTAAAGAACATGGATGGTTTGAGTGTGCAGATGAGAAAGGATTAGATTAAGTGTACATGCAAACCTATAGGTGCATATGTATATAACCTAGATATGCAATGCTTTAGCATATAATTGTTGCTATTATGCATATGCACAGAGTTACGGGCATGCAATCGTGCGTATGCAGGAACATGGACATAAATAAATAAACATGCATGCATTGATGATATATCATGAGCAAGGATTCAAACATCCTATGGGTTAAGCTTTATATTTTATGTACATGCATTGATAAGTTCATCAGCACTAGAGCTATATATTTATGTTAATCTATTAAGGTTATATGCTTGAGTCAGCATTCTTAAGTAGCTTCCTTATGTTCAGACATGCAGTGCTATATGTCATGCAACAAGTAATTAATTAATTAACATTATTTTATAAGGGCTTGTATAAGGACATTAAGAAAATAAACTTTACTTTTATGACATGAACGAGCTTATCATTATGAACGAATGCTTAAGATTAAATACAATTAATAGATCATGAGGGTGTATGATTAATTAAGGTTAATCTATTAATGACATGCATTTAAAAGGTTATGGATAAACATTAAGAGATAAATCTCGATAGTAAAATCAAATACAACGTCAAATGGAACACCAATAAATATTAAATAAATGAATAATATGGAAAGCTGGCTTATTTGGAAAGGGGATAGGTCTCTATGAAAAAGATTATTAGGTTTGGAGCTTAATCAAAGTAGTTATAGATTTAAAGAATACAGAAGGGATTAGGAAAAGATTTAGGTATGATCTTATTTATTTCTGAGGTTCCCTATTTTTCTAAGGTTGGGAAAAGGTTTCATAAGAATCTAGAGCACCTATGGGATTTTTGGGAATTTTTCCGGAAATTTTCTCAAAAGGGAAAAGGTCTAACTAAGACTCTGGGTGCAATAGCCGAGTGTACTTAGCAAACAGAGCTGAGCCGCTGTGGCTGACAGGCGGGGCCGGGATGCATAGTGCACCCCGTGGCGCTGTGCTGTAAGCCAGGTGCGTGAGCTCATAGACCAGAGAGATAGAGCGAGAGGGTCCATGTGGACCGAGTCCATGGCCGGCAGTGGGCGGCGGGATGGGTAAGGCGCGGCGGCGGCTCACCGGGGAACTCACCGCCGGCGGCTGGGGTGGTGATACGGCAGCGAAGGTTAGCGGCCGAGTCTCATCACACGACGACGGATCCGTGGGTGAGCACGTCGACGTCGACGGTCTACGATGCGGCGGTGCGAGGCTGCCGGAGTTGCTCGCGGTGGCGGCGCGCGACAGGGATGTGTGTGCGAGCGCGATCCCACTAGATTGTGCGGTCGAGGAGGGGAACAGGGGTGTGGTAGAGGCGGTGCACGCTCGCACTCGGCGAGACACAGCCGGGGCAGGGCCGGCGGCGAGCTCAAGCGGCGGCGTGAAGCAGCGCACGTCGCGAGCTAGGGTTCGGCTAGGGTAGGCCCAATCTAGGGTTTGGATTCGAGTGAGAGGGAGATGGGGAAGCTCTAGAAGCAGAGAAAGAGGAGAGGGGCTTACCGGAGAGGCGGTCCGCAGCGGCGGCCGGAGTTGGGGAAGAAAGGGGAAAAACAGCGATTCGTGCTCGGTGGCGCTCGGGGGTGAAATTGGTGAGCTGTGGAGCACGGTAAGGGAAGGGCGAGCCTATTTATAGGCTCCAGGGAGGCGGGGCGCGCAAGAAAGCTCGTCGGCGCCGAGCTTATCTGGTGGCGGTCGTATGCACCCGGTATTGATGAGGGGAGAGAGAGTACAGCGGCTCCACAGGCCGGAGATAAGGTCGTATGAGTGGATTTAAGGCGAGGAGTCGCATCGGGGCAGAGAGAGAAGAGAGGGGAGCTCGCCGGCGAGGGACGAGATAGGGTTGCCTCGTCGGCATTGTGTGCGGCAACCGTAGATTGGTCGGAATTGCGGCGCCGCCCCGTACAAGGAGTTAAGGGTGCTGACGAGCGCGAGGAATGGCTACAGAGGAGGGGATAGCGACGGGGAGAGAGAGGAGGAGGACGGCACGCACGGGAGAGGTCGAGGTGGCGGCTGAGCTGGAGGTAGGAGGAGGCACTGCACGGGCTGGCTTGGGCCGGACTAGGCCAAGAGGGAGGAGAGGAAAAGTGTCCTGCGCGAAAAAAGGGGAAAGGAAGGTGGGCTGGGCCAGAGAAAGGGAAAGGAAGTTTGGGCCCGAGGGGAAAAGAAAAAGGAAAAAGGTTTTAATCTTTTCTAGGACTTCAAATTTGAATGAAATACAAATTCGAAAAAGGGATCAACTTCAACAAGACACTCCAAATAAAACCATTAAAACCAAAAATGCATATGGTGATATTTGTGCAAATTTTAAATTCAAGATTTTAAATCCGAGGTGAATTTTGCAAAGGATTTAACATATAACTATTTTAATTTGTTGTAATTTCCAAAGTTCAAATTTTTAGTAAATATTAAATGTAACCAAACACTTGAGCATAGATTTTATATTTTGAAAATTTCAGATTCAACTAAGTTTGAATTACTTGAGTTAATTTTATATTGAAAATCTTGCGAGGAGGAAAGAAATAAACAAAAATTCAAAATCAGAGTGACTTTTATTCCATTTAAATTTTGATTTGAAATTTGGGATGTTACAGAATCCAACTTTCCAAAACGTGTCAGATTTGATCTCTTTCTTTCCTTGGGCTGAAACTGGCGTGATCATCTGATGGAGAACGTTGGGATATATGGAATTGGTCCCCAATCAATTTCCTTGGTCCTTCATGCCTTCCATATGCGTCTAACACTTTCCCTGATCCATGTAAGCAATTCTGAAAATAAAATTAAACACACATCATGGTGCAGCAACAATTCGTCAAATATTTTGGACTTAATGATGATATAGAATTGATTCACCTTTTGTTCAAAACTCATGAACATGGTCATATCTGAGCCGGTTATGTCCTCATCATATGTATTTTCTCATGTTTAAGCTAACCATCATGATGTGATCACGCCAAGAGCTGCATATAACCACCTGAACCTGTATATTTTCAGTCTTAGTTAGGTCCATATTTTAGCATGACGCATAAGCATGCTTGTGTTATATATTTAGTGTGATGAACACAATTTGGTTAAAAGCCTATCTTTGCTAGATAGCTTTTGAGGATCACCTAAGAATCATTCTGAACTAGGCCTAACCTTTAGGGAATATATGATTGTGCCAAATTTCAATTTGCAATGTATTTTGTGCATTGAAATAATAAATTTGAAAATAGTCACGTTTTCCGTTATAATGTCCTGTAGACAAAAGAAACTATTTCTTAGTGCCCACGAGACCAAAAGAAAAGATATGATGTCCAGGAGACAAAACCAGCATTCAAGTGTCCCACAGAAAAATTTCTCTCTGCAATAAGTTGTGACAATTCTCTGAGGTCACTTGTTATTATGAAAACTGATGGAAAATAAGATTGAAAACAGTCAATTCTTTCTGCTACAAAATTATCCTAAGGATGTGTCAGTTTTCATTGGCCAAAAAGTTGAGTGAAACAAAATTAATGGCTAAGTGGTAAATAGTCTTTCCTATTCTTTTATTTTAAAAAAAATTACAAGTATTGTCTTAACGTCATGAATTAAAAACATGAGGGAGTAGAAGTTGCTAGATGCTATAATGTAATACTAACCACGTCTCTCTTGTTAGTCATCGTGAATAAACAAGCCTCATGATCACTATCTTCCACGCAAACTCCAAGTATAGGCCGATCATCGATCGTCATCTTGCGTGTTTAGTGCTGAAAGCTCCTAAACAAATGGATAAACAATCTTGATAAGACCAAAAGGACGGGTTCACCAACCCAATACATTAGTTGGTCAATGTCATCAAAAATAAATTACTTGTTAACGTCTTGGCTAGCGAGATGGAAGAAGAGCCATTGGCCCTCCCTCTCCTTCATTTCCCTCTCGTGGTGGAAGGTAGGCAGGTCCAAGCTCTCGGCCATGGCGGAGGTTGCAGCGGTTGGGTGGGTCATGACTGCTCTTGGCTGGATCGCGTCGCCCGTTGCAACCCGACTCCTCACTGCCGGCATCTCCCTCCATGGCTTCGACGAATTTGAGAAGTTGCGAGACCTGGAGGCCCGGCTCCTCCCCCAGCTGGCCCTCATGCTGGAGTGTGCAGACAGGATCCCTCCAGGCCAGAGGGCTCACGTCGAGCTGTGGTCAAATAGGCTCAGGGCCGCCTTCTACGATGCCGAAGACATCCTGGACGTCGCCGATTATCACCGTCTCCGAAAGCAGGTTAATATCCAATTCTGCCAAACCTTTATTTATTACAAGATAAACAGAGCTAAATCATTCAAAGGTTCAAACGGAGACACAGTACTGTAAACTCTGAAACAAAAACATAACTGAACTGAAGATAGTTGACTAAATTGTGCATATCCGAACATCGCACGTTTTGCCTTTGTATAGTGACAGACAAGTTCAGAATATTTCAGGCCACTGAAAGTTAGCAAACACGTTGTTTATATGTTTAACCGTGATACTGGGTGGGCTTTTTCGGGAATGTTATTATTTATTTATTTCGTCAAAAAAACCCATCACGTCAAATTAGCATTTTCATGCAGCAATGATACAATACGAAATGAATTCCTAAGACTAATTCCCTAGTTCTCCTGCGTGGAATATGTCAAGTTTTTTAATTTGCTCTGATCACAATACTTGTTTTTGGGTCAATCTTTCAAAAGTTCAGGTATTGTTGTCTAGTACATTGCCATTCAATATAGTAAAATCTGATTGTCTCCAAAATACTTTTCTGGTAATTACTCCCTCTGTCCACAAATATAGTATCCATTTAATACATATTATGATAGTCCATTTCACGATGAATCGACATCATTTTGTGTTGTTAGTATTTATAGATTTTTCTTAATTGATAGTTAAAGCTTGAAAAGTTGACTCAGGACAAAACTAAATGTACACTAACTAAATGTACAGATCTAAGAGGCTTATTTACATTTGTGATGATGCAGGTCCTTTGTCATTCAGGAAATAAGTCAGCACTCGAGCGAGCGAAACATATCTTCTCAGGAAAACAGCGTAAGTTGAAGAAAGTTTTAAAGAAGTTGGAAAAAATAATTGAACAAGGGTCTCAGTTTACTGCACCGCTGGCAAGCACTATTAGCAGTGATAGAACTGGTAATTCCACAGTGAATCCTGCCAGAAATGTGCCTAGGCTTGTCACTACTTCCTCGTCTCCTGCGTATACCATATTTGGCAGAGACAAGGATCGTGATGAGATAATAAGGTTGATCCCTATATCAGAAGATTCTGAACCAAGCTCTAGTAAGAACATTTGTTATACCGTGATTGGCATCTATGGTGTTGCTGGGTCCGGGAAGACTACCCTAGCACAGTATATCCGTGCCCATGATCAAGTGGTTAACTACTTTATCCCTATCATGTGGATTCATGTTTCTCAGAGTTTCAGTGTGAGTAAAGTTTATCAGGAGATGCTCGAGGCAGCTTCAGGTGGGCCAGCAGGTGAGTTCTGTAACCTTGACACCTTACAAATGAAGCTTGAGGAACAATTGAGAGGCAAAAAGTTCTTTCTAGTACTGGATGATATCTGGGCCGGGAATGATGTGAGTGTTCTGGATCAGCTACTATCTCCTCTGAAGGTTGGCAAGAAAGGGAGTATGGTCCTAATTACAACTCGGTTCAATGATGTAGCTATGTCTCTATGTTCCAAGAGCCCAATTAAAATACCGGACTTGAGTGAGAAAGATTTCTTCAATCTTTTCATGCATTACGCACTTGATGGTGCAGACTTTGATGCCAAGGCATCCGAAACATTTATAATGATTGGAGAACAGATTGCGAAAAAACTGAAGGGATCACCATTAGCAGCAAGAATAGTCGGTGCACAACTACGCAAGCATTTAAAACCTGCAGTTTGGAGAAGAATCGTTGATCAGGACACGTTGCTTGATACCATGGGAGCTCTGTGGTGGAGCTACCAACAGCTTGATGAGCAGGTTAGGCGATGCTTCGCTTACTGCAGCATGTTTCCCCAAGGATACATGTTTAAACGTGACGAGTTAGTTGACTTGTGGATAGCAGAAGGCTTTATAAAGACCACTAGTTTGACTGAACAAATGGATACTGCAGGTCAGAAATCCTTTGATGAACTGGTTTCGTGCTCTTTTCTGCAAACAGGAAAATTTTTTTACCATAGTAAGAATGAGTGGTTTACTATACATGATTTGGTGCATGAATTGGCAGTAAGGGTTGCTGGAAATGATTGCTTTCAAATTGAAGACGGTGCAATGACAGGAATCCCCCCTGACGTCCGCCATCTGTTTGTACGCTCGAAAGATCAAATGAATGTTATCGAGCAGATTTGCAAATTGCGAAATTTGCGCACACTGATCTTTGTTACTTGTATTGGTGGACTGGGGATAACAGTAGAAGAACTCGAGGGCATTCTGAAGAAGTTGAAAAAGTTGCGTGTGATTCAAGTGGATGTCGAGGGACATATGAAGTCGATTCCCTCCTGTATTTGTAATCTGAAACATCTACGCTTTGTCAGAATTTATAATTCCTTATCGATGAAGGTGCATTTGCCAAAAAGGTTGAGCACAATTTATCACCTGCAGATCCTAGAGCTTCGTGGTTCAGGTGTTCTAGAATTCTCTAATGTCAAAAATATCAACCACCTTATTAGCTTGCGGAGCATTAGATACTCTGGCTTTTCATTCAACAACTCTGATGTTTCTGGATTTCCTGGTCTCGGGGAGCTGAAATCACTTCGAGGGCTGAGTGACTTCAGAGTGAGACGGGAGAAGGGGTATGAGCTGCAACAGCTCAAGGATATAAATCATCTTAGTGGTAGTCTCAGAATCAGTGGCCTCGAATGTGTGGAAAGCAAGGAGACAGCCCTTGAAGCAAAGCTAGCTGACAAGACGCACCTCACGGCATTGTCACTTGAATGGTCATGGTCTAGTCTGGGAGAGCATAGTTTGTCTCCAGACCTACAAGTGGATACACTTGAGGGCCTCTGTCCACCGCCAACACTCATGGAATTACGAATATGGCGCTACGGTGGATCAAAGCTCCCAACTTGGCTGTCACAAAGTCAATACGGTTTAGTTGGCAGCCTGCAATATCTCGAACTATTTCAATGTCACAATTTGGAAGCTCTTCCGGAAATTGGCAATCTTTTTATTCATCTTGGCTGTCTTAAACTTGTTAGTCTCCCCAAGCTACAAAAGTTGCCAAGTCTTCCGGATAGTCTGAAGAGCTTGGACATTCAGCGGTGCGAGGCCCTGGTTGTAACATGTAGGGAAGATGTGGACACAATAAGGTCACTCTTTGTCCAACAAGCATCTCAATCTGAGCCATCCTTGAATATTACAGTGCATCCTGAGGAAATAAACAAGTTTGCTGAGAAGCAGCCTGATAGGTTTGGCACGATCTTGTCCAACATTTTCGGCAGATGTGGTAGGTTGCCTCCTAACCTTATCCGGGGCCGTATAAAAGAGAAAGATTACACTCAGTTTATGCTTCCTCGATCTGTGGATAGGGTCATTATCTCATACTGCGCCATCACAGACACTGTCCTGTACAACTCATTGAGAGGCTCTACATCCCTAGTTAGTTTGAACCTAAGGGGTCTTCCCTTTCTTACAGCAATCCCTTCTGAGGTGATGAGGTGTTTACCTAAGATTTATGATCTCTCCGTCGATGAATGTGTCCGTTTTACTCTCTTGGAAGGCATAAATCATCTCACTAGACTGCAACACCTCAGCATTACAAAGTGCCCCAACCTTGCCACCCTTGAAGATAAAGTGCGTGTTCTTCATGGGGTTGCCGTCGATGACATACCCCTTGTGCCAAAGCTGCTGTCAAGAGAAGGCTGCTCGACCCTGTGGAGTCTTAGGATTGATGAATCAGAGGAATTGAGGGAGGAAGAGATCCTGCAGCAGCTTCATTCACTAACATTCCTCAACTTCAGTTGCTGCAGTTGGAACCGGTTGCCGGAGAACTTGGCGACCCTGACATCTCTCGAGCATTTGCATTTGGATTACTGCAGAAATATCCGGTCACTTCCAACTCTGCCCGCATCCTTACACTCATTTGAACTTACAGATTGTGATCCATCATTCATGAGGAGCTGTCAGAAGGCTGGGGATCCAAATTGGCACAAGATTGCCCACGTCCCTGTGAAAAGATTTTATCCCTAGAAATTGCTCGACTGCCCGCCCCACATTTCTCTCAACACTTCCATCAGAAAAACCAACATTTTAGCATTTCTGTGGGGACATTTGTTTATATTATGTTGATTTGTAAAATTTTCGGCGACTTGGTAGGCAGCAGCAGCTTCCTCGTTCTCTGATCCCGGGGGCTCTGTTCCTGATTTATTTGTGGTCATGTTACTTTGAGCTTGTCTCATTCAGAAAGACATTCTGCATCTCATCAGGGACAATTTCCAACTCACAGACTAAAGCTTGAATCGCTCAAAATGAAAGAAACTTGTGATTACTCTTCTGTTTGTACAAGAGAGTATTCATCGCTGCTTCTTGCTTGAGAACGGGTAAGAAGAAACTAGAAATTGTGCGAAATGTGCCGTTGATTTTCACATGACATGGTCTGCATCAAATTCGGCCCCAACAACAACAACAAAACACACAACCTGACAAATGGAGAAATCCGATCAGTAGCCGATCCAACACAATCACGGGATCAAGCGCAATTTTCCTTCCGAAATCTACCTGAGCATCAGCATGAGATGGAGATCCCATCCCGCTACGGAATGGAATAGCGAACAGACTAGGAGGAGTCCTCGGCTAGGAGATGCAGACCCAGACACCGAGGACGATGAGAGCGGTACCGAGTACCGCCGGCCCGGGGCGGACGCGCTCGCCAAGGACCGCGGCAGCGACGGCCGTGGCGGCGAATGTGACGGCGTTGGTGACGGGGACGGCGACGGAGATGGGCGCGGCGCCGAGGAGCGCAAAGAAGGACGCGGACGCGCAGAGGTTGGCGGCGAACGGCGCAGAGTACTGCCATGTCAGGAGGAGGGCCAGCCACCGCCGGATGACGCTGCCGGAGGGGGAGGCGCGGGCGCGGGCGCGGCGGTCCCAGACGAGCGCGCCTCGGCGCATGAGCGCGTTGGTGGCGCCCCACACGAGGCCCACGACCACCATGCTCGCCGCGTCGCCACTGAGCGCGGCCATGGCCGGTGTTCTTCGCCTGAACGGAACGGGTGGCCGCGGATCTGGCTCTGGATCTGAGCAAGTGAGTGCGTGGCGCAGTGGAGATTTCTCGTTGACCAAAGGAAAAATAATTTCTTATTACAAACCGGTCAATCCCGATCGAAAAACCGGAACAACATGAAAACCGGTCCGATCCTATTAGCAAAACCCGGTTTTTGCCTAAAACCGGCACTGTGTATTGTAACAAAATCATTCCGACTTTTATTATTTTGATTTTATGGTTTCTTGTTTTTTCAAACCCTGAACCCCATACTACAAATTCTTCCTACCAGTTGAAGGTAAAATTTGAAATCACAAACTAGCCCATGCGTTGAGGAAGTAGTAGTTATAGGAAAAGGCGGGATTCTTCTTCAACTCCGATAGTTGCCGCTAGATGCCCCGGCATTCTGACTCTAGCGCTGTCCCCGACGTCGTCGCCGTCTGTCGCATCGTCTCAACCTCTGCCCTCCACCGTCGCCGCCGACCGCGGCTTTGGCGGCGCCACTGCCGTCCATGAACTCCCCTTCTATCACTGACGGATATTGGAGCACTCTCCACCTAAGGTGACGTGGCGCCACTCACCTCTGCTCTTGCATGTCTTGTGTGGTGGATAAGGGTTAAATGGCCAGGCCCAAGTCATAGGTAAGCTCGGTTGCGACGCAACCCATCGCGGTATACATTTTCGTTTCTACAAAACCATTCTAGGAAATAGGATGACTTGATGAGCCTAGGCCAGCCTTTTTCTGTTTACATAGTTTAATAGCAATTAAAGATATATGCTTTCAAATGATACACAAAATAATTATAATTATTTTAATATTATGAAAAATATTTTTATGCACAATCGAAGCTTCAAATGTCTGAAAAACAAAAAAGGTAAACTTCAATAGGCTGTATATCGCACTGAATGAAATTGTTTAAGAGAGTAAAGTATGATATCATTTTGTTTATAGGCTAATACGGGCAAAGTCAATTGTTCAAGGAAGGAAAATATATAGACTTCATTATTATGTCTACTACCTTGAAAACATTGTTCACATTCAGAAAAACATCATTTCTAACCTTATTATATGGGTCGTGCGAGAGGCTGAGACACTGATCATGTTCTTTTTTTTTTTTTTGAACCTCTCAAATCTGAATATAAATGTAGTATCTGTTCGTACACGTAAAACACGCCGACACACGCCGACGCACTCCAACGCACACGAACACCCCCTACATCTATACCCAGCAAAGCCAGTCGCGTCCATCCAAAGATCATCAGAACCATCTGGTCCCGATGCGCGACGAGGGACGTCGCACTCCCTTTGTGTCATCACGCGTGAGAGGTACCGAAGAAAAGAAGCCGACGAATCCATCGCCCTGAGCCACAGATCCACCGGCAACTCTCCTCTGCAAATCTCCACAAGCTCAACGGCAACGCCGGAGGAGAAGACGTCGTCGAGACGGCGGCAGCTCGGGAGAACTTATTCCAAAGGCCGCGCCACCGCCGCCGCACAGCAGCGCAACCCAGGACACGAACACCCGCCGCCGAAAGAAATCGACGCCGGTAGAACCAGTCAAAACGGAGTCCACCGACAGCAGCACGGCCACCATCTGCAAAAACTCCGCCGACACAAAAGATCTCACCGTCGCCGACGATGGTGACGGGAGAAGAAGACCACCGCGCCGCCACATAGGAAGCAGCAGCCTCAGACCACCGCGCCGCCACACGAACCAGCCGCCTCCATCTCCAGACCCACGCCGCCTCACCAACACCACAAACGCCAACAGCCTCCAGCGGCCCCGGCGCAGCAGCACGAGGCGGCGCAGGACCTCCATCCAGACTGCCCAGTGGCCCGCATCGGCACGAGCGACAGCTGCAGCCTCAGCAATGGCACCGGCGACGGCGAACAGCTACCCTACTCCCTAAACCTAAAAGAAAAGGAAGGAAGAAGGGATATGTACATCCAGATGGCGAACCCGCGACCCCCTCCCACCTCTGGCGCCAGACCGGCCGCCAAAGGCGAGAGGGCGCCGGCGGAATCGCCGCCGGAGATGAGGATTTCCCGATTCGCCTCTCTTTACTGTTACGAAACGATCATGTTCTTTTTTTTTAGCAACAGACATTCCGACCCTCCTTGGACTGAGCGAAATGTCCTGGCCTCGTGTCAGCCCATTTATTACGACCCGTTGGGCCGCCATCTATGTCTTGGGCCCGCACATATGGGGCTCAAAACCCTGTGAGGCTACAACATAATCAATTACGAACGAAGTTCAACTTTGGTCAGTAACTGGGGTTCAGGTTTGCAACGGTCAGCTTTGTTAGGCTTGTCAAAGTTTTTTTTTTTGAAGCCTAGGCTTGTCAAAGTTGATGCGTTAAACTGTGGTGTGCTTCCGGCCCTTGAGCCGATCCAAATGGCAGGTCTCGTGTCAGCCCATTTTGTTCAGCCCGTTTGGCCATCGATCATGTAATGTGCTCCGACAGCAGATAAATGATGGGTTGTCTCAAAAAAAAAAAAAAGACAGCAGATATATACTGCAGGAGATTATTCACATGGTTTTTAATACTTAGATGGCAAAAAATTTTGTTCTGAGTTTGGGGTAAAGGTGTTGTGATAGTTTTGGGATCAGGTAGACTTAATGCTAGTGTCGACAACTGTAACACCCTAATTTTCACATTTTCGCAATAGTTTAAATTTCCTTAAGTTAATTAGGGTGTTATCACTTTTCTAGGCAAAAGAGCTATTTTCTAAATTAAATAAATTAATGTAGGTTATAAATAATTGTTTGTTGCATTCATGCTGGAGTAGTTTGCAGTAGGAGTTTATTATGTGGAAAATTTATTCAAAATTCGAATAGAATTCGTTTTCGTTTAGTAAAGAAAATCGAGTAGGAAATAGAATTAGAAAAGAAGAAGGAAACCCCGCAGCTCCTGCTGGGCCGAATCCTCTTGGCCCAGTTCTGTTTTTTTCTTTTCCTCTCTTTTCCTTTTTCTTTCCTGGGCCGGTTTCCCTCACCCCGCGGCCCAGCTCGCCAGCAGCCTCAGCCCGCGCGCAGCCCGGTCGCAGCCCGCCCGACCCGCGCCTCGGCCCCCGTAGGCTCGCGCCGCCGCCCATACGCCGCGCCGCCTCCGAACCGCACCTGGGCGTGCGTGCCCAGGGCTCCGTTCTTCCCCGCGTCCTTTATAAGCCGCACCGCCGCCACTCGCTCGCCCTTTCGTCAATTTTCGCCACCGTATTTCGCCGTTTCGAAACCCTGGCTGCCGCCGCCATTGTCGCCGCCTCGAGCTCGCTAAGCCGGCCAAGGACGCCACCCCGGCCGACGAGGACTCCACGCCGACGATCTCCGTGACGAGCCGCCCCTATCCCGCTTGATCTCAACGAGCCCCGAAACCCGACACCGCAGTACGCCGTCGCCGAAGACCCGCCGTCTCTCTCCTCCGACGACCGCCGCCTTCCCGACGTCCCCGAGCCCTCGCGTTCGTCGAGGTGAGTTCGCCGTCCTCGCATCGTGCTCCCCGGTCTCGAGCGACGAGCTTTGGAGGATTGCGACGCCGTTCCGGCGAGTCGTCGGCGAAGCGCCGCCGCGCCCGCCCGTTTCCGGCCGGCGTGGTCCACCGTGGACCCATGGACCGAGGTCTCAGTCCAGTCCACGGCGCCATGGACTGAGTCCATGAGATTTCTCTATTTAATTTAATTCGTTTACTCTTTATTACATCAGCACGACGTCATGCTTGCGCAATAACTCGAGTTTTCAGTATAGAATAAATCCAGAAATGCTAATCTTGCATATTAGACCCTCTAACTTCAAATGCTTATAACTTTTTACTCCTAACCCCGTTTTAAGCGATTCTTGCGCTCACGCGATCGTAGGATCGAGCTCTATCTTTTGGTACTGTTTTTGTAGTAGATTGGTACTATTTGGTACACTGTTTTTTATTGTTTGTGTATGTGTGCTTTGCATGTTACTGTTAGTAGAAGAGGAGCCGTTTGAGAACTTCCAGGACCAAGAGTTTGATCAAGCAGCAGCAGGGGATACAGGCAAGTGTCCTTGACCATTCTGAACGTATGTTTTAAATGTGTCGTTTATAAACATGCATGCTTGTTTAATATTGAATCCTATATGTCTACTTTACCTGTTCCATATCATTCCTTGTCGCCTTAGCTTATGGTGGTTGTCTTTGGGTAGTTGTTGCTTAGCCTTACTTTTGAGTCAATCACCTGATCATGTTAATTTTGACTAATAGTATACTTTAACTAAGTGTTAACCTGCTAATCCGTTTAGCAACTTGGAAAGCTAGGGTCTAAGTAAGGGGATGGTTTGGATGGTTCTATGTGAACATTTGGTTGGTGAATAGTTCTTGCTCGGATCAGCTAAGGACCGGTTCGTGGAGCATGTAACCATGACAACAGTGCCATCACAAGACTGATAATGGGTAGGCTAGCCAAATAATTAGGGTGTTCTTAATTTTGTGCTCGCTGTTGGGAGAGTGGGGAATGAATGCTTTGTGATCCTGGGAAGCGCTTGGCATCAGAGGGGGCAGCTGGGGTGTTGGCTCTTGAGTCATGGTCCTGTGTGAACTGTGGATTTCTGTGAACCAACACTTATGTACGGCTGTGGAACCTTAATGAGCGAGTTACATTGTTGGGAGCATTCTTTGTAAAGGCTAGTGGAGAAACTCCGGTCATCTACCTCGAAAGTGGAATGGCTCTACGGGAATCTCTAACTTGTGGGTAAAGTGGTGTCACCTCTGCAGAGTGTAAAACTTTCATGAAAGCCGTGCTCACGGTTACAAGCGGCATGGCCATCTCACATGATTAGTGGTTGCTGGTTGTTGGGAGGTTTCTGGGTGAAACAAATGAATCTTGGTGATCTTTTCCCTCACGGTCATGTGTGAACCGTTGTCCTCTGTGGACTGTCTCCCAGTCTACATTGAAATGCTGCTCAGAAGATGAAGGCGCCATGGAGTACTTCGATGAGGAATACTAGACGTGCTGTCTCCCAGTCGACTGCCTGTGCGTTTGGGTGTCTTCCGCTGTCGAGTGATTTAGTCTTATGAGACATTTATATTCGGATATTGTAATAATGCTACTTTGAGACGATGTAATGATAACACTGGTTATACTGTTTATTTCACTTTTGTCTCTTTATGTGTGGAACTTGATCCTGGCACACATATAGCTACGCATTCAGTTTTGTCCTTAAAACTGGGTGTGACAACAACATTGTTAGTATTGTAGACTCTTTAACGTAGAATGGATACTTTGCCCTTTTTTCTTTTTTTTTTGCGAGGGTCTTTTCCTTTTTTTTTTTCTGTGAAAAAGAGAATACTTCACTTTCGTTTGCTTGCGGCTGTGGCTGTATCAGATGTCCTGAGATGGAACTGTGAACCCTTGGTCTTTTCCTAGTGCCCAAACCGTGTGGGAGGCATCGGACCAGGTTCTGCAATCTACGTTCTTTATAAACATGTTTCAGTATGACATTGAGTCGCATTACATAATTTACATTGTGGGCATTATAGTTGCTCGATATATATACCACGCTAACTTCATATTGGCATCTCAGTTTAGTCATTAACTGGCTGCAGCTGCTTGGTGGGACATCGATCACTCCGCCACCTCTCCGGTCATTGGATATGTAAGTTGATCAATACATATTTACATGCCTAGCACTCGTGATATACATTATGTATACTCCTTTCAGCACATTATATTTAAGTTTACACGTTGTAGGTATCTTTGTTAATGCGTTCGCCAAAAAAAAAAGATATCTTTGTTAATGAATCATTATAAATAACTAGGGGCTGAAAATAACTATTCCTTCAATCTATGGTTGTCAGCTGCGAGATGAAGATGCAATGTTTCGAACATCCTTGACCACCATTCAAACAAACCTGCCAACCAAACGATCCGGCTGCAACCTGCATCTTCCCCCTGGCCATCTTGTTTCTCCCTGAACACATTTTAAGCCCCATGGCCGTCAATTCCCCGCCTGAAACCCAAAATCGTATTGCTAACATGTAACATGCTGAGTTCAACACCGACTAATATATCTCCTTTTATTCTAGTTGACTAGAGCCAAGTAGATGCGAAACTAATAAAAACATTTCAGGAAGATCGCCGACTAGAGATTCCCATCGGCGATCTTTTATTGCTAATTTGCTCTTACTCTTTACAAGATATTCAAATTATATTAAAAGCATTATCTGCATTTAGTAGTAAAAGATCCTAAAGAAGGATAAAAACAGTCCTCCACTCACAAAACAACAGCGAATTGTACAGAACTACTAGTGAATAGACCCGGGTCTTATTAAAATATTGAGTTTCCTTGGACGAAAGTATATAATATTGTTATATATGTTGCAGAATATGAAGGGTGTAAAAGTAAAAGAAATATGTTGATAAACGTGGTCAATAAACTACCTCACATAGCTAGGCACAACGATCAGTCACACAAATTGAGTAAAATAAAAGACGGCAAGATTCTGCTTTCACAGCCACGATTATTGAATTTATACCATCTGTACGCTTCTTGGATATTTCTAGTTTTACTGCGCAGGACATGCTCAGGGTGGACATGCTCAGGGTGGCCGAGATGCAGCGGCGGAGCCAGGAAACCAAGTCCGGGTAAGCCTAATTTCAAAGAACAGTGCTAAACGGTGTCTAAACAGAATCAAATAGCGTTAAACATAGCATGAACAGTGCTCTGATTGCACTGTTGTTGCCGAGAGCCGGGTAGTCCTGGGACTACCAGGACTACCAGCTGGCTCCGCCACTGCCGAGATGCAGCTCCAACTGATTTACGAAATATTCTACACCAAGGCTGAGCTCATCAGCAGATGGTATGGCTTCTGTGTCCGTATATTGACGACACTCGCCACCGCCATGGCATTGGTTCTGTTTCATCTACTAATTTTGGGTGATCGTCGTCGTCAGTGCAACGGAGTGGACGTGTCTCTGACGTATGTCCTGCTCGTTGGTGCCGTCATCCTGGACATTGTGCCACAGTCATTGGCTTGGCTTCGGATGGCTCGTCTCTGCTGCTGACATCCTGAACCTGCTGCTCGCCTATTACCATGGGTGTGGGTAGAGATTCTTTGCTACGCGAGCTATCGATGCCCCACCTATTACCACGCCAAGCAGCTATCAATGGATGGGAGTTTATCACCGCCGTTGCCCTTCTACTGGAATATCGCAGAAGACTAGACATGCTAGCTAGGCGCCACTGCATCAGGCGCTCATCCCCCGTCTGAAACTGAAGACGCCAATGATTCATAAGCTTTGCATGCCTCTTTGGTTGGTTCATTTCATACTTTGTAGGCTGTAGTTCCAGATGAATAATCCCTGTAAATTTAATTCAATTGTTTGTCATGAATGTATTCCTAAATAGAGGTTTGTAAATTGTGTTAAATAAATTTGATGTTATGATCAAAGGGGCTGCTCCCCCTTTGGGCTATGGAGGAGGGGGGGGGGGGGGGGGGGGGGGGGGGGGGGGGGGGGGGGTGGTGCGGCTAGGGCAGGGAGAGAGGGAGGCGCAGGGAGAGGAGAGGGAGGCGGCGGCGCAAAAGAGAGAGAGAGAGTTATGGGACTCAAACCCTTTCTTTTCTTGATTGTTCAGATTACAATCCCCTCATATATATAAGGGTGGACAACTTGACTTGCAAGCAAACTCTAATCTGACTCCTAATCTGATTGGACTCTTAACTCTCCTAACTTAATGGACTCTTTCCTATCTCTAACAAATCCTTTTCCTAAACAATCTGAACAATCCTTAACTGATTACGACTTTCCTTCTAGCCACTTATGGAAGGTGGAGCTGCAGCTCCACCCTGCCGCCCTCCTGGCGGCGCAGCAAGGGCAGCAGCAGCCCTAGCGCGCCTGGCTGCTGCGCCTGGACTGGGCTGGGCCCTATGGCCCCTGCTTATAACATCTCCTCCGCCATTGAAATCCAGCGCGTCCTCGCGCTGGGAAGCTTGCCAGCCCGGTCCGAAGTGAGGAGTCGATGAAGATGATGAAGAGCGAGGACCAACATCGATGATCACCATGCCAAGCACCATGTCGTCAAGCAAGTTGCGCCGAGTGCGGTCGACGTAGAACTCGAAGGAGTAGCGGAGGCTGCCGATGAAGCCCGCGTTGATGAAGATGTGAGAGGAAGGGCGAGGGTCGCGTCCTCTCACAGCCGGCGTCCCGGGCGCCACGGGCAGCAATGCTCGAGGCACCCCCATGTCGACGGCGAACTCCGAGCCTGGCACTGGAAGTATGGGAAACTGGTGGTGCTCGGGCTCCTCCGTCGGTAGAAGATGGCCATCCAAAAGCACCATGAAAGTGCTAACAGGCCGAGGACATCTCGCCGTCAAGTCCAAACCATGGCCATAGAGGATGCGGTAGTCTGTAGCAGCAAGAGAGGTAGCCGCCATGCCCGGCGGAACACCAAAGAAGACTCCATGAATAATGACAAATTCGCCACCAGATATGTCCACGAACCTGACATCCACATTCTCCACCGAAGTCTGTGGAAGCTCCCGAAGTAGCAGCACCGAAGAAGGAAAGCAACGGGGGGACAACACAGCGCTAGGCATGTGAAGTCCGACGGCTAGCTGCCGCAAGTAGCTCTCCTCGCCGTAATGCATGACAGTGTTGAGGAAGTGGAGTAGCAACGGCGAAGAGGCGGGGAGGTACAGGCGATTGTCGAAGAAGAGAAGCCCTTCGCGCAACGTCCAAGCGCGGGGAGCCTCTCCCGCCGTGACACAAGCATAGAGCCCTCTAAGCTCCGGGTCCTTGCTCATGTCACGACGAAGGTCGGTGTAGATGCCGCTCGTCGCGTCGATGATGTCGAAGATGGAGTGAACGTGGCGAGGGCCTCCCATCACAGCCAAGAGAGGCTGTGGAGCAGCAGGGGCGGGCGCCACCCCAGCCATAGGCTCGAGTTGGGGCGGCTCCAGCCATGGTGCGTCGTCGGTGTTGCCGTGTACATGTAGAGGAGAACCAATGCCAACCAAGAGACAATGCTCACCGTTGATGAAAAAGCTCATAGAGAGCGCCGCGAAGTCCCATGCAATCGTCCCAAGGGATGCCAACCAAGGCGTCCCAAGAACGAGGTCGACGCCGTCGGGAAGGTCGGCGGTGAAGACGTCGATGGTGTACGTGTCCTCACGAAGCACAAGAGGCAGCCCATGGCACAAGCCCCTGCTGAGGATGCGGTCGCCCGACGCCAAGGTGACGCCCTAGGGCGACACGTCGAAGTGGAAGGTGCAGCATGTTGGCGAGCGGGAGGTCGATGAAGGAGTGCGAGGCGCCGGTGTCCACCAGGATGGAGATCTGCTCGCCGAAGAGGTAGCCGTGGAGGCGCATGGGGCGCCCACCGTCGCCCATCATCGCCATGAGGGATCCCTCGCCCTCGAAGTCGATCAAGTCGTCGAGCACCTCGATGTAGAAGAGGTGCTTGCAGCGATGACCCTTGAAGAACTTTTCATCGCAGTTGAAGCAGAGGTTCTGACGACGACGTTCAGCCATCTCGTCGGCCGTCAACCGCTTCACCATGTGGTTAGAAGCGGAAGGAGCAGCAGCAACGGCGCCACCTCCTGTGGCGCCCTCCATGGTGGTGCTCGCCGGGGCGCGTGATGTCGTCGTCGAGCGTGATGTAGACTTGGGCTGCTGCTGTGCGTGCTCGGCGAGGATGAGGGCGCGCTTCTCATAAGCACGCGCAAGGCTCAAGGCATGCTCCATGTCGACGGGGCGGGTGAGCTCCACCTCCGTCTTGAGTGGCTCCTGTAAACCAGCCGTATAAATGTTTACCTGCTGTTGTTCTTGGAGATCCCCCGCACGTGCGATCAATGCGAGGAACTGCTCGGTGTATTCGTCCACCGTGCCGGTGCGCCGAAGAGTAGCCAGCTCGCCAAGGGGGTTGGCGCGAGTAGGTGGACCGAACCTCTCGTTCACCATACGAGAGAAGGACGGCCAAGAGAGGGCTGGATGCTCCTTGCTCAGGCGCATATACCACTGACGGGCGCCTCGCGTCATGTGGTAAGAGGCGTACCACACGCGCTCGTTGTGGGGGATGGCCTGCCCAACGAAGAACTGCTCACAGCGGTTAAGCCATGGCAGCGGGTCGTCCTTGCCGTCGAACGTCGGGAAGGAGAGCTTGTGGTAGCTTATGACAGCCTGGCTGTCGGGGCGCGGTGTCGGTGTAGAGCCCCCAACAGCTTGGCCGGCCACTGGAGAGGGACGAGTAGCCGCTCCAGGACTGTTAGTGGCCGCCGCGTTGGCGGCGACGGAGTCAAAGGCATACTGCGCGATGTTGGAGACGAAATCCCCCGTAGCGGGGATGTTGGCAGCAGCGTAGATGTTGGCGACCGCGTCCCGGGCGGCCTGGATGGCGGCGTCGCAGCGCGCGGCCTCCTCCTGGGCGCGCCGGTCCTCGTCGGAGAGAGGAGGGGCCCCCAGGGTTGGCGTCCCACCGGCGGCGGCGGCCGACGATCCCATCAGCCCGGCAAGCTTGTTGACGGTTACCTCGATGGAGGTGATCTTGTCCTTGACGTCGAGGGCGTCGAGCTTGGCGGTGATCTCGTTCACGTTGAGAGTCATACTCTCACGGAACATGTTGAAGGTCCTCCAGAACGCCTTGATGTCGCCGGCCTCGGCGGCGGCGGCGTCCTTGGCGGTGGCAGCGGAGTCGCCCTTCGTCATCGCAGCAGCTGAGGATCAGTGGTCTCTGAATACCAGTTGTTATGATCAAAGGGGCTGCTCCCCCTTTGGGCTATGGAGGAGGGGGGGTGGTGCGGCTAGGGCAGGGAGAGAGGAAGGCGCAGGGAGAGGAGAGGGAGGCGGCGGCGCAAAAGAGAGAGAGAGAGAGAGTTATGGGACTCAAACCCTTTCTTTTCTTGATTGTTCAGATTACAATCCCCTCATATATATAAGGGTGGACAACTTGACTTGCAAGCAAACTCTAATCCGACTCATAATCTGATTGGACTCTTAACTCTCCTAACTTAATGAACTCTTTCCTATCTCTAACAAATCCTTTTCCTAAACAATCTGAACAATCCTTAACTGATTACGACTTTCCTTCTAGCCACTTATGGAAGGTGGAGCTGCAGCTCCACCCTGCCGCCCTCCTGGCGGCGCAGCTAGGGCAGCAGCAGCCCTAGCGCGCCTGGCTGCTGCGCCTGGACTGGGCTGGGCCCTATGGCCCCTGCTTATAACATTTGAGCTTTACATTTTACTTGTAGGCCGAGAAACAAACTTCAAAGCGGTGTATATCGCACCGAACGGAACGGAATTGTTTGGGACAGTAAAGCGAGCATAATTTTGTTTATGGGGTGAAATGGATAAATTGAATTGTTCGGAAGAGTAAAACACAATTTTGTCATTTTTAATAGGCAAAGGAAATTGGATATGTGACCAAGAATATTGACTATATTGAGGCATTGAAGATGTCGAAGCATGCCCTTTTTCAACTTGAGTTTTTTTAATCCCTGCCGATCAGAGCGTCTAGCTAAGTGAAGTCAGTCAAGTTGTTCTTTTTAGTTCTGTAACAAATGGCATTGTTTTCCACCTTCCTTTATTTCTTAGCATGTCATTGTGTTGCCAAACGCAAACTTGAAAATCATCTACTTGTTTATGTAATTTGAAATGGCTTCCTAGAATTGAGGAAGTGCTTGACGCATCTTCTATCTATGCAGGTGCCAAGCACCGCGTGTTTGTGGAATCCTACTGTTGGTCGTTTATACGTACCTACTTATATACCGCAAGTGAACGGTGTATAGTTGTAGCACTTTTTCCCTCAGAAGAGTATTCCAGGGTTTAATCGAACCACAAGGACCAATAGGAACTAAGCAAAATCATCAGTAAAAGAGTTAGCCAGGCTTTCTAGTGAGCGTGAGCGCGAGGTTGGGAAAATTGGGGGACGTGCCGGTCGGCACACTAGGTGTGCCGGTCGGCACGAAGGCTGAGATGACCAAGTGTTGCTTGGACAGTCTAAGGAACCTGATTAGAATTACGGGGTAAGTTAGCCAAGTCTGCTAGTTGAGATCGTAACCAAAAAACTTAGTTAAATAGCATCATAAACGGAATTACTCAATTATTGATAACCGAAGATCGGTAGGTCGAAACCCCTTTCCGACGTGCCCTGTCACGACCAGTTCGCCTTAGTCGGTAGCCTCTTCCTACTCTACACATCATCTCAAGGATCTCGCATATTCCAGCGCGTTGGTACGGAGACAACATGCAATTATGGCGCATTACAAGATCCCAATACTACCTTAACCACAATGGAGATAGTGAGAGATTAAATCCCTCACCTCTTATTGCCACCACAATTAAGATAATATCTAATACTTAGTCGTCACTAAGCGTAGGAACAAGTGCATGTAAAGATCATAAAATCCAGGCAATCAATAATCAAAACCATTCATCCACATATTCAACAATACTTTGATAATACGTAGTGCAAGATACATACCATCTAGTAGGCCTACCTTGATGGATCACCTCTTTAACACCATCGGTTCTTGATCTAACAACTAGAGAACATGAAGAACGGGGCAAAGCCCCGGTGGCTCTAAACTTACTAGCTGTGTTGTCCCTCTGGCCGCCGATCTCTAAACCCTAGAGTTTCTACAAGTTTATATAGGGCTGTGCTTCGGAAAGGAAAGAGATCTCGGGAAAAGAGTCCCTGTGCCGATCGGCACACAGGTCGTGCCGATCGGCACAATTCGTGTCCAGCTCGGTTTCTCCTCTAAGTCGGTTCCGAAGTCTTAAGTAGCTTCCACATGGGCCTTCCAATCAGTTTTCTTCGAGATCAAGTCTTGCATTACTCTTTCAAATATTCGAGTATCTTTTATCTCTTCGTGATGAATATCTCCCAAGATTGGTTCGGATGACTTCCTTCTAGAATCAACTGAGTGGTGGGCCAGCCTTGATTGCCCTGAAGTTCCCTGTGCCGGTCGGCACAGTAGCCATTTTCTGCCGCTTCTCTTCTCTTTAGGTCCAGATCAGCTACATTGTCCAGAATATCGTCCTTTTCATCTGTTTCTGCAATAATTCTCCAGAACGACATATATACAAATATAGTGCTATTATCAAGGGTTAATGGCCTATAATGATGACATTTATGCTCTAAATAAGGCGCAGTTGGCATATAAAATGGTATGCTAGAAATCTCCAACAGCTCCCCCACACTTAAACCTTTACTCGTCCCGAGGAAAGTCAAGAGTGAAAATCAATTTGCACATAGTCACATCAATCATAAAAGTATTTCGAATCTACACGAGCTGAGCATTTAGTCCTTGTGAGATCAAATCAATTTAGTATTCTGCAAATATGTTCAAAATATGGGTATTGAGCATGAAAGAGTATTTCCCAATGCAAATCTTAAAAATATTCAACTTGATGCACATGACTTTTCCACTTGTGTAAATCACTAAAAAGTATTGTGAGCAAAAGAACTATCCTTCTCAAACGATCAAGTGAACAACTCAACTTCCATCACTCGCCTACAATCTACTTTATTTATATTTGTGTGTAAGGCCTTATGAGTAGCTCGGTGAGGAAATTCAAGGAAAAATAGACATAAATCAACAACATATTGCAAAGCTAAGAAATAACTCCAATTGGTTTGACTGAGACTTGTCAAAAGGCCATTAGGAATTGAATTTTGAGAAAGAAACTCACACCTTTGAAATAGTGGACATGTACAAAGGAAATATTAATATTGAATCGTGTACATGGTTGGAAAAAGAAATTCTTGGCTACTACTTGATGATAGGAATTCAATGGAATTTACTCTTCCCCCCACACTTAAAATTTTGCTAGTCCCGAGCAAAACTATGCAAGGTACAGACCTTTTCTCTTTTTTTTTCTTTCTTTTTCTCTTTTTGTTTCTGTTCTTTTTTTTTCCTCTCTCTTTTTTTTCTCTCTGTGCCGGTCGGCACAACGCTGTGCCGGTCGGCACAGTGTCTGTACCTGCCCATTTGCTCTCGAATTTTCATCTGAACAGTTGTGACAGATTTGTAGCCAAGAATACAGTAGGATGTGGTCAAGGATTGGCATTCGAATCAAGAAATTTGGTTCTCAAGTATCGGATACTCGGCGAATTATACACAATTCCGATGCGGTAATTTGCATAGCTCGAGCGGAAATAAGGCTAGAAAATCAACACGATACGCAAAAGATATGGCCAATTTTTTAAGTCTCATACCCGAAGAATTAAATCCTAACCGAGCTCAATCATCAATCATAGTCTCTACTTAGCAAAGGCTTAATATGAGTCGCATATATTTGGCATTGGTAGGCGTAATCGAATGATACGGAGTGAATCTAAAGCTCACAATAAGAACATTCGAATTTTTATAAAGAAATAGGTACTAGGTCATGTCATCCAAATCGATCCTATTATTACACTTGCATGGGAATTTTGAAATGAACTACACCACATGTGAAGTATTTGCCGAATACATTATAGTGAAAGTTCGAAATTTTATTTGTGCTCAACATCGCTCGAACGTCATTAACACTTCTCAAGATAGACATACATACTCGTATCATTTTTCAAATAAAGCATAAAGATCATCATCATATTCGATTTGAAAACTCAGACTACACGATGATGTATCATACTAAACAAACTACTAGCACACTTGCATAAGTAAAACTAGATACTAGCACACTTGCATAAATAAAAGCACACAAACAAACTAAACACACCCGATACATGAGTTCCCAACCTGCTCACACACACGTAAAGAAATAAATAAAAAGAAAATGCGAAAGGGAAAGAAAAACGCAAACCGGGAAACCGATACAAGTTGTGCCGTACACAACACACTACCCATCGAATGGAGGTGGCTGCGTGTAGTCGAAGCCGTAGTACGCCGCCTCCAATTTTGCGAACTCATCGATCATCGCGTCGGTGTTACTCCGCATCGCGCCCGCTAAGTCGTCGATGCGTTTAACGTATTGAACGTGTTGTCGATGTATCGATGCATCGGGGCAAAATTTGCCCCCGGAGGACCTGCAGGAGCATAGTAGGGTGACCCCTGGAAGTGCTGAGGGTAGACAGGAGCCATACCAAAGTACCTGGGGTCGGTGCCGGTCGGCACGGGACCTGTGCCGACCGGCGCGAAGCCCGTGCCGGTCGGCACGGGTGCTGGCTGCGTCGGTTGGCTGGGCGCAGCCGGTGCCGTGGCGTCCCAGCTGTCCCAGTCCGCTGCTGCGCTCGCCGAAGACTGCCCGACGACCTCCTTCCTTCCGCGCTTGGTCTTCGTCACCTTGTGTCGCTCGCGGAGGTCGGCCTCGAGCCAATTCCCTCCGTTGATCTTGTTCGGGAGGAAGAGGGCGAGCTCGGGGCAGGGGAGCTTGATGCCGGTGCCGCAGACGTAGTAGCCAAGCTTGGCGCTCCCCGTCATGGTCTTCCCGCGCACCATGGACTCGTCGATGAGAGCCGGCCGCACCCAACAATCGTCCTTCATCATGAGGTTGCCGTCGGTGACCTTGAAGACGATTGTTTGGAGGTAGCCTCCAAAAGCTAGTCTCGCCTTAGGGTTGGCCCTTTGGCTAAACCAACTCCCCACCATCCACATGATGGGATTGCACTTGGACGGACTCGCAATGGCGTTGTAGAGCCAATGCAACTCCGTGTCGGAGATGTTGGTGGTGTCGAAGCGGCCGGTGGTGCGCGCGGCCATCCACCGGTGAAGGATTTGGATCGTGGGGTTCTTGATGTGCCCCCTCTTGCGCTCCTCCGCGTCGGCGATGCGGCGCCAAAACGCGTCGAGCTCCTCCGTAGTCGCCACGCCGTATATCGGGGCCTCCCTATCGAAACCGAGAGCATCGGCGATGTCCTCGATCGCGATGGAGTAAGGCTCGTCCCGCACACGGAACTTGATCTCCGTCTCCTTGCTCGTTCGTCTCGCGGCTCATGGTGGTGATGAATTCGGTGATGAGCTCGATGTCGAAGCTGCTCACTTGGTCGTGGAGGGTCTCCCACCCAAGGTTGAGGAGGCATTGTTGGAGGTCCGGCAACACCCCGACCTTGGTGAGGAACTCCTCATCCATGTCGATGTTGGGGACGATGCGGCAGCGGATGTTGGTGTAGGTTGCTCCTCCTCCAAGCTCGTGAGGGTAAACCCCTCCCGAACCGCGCGCGGCACATATGCCGGCATGCTCGACTCGGCCTCCATCGATAGTCCGCCCGCCGCCGCGGCGGCGGCGGTCGCGCTCCTCGTGCGCGGCCTCGGTCCTCGAGGGATGCCGGAGTCGCGGTGGGCGATGAAGAAGTCGTCCCGCCCTCGTGGCGGAGTCGTCTCGACGGAGAGCTTGGGGCTATCGTAGCCCGCCGAACTTGCCCTCCGCGCCGAGATGAAGGAGCCGGAGTCGCTGCCGGAGTTGTTGTTGGAGTTGTCGCTGGAGTTGTTGCCGGAGTTGTGGCCGCTGGACTGCTGCGACCCGCCGGAGCTGAACCCCCGGCGAATCCTCTTGCCGGCGCTCTTGAGCGTGGAACCGAATTCCTTCATCTCCTACGAAAACGGAAACGAATTGCGCAAATGGAGGAAGTGGAGAAGTGGAGAGGTTTACCAGGAAGTTGTGGCGAAAATGGAGGAGGTAGTGCCCCCTCTTATAGCTCACCAAGGCGTCCAAGGGAAGGAACCCGCGCCGGTTCAAATTCCCCTGGCGTGCCGGTCGGCACGGTGCCGTGCCGGCCGGCACGGTTCAAATTTTCGCGGATTCCGTCGTCCCTCGGCTGCCACGCCTTCTTTTCCTCTTCCCCATGCTTGGAACAGTGTCGCATGTCGGGAGACAGGGGTGCACCTGCAAAAGCTTGGCTTATCCATGCGGTGCCGATTGGCACGGAGACCGTGCCGGTCAGCACAATTCAAATTTTGCACAAATTCCCCCGCACCTTGGCTTCAGCAGCTTCTTTTCCTCTTCCCCATGCCACGTTCAGTGTCGCATGTCGGGAAACAGGAGAGCAGATTCGAAATTTGAATTTTCCTCCTGGTGCCGAGTGGCACGGATACCGTGCCGGTCGGCACCCTTTGCTCCATCCCAAGGCTAGACGTGCAGTGTTCCCCCTGTGCTCGGCAGCTGCATGGGAGTCAGTGACTTTTCCTCTTTCCAACGTGTGCAGACTTTGATGCTTCATTTGAATTCCTGGCCAGTGTGCCGGTCGGCACAGTATGGTGCCGGTCGGCATTGTGCAGTCCGTGCCCGATTCAAAACTTCGTTGCTTTGTGTAGCCAAACTTTCAATTTTTTCTTGCGGGTGTCAGACTTCCTGTAGCATCGAGATTCCTGGAGGTGGCGTTTCCTTGTGATGCCGACCGGCACGGTGCTCGCGCCAGTCGGCATCTGAGCCAAAACTTCCGCCAAAGCCTCCTTCTTCCGCAAGAATGATCCAATATATTTCTGCACACAGAAAAAATACCAAAAACACGAGAATATTCTTCGGGACAATTGTTGAACTTACCTTTTCAATTATTCCTTCCTCGAATATCCCGTATGTTTTCCTTGTTTTACCCCAAATTAATTTGTATCTCCAGATAGGGGTATCTTTCAGAGCACGATTTGGCGTGCCACCTTCTGTGCCGGTCGGCACGGACCAAATTTTTCCTTTTTTTGTTTCTTTTCTCCTGCGCTGTTAATGACAAGCAAAAATACAAAAACAAAAATTGCAGAAAGTAAACAGACAGCGCAGAGGTTCACACAAAAGTTAAAACAAACACTTGGACTAACAAATTTTATTCCGGGAGCATTATTGTGGATTACAAGCAAACAAATTTAAGGCCGGGTTGCCCTCCCGGTTAGCACTAAATCCTTATTTCACGGATTGCCCCTAACACAAAAAGACTCACCCTACTCGCTCCTCGGATTTTGGGTTGCCTCCGAAAAGCGCTCTTAGTTTTGAAAAGGTCGTAGAGCTTGACCTCCCCGTGTAGATCACTTCCTTAGC
Source organism: Eragrostis nindensis (assembly GCA_012490785.1). Lineage (NCBI taxonomy): Eukaryota > Viridiplantae > Streptophyta > Magnoliopsida > Poales > Poaceae > Eragrostis > Eragrostis nindensis. The sequence goes on along the minus strand of JAAXCT010000359.1, from coordinate 469,664 downwards.
GTCGCTCCACGGGAAACATGGTTGCGACGCTACAAGGTTCTCTAATTTTTTCTCCTTCAATTGTAGGACATATCCTTCCTCCAATTACCCTCGACTGCTTTATGGTGCGGAGACTTGTATTTCTCAACCCACTTGGAGACCATACGGCCTTCTTCTCCCTTGGGGCGAAACTTGAATGTGTAGGAGGCTCCACTTATGTCGAAACTTATCTTTCCACTCCCCACATCAATGTTTGCCTTCGCTGTCCTTAAGAAAGGCCGGCCCAAAATCAATGAAGTCTTCGTCCTTCTATCGATATCAACAACCATGAAATCCACAGGAACTATATGATCACCAATTTGGACAGGCACTTCTTCAGCAATTCCATCGGGATAGCGAACCGATTGATCGGCCAATTCCAAACACATAGCCGTAGGTTCCAACTCTGGCAAATTCAAACTTGCAAAGACATAGCGAGGCATGACACTTACACTTGCTCCGAGATCGCATAAAGCCCCTTCAAAGATTTGAGCTCCAATCAAACACCGGATACTAGGAGATCCGGGGTCGGGCTACTTTTCTGGTGTAATATCATTAATAGCTGCAGTGCACTCCTTTGTCATCTTCACTACCTCTTCCGATGCTAAGGACTTCTTGCTTTGCATAATATCCTTTATGTACTTAGCATAAGTGGGAACTTGAAGGGCATCAAGGAACGGGACATTGATATATAACTTCTTCATAATATCGACAAACCTGGAGAATTGCTCATCATGGTGTCGAATCCTTTCTGTCTTGGTCAACAGCTGCATATCCAGAAAGGTAGCAGGACCATGTTCCTTGTTCTCAGTTCCCTTTTTCAGACCCGAGAGGTTAATTTCCTCTGTGTGCCGGTCGGCACCATCTATGTGCTGGTCGGCACCATCTTCTGTAGCGTGCTGGTCGGCACCGTCGTCGTGCCGGTCGGCACGGGGTCTTCTTGCTCCAGCTGCAAACTTCGGATCTTCTGTTTGCTTCCCAGACCTTGTGGCGATGGATTTCAGCTGTTCTGCAGAGCGGGTATTACCAGGAAAAGCTCCCTTCTCACCTTGCACCGATTCCGCTAATTGGGCCATTTGTTTCTCCATCATCTTCATGAATTGAAGAATTTGCTGATTAGAACTTCCCACTTCGATGACTTTATCATTGATTGTTTCAAGCACGCGATCAACTTACTTGAATTTGGCTTGGGTGTCCTTGTTGACCTTCTCTTGAGCTTGAAAGAACTCTTGGCATTGAATACGAAGAGGGATGGCGTTTTGCATAGACGATGATGGGGTGAAGCTACTCCTTTGTTGCTGATATGGAGTCTTCCATCCTTGGCCCTTGACATAATTAAGCATCTTTATATCCTCGGGGCAGTCCTTGCTCACATGACCAAGCTCTCCACATTCTTCACATGTAGATCGCGCTTCCGCTAACTTGACGGTTTCTTCCTTGGGAATATGATCAATCTTGTCCAATCTCCTTTGTATGGTGTCAAGCTTGTCCATAAGCAATTCATCATAAGCTCTTTCCACCACACTCTTCATCTTTCCCGTAGAAGGTTGAAGGCTTCTACTTTCTCTCTCACCAACCCATGATTGACTTTTCTCTATCTTCTTGATCAAGGCTGTGGCTTGAGCGGGTGTCTTGTCCAAAAACAATCCTCCAGACGAAGCATCTAAGTGTTGTCGGGACAAAAGATTCAAACCCTCCTATTCAGCAAGGCCATTATGTGGACAAGCATCCTTGTACTCATTGAATCGATTCCATGCTTCTCCACGCTCTCATCAGCAAGTTGAGTAAATCTAAGGATCTTGTTCTTCAAAGCTTGAGTCTTGCCTGGAGGGAAGTAAATTCTGCGGAGAGTTGATCCCAACTAATCTTTGTTGCAGGAGGTAACCCATGGTACCACTGCTTAGGACGCCCAATAAGAGATACAGAAAACAGTCGCACCTTGGCTTCATTGGCAGTCATATGTTGCAATTGAAAGGTACTGCAGATTTCATGAAAATGTTGCAAATGCATATTAGGATCTTCAGAACCTGTGAACGGTTGTTGACCAACCATAGACATGTAGCGCTCCAACTGAAAAGGTTGAGTTTGTGCAGTGAACTCAGTCTTGATAACATTGTCCAAGGCAGGCTTGAGACGATTAGCTATCGGTGTTGTGTCTCCCATGTCTTCCACTTCTGGAACTTCTTCCTCTTTGTCTTCTTCTAAAGCTGCAAACAATGCCCTTGGGCTGAGTGGCTCGCTGCAGTCTTCTATGTCTCGCACTGACTTGCTTTTCTTTTCCGCCTTACGCTTGCGAAAGAGAATCTCTGGATTATTGAGGTAATTAAAGGGTTTATTTGACTTAGCGCCGTCCATACCTGTCTGTTAAATAAAACAGGACATATGTACTGAAAAAAACAGAGAAAATAAAAAAAAAAGAAAGCAATGTGCCGGTCGGCACAGTAGTGTGCCGATCGGCACCAGAGCCAATTTCTCAAACTTCAAACAATGCCTAATTCGAACAAAGGTCCCCGACAACGGCGCCAGAAAAAGATAGCTTGTTGGTCGTTTATACGCACCTACTTATATACCGCAAGTGGACGGTGTACAGTTGTAGCACTTTTTCCCCCAGAAGAGTATTCCAGGGTTTAATCGAACCACAAGGACCAATGGGAATTAAGCAAAATCATCAGTAAAGGAGTGTGAGCGCGAGGTTGGGAAAATTAGGGTACGTGCCGGTCGGCACGAAGGCTGAGATGACCAAGTGTTGCTTGGACAGTCTAAGGAACCTGATTAGAATCACGGGGTAAGTTAGCCAAGTCTGCTAGTTGAGATCGTAACCAAAAAGCTTAGTTAAATAGCATCATAAACGGAATTACTCAATTATTGATAACCGAAGATCGGTAGGTCGAAACCCCTTTCCGACGTGCCCTGTCACGACCAGTTCGCCTTAGTCGGTAGCCTCTTCCTACTCTACACATCATCTCAAGGATCTCGCATATTCCAGCGCGTTGAGGTACGGAGACAACATGCAATTATGGCGCATTACAAGATCCCAATACTACCTTAACCACAATGGAGATAGTGAGAGATTGAATCCCTCACCTCTTATTGCCACCACAATTAAGATAATATCTAATACTTAGTCGTCACTAAGCGTAGGAACAAGTGCATGTAAAGACCATAAAATCCAGGCAATCAATAATCAAAACCATTCATCCACATATTCAACCATACTTTGATAATACATAGTGCAAGATACATCACCATCTAGTAGGCCTACCTTGATGGATCACCTCTTTAACACCAGCGGTTCTTGATCTAACAACTAGAGAACATGAAGAACGGGGCAAAGCCGCGGTGGCTCTAAACTTACTAGCTGTGTTGTCCCTCTGGCCGCCGATCTCTAAACCCTAGAGTTTCTACAAGTTTATATAGGGCTGTGCTTCGGAAAGGAAAGAGATCTCGGGAAAAAAGTCCCTGTGCCGATCGGCACACAGGTCGTGCCGATCGGCACAACTCGTGTCCAGCTCGGTTTCTCCTCTAAGTCGGTTCCGAAGTCTTAAGTAGCTTCCACGTGGGCCTTCCAATCAGTTTTCTTCGAGATCAAGTCCTGCATTGCTCTTTCAAATCTTCGAGTATCTTTTATCTCTTCGTGATGAATATCTCCCAAGATTGGTTCGGATGACTTCCTTCTAGAATCAACTGAGTGGTAGGCCAGCCTTGATTGCCCTGAAGTTCCCTGTGCCGGTCGGCACAGTAGCCATTTTGTGCTGCTTCTCTTCTCTTCAGGTCCAGATCAGCTACATTGTCCAAAATATCGTCCTTTTCATCTGTTTCTGCAGTAATTCTCCCGAACGACATATATACAAATATAGTGCTATTATCAAGGGTTAATGGCCTATAATGATGACATTTATGCTCTAAATAAGGCGCAGTTGGCATATAAAATTGTATGCTAGAAATCGCCAACACCTACTAATCCGTATATGACGATGGAAATCAGTATGATCATTTTTGTTTGCACGAATTGTATGCAGTCAGGACCTCCAGATTTGACTTTGTTGGTATTTCTTACACCACGAATAAATCCGCAAGCACACGGAATACCGTTGTAGCACTTCACCCGGGAGTATTCCAAGGTATCGTATTTGTTTTCCCCAAGGAACGGAGGTATCCTGCAGCAAGGTTAGTTTTACCCAAGGACACACAAGAATGATAGTAGTGTAGGATTGAGAGGATGAATAAAGATCTAGTTATCCCTTAGGATAGACGCACTCAAGCTCTACTTGTCTACTTCGGGCACTGGTATAGACCTGGTCTGCCAAGTCACGCCAGCCTGTAGCTCTACGACGAACCCGAACGTGGAGGATTACAAGGGACGGACAGGGCTGTCACCACCTGCCGCCTACCTCTACAAACCGTGGGGCACGCTGCAAACAAAGGTAACCTCTAGCCTAGACACCACGTCTATGCCGTCGATTACTACTCTAACCCCGGTCCTGGTACTGATTCAGAAGGCTAGAGCACTCCTTGCGGAGCGATGATCCCGCAAACAAGTATAACAAGAATAACGACTAGTAAACAATGCTCGCTAGATCAATATCACCACGAATACTAACTTATGAATAAGAACAACGAACGAACTATGAACGAACGACGAACGAAGAACGAACGACGAACGAACGAAGATCGAACGACGAACGAACGAAGAACGAACAATGAACTATAAATAAGATAATATCCGCCAAGGTACAAGATTTGGGCTAAGTCCTCACAAAGGGAGGACTACCCCTCTCTTCTCCCCTGCCCTCTCCTCTACTCTACTACTATACAAGAGGCCCTTGGCCTGGATGGGAGTGGAATGACTTGTGTCTTGTGTTGTATGTTGAAAGGAGGGGGGGTACCCCTTTATTTATAGCCTTGGTAGGTCGGTTTGGGGGTCCTCCACCGCCTTTGGGCATTGATTGCTGGCTGAACCGACCTTGGTATGACGGTGGGAAACTTCCATAAAAAGATGAGCCTTAGAGGCTAAGCAATTGGGTCGGCCGACCTGCCCTGTGGGGTCGGCCGACCTGCCTTTGCCGCCTCTTGCTTTCCTTCTTCTCTGGCATATCCTCTGGCATATCCTTGATTTGATTCTAGATGCTATCCTCTGAGATATTCTTTATATGATTCTGATATGATCCTTGGATATGATTCTGATATGGATCCTCCGGAATATTCTTGATATGATTTGGGTTGATTTGGTGGGTCCATATATCTTTGCCATTATTGAGGATCTCCAGGAGAGGATATTTCTTCATGTCTCCTTGATATTGGGCTTTTGGGGAGATATCTTTATTCCGGGGAAAATCGGTGTTTCCAGAGTGGGCCTTTTATGCTTCCTTTTCCCCGTTTTCCTATGAAATGCAGCTGCACTCACAAATTCACCAAGACTCGTAGAATCCGTTAGTTTCAAGTCCTAAGTCTACCTTTGGTGTTTGATTTGAGGGTAAAAGGTGCAGCTAGTTGACGGTTTATTTTGGGTCTAAGAGCCGTCAACAACTCCCCCACACTTAACCTTTGCTCGTCCTCGAGTAAAGCTGAAGGACTAAGGTGGAACATAACTTTCTTTGGTATGATGCTAGCATACAAGTTATTCCAAGCCATACCTGCACCCGTGAACTTTGATGTGTCTACCATGTCATCTTGGGCGGTTGAGGAATGGAACGGTCATGATTCAAGTCATCGTTGCTGCATCTGCTGAGTAACTTGGGTTTTTGAAAGATTTTCAAAAGTAAAAACATAGCTCATACTCCTCGAATGATAACTCTCAGATCGCTCAATGTGTATGATTCCTCACCAAGGCATTTGGATTTGCCTCTTTTCATCCTACTTCTATGTAAGGCTTTATTTGGAGCTTGGTAGGGAATGAAAAGGAGCATACTTGCATTACTTATGTTGCTAAGTCAAAAACCGGATCCAAGGAGAAAACAAGTCATACAATCTGATCAAGAGTGTGCACGTGTGTGGATAAGTGTATGATGGAAGTGAATATGGTGGTTACTCCTTGATGTGATGATGTCTCTCTCTTGGTTGATTTTTATTAGAGAACATAGCTATCACTCATTTTCTTTTCTTCTCTCTTTTTTTTTTCGATCATGCTCATGTTTGAGCGGTTCTTTCTTTTATTCGTGCTCATGCATATGAGCACTCTTTCTTCTTCTTCTTTTTTTTTCATTTTCTCTCTCTCTTTTTTTTTCGATAGCCGTGTCTCTTTTGCAAGAATATTTGGAGAGAGACATCAAGAACAAATGACGGAGTATTTATTTTGGTGGATGGATGAAATGGTGTGGCTAACTTCCAGTGTAGAAGTTTAGCATGTTTTGTGGTGGTGGTGTATGTGTACGTGATCTTGATCATGAAAGTATGACAAGCATCTCTCAAGGGTCACAACAATTTGACAAAGCTCAAAGCAATAACAAGCAGCATTTGTAGAGGCTTTCAATATGATCATTATTTGGCTCTGGTGGGAATATAAGATCATTGAGGAGTGCAAAGCTATGGATTTTGAATTTTGCAAGATAAATTCCCAAGCACTTTATGCAGAATAAGCAAGATTCCTCTCATCCAACCATATCACATTCGCCAACAACTTAGATAAACATGGGGTCCTATGAGATTGGTGTTCACAAGCAACAGGTGTATGATGCGAGGAATAAAGAGTATGCAGGCCAACCAGGTGAAAGTATGTTGGTTCATTTTATCTTTGAGTTAAATTTGCAAGATTATCACGAAAAGGTTATTTTAACTCAAGAAATAGGGACTAGGGGATAAGATGCGCAAACCATCGCCATGGATGAAGTGGAGATCAAGTGGGACCTTTGGGTGTTTGATCGAACCAAAGGGTTCAATCATTCTTTGTTTTCTTGTGCCCAATGGCTCCACTCAGCGTGTTGATCGGTGCGATGTTGTGCATCGTGTTGGTGGGAGATCTCGAATGTATGCGTGATGAAGACAGAGAGATCTCCCCCACACTTGTTCTTGTACCTGGCTTCTTTTTATTCAAAACAAACAAAAGAATGTGGAAACAAAAAGGACTCTACCGGGGTTAAAGACCGGGGAGCCTAAATTTATTCAAATTGGAAACTAGCTCGAGGCGCATTATGTGTATGAAAGAGGGAAATAAAAGCGCCTAGTTTATTCATATGTTTTTTTTTTATTTATTAAATTATTATTTATTTGACATTAGGTTCTTTTTCAACTTTTTAGTTTATCATGTAAGGTGAAAGCTGAAGGATACAAGTTGCGATACAAGTCTCCTTAGTGGGGGAGGGAACCTCCCCCACACTTGTTCTTTGCTCATAGCCCTTGATTGGGGTTGAACCCCATGCGTTGGTTGTGGGTCTTGAGATTGACTGGGCGTTGTTGCAGCGCAGCGTTGATGTTGGCACATTGGTCCTCAATGGTTTGCTGCCATCATGTGCCACGATGAACCTCAAGCCTCATATCCTTGCGTGGGTTGGTCCCAACCAAGTGATACTTAGTTGTTTCCCGCCCTGCTTCGATATTCATAGGCTGGGGCTGCGGTGGTGGCACCTTCATGGCTGCATTCCTCGACCTTTTCCAAGTAATCCCTGCCAAAAGCACTACTCTTGCAAGCAATCCTCATCCAACTTGGAGAGGGAATGGTTAGCTCTTATAGCATATACAAATAAAGTCCCGGGTTAGTTAACCGGATCTCATTTGTATAGCCAAGGAAGATAAGCACAAGCGAATCATGCTGACCATGTGTGAGTGTGACCATAAACATGATAATCCTCATTGATAAAAGATCAGGGCTTATTGATATAAGAAACTTAAGCATTTGTAAAGCCCAGACTCTATAAGCAAAAAGAGCAATCAACGAGGTGCACTCAACAGGTCCTTGATGCTTGAAAAGTTCTAACCATTGCCAATGCATTGCAGAGGAGAGATTCTTAAGTTGTAAACCATGGCGTAAGGGATACGAAGCTCATCCTCAAAGAAAGGTCAAATGGTCGTCTTAAGGAACACAAGTCATAGCAAGCCATTCATGCATCAAGCACAGGGTGGAATGTGATACTTTGCCAAAGAGCATGCTTGCGAAGATTAGGAGTTGAAAACAAGCTCAAGCAAGCAATGCTTATAGAAGCCTAGTAGTAGACTAAGATTGTTTCATGAAAGCACTTGATACTCGTTCAGCAAGAACCGAAGAGTAAAACCATTGTCTACTACTAGCAGGATGCATAAAAACTGTATGGCAAGTAGGAGCGAACCTTCCAGCAAAACTTTCTCACCCTATGGCTTCTCATCATTGGCAAAGTTGACATTCATACCTGTCTTGTGTAGCAATTCCGCGTCACATACTCATGTGTGGGCGTGGACATGGTTCCATGAGTGTTGTAAGCTTGCATCTCCTCATCGCACACCAAGATGGATTGGTTGAGAGAGGAGTCTCGACGTGTTGTTCTCATCATGGTCCACCTCCATGGGATACTCTTGAAGCTCTTCATGCCAACCTTCTCAAGCTTGGCATGAGCTCGATGGAGAGGTACGGATTTGTGTCACGTCGAGAGTGACTTGGTTTTGAGCTTGTCGCCTTCTTCAACGCATCGATGAGCCACTTGTTGGCCCATTTCATAGCTGCACACAAGAGCGAGAACACAAGAGCAAACTCGAGAACGGGTTATGTTAGTGTAAATAATGTGGATCACCCGTTGGCTGCCCTTGCAAAGATTTTTTTTTTTTTTCGCAACTCAAATCATGAAAACAAACTAAAAGAAGAAAAGGGAAATCTTTTTCTTACGTTTGAGGCAAAACGCAAAAAGGACTTGTCTCAAATTTATTTCTCCTCTTTCCTTTTTTTTTTTGAATGATTTTCAAGTAGAAAAACTAAAAGAAGAGTTGGAACACTTCCAAGAACGAAGAACTTATTTTGGGAAACTCCCCAACATGAAAATGGAAAAGCAAAAAGGGAGAGAGAAAATATTTTTCTTAAACTTGAGATAAAATACAATGGAAAAATGGGGAAATGCGAGAGCAAGAATTTCGTTGTAAGGGTGCTTGAGTGAAATTGGAAGAGTCCAAACACCCTTGCATCCAATTATAAAGAAATGAAGCCCAAATTGGCCACCAGCCCCACTTGGCTATAAAATGCCATAAGAGGTTGTGCCAAAACGTTCCAGAAATTTTGCTCAAAGCATTTTCCAACAAAAGATTATCTCAAATTCATTTTCCCAAAATTGTTATTTCAAAAGAAATGAAAATCTCTTTGTTTTTCAAAAAAAAAAAAAGAGAGAGTTGGAGGAGGTCCAACTTGCTGGAGAATTATTTTGGAAACTTCCAAAAAAATACAAATGGAAAAATCAAAGAAAGATGGAAATATTTTTTTTTTGAATTTGAGACACAATCCAATGAAAATGAAAATGAAAGTGAAAACTTTGGAGAAAGGTGTGAAGAAATGAAGTCCAATTCGGTCAACAACCCCACTTGGCTATAAACAGCCATAGGAGGTTGTGCCAAATTTCCACCAAAAGTTTGCTCAAAACATTTTTTTTTTCTCATCAAAAAGTAGTCTCAAAAATCATTTTCCAAATTTATTCCCAAAAAAGAAATAAAATATATATTTTTTTTTCATGCAAAATGCAAAGTGGTTTGAAAAATCCCAAACATGATTTGGAAAAATTCAAACATGCAAGAATGCAAGTGAATCAAATATGCATTTTTTTTTTTGGAGAAAGCAAATATGTAAAACAATGCAGGTGAAAATTTCAAACATGCATGGATGCAAATCGGGTAAATCAAATATGCATGAAAGAAGCAAATATGAGATAACTACCGATTATCCTGTCGGCAAGGGCATCATCATTTTAAGTCCGATGAGCAAGACTTTTCTCCGTCATGTTCTTGATAAAATAGTCTCGGAGAATGATCTGCATGGTTAGTGCTAAAAATGCAACCACGAGATTTGCAATATTTATGGTAAATGAAAGCATCTACAACCATCCTGAAGAACAGGTAGCAAAAGAGAGCTTTATGGTGGTTGTAGGCATCAAAAGTGGTTATGGCACTAACGATGCTTGACTCTAGAGATTCATGATGTGAGCATGTATCAAAAGGTTGTTCAAGGAAGAAGCTCTCATGCTCATTCAAAGATTCATCTTTGGATTCTAGAATCGATGCCTCAAGAAATTCCATGGGATTTTCTTCGAGAAGTTCTTGATCATCATCAAGAATGATGCAAGGAGGGCCAGAGGGAAAAGACTCAAGTGAGGCAGAAGAAGAGGATCGTTGGATTTGAAGTGTTTCTTCCTTCTTGTCCTCTTCTTTGCTGGAAAACTCCTCATCCTCATGAAGAGCAAGATCGGGCGATATGAATGGAGATATGAACTTTACTTGCTCGAGTGGTGAATGATCGAGGTGAGGTTTCACCAAAGGATTTTGAGTGGTGGTGGTGGCGAATGAAGTTTTCCAAGGGTTTTCTTTCGTGTCCTCCTTGAGAAATGGTTCTTTTGGAGGATCGGGAGGAGAAGGAGGTGGTTTCTTTACCCAGGTGTAATTCGAGGTATTCCCATAATCTTCAAAAATTGTTTCCTCAAACATCGGATATTCAAAGGGTTCATCTTCTTCTTCCTCCATCATCGATGGTTTGGGGGGTGATGCATAGGCTGATGGTTTTTGATAGGAAGGATTCAAGGTGTTGCCATAGCCTCCAAAGATATCATCCCCAAACTTGGATGGGAACTCCAGAGGTTTTTCATCCTCTTTCATTGTTCGTGGCTTGGGTGAGGGCTCAACGGTCGAATGATATGATTTAGAAGTCAAAGGCTTGCATTCGACAGTTGGAGTCTCCTCACAGCTTGACTTGGGTTCTTCTGGCGGTTCGAAGGAAAAGGGAGTGTTTTCTACGATCCGTTCTAAAAGTTCTTTTCCTTTGGCTAAGGTTTTATGAAAGAAAGATCCGCCAGCAGCATTGTCGAGATAAAGTGCGGTGTTTTTGCTCAACCCCGAATAAAAATGTTGCAATAAAACTGGTTCGGGGAGCAAAAGTTCCGGGCCGGAATCGGTCAATGAACAAAACCGAACCCAAGCCGCACTAAGGGTTTCTTCCTCTTCTTGGCGAAAGTTAATTATTTCCGCTCGTAGAGCAGTGATACGAGATACGGGAAAAAATGCTAGACAAAATTTGTCTCGCAATTCTTTCCAATCGCCGTTCACTCTCTTAGCGGTGTAAGTGTACCATTGCTTCGCCTTCCCATTGAGGGAGAAGGAAAACAATGTCCACTTTAGGGTTTCATGTGTCATGCCATTGATCAATCGGCATGCACACAATTGCTCAAACTCTCGCAAGTGTTGAAAAGGATTTTCATCTTTATGACCAGAGAAAGATAAACCTTTGATCAAAGCAATAAAACTGGGGCAAAGCTCATAGCTTGACGAACAAACTGGTTGTGATGATAAAGGTGGCTCTAAGAGCTCGCCCCGTGGAGCAGAGAATGATTGAATCATAGGTTGTGGCTCCATGGTAAATGTTTTTGGTATTTTTCTTTAAGTGGATAGGTGAAGGTGTGAAAAGGATGGAAAGGATCGGTGATGGAATTTTTTTTTTTTTTAATGATGGTAAAGGAAAGATAAAAGGATACAGTACGAGGGCAAACCTGGTTCGCAGCAGAGATAGCAACCGTTCCCCGGCAACGGCGCCAGAAATGCTTGTTGGTATTTCTTACACCACGAATAAATCCGCAAGCGCACGGAATACCGTTGTAGCACTTCACCCGGGAGTATTCCAAGGTATCGTATTTGTTTTCCCCAAGGAACGGAGGTATCCTGCAGCAAGGTTAGTTTTACCCAAGGACACACAAGAATGATAGTAGTGTAGGATTGAGAGGATGAATAAAGATCTAGTTATCCCTTAGGATAGACGCACTCAAGCTCTACTTGTCTACTTCGGGCACTGGTATAGACCTGGTCTGCCAAGTCACGCCAGCCTGTAGCTCTACGACGAACCCGAACGTGGAGGATTACAAGGGACGGACAGGGCTGTCACCACCTGCCGCCTACCTCTACAAACCGTGGGGCACGCTGCAAACGAAGGTAACCTCTAGCCTAGACACCACGTCTATGCCGTCGATTACTACTCTAACCCCGGTCCTGGTACTGATTCAGAAGGCTAGAGCACTCCTTGCGGAGCGATGATCCCGCAAACAAGTATAACAAGAATAACGACTAGTAAACAATGCTCGCTAGATCAATATCACCACGAATACTAACTTATGAATAAGAACAACGAACGAACTATGAACGAACGACGAACGAAGAACGAACGACGAACGAACGAAGATCGAACGACGAACGAACGAAGAACGAACAATGAACTATAAATAAGATAATATCCGCCAAGGTACAAGACTTGGGCTAAGTCCTCACAAAGGGAGGACTACCCCTCTCTTCTCCCCTGCCCTCTCCTCTACTCTACTACTATACAAGAGGCCCTTGGCCTGGATGGGAGTGGAATGACTTGTGTCTTGTGTTGTATGTTGAAAGGAGGGGGGGTACCCCTTTATTTATAGCCTTGGTAGGTCGGTTTGGGGGTCCTCCACCGCCTTTGGGCATTGATTGCTGGCTGAACCGACCTTGGTATGACGGTGGGAAACTTCCATAAAAAGATGAGCCTTAGAGGCTAAGCAATTGGGTCGGCCGACCTGCCCTGTGGGGTCGGCCGACCTGCCTTTGCCGCCTCTTGCTTTCCTTCTTCTCTGGCATATCCTCTGGCATATCCTTGATTTGATTCTAGATGCTATCCTCTGAGATATTCTTTATATGATTCTGATATGATCCTTGAATATGATTCTGATATGGATCCTCCGGAATATTCTTGATATGATTTGGGTTGATTTGGTGGGTCCATATATCTTTGCCATTATTGAGGATCTCCAGGAGAGGATATTTCTTCATGTCTCCTTGATATTGGGCTTTTGGGGAGATATCTTTATTCCGGGGAAAATCGGTGTTTCCAGAGTGGGCCTTTTATGCTTCCTTTTCCCCGTTTTCCTATGAAATGCAGCTGCACTCACAAATTCACCAAGACTCGTGGAATCCGTTAGTTTCAAGTCCTAAGTCTACCTTTGGTGTTTGATTTGAGGGTAAAAGGTGCAGCTAGTTGACGGTTTATTTTGGGTCTAAGAGCCGTCAACAGACTTCCAGTATGATCATCAGCTGGATGAGTTTACACACCTTCCCAAGCGTCTGTTCATTTCCAGACCCAGGTGGAATCTCCATATAAACCTCTTCTTGCAAGTCACCATGAAGAAATGTATTCTTCACATCCAGCTGATGAAGGGGCCAATCAAAGTTGGCTGCACATGAGATCAAAGTCCTCACTGTACCCATTATTGCCACAGGTGCAAAGATTTCATCATAGTCAACTCCATATGTCTGACTATATCCCTTCGCCACCAATCCTGTTTTATACCTGTCCACCTTTCCTTCCGGGGTCTGTTTCACTGTAAAGACCCATTTACATCCCACTGCTTTCTTTCCTTCTGGAAGGCAAACAAGTTCCCATGTTTTGTTCTTTTGAAGAACGCTCAGCTCCTCCTTCAATGCATCCTTTCACTTTGGATCCTGTTTAGCACTCCTCCAGTCCTTCGGAATAGACACTGCTTGTAATGATGCAACAAATGTCCTATATGCAGGTGAGACTCTAGAATATGAAAGGTAATTGGCAATGTCAGACTCATAACCATAACGGGAAAGAGGCTTTCCAGCATTGGTTCTAGGTTCTCTACATTGTGCAATAGGTAAGTCTACATGATCAAGTGGAGGAGAGATGTTACCAGTCGGAAGAGGTGAGCTTGAAGGAGAGGGGTCCAAGGATGAGATTGGGACTGGAGCATCAGATTGTTGTTCAGATTGTGGTTGCTCCTCCTGCTTTCTGGACTGCTTTTTCCTTTGATACACTACAATCTGCTTCTCCCTCTGTTTCTCTTGCACCTTATCTTCCATGCCTCTAGTGGGGCACGGGATAGTCCCAACCACTACCACTTCATCCTCCTCCTCCTCATCATCGACCCTTTGCTGGCCTACCACATCACTTTCCTCATCATCACCGTTGACCCTTTGTTGACCAACCATATCACCTCCTTCGTCCATATGAGTTGGAATTAGAACTGAAACTGGAATGGTTCCAACAATTGCCTCCCCTTGAGTACCATTGCTATTATTTTCACCATCCTTCTCACCTTCATCCTCCCCCTCTCTACAGTCACTCTCTATGACTGGAGAGAACTCCTCCAGAAACTGATTGAGATCACCCTTCTCTGTGTAATAGGGCTCAAACTCCCTGAATGTCACATCCATGCTCACAAACAATCTCCTTCCAATAGGATCCTAGCATTTGTATCCCTTTTGTCTGCAACCATAGCCAACGAATATGCACTTGACTGCTTGAGGATCTAGTTTTCCCACCGAAGGTCGATGGTCCCGTACAAAGCAAACACACCCAAATACTTTGGGGGGAATTTTAAGTTCATGATGGTCTGATCCCCACAAGAGTTCAGCGGGTGACTTCATACCAAGGATCCTGGATGGCATATGGTTGATAAGATATGAGGCCGTCATCACAGCCTCACTCCACAGGTACTTGGGCACATTCATCTGGAACATCATTGACCTTGCCACCTCCAGTAAATGACGGTTCTTCCCCTCTGCTACACCATTCTGTGGAGGGGTGCCCGGGCATGTGGTTTGGTGGATGATCCCTTGATCAGAGGTATATGACATAAACTCATTGTTCACATACTCAGTTCCATTATCACTACGTATGATTCTGACCTTTGCATTAAACTGATTACTGACCAATCTATGAAAGTCTTGAAAGCAACGAAGAACCTCGTTCTTATGCTTCAGCATGTAAATCAAGGTCATACGAGTGTGGCAATCGATAAAGGTGACAAAACTTTTGAATCCACTCACATAAGTAACTGAGCATAGACCCCAAACATCAGAATGTATTAACATGAAAGGTTCACAACTCCGAAGACCAACACTAAGATAGGTGGATCTTGTATGTTTCCCAAGTTCACATGCATCATACACAAATCTATCCTTGTCCATCTTCTTGAACATTTCTAGGTACATCTTACTTAGACTATCAAAACATGGGTGTCCTAACCGACGGTGAAGTAACATGATTTTCCTTTCAACTTCTCCTACAGCAGCTGCCAGTGCTGACTCCTCATGATTGATGAACCACAACCCATTACGTGTGATTTTAGTCCCAGTCCTTCTCCCCGTTCCTCTCTCCTGAAAAACACAAGAGGTTTCGTCAAAGATTACTATGCA
Organism: Eragrostis nindensis; assembly: GCA_012490785.1. Lineage (NCBI taxonomy): Eukaryota > Viridiplantae > Streptophyta > Magnoliopsida > Poales > Poaceae > Eragrostis > Eragrostis nindensis. Next base: position 454,322 of record JAAXCT010000359.1, on the reverse strand, counting down.
CTTGAGTTGATCAATGATTGAGCTAACAGACATAAGATTGACTGGAAAAGATGGTACATGCAGAACAGATGCAAGTCTAAGGAAGGGTGTGCACTCTATAGACCCTACACCATGAATAGGTTGAGATGTGCCATCAGCGGTCTAAACAGATTCAGAATGAGTGTATGGGCTGTATGTTTTAAAGGAGCTGGATATGTCTGTAACATGTTTGGATGCTCCTGAGTCTATGACCCACTCTATACAATGCCTACATGCAGATGCAAGTGCTTGTGCCTGAGTACCTTCGCCCTTATGAGCGTAGTTGGCAATGTTATCGAGGCTATTGGTGCTTGCGGACGACCCTTCATATGCGGTGGAGCTCTCAGGCTCTTTGCCCTTTTTCCATAGTTCCCACTGTTTTGCTTGTTCTCCCGTCAGAGTAACAGATGGAACCTCTTCTTCGGCAGCCATATTGACTCTGGGGCCACCACGGCCCCTACCTCGACCTCCACCGCGGCCTCCACAACTTCCTCCATAGCCCCTGCGAGCACTCCCACGTCCACCTCGACTTCCACTCCTACCACCTCTGCCTCCTGGATTCAGGCAATTGTAGCTCACATGCCCCTTCTCCTTAGCATTCCCTGTCCTCAATTGCAACATAAGATGGTCGCACAGGGTTGCTGGTACACATCATTCGGAGTCTACTTTCTTCATCTCTCATGGCTGACACAGCCTCATCCATGGTAGGGAGCTCTGCCTGATGACAAAAGATAGCTCTTCTACTCTCAAATTCAGGATCCAGGTTCTTCAGAAAGTGGGTCACTCTTCTATCCTCCACCTACTTATGAACAGCTTGGGCATCACGTGTAGTCTGCATTTGGAGAGGGGCATAGTGATCCAGCTCTTCCCACAAATTCTGAAGCTCACTGGCATACTGCTCAACCGGTCTCCCTGCCTGTTTCACAGCATCTACCTTGCCCTGAACTTCCATCATCACCATCACATTTCCCTTCTTAGAGTACAGATTACACATGGTCCCCCATATCTGTGATGCAGTGCGCATGGCTTCCACCCTCTTGCTGACCGAAGGATGCATAGATGCCAGCAACCATGCCACTATCACAGAATTTGTTGCATACCACACTCGCCACTCGGAACTGTCCTTATCCACTGGCTCAACACAAGCCTCATCCAGATAGTGCTCCAAGTGCTTGCCCGCTAGAAGCACCCACACTCTTCTGGACCAACTCAAGTAGTTCTTACTACCTTCCAGCTTCACATCATTTGGCACAAGCTCCAACTTCAGCTCCGGTGGCTGGACCACCGGTTTGTTGCCACCAAACACACCCATCTCCATGAGCTCCTGAATCATACACTTCATATCACTCCTTGTGAACATCGGTTCAGTTCGTCCACCACTTCCACTGCCATGCTGATCAGTCGCTGCCTTCATTGCTGCATCTTCCTCCTTCTTCTTAGCTTCTATCTCTTCCGGACTCATCGTGACTTGTCCGACCTGATGCGGACTTGTCCAGACTCAACACTTGGCCGGACTAGTCCGAAAACTTTTGGATTACAGAGACTTGGCAGCTGCAAGACCGGACTTGTCCGTACAAGACCAGACTTATCCGGATCGGACTTTCTTCCTCTGCTTTCTTCCTCGAACAGCAATCGACCACAGCAGTAGCACAACACAACAATCCCAGCTCACCTTCTACTTCCTTCCTTGCATCAAATCCCTAGCTCCACCACACACAACAACAGCTCGCATCCTAGCATCCGCACCACACCAGCCACCACCCGACAGCTCTCGCGCATGTGAGTTCGCCGCCTTCGACCACGAAGACGCCGCGCTCACCCCCACGCCTAGCTGCGCAAGCGGCGGCGCCCGAGATGTGAATCCCTAATCCTAGCTCTGTATACCATGTTGTTTTGTGGAATGGGGAAATTTCTGGCAGGATTGACCTCCAGCACCCCCACACCTCATCTCTTATTCCATACACATATGTAGATAGGTCCTTTATAATTACAATATTTACACCAACAGAAATATTAAGTATATGATATAGAAAAACGATAGCATTGGGGAGGTTTGGCGCATTTTGATACTGGAGGGAGCAAATGTGAAACATGTTAAGCCGTTAGCTTTCGGTCATTCATGATAAAAAAAGAGGTTTGCAATTGCAACTATAGGCATCGGGCCATCATCTACCATCGGCAACTGCCAACTGCAGCGGCAACAGGACTTGTGAAATTAGCGGAGATGTGTCCTGACCGATACATGCCTTCTTATCACAGAAAGACATTCGCCCAGAGTCGTCGAATCAGGGGTCGCCCTACCGACAGGATGGGTCGACGACGACGGCTGCTATTGCTGTTGTTCTGCCAACAATAAGAGAAGGGGAAAATATGAGTCTGAATAGTGTCAGTACAGTGGCATTATACTAGTAAAAGATTAAGTCACGAGTGGCAACTTCCACATAAGAAATTAAACATAAAAAGATTAATCAGAAGAGGGCAGTGTTGCAATCTTCTTTCACGCTGCAACCTTGGTGTCAGTCGCAGTTTTGTTCAACCTCCTCTTCTTATCCTTCCTCAATTTCCTCTTCTCCTTCAACTTTTTCTCTACCGCATTTTTTGAAATCTTGTTCCTTAGTCTGTTCTCCATATCCTTAATCATCGTCTTCTTCCTCTTCTGGTTGTTGTCCTTTTCAGAGTGTCCAGAGACCTTACTGGAGTTTTGCTTTGGGTCAGATACTTGGCATTTCATTTCGCTGAGAGTAGTCCTACAAACAGTAGAGAATAGTTAAATGTCATTAACATGATGCAACAGCTATTCACAACAAGAAAGAGAACATTAGTTTTTCTTTATTCAGAAACCATACCCCGTAGGCTTCTCTGATTTGGCACTAGGAGTGCCATCACCAGAACCAAAATCATCCTCAAGCATGGTTAAAACTGTTTCTGTAGCATTCCGGATGCTTTGACATAATGAATACTCCATGTACAAGTCAGAGTCCTCTCGAGTCAGCTCGCTACTCATATGGTAACGCATGTACTTGGCCTCCTTAGCCATTCCCTTCGGGCAGATGGAGAGAAGAAGATTAAAAACAAAAGAAAATACAGTTTGTTTTGGCAGTGGCATGCACATACCACCAAGGCGGCAGCAGATTCAGGCTCTTCATAGAGCGTAAGATTCAAGGCAGACTCCCGGATATCATTGCTAGAGTCGATCATCCCGCTGAAGTCAAAGTCAAACTTACTTTTCAACAAGCAGCATATCAACTCAGCCTCCTTTGCTATACACTAGAAACAATCAATTGCAATTGGAACAGAAAAAAGTTAACAAAGATGGCTACTATAGAAATTCAGTATGGCGCACTTTGGTCAAGATTGTAAGAGGCATACCACAAAGCCTGCAGCTGCAGAACGAGATTCACTGCCTGATTGGATTATATAGCTTGCACGGTCCTTGATCGCACAGCTCAATTCAATATCTTCAGCACTAAGACCCCCAAGACAGCTTTCGAGAAGATTGTTCTCCATCTTGAGGCACTAGAAAGCATTGGTTGTTTTTCCACAGTGCAAATTAGATAACGAGCACCTGAATCAATAAAGCAGTCGGCATCTTGAGGCAGCAGCACCTTACCAGAGAGGCTGCGGAACGCAGGGCATCAGCAGGATCAACATGTTCAGGCTTCTGATGGGCACAAAGAACAGCAGCTTCGTCCATATTGCGCCTGAAATAGTCCTTGAGGTATTCCTTGAAGGCAGGCCAACCAACAGGACTAGGACGGTTGGGCAGCAGCCTTTGCCATCCCCATCCTTCCTCTAGAAGATCTTTAACATGGGTGCGGCAAATTAATTAATACTAGAGAATCAGACACAATGACAACAAAAGCACAAATTAAAGAAAGAGAAACCCATCTAATTATAAAACCACAATCGAGACACAGAGGAAAGAAAATACAGCATCGACACTTGGAAGCATGACTGCAGGAGACATCTCGGTGGACAACAACATTTACAGCTAATAAACTAATTACCTCCTCTCTAGATATATAGCTGCATTGGCAAAAAGGGGAACACATTATCGATCGCCTAGAATATCATCAATTCCTACAGGACCCAATCAACAGTTTCACGAATTCAATCGATTGAAGAACAATCAACCTGTAAACGGGGTTAGATCCCCAACCCCAACCCGAAGAACAAATGAGGAAATTCGTACTACCTGGGAACAGGATTATATAAAGCGGCGGCCACTCACGCAAACCATCGGGGTTCTTTTGAATCCACCCCAAACAACAGGATCGACGCATGTCGTCACAGTGGAGCGAACGTTCGTCATCGTCCTCCCACTCCCAGTTCCAGTCTATGGAGGTTTCCACCGATCTGCTCTGATCATCTTCTCCTCTCTCTGCCTCCGGTAATGTCAGGAGTTGGGTTTCTTCCGGATGCAGGGTGGGGACGAAGAAGAGGATGAGGCGGCGTGCACGCTTTCGAAATTTTGCTACGTACCCCGCGCTTTCTTTTCCTCCATAAAATCAGCAAAATTTGCTGCCATATGTAATACACCAAATCGATCACTTCAACAACTAATCCACCTCATATCTGCTCCATTTTGCCAATATCTATTGCCTATCCGGCCAAGCTTCACCGACGCCAAGCCAAAATTCCATTCTTTTTATTAAACATTGCAGCAGAAAAAGGGCAGATTCAGACCATGCATATACAGCCTATGATGAGTAGAAAGATGGCCAAAATTCCATTCTTTGGACCGTCTCTCCATTTAAGTTCTATCCTTATCTTTGGAGGAGCACGAGTGCACGACTGCACGAGTCCATGCTTTTGAAACAACGCATTTAGTAACGTCCATGTGAAAGGAACAACACATTTCATCACAAGCGAAGTTTTCTTTTGGGAGATTAATCGTGCGTCTTATTGACATTGACTGGTTATGAAATTATTGATAGACATATTGTGCATAGTATTATGGACCAGCTTAGGCAAGCTTTCAAGGCAGCAAGCAACGTGAGTATCGTGTTGACATTGTTTCTGAAATTGCCATGAACATCAACATTTTACTTCCAGATCCTTACGCCTTTTCCTCTAGCCGTATGCGAGAGTCCTTAACCATTTATACACTGACCATCACACATGACACTGCCAAAAGAATCACCTTTTTTCAGGTGGCAACATCAGACCGTTTTCCTTGTAAGGCCAGTGAAGAACCGATGCTTTCTGAAAAGCAGCTTATTGGTCGGCCTGACAAAGGATGGACAAGGAGCTCTTGAAAGGAAGCTAAAGGAAGAAAAAAAAAAGAAAGACGGGGAGAACACATCAAGTATCCAAGCCTCACAATCTCACATGAACCAATTCGGCGTATGCAATTCCAACACGATAATCATAGGGCATGTTTGGTTTGCGACCGGCAGGCAGGTGCCTGAGCCGCCTGACGGCCACGCCTGCCTCAGGCAAATTCGCCGGGGCGTCAACAATATAGATCCATAGCCTTTCATGTCACTTAATATACTATAATTCAAGGAAGGAACTTTGAGAATATAAATACCAAAGGATTGATTATAATGATACATTCTGCACAGATATAGAGCCCAGTTGGACACATTATTCCCAAAAATATTCATGAAGATTGCGAATAGCTAGTCCACTCAATTCCATAGGGAAAAACAGTTGCTGCTGGTGGCAATATCAAGAATTCTTGATAATAACTATACTAAATAGCACATTGTACATCATACAGTTGTTTTCTGTCGACGTATAATTGTCTCGTAATTATAGTTCTATTGTAACCTGCAAGCATCAAGCCTCAGAACAACAAAAGCAGATGCCCTAGGCTGTTACAGATACTTCTTTTCCTTCCTGAACCATTTTCTCAACCCTTTCTACATGCAAAGATCCATGCTGAACTGATCTAACATAAGCAGACTGATCCTCATCTGCAGCATGATCGGAGCAAAACTGAAGTAATGGACCAGGCCTGTTGTATCTTCTGTTGTGCATTGGAACAAAATATTTAGCAGGGGCATGGTATCAATCTAGAGCCCATGGGTTCAACCGCCTATCGCCTTCCTAGACTGGCAAACCTTCTGGCTGTGCCAAATATAGCCGCCTTTGTCGAAAATCCATGGTCAAAACTGCAAGCCTGTGCGATTGCACCACCTATCATGAGTATTTTGGATATACTGCATGTCCAGTGCTTTGGCTGCTCCACCTCTGTGCTGTTGCTGGATGGACTGGACTCAACGTTGTCTTCTGCGTTGAGCTCATCGGCATTGATCTTTGTGGTGACATGTGCCATGGCAGCGCACTTCGAAAGAGGCTCGCAAGCAGTCCTTGCAATTTGGTATGCCCGGAGGCCAGGCTCTATCCTCTTCACGCAGCCCCACATTCCTTGCCTTACGCCAAGCTTCGCAATTTCCCATGGAATACCCATATCTTCATGATGGAACAAGAGCACCTCACACGAGGTCATCGAGCCATCACCTTTTCTTGATTCAACTGATAATAAGTATAAACAAGTATAAGCTCATGGCTCAGTGATATTGCCATCCAATGAAAAAAATACAAGTAACTACAGTGAAACTGCTCTGGTACCTGGACGGATGCACCAACTAGAGTAGTACAAGTCAACACGACGGGGTTTGCTGTGTCTTGGAACAGCGGGACGGGGAACACTCTGAAAGAAGATACAAGGTTTCATGACATCAGTTCATCTAGTTACGGCAACATTTTAACATTTAAATAATACATGAAACTTGAGATGATATAATAATAGCAGATAGTGATTTTGTGATAACAAGTGGGGCATAGTACAGAAAAAAAAGAAGAAGCTACTTTGAACTTGGTTACAATTTGTTTAAACGAAGTGGCATCATCATTGCAACTATAAAATCGTGATCTGGGGCAAACACGATACTGAAATGTGAGTCTTTCTTCCAAATTAATTTAATGATTTTCCTAGTGGGACAAGCATTTAAACCACTGGTGTGGAGTGGTTTGGGAACATAGAATATAACCTAAATAACAAGGCTCATAGCAGTTTCCTTCATCCTTCTGTAATAGCTTGATTGCTTGGAACACAGCTTATGACAGCATAAAAGTGATGCATAAACGAATTACAATAAACTATAAAAGCACACTTTTAGAGTCTTCTTCATGCAAAAAGGGAGCTAATGCAGCAGATGGCAAAAAATTCCACCTTAATTAAGACATTTCTTAAAGGGACCACTAGGCATGGCTGTAACTGCAATCATTGATTCCAGACATTTCTTTTAATATTAACATCTCATAACAATGAAAATTTTGTCACCTTGGTTACACAGTAAAACGTATTTCCAGATGCCCATATTCTGCGGCCGATGATGTACTCCCTGTCACTGCAGAAGAATGGGAACTGCAAGCAGAATCAACCATTATAAGCAAACATATTGTTCACCATAGTTCCAACAATTTGTCCAGTGATCATGCAAAGCACTTACCTTCCTGACCCACCGGACAACCATTGTACCGGTCTTGGTGTCCTCTTCCAATGTCTCATGCTGAAGAAGCATATCGTCCCAAGTGTTCTTAATCCGGAACTCATCATCCCAAAAGAAATCCCTGACAACTTCCGGTGAGGCGTCCTCAAAGATAGTACTGCTGCGGTACTGTGGTGGGCAATTCTGGAACGAAACAAACCAAACAACATTTAAATTCTCAGTTCTTGCAGCCTACACATGCCTAATGCAGTAGAACGCCAGACGATTCTATTCCGACTACAGATAGCTTAAGTAACAGTTGTACAGCACTGATCATCTGGAAAACATTGAAACTACAGTAAATTTGAGAAGTGCAAATACGTGTCCTACTTAATTCTAAGCAATCAACCCAATATATCTGAAATCAATCCTAAATAGATCACCTCCCCAAAGTCTTCAATTCTACACTCGTTCTTTACTAAGACAACAGATGCAACGCATATTCAAGTGGCACAGAGGAAACTCTAGTTAAATCTATGAAGATGGCTACATATATACTGGTTGGTCTCTTCGCCAGGCTTGGTACCTAAAGGTCGGCAAGGTGCGGTCCATCATGTGGATCAACGAGGGACCGCCGTCCTTCTCCTCAACCAGTCTCTAGAGGTGCATCAAATCTCCGGTGTTCACTGCCAATTTCTCCTCCTCTGGCGATGCAACGGCATCAGCTCTGCATACATCGACACAGGAGCCACGCCATTTTAATCTCTAGTCTCTATTCCACACACAATTCACTATTCAGGTAAACAGGGCTGCCACACACACCTCACCTTGGCACGACGGCCGCCGTGTCGCGGAAAGACACCTCTGCGGGGGCTGTGGCTGGCGCCAGCGTAGGCTGCGGCGCAGGTGGCCCCAACGCCGCCGCGTGCTCGCCGACGACGGTCCCTGCCCACCGCGGGCGCCAGGCCCAGCCGATGAGCAGCCCGATGAGTGCGGCGACCCAGAGCGGCGCTGCCAGGATGGCGAGCTCCAGGGCCGCCCCGCCGAGGGTCTGCTGCCGGAAGATTCCCAGGAGCACATCGACGAGCGCCGCCATCTCAGTCCCCCAATCACAAACACCGCATAAAAGATCCAATCTTTCACCGCGAATTCCTCGGGGGACAAGGCCTTGCGATAAACTCACCCCAAAGAACCGATCTCCGCCGACGGAGAACACAAGAGAAGAGAAGAGAAGAGAAGAGTTTTTTTTTTTTTGACAATGAAGAGAAGAGTTTTGGGTATATGAAATAGGACTCTTCGTTTCACCAAAACCTCTGTGTTCTCGGCGCAGGGAACTTGAGGAGACTGACACACTAACACATGCTGCCCCTGCCTCTTTGCGGAGAGGCAGAGGAGAAAAATCGAGAGGCGGCGCGGAACGTGTGGCGGAGGCGGCGAGGCGGGAGATGCGTGGGGGATAAGGACCGGAGTCCTGCAGCCAAGAAACAAACCAACGAATTGGGGTGCTTGGGCCGGAGAAGAAGACAAGGTAAATGAGGCCTGTGGGGGAAGTTGGAGTGCGTTGTTGTGCTCGCGAATCTCGTGGCTTTCCCTTTTTTGGGCGGTGGTCACTATTCCTCACTAGTAGAACAAGTAAAAAATTAAACTATGCTCCTTGTTTCAGACGTCAGATTTCTAAGGTGAGTGCTCTTGTGTTCATTTAAGCTAATGGTATATGATTAAATATATAGTGAGCTACTTTGCTTTCGATGACAGATGCAATTTAAGCTATAATGGTATGACAAAATAGACTGGACAGCATTTCTTTTATGGACGGAGACGATGGGTATATAAAGTTCTTAGGTGAGTGCGCGTGTGCATTTCAGCACGGTCGTTTTGTGGACGAGTCCGGCCAAGCTAATTAAGGGCATAGTCAGATCAACGACACTAGTATTTTCGTTTGTGGACGGAGATATATGGCTGATGAGACTGGTGACGTATTTGATTATTCATATAACAATGTAGGGTTAGGTATCACTTAGCTCAGTCGTACGTGCTCGCAAAACATGCAAAATGACTACCTCGTGCGATGAACCACCAAGGGTGGATTACGTTGCACACATTGGTTGTTTCCTACTAGATGTTTTCACTTGTTAAATGAAAGTTGTAGCTTTATGCCACAAAACACCCCTAGTAAAAGGATAAGAGCAAAAACACAATGGGAAAACGATTTCACCGCAATATCAAATAACAAAAGAGCCAAGAAGCATAGCACGCTCTCAAAAAGAAAAAGAAAAACCCGTCTGAAGCAGTTCAGTTCAACCCTGCCGAAAGAAGTTCAATCTTCTCGGTTCGACTCCGTCAGCTTGACTGTGCTCAACTCCACCTGTGGCTTGTATGTTGGATTTGGACTCAGTCATCAGCTTGATTGAAAAATCCTGGCCATGGTGGCGACAGAGAAATCTGCAGATTTCCTTGCGAGTAGTACTCGACAAGTTACTGACGACGGCGGAAGGTTCGTCGTCCCCTACATCTGCGATCGATGATCTTCTCCTCAACATCCTGTCACGGCTCCCAGCCAAGTCCGTCATCCGGTTCAAGTCCGTCTGAAAGAGTAACACCTACTGAATGGGCTTCCACAAGTACAATAATGGCAGCAATGTCGCTGAGCTGGTTCACGGTGAACACTTCCCGGACGGCGTCGCTGAATTATTCTCAGCTACATATATGCATTGCGACGGCTTGATCCTCGTCCGCACACGAGACGAGGGGATGATGTTGTGCAACCCGGCGACCACGGTGTGATCCCAATGAGCTGGACGAGCTGGTCCACTTCAGCTTAGCTGACGAGACTTTCAGCGTCGTGCCGTATCCTCCGCGTTGCGTTTTCCATGAACTGGAGGGTGAATTGTGTTGCGTTTTTGTTGATGAGGCATGTGGAGAGGTGGAGATTTGGACTTGCAGTAATGCGGATACGCCGACATGGTCTCAACGCTTCGCTCTTCGGTTCCCACAGGATTATCCGCCGACATGGTCTCAACGCTTCGCTCTTCGGTTCCCACAGGATACCGTTGTAACCCATCCCACAGGTTTTTTGATACCCCCCAAGGTTACCTTCCATGGGAAGGACATGCTCATCAGAGGTGACCGCAAGCTGTACCGGTACAACACCGAAACAGAAAAGATGAAACAACTTGCTTTTGCAGTTGAGGATTTGAGGTACTATATCAGCCGGAAAACAATGCTTACCAGGCGTTTTCGGGTCAGAACGTGGCTTACCATCTTTACTCCTTATTATTTGTCTTCTAACTGCACCTGCATGCGTCGCACCCTCTCACCCTTCAAAACTCGGCGCCGACAGGTGGGGCCGTCTGCTCGCGCGCATCGATTTTTCTGTTCTTCTTCAACCGCGCCGTCCCTCCTCCCCAGCCCCTCCTCGTCTCTCTCCGTCTCCGCGGCCCCGCCCCGCCTCCCCTCCCCTCCACGACACCGCCGTTCAGGCCTTTCGTCCCTGCCGCGCCCAGGACGAACGCGTTCTCCCCTGCCGCTCCCAAGATCGACGCTTTCCCCGGCGCCGGTACCGGCGACTGGCGGATCGAGATCTACACGACGGCCCCTCCGCCGCACGTGCCGCTTCCTCCGGACCACACGTTGGTGCTTCCGCCGCCACCCTGGGCGTGGCGGCGCTCCTGGTCCTGGTCGACGAGGACGACCCCGTGGGAGCGGAAACCCTACCTCTCCGAACGTCTCAACGGCGTCATGGAGCTCTACTAGGCGCTGTCGGCCCCTTCGATGTGCTGATCCGCTTCAAGGGCAAGCCGCGCGCCGCGCCTTCCGAGAGACCGTGCTCGGCGTCTGTTACGGCCGCGGAGGATTGCCGAACTGGTGCAGTTGCAGCGCCACGCACACCTTGAGGAGTGCTTCCGGCCGGTAATCAAGGTGGAAGCTAATCGCGTCCGGCCGGTCGCACTGCATTGGCGGACAACCTCGGCCAAGATCGAGGTAAGGGTTCGACAGTTCGAGATTTTTTTTGCTTACCGGAGTACCAGCTGCAGGTGCAAGTTCGTGTTCTTTCTTGCTCAATATTTTTATTTTGCCTTTGTTTCTCTAGATACTATATTATCTGAGGGTGTACAAATGCGAAGCCAAGGCAAGGATCAAACGGATCGATTGAGTTCACAAATTAACATGATATCGATTCCCGTTATTTTAATTTTTCATGATCTTGTTATGCTGGCAGAACAATAAGTGGGGTCTGGAACTAATCAGTCTATGTGTCGATTAAATACTTTCACGGTATGAGATGGATTTGTCTACCTGAAACTAATTGATTTCCAGGCATCACATGGCAGGCGTCCTGGAGTTGAATAATGGCCTACTTGCTCACTGTAGATTGGTTTGAATCAATCATCCCAGGTATAATTAGTTTATTCTCGAATACTGCTTACTTTTTGGGTTACATGTAAGGTTATATATGAGGTTACAAATACATGCTATTTTGATCATGCTATTTTGATCTTTTCTTATGGCCTGATTTTAAGCCCATAAATGCCACACAAGTTATGATCGATAAGAGTAACAAGCTAATTGCATTGTCTGAAATAGAAGCTGCTCCTCATTGGGGTGGTGAACAAGGAAGAAGAAAAGAACCTGCTCTCTCTTTACCATAAACAAACAAGACAAGGAAGGCTGTATCTGGCTGGATGTAAGTTGTCCACATGTTCCTCTGCTTGCTCTGTCATTTTTGGCATTTGTTTAGAGCTTTTCTTTTAAACCGTTTCTGCTCCTTATCTAGATTGCATTAGTGATTTTGTTTTTAGTGCATGGGGACAATAATTATCAGTTGTTGGTAGCTCAGCTCCTGTATGTATGCATGTATCTATGGATTGTGTCAAGTATGTACTATCAGTTTTGGTGATGAAATTAATGGACAAAAATAAGAATGAATCTTTCCATCTTTATCTTACTGTATACTACTATGGCGTTTGTTTGCTGCTACGTGTCTGTCTTGCCAATTACTTTGATTTTTGGTAGTTTAATTTCCTATCGTTTTGTTATTTATGAGTAGTGCTCAGTGCATGACCTGAAAAATCAATACATGTTTTTCAATGTTTATTTATTTCTTCCCAGAATTTTTACTTTCTACTCGATATTATTTTCCTGGATTTTTTATTGGATGAATAACTGGATTGGATACGTGTCTGAAACATGAAGGCCTACCATCTGTAGTAGTCAGGTGCTGCTTTGGTGTTCGTTTTGTAATTCGGCATCTGTGATTTACCCTTCTCTGGGGTATTTGGTGCTGTCAGTTTATCAATTATTCACCCTTATATATGCTTATCTACTGCAAACAAATTTGAATCTACCTTTGTTGTTGTCTTCTAAGTTTTTAAGGATTTCTTGCACACACATATTTTCTGTTTCTAAATGAAATGAACACTTTTGTGGTGTAAGCAGATTCCTATATTGTCATCTACTGATGAAATAAGTTCTGAATATAGCTTCAGATAAGCGTGTTAATTATCTTTAGGTGGTGTCCAACTTTGCATGATTATTATAGAATTGGCATGTGCATGGCTAAATCACAGTTTATTTGTTTGATGCAACAAGTTTTAGAAAGGTTTTAGTTCTCCTTTCTTTAGTTGAGTAAACAGGACACGGGTCACTTTTCAGAAATCTATCTATTATCTTAGTATTTGAAGATCCAAAGAAGCCACCACGTTCGCTCTCAAAGCCACGAAATTACAACGTTAATCTGAAAAAAGAAAAGCTACGAGCCGTCGGATTTTATGAAGATTGAATGGTCAAGATTTAACCAAGAGTCCATGCTGGACACAATTTCTAAATAACCCAGAGTAGCATCAAACTCCGCAATATGTGAAATTCGGAATAAAAAATAAGAAAAGTCAGCAACTTGGGTTTCCCGGTAGTTTGACAAAAACTGCCTTATCCAAAGAGTCCACAGTAAATCAAATATACTAAATAATTTAATTTCAATACAATATTAACAGGGCACCCGGTTGGATTTAATACATCTCATCAAGGTCCTTTTATTTGATTAGTACAGATGATCACGTGATCTAAAAATATATGGAAAGCTTGAGGTCAAATCGAAAGGTAATATAGCAGGCATAAAACGTAGCAAGCTTTGCGGCCTCTATTTATTGTTGTATGTGGCCATATAACATCTAACGGTATAACGTTAAAAGAATTCATAATCAAAATAAAACGTTAGATATTATGAATATCTAACGGTCTAGATTAAACAACATACTTATATCAAAATAATTCATAATAGAAAAATCAGAATAAAAACTATAGAGTAGTAGTTTTATATGCATACGACAAGGTAAATTCGTGCACACAGTGCACGTTAGACACGGAAACTCACCAGAGAGTCCGAATGTCCTTAATCACACAAGAAAAAAAGAGTACGAATGTCCTAGCGTTGGATTCTTTTCTCACCTGAATATTTATACCATCTATTGAGTCATATAGAGATAAGCCGTCGTGAACTCCATGACCGGGTTATTCCATAACATGGGTCGGCTCCAAATTATAGTGCCGGTACTTTTTTGTATAATCCGTATATGTATTAATAGATAAGGAAAATGTAAATACATTTTGAAAGGACACACGGACAATTTTTCACCCAACTTGAACAGAAAACCTTAAAGAAAAAAAAACACAAAAATGTTCCTAACATTTGTGCTCGCCAAAGAACGCCGCCCGACATCAAAACTGAAGCAGAGATGCTGGGAGCAACCACATCCAAATGCCACCGGACCAAGATAAAAAAGAACCCCATTGCACCTTAGCTTTGACTTAAGCCGCAAAGACACCCGTCCGTAAGACGGGATGAAGCCATCGCTAAACGATTATCGGCAAGGAACGTCCCAGGCTCCCCTGACCTTGGATCTAAGCTCGTGATAGACTTCGACCGTCACCGAGGGAAGCTCAAGCTCGATTTATCTTTCCTTCATGCAGCGAATACCACAGCTTTCTCTCCATCTTTAAAGCAAACGGCCAGCATCATCAGTGGTGACACACCAGCCACCCACTCCTGTATAGGGGCTGCTCCATAGAGCCCCACCTCCACAATTAGTTTGCCATTGGTGCGGGAGCGAAGCATCAACAAGCTAGACAAGGAAAAGCCAGAGAGCACTCATTCCACAACGACACTGACGCCAACGCCTCAGCGGCGAGGGAAACCTAATCCTAGACAAGCTAGGAACTAAAGTACGTACAACCTACCCTACGAGCTGGTGAGAGTACCCCGGTCGCGGAAAGACCGTCGACAAACGAATTTTTCTGCCTCTCTTGAAGCAGGACCGATAGAGATCGTGAGAGTTCTACTGCACGATGAGCCGGATGCTCTAGCACTTCTCGACAAGGCTGTGACAAGAGCTCCCAAGACAGTAGGGGAAGAGGACACCAAGGGGAAGGAAGACGTGGGCTCGACAGTTGGCAAGGCTTTACTTTTGGCAATTTTGTACTCACTCTATCCGCTCCAACTTCTCTTGCGTAAGCACTGTATTGAAGAAATTTTTCTCTCTTCTACCCAAATCTGGAGAAAAACAACTAGGAGCCGGAGGAGAGAATAAAATTTGGCTCCCGAATCCAGCTCCCTGGTGCTACAGAGCCTCTTAAATGCGAGGGGCCGAAGCACCTTTAAGCCAAACCAAATAGGCTTTGATTGCGAAGGCAATACGGAAGCACGTGTTGAGCTTCGTGGGCAACCATCTGGAAAGGAGATGTTGTACTCACCAAGACAATAATTAATGCGTGTTCATTTTCTCCCCTCTAAATTTTAGACCTGTCACATAAAAAAGAATTTTCATATTTAAAAATATTTTGATTAGTTTAATGACAAAACCTTTTTGACAGATGGTAAGATTTTGAGAGACGAATCTAATTAGTTTTATAATTTGACTGTACAAATAAATAGTAAAATTATCTTTGATGTGACCCCTCTAAAATTTAGACCCCTAAAAACGAACACAGGGTCAGGGTTTTAGGGTTTATATGTGCATCATTGCTCAGCCATCAACCACTATCAGAGCAATTGAGATAATTGTTGATGAGACATATAAATATATATCACCCTTAAGGTTATAAGGTATACTTTGCAAAATTATTTTAACGAAACAAGCTGTAAGGATTTAATTTATGTATCTTGATTTGAAGAAAAAACTAAACATAAGTCTAGCCACGCAGTTTGCGCGGGCACCCTCGCTAGTATTGTTTTTTTTTTGGACAAAAAACGCCCGAAGGCATCTTATACCTGATTTGTATTAAGGAAAACATGACTCGATACAGAGAAGACAACGACAAAAAAGAAAATTACAATCCAATTTGACAAAGTCTTCTCCTCCACCCCATCCATCGCAACCATGAAGAACTGAACAAACCCCAATCGCACATAGGCTTTTGAAGACCGCAGTAGTCGTCCGTCCCAGAGAACGGATCTTTGCAGACGCTCAAGAAATATCGGAGGGGCTATGCCCGAGTTTGATCCAGAACTGCTTCCATGCCGCCAACCGTCGACGCAACCAAACCGCTCACAAGCCCTTCAACAGTGCCGGATGGAACAATGCTGAGACGAAGAAAGAGCCGGAGTACCATTATTCCAAGAAGAGCCGCCATCACCTTCGCCTGGACGACGGCACCATGGATACAAAACCCATAGCCAATCGCATCCTCCTGGAAGAAACCACAAGAACGAGATGGATAGGGAACTAACACAAAACAAATTGTCATCACCGCTCCGATTGCCAAAGAGGATAGACAAAAACTTATTTGGACTACTAGATCTACTAAAGAGGATGGATCCTCGCTCCCTCTTCTCGCTAGTATTGTTGATTATGTGGAAAGTCTAGAAGCGATAAGGGGATATGTATATATATAACACTTCTTTCAAGCAACGAGTCTTTTCGCTGGTGTCACGCATCTTCGACCGTTCATGGAATCTGGTGGCTAATGGTTGGGCAAAATTCTAAAGACATTGGAAGATGTAGTACGCAGTTATTATATACATAATTCGCAAAACATGTTTTTCTTGCATGCACGTAATATGAACATTTTATTATTTCCGATACACAGCTTAGTACTTTCTACAGCCTGAACAATTCTCGCTTAGGTTTTGAATTACGTCTCCAGCTTTCATGTTCGAAAGATAGTTACAGTTGTCTCCGTCTTCTTATTTTTACTGTGATTATCAAGTTTTTCTTTTCTAATTTCTAGCTTCAAATTACTATAGCTTGTTATCCCTGATGCCCTCGGCCCTGGCTACAACCGAAATCAAATTTGATATCACCTCTCGTGCTCCTCCTCACTGTCCTCATAAATGCAATGCAAGTTTCTTCAGCTATTTATTTTTCCATTCAAGACGCAGGAGTAAACTGGTTGGCTTTTTGGATATGGGTTAGCAGAAGAAATTTTCTCTGTCTGTGGGTGCATAATATTTAAATTTGTGGGTGCATATATGGTAAAAATTAGCAAGTTGTAAGTAAAATATTTTATTTTGTGGGTGCATTTGCATCCAGCACTCAACACCTAGCTTCGCCCATGCTTCCATGGGAAGGTAACCTGATCAGTGGTGACCGCAAGCTGTACCAGTACAACACAGAAACAGAAGAGATGAAACAATTTTGCTTTTGCAGTTGAGGATTTGAGGTACTATCAGCTGGAGAACAACACTTACCAGGCGTTTTCGGGTCAGAATGTGGCTTACCATATTGTTTTTTTTTTGGAGGAAAGTCTAAAAGCGATAAGCGGATATAACACTTCTTTCAAGCATAGGGCGGAGCCAAAGGGTGGATAGGGTGGGCCGCGGCCCATCCTGAGATCCAGCCTAGCAGCTATTTTAGCACTGTAGCACACCCATCAGTTACCCAGCTTTTTTCTTTTTCTTGCCCACCCAAACCAGCCCAATTGATATTCGGCCCACCCTACGGCTCGGACCTGGTTCCGTCAATGCTTTCAAGCAACGAGTCTTTTCGCTGGTAGGGTGGCACACATCTTCGACCGTTCATGGAATCTGGTGGCTAATGGTTGGGCAAAATTTTGAAGACATTGAAAGATGTAAGCAGTTATTATAATAATATACATAATTCACAAAACAGGTTTTCTTGCATGCACGTAATGTGAACATTTTAATATTTCAGATACACAACACAGTACTTTCTACAGCCTAAACAATTCTCGCTTAGGTTTTCAATTATGTTTCCTGCTTTCATGTTCAAAAGATAGTTACAGTTGTCTCCGTCTTCTTATTGATAATGTCACTGTTAAGTTTTTCTTTTCTAGTTTCTAGCTTCAAATTACTATAGCTTGTTATCCCTGATGCCTCGACCAAGGCTACAACTGAAATCAGATTTGATATCACCTCTCGTGCTCCTCCTCACTGTCCTCACTATAAATGCAATGCAAGTTTCTTCAGCTCTTTCTTTTTCCATTCATTCAAGACGCAGGACTAAACTGGTCGGCTTTTTGGATATGGGTTAGCAGAAGATCTTCTGCACGTGCTCTACATCTGCACTGCTGTACAAGGCGTGGCCATCGCATTTTAACATGCCATTCTGGGCTAGGTATGTCTGCCTGTCCAGTGTTCGCTCCTGAAAAGGTTTAGTACAGTGCACCGGAGGTTTGGATATACTTCGATTCACCTCCTGGTAATGCAAGCCTCTTGTCCAGAGTATGTAGAGAGTATTAGGACTAGAGTATGAGCCAGGAAGATGAAGAGAGCTTGATAGAACCGTTAAATAGGAACATGGATGAAAGAGAAGATAACTTTGCTGTTTCCGTTACCTCCCATCCCGACGTTTTTAAGCAAAGAATGTGAAAGCACGTGGATAATTTCCACTTGGGAGTCTGGAAGAGGACCAAAATAGGTCCAAAGAACAATGGGCATGGGAACTAGGAGGAAGCCATAGGACTCCTTCGAGGCCGTCACAAAGAAAATAAATGGGAAAATTCCTTCGTGGCCATCAGAGAAGACACATGTAAACATTGTGCTATGACTATGTAGACCATCAAAAGCACATACAATAGCTAGTAACTGGCCTCTCAAAGTTGATCAAATGGGCTACACATCAATCTTATAGGCATATGAATAGCAGACATGTACACTTATAAGAAAGAAACATACATGACAAGTGGACGATTATGACTGTCATCCTGACGACTTCAATAGATGCAAGCAGCGCTGACGGAATTGCATTGAGCCATCGATCTGTACTGTGTAAAGTGGCTTCATGCTGATTTCTATACATGTATGACGAAGAAGTGTTTTGATCTTCCAAGTTTCAGAAGAATATTAGTACAACTTTCGGACAGTCCTGTCAGTTCTAAAATATCTCTCTTATTTCTCTCCTTGTAAGAAAAAGGCAACCAGGGAAGCTCCTTTTAAAATGTACCATATTTTGTTTCTACAGAATTTGAATTAAACTTTCATCATTTCGAATTAAAGAGCATATGCTTCTTCATTGCAGTCTGAACAATCCTTGGTTTGCTTACATAGTCGACAACTCATTTTTGTTTTACAGAAGCGAGGAATACAAACTAACAACGTCCGTGCTCTCTATTGAAGAATCCAAGTAAATGCTAAATGCTCTTAAAGTCTTCTTTTTCCTCCCCCGCTTCCCACCTTTGAATCACGGCTCAGCTCAATTGGCTTAAACGCATGTGTGCCTTTTAGAAACGGCAGAGATGTATAGTCAGAAGATCTCCATCCGGACATCTTGCATGTGTTCTTCATTTCTGGTACAGGTTACATGGTTCCACATTCATCCACTATACAGTCTACAAGGTCCCACTGGCATTCATTGTTAACAAGGACACAACAAAGGTCTCTATATATACTTGTGGCATGCATGGTTTCACTTCCATGGCAAAATGTCCCCCGTCCAAAATCAGAGAGCACAGAGCAGGAAGAATGAGTGGTCCTAGGAGCAACAGGAATGGGAACATGAAGGAATGAAATTGCTTAAGTTCTTATCTTACATTGGAGGTGAATATTAGGATTGGTGCTTTCAAGATCCCTCTTATTCCTGTGGTTCTTAGGTGCACCTAACTCTTCCTTTTTGCAAGAACAATTTATTCGGTGGGATAATAAACTAATCCAAATAGAAGAGCCAGATGGCAAGTCAGGAAGGGGAAGAATGTGAGAGCATAAGAGCACTGGGAATGAGAACATCGAGGAAAGCCAAGCATGGAGATTCCTCTCATCAACAGGGGTAGATATCTAACTTGGCGTTTCCCGATGCCTCTCATTCCTACTGTTCTTAAGCCCTCCTTCCTCTTCCGTTTGGCTTGCGTGATTCTCTTAGTGGGGTAAACTAGGGCACCACATATAGGGCAAGATGGGAATGGGAGGTAGGAGCACTGCACATGGGAAATGAAGTAAGGCCAAGGTCTCTGCTCTCTTGGCTAAGATTGGGAGATCCTAATTTTTCTCATGCATCCTATGCTAGTATGCCGAATGTTCTCAGGTACTCACTCCTCTTCCTTTGTACTCACAATGTACTCAGATGATGGTGTATTTTAATTTCTCATGTACACATTTTGTTTCATGCTCTCTTTTTCTCCAGAAAAATAAGCTAAATGGAAATTTGAAATCCATTTTTCTTTGGCATTTATTCAAACATTCTCAAGTTCTTGGACCTTACTTTACAAGTTAGCATAACTGAAATTTTCACTGCTGACTTCTGAATAGTAATAAATATCACGCTAATGTATTTGGCAGGTAGCATATGAGGGAAAGAAACGCATTGTTAAAATTGAATAAGAAGTGGCACAAAACTTTAGTTGGTAACAGTGTCAAAGGTTACAAGTTGGTAACAGTGTCAAAGGTTACAAGTTGGACGCACACACGCTCTCACAGAAAAGAAAAGCACAGTTTTCTTGCTAGTCTTTGACACTGAACCCGTGCTCAAGACAGATAACACATCAAAGACACACCAGGTGTGACTTTTAGTTGGAAGAAGACAACAGAAGAAGAACAAAAATGATAATATATAAAATGTGACCACTGCACCAAGCATGCAAACTACTGCAATTTTTAGGTGAAGAGGAATCATAACATTGCTTATTTAGCAAGTCACCTGTAAAAAAAGACTAAACTAATGAACTGATACAACTATGACAAAGCATGATGGATGGGAACAAAAATGCATATTTATTACCAAAAAAGTTGGACAAGAAAAGCTGGAGAAGATTTTTCTGAACACTGGAATTCTTTACCTTCAAGAAGTGGCAACAGCAGACACAATACTCTCTCTTGGTACAACAATTGTCTGTGCAACCTCTCTTGAACTTAGGTGACGCTGACGCCTGAGAAAAATGATTGCGCTGAAACAAATCAGTGCCAACTCAATGTGTATTACAGCTTAAGGTCGAATAGATTCATGACCTGCAAAAAAAAAATATATATATATATATATATATTTTAGTTTTAACTTCCAAGTTCTATAACACCAATGATGAAAATAGCTTCTGATAATATATGAATGTCTTTGGTTGCTTAAGCTCAAGGTCTCATTCCAATGCCCAAATGGGCAGATATTAATTAGGAGCTAAATACATATCAGTACATATACATGTATAAGTAACAGCTTCCGAGGCAAGTAATTGTGTTTCTAGTTATTTCTTTTATGGTTAGGACTTTCTACCTTCATGCCTGGGAAGTTACTTGTATAGAAGAGAGATACATGAAGAGGCAAGTTAAGGCCGTTCTTCAGTACTTTCCCTGGCTGATAGCATTGACAAGTTAGTGATACAGGTATCATGGTCCCACTGTAATCAATGCTGTGTTCTACAGTGTACCATGAACAAGGTGAGTTCACTAGTCAATTGACTACAACACTGAAGAGAGGTCCAAAACCCTCTATAAATGTATTCGATAGATGAAAAGGGTTGCTTGATATTTGAGGTTTGAGGGTGAGCCCGGAGAAGGAAGAGAATGCTCTAAGAGCATTAGGAATGGGAACATGAAGGAAGGCATTTGATTTAATGTTTTCCTGATGCCTCCTATTCCTATGGCTCTTAGGTTCTCTTTCCCCTTCCTATGGCTCACGAGATTGACATTAAGAGATAAATATTAACACAATATATTCAGATGGGGACACATTGCGTTGGTTGGATACATGAGAATAAAGAATGAGTGGACCTAAGAGCATGGGATTCGAAACATAGACGAAAGCTTGTTTGATTTCTCATCTTAGAAATGGAGGTGGAATTTGGTTCCCTGCTCCTCAATGCTTCCCATTCCTATTGCCCTTGAGCACCCCTTCCCCTTCTTTTTGCTTATAATACTGTTTCTGCCACAGGAAACAAAGGTGTGAGAACACATATTTTGATGATGAGGACTTCACAGTGAGACAGGAAAAAGAAGATATGAGGGATTGAGTGCAATGGGCAAGGGAACATGCAGGAAACCATAAGCTCTCCGTAACACTGGATGTTGAGATACATTTCAGTTTCCCTTACTCTTCGTGCCCTGGAGCGAAGCCAGAGTGAACAAGACCATGGTGCCTCATCTTAGGAGCATAAATTATCAAGTGATATTCAGCTAATTGTCTATCGTTAACAAGAGAAAATCGCCTTGGACCCTGGGGCATGTACACCAGGGTACCATGCCTATTTTCCACATGTTTCTGGCTCACATCACATTGAAGGAATACATCGACTGTTTCCAGGCTTCGTATTTTCTGTTTATAATGTGCCTTAATCCATGCATAAGTATATGATGAAACATCTTTCTGTTTAGCGCCAACTTCAAAATCTATTAGCACATAATGACAAATCTAAACTATTGACTGTTCAATAAATGAATCAATAGTACCATATGACAGCAGGATGTATAGTTCAAAGTTATATGATGTAACAAATTAGCATCTACTAAAAACATAACAAGAAAGGGCAAATACAATACAACAACCGTTGGGTGGTGCATTTGGTGCAGAGACATAGATGACGGAGAGAGGCAATGGAGGTGCGCAATATGAGGACAGAGTTTTGATCCTCAGTTTTATGTTGGGCACATGGCTGACTAAGAATGCCATCGCATAAATCAAGGCAACATTCAGGGCACCGGCTTTTCTCTACAGAAAAGGCATGCAATCAGTATTTTTAGATGATCTATACTAATGTTTTCTTTTCCATACGCAACTCCGGCTATGTGTCTGTTATTTCATATGCACTAATTCTGCCTGTCCTTCAATATGGTAGGCTCTGTAACAAAACCAACTTGGTTTCAGTTATGATATGATGGAAAATGGGGTTCGTTCCCTTCTCAAAATAAACATTTTTTTATCAAAAATGTTCGCGAAACAAACATAATGCATTCTACAAAAGTACCATAACTATCCAGTAAAGAGATAGGAAGCTTTTGAGTCGCACCTACAGCAACAACTACATTTTGCTTTGAGGGGATACTGAGAAGATTACATATTTTACTGGCACAGGGACCACATGCAGAAATGGTAAATTTGGTAACGATTGACAGTACAATGACAAGAAGGTCCATTTTAACAACATTTGAACCTCTACCTCCAACTAAATGGCATAATTAAGCAGTATTGTACTCAATATAGAAAACTATGAGCTACATACAAATCTATCTTTATTACGCTTTAATGGAGCAGAGGCACTCTATCAGGATACAGCCTTCGAACTAATTCTGTTTGTCTGGGACTTCGCTCATTTCAAAAGTTGGGCGAAACATAAAATAGAAAGGAAGCATCAGCAAGGTCCATCATATGAATGGGTCAATGCTTGCTGCAATTTGTATTCTTGTTCAGTTGCTCCTAAAGAGATCAAACTAGTGCTGTGTCGTTCTTTATTTCCCGGCCGGATAAAAATTCAAGGTCCTATCAGGGCTGTTGGCTACCAAGATACGGATAGCAATGCCATCCTTGCTGATACATTGACAACTGAATTCATAAATCCCACCTGCCATCAACTGATATGTCTTATGGACCTCATGGCACACCATCCAACAGATGCATTCATTGTACATTGTACTATCAGAGGTCTATAAATACTCTAGTATACATGAATTGTTCAACAACTCAGACTTCTCTGAACATTGTAGTTGCACGCACAGCCGTGAGTCTGGAAGAGGATGAAAGAGAAAGCTTAAGGGCAGTGGGAATGGGAACATTGTGGAAAACATGACCCATTTGTTTCTTCTAGCCATGAGGCAAAAACATTGGTGTTTTCCGATGCCTCCCATTCCTATTGTTCTTAAGGGCTCCTTCCTCTTCCTTTTGGCTCACAATTATTTTAGTGGGGAGGGTAAAGAATGCCATGCACATGATTTGATGATGAGAGCTTGACAGGAAAAGGAAGAATTGAGGGCCTAAGAGCAGTGGGCATGGGAACATGGAGGAAAGTTTAACATATGCTTTGCCTCTTAGCGGTGGAGATCTTGCTTCAAGCTTTCCTGATGCCTCCCATGCCTATTGTTCTTCGGCACTCCTTCCCCTTCCTTTTGGCTTACAACATGTTAAGTGCAGGGTTGCTTTGATTCCTGAGGCAATCAGTGTGCTTTATTGTTTCAGTATTTTTAGTGTTAGTTTCTTTATATATATGCGTATGTCAATGCGAGGACTTTCGTTAAGTGGTGCGATGATTCAACCTCATGTTCTTTATCTTTTGACGATAGACTCGGAAAGATTATTTGACAGATGAAGCTAAAAGCATAGTTTTAAGGCAGTCAGAAAGAGTACATTCAGATCATGTTTTGAGATCAAGTTGGGAAGATGAAGAAAAGAACATTTGGCCAGGGAACACGGAGGAAAGAATGAACTGTGATTTCCCTTTAGAAGAAGGTCAAGTTCTTCTTCTTTGTCTCAATGCCTCCCATGCTTATTGTTCTTAGGTGTTCTTTCGTTTTCATTTGAACTAACAGAATGCTTATGATTAAGGAAATAAATGACAGATACGTGGGATTGTTGCCCAAGCTTAATAATGCAGGTTATCAGCAATACAGTAATATACAACATTAAACATCATACATGTGCCAAATTGTTAATGAACTGAATCCTAAGAAAATTTTGGCATAAATAACCCGATATAAAGAATTTCATTGAATTGACAAGTATCAAGCAATAATTTTTCTGTCAATCAAAGCAAAAATTATCAACTTATATCATGATTTAACAAAATGTCACACAAATGGCTGTCACGGATAGTTGCAGAAGAGGATAGTGAAAAGAAATTGCAAAATAGGACGACAACATGTTATATTAGTATTGCTATATATGGGGCTATGGGCCTGCCAGCAGTGCAGGCACAGGCAGCAACAACAATATGTCACGATTAGTAGTGGTGTGTGATCTCTTGTGCTATGTGTTGTAGTACTCTCCACGTGAGAAAAGGAATCAGGAGGGATCAAGATCAGTTAGTTTTAATTGCTTACTCAGAGATAACATAGTAAGTTAGATTCAAATGAGTTATTTACGCATGTTACCCTATCCCTTTTTCCCATCTAAAAAACACATTTATCTCTTTACTTGGTATCTATATTATGTAAGCATGTCCCCTGTGCTAGGGATTTTTTTTTTTTCTAGAATATTGCATGTGAGCTGCAAATCATTTTCCTAATTGGGTAATTAAGTACCACATATACTGGAAAATTAAGAAATAAAATTAATTTCATTGGCTGTTCAGAGCCGCCTGGCTTTGTCTGGTACATGTCCAGCAACAAACCAGGCGGCAAATGCACCTCCACCCCAGAACCTGGTGTACAAACCTTAGACCTAACCCAGTCCATATCACGTATGATTAGAAAAGTAATGCCAGTCTAGTCTTATATGGGATATCATGATCAATTGCCATTAGTTGTTTATCTGCTAATAAAACAAGTTGCGCAATCAACGGTTCAGTTCCGTGTTTGCCTTTCCTCTGTTACTTTGTATAGAGTTTTGATATATCAGTTTTTTCAGTTCACTTATATGTGATTCCCCTAATGCTAGTTACCTCTAAAAAATCTGGAATGGAAATAACAAAGATGTTTTTCTCCCTCCATTCCTTTTGCCTTGCTTAGGATCAAGGAGATGCCAGTTGCATTTGTAGACATGTATAGGAAGAAGATACCCTGAGCCCCTCTCTACAAATGTGCTGTAATATCAAAACATATGTTTCCTGAGCACTTTATTGAATGGCATGCATGATACCGTGCCACGGAATAGGTGTATCCACAGCTTTTACTCTCAAGGATCTTGTACAACCAAAATAAACTACACTAACACTGCAATGTTATATATACCACAGAATACCATAGACATTGTTAAAGAGTTGAGTCATCCTGTTGTATCGGGCCTGGGTAAGCCAAGAAGAGGAAGAAAGAGAATGTCCAAGAGCAGTGGGAATGGGAACATGAAGGAAAGCATGATATCTTGTTTTAACATCCAAAATTGGATGTAGGCATCTTCTATGTTTTCCTGATGCCTCCCATTCCTATTGTTCTTAGGCGCTCCTTCCTCTTCCTTCGGATTACGAAACTGTTCAAGTGATGAAAATAAAACATAATCATGTGTAGGCATAGGTGATGAGGTGTTGAGGGTGAGTCGGAAAGAGGAAGAAACAAGTTCTAAGAGCATTGGGCATGGGAACATGGAGGAAAGCACAAATTTATTTTTTCCTCTATAATGACAGGTGCAGAGTTGTTACATGTTTTCCCAATGCCTCCCATGCCTATTGTTCTTAGTTGTTCCTTCCCCTTCCCTTCGGCCTACCCAACTGTTTTAGTATGATCAAATCACAAGCTGTGAAGGTCACAAACACAAGTTGAGAAGAGAGAGAGTAACACGTAATCTCGGAAGCACATTGGGAATGGGAACATGGACTGCTCCCTACAATTAGGATGGGGGTTAGATTAGTGCCTCCTTCCCCTGCTAATTTATTTGATACTACTAGAAACTCTCCCTTTTATTTTCCCCTTCGAACTAGCACATCAGCTTGCTCAATGTAAGGAGCAACTTACCAGACAATTGGTATATAACAATTTGAGTAAATCGATCAATAGATAAAAATAGATCTGCGATACTTGATGTGCATGACAATTAATTTCCCGTTGATTTGAAACCCAAACTATCAGTCAAATCATCTGACGGTATAGAGCAAGAAAAATGCCCCTAGTCACTATCGCATATCTTTGGTGCTGGGAGGGAAACTCACGGAGCCAGGAGACCAGGCCTTCTGTCGGTGGGCCGCGACCTGGAGCCACCGTCATCGCATTCTTCCCTCGAGGTCGGAGGGCGCGGCCGCAGGTGGCGGAGTCGATGGAGACAGGCCTCGCGGTCGTCGGCCGCCACTTTAAAGCAGCATCGGTCGCAGGCTCGACGGCGGGACCGCGGGCGGGAGTCGGTGGCCGGCGGCGGGTACCGGCCGCGGCGAGTTTTTTTTTTTTTTTTTTTTTTTTTGAGCAGCATCGGCCGCGGCGAGGTGAGAGGAAACTTCGACAGAAACTTTTTTTTTTTTTTTGGAGCAAGACTTCGACAGAAACTTGTTGTCCAAATTGGTCAGCCCAGGCCAAATCCTATTTATAGGTTAGCCGAGGCCCAATGCTCTGGACCAGAGCATCACAACAAGGCCGACATTCGTGCGTAGGCCTACAATTTGGCGTTGAAGCGGCCTCAGAGGCTGGGCTGACCAATTTGGGGTTCATTCAAGCGGGCCAATTTGTGTTTTTGCACTTTAAGGCCGAACTTGAGTCTAAGCGATGAGAGGATCAACAACTTCCACAGACACTTGTTGCGCCACCAAGAAGCGTTGGGTTGTTCAAAAAAAAAAAAAAAAGAAGAAGCATTGGATGATGGCTTGATGAAGCAAGTAGAGAAGGAGCTGGCAGCCAAAAGATGAAAAGAGAACACCATTGGTACTAGTAGATTGTAATTATTTTTGCACCACAATGTTCAATTTTTTTATTTTTTTTAGCCTATACACCTATCAGCTTTTCTCCTGCACTTATGACAGAATTTCTCCTATGTTTACCAATCCGTAACTCATCAATACTTGAGTTACTTGCCTGTAAAATGTGCGAACCATCCTAGTTAGAAGTTGCATTACAAAATGCTTGCCAATAAAATCACGACCATAAGAACTTTTAAATTTCTAGCACACAATTTCACAAGTATGTGGCCATTATATATTTTTATGGGGTCGGTTGTAATTAGCCTACTTATTACTTGGAACTAGCATAGAATGAGAGCTCCGTCTGGGCTACGTGCATAAAGCTCCGTCAGTGTAAGCTAGCATAGAATGAAAGCTATGTTTATTCCGGCTAGATATTATCGAAAGAACTCAGCTATGGGTCCAACTCACAAAATCCAGCCAATCATAGCTATTGTTTGCTTTTCATCGCAAAGTCAGCATCTCATTGGTCGGACGCATGGCAAAAGGTTGTGTGTTTATTTAGGCTTATATTAATTCTTATAAAATCTAAAAGCGAATTCTCCGAAAAAAACATGGCTTAACTCGATCTTGTCGCCGTTCATATGTGCCCGGCCGCCTGTAACATCTTTAGTTTATCACTAGGCTGGCTAAGTCAAAATGAAGTCTAGAATAAAGCAAGTCAAGTCTAAGTCAACGCCCTTACTTGGGGGACATGCAACAGCGAGTGGTTTAATTGGAGTTTGTGTGGGTTAATTTTCTACAACTGCTTGTAGTAATCCATAGCCTGAACAGGAGGAGCTTATTCCAACGTATTAGATTAGCATTTCGCCAATTTACCATATATTTCCTCCGTTTTAAGTTGATGTCGCTGTAAAATTTTTGAGTTATGTTTGATCTTTTGTTTTATTCAAAATATTCAAATATACAAAATTATAAGTTATGTTCCAACTTTTTGAGTGATAAAGCAAATCATAAAAAATATATGATGATTTTGAAAATTACTTGAGTAAGATGAAATGGTCAAAAATAACGAGAAAAAAGTCAACGACGACAACAATTTAAAAACGGAGGGAGTACTCATCAAGACTTTGCAGAAAAATATCCACATTACCACCCCTCTATAAAAATAAATTTATTATTTTGTCATAGAAAACCCAAAGTAACCTAAGTTACCAATTACAACACATAACCTATTTCCCTTGATCAGCTTATATAGTCTTGCACGAATAAAGACAACTTATAGTAATCCTAATAAGCTGAAACAGACTAGATCTTAACAGGAGTGAATCTTCCAAATCAATTCAATTTAGAATATTGTTAGCCAATCACTTTTTAGTGTAGCATATGTTGACTAATCGATTTTTTTTCTCTAGAACACAGTACTGTTGGTTTGTTCTGCAGCCCCTGCTATGGGTTCGAATTGCGTGTGTCTCAATCGGTTCGGCTGCAGTAGTATCATGTATAATTTAGTCAAATGTTTTTTTGAGACGTACATTTGTCAAATGTGAGAGAGACAGGTTTTTGATGCATTTGAGACGTTCTCTTCCCGGCCGGCCAGGAGACGTTAGTATGCCTTGGTCATCACGACGCGGGGATTGATGTCAACATAACAATTTAATTACACCCCTAAGCGTTGCATGTTCGGGCGGCAGATGGAGAAGGAACAAATCATCGCATTCTGCCTGTCGCGGCCTAGCTGTCAACAAGACGTGGATGTTCTTCCCGTCATCGGCCCTCACGGGGTCTGGAAGCGAACCTTGGTGGAGCACGTCTGCCTCGACGAAAGGGTGCGAGAGCGCTTCGCCAAGATCCATCGTCTCAGCTGCAGTGACGACCAACTTGATGAGCATCATCCGTACCTATCGAACATCACTGCGAAGTCGCTGATGGTGATCGATATCGTCGACGGCGCCGAGGAGTCGTGGTGGAGCAGGTTCCACTCCGCCGTTCGCCGCCGCGCGCACGGAGGGAGCAAGATCATCGTCATCAGCAGGACGGAGGCGCACTCGATCTCTCTGCTGGGCACCAGCTGGCATCCGCTCAGGCTGCTTCCGCCAAGCCGGGAAGAGCTGTGGTACTTCTTCCGGGCGCTCGCCTTCGGGTCCGCGGACCCAGACGACTACAGCCCGGAGCTCGCGCGCATCGCCATGGCGCTGTGCGACGGCATCTCCGACTTCGCGCTGTACGCCGCCGCCAACACCATCGCCGCGTCGCTGCGCGCCGACCTGAGCGCGCGCTCCTGGCGCCGCGTGCACAAGGTGTTCGCAGAGGCCACGTCGCTGGAGCTCGGGGCTGGACACCACTACTACCCGTGCAGGCCGGTGAAAGACGCGCCCGATGCTCCGTCCTTGTTCAGCAACAGGCGGAAGCTGATGGGCACAGCGCGGAGCGAGCTGCCCGCGGTGACCATGCTTGACCTGCTCGCCGGACGCTCCGTCCCTCCCGCCGGGGCGACGCGCTTCGACGTGCTGGCGTGGCAGTCTCGCATCCCTCCGTACGGGACCTACGTCGGCACGTGCGACATGGAGAGAGCCAGGCAGGTGGTGGCCCGTCAGAAGCGGCATCGCAAGAGGCGGAGAGACAGACACGACCAATGAACACAGCGTTTAATTAAGTCGGTGGGTGTGTTTACGAGTGGCCTGAATCTAAATATCCCGTCTAATGTGGTAGAGCCCCACTAGCCACTGTGATCCGTCTGTTTGGATACAGGAGGACCTCTGGCCTATATGTACTCGCTGACACCTATGGGAATATACATCCGTTATTTCTGTTTTCATGCACGTTTTTCTCGTCATCACTTTTTTTATTTCTACTTCACAACACGGCTTGACCACAAAGAAAATTAAAGGGATGCCAAAATTTGTACTGGGGCAGGTACTATGACGCAAACCTTCTGACGAGTTGGCCAAGAGTGGGAAACCATTTAAGATCCAGTCATGTAGAGTAGAAGAAATCAAATTCTCAAGAAACTAGTCAATATATCACTCAACCTTCAAGGTGCAAGGGACCATCCCAAGATGTACAAGCAGCCATCCATTAAGGCAAACAGTCTCCTCCTGCAACTAGCACTCCATGCCAGAAACGCAATGGTGCCCCAAAACCCTAACGCAAAAGATCCTGCAACGAAGGACCAGTATAGCAGCGGTGTATCGATGGCATCTGATGATAGAATTGCTTGTGCGGCGTGGAGCAATTCTTGTTGATAATTTCCCCACAAAGGTTGCTGTTCCCCTCAAACGATGATGCACTGAATTTCATGAACTGCGACTGGAATGGTATCATGCCAGATAGGTTGTTGTAAGCGACACTGAAATAGCACAGGAAGGAGAGGTTGGCCAGAGGCATCGGGAGGGTCCCATTGAGGTGGTTGTGCGAGAGGTCTAGGCTCTCAATGTCTTGCAGGTACATGAGAGGTTGGCTCCTTTCGATCTCTGCTCAAATAACCACCTCCACTTCCTTGATCTCTCCAATAACCGATTCTCCGGGGAGATACCGAGTTGCTTCTACAATGATTATTGGACGGATCTACCGCTATACATTAATGATGAACCTTTCCCGGGCAATGTAACACGAAGTATGTCTGTTGACTTTACAACGAAGGGGGAGAACCTCACATACAAGGGATAGCCTCTGGTGCTCATGACAGCCATAGACTTATCAATGAATCAACTGACTGGCATTATTCCTCAGCCTATTGGATTCTTGAGGCAACTCAAATCTCCTAACCTGTCACACAACCACCTTGTTGGCCCAGTACCAGAGACTTTTTTTTTTTGCGAAGGAGAACCTATTATTCTCGAGGCTAAGGTGAACCAGCTCCGTCAGGCTCCAACGGGAGGGGGGCATAGGGCCAGTAAGGTCATTGTCTGATCACTTTTGCATACCATCAACTTCATGTAGGGTATTCATGGACAAATCGACAACCTTGAGAGATGTCAAATTAGAAATCCAGTTTGAATAGAGCAGCTGGTTTCCAGCTAAATGCAACTCCGAGAGTGTTGTTAAGTTGTGAACCAGGGCGGCAACACCGTCGTCCGTCATCTTATTGTGCGAGAGACGCAGTATCTTGAGCTTATCTAGTCCAGTGTATCCTGCATCAATAGTTAATCTATCTATTATATATATAATTGATGACGAAAAAAAGACACCACGTTCGCTCTCAAGGCCTCGAAACTCTCACGTTATTCGAGAAAATAAGAAGAGAAAATTACCCACCACTGCCACTATGAAAACTTTAGTCTAAAATACCCACAATCCTATTTCTAAACTACCCACCACGCCATTATGAGTAAAAAAAAGCTAAATTTGTAATAATAAAAATAGACAAAAATAACTTTCGCATCTATTTCTAAATTACTCAACATGCCATTATGAGTAAAAAATAGCTAAATTCTAAATAATAAAAAATAGCCAAAAATACTCCTAATTCATGTTCCTAATTTACCCACCATACCATTATGAGTCTAAAAATAGATAAATTTGAAATAATAATAATAGGAAAAAATACACCTAAATCCTGTTTCTCGATTACTTACTTTTCTAAATTTGGATTAATAAAGAAATCTATTTTAATATTCCTAAAACAAATGAAAAAATAAAATCCAAATGAATTTTTGGAAAATACACCCTAAAAAGCACATGAGAAATAACAACAATAATAATTTAAATTCATATTCTTGACATGCAATGCAGAGGGTCCAAAGTCTTAATGGTGAAAGACTAAAAATATTTATAACGAGTATACTATTAATAATGACTGAACTTTCGGAGGATGCACGTGAGCACGATCCATCTACTTACATAGGATCGCAATAATCATTGGAAGCGCTAAGTAGGCCTCTTTAGCTAGCGTAAGGTCATGGATCTATGAGAAGCATATATGATTCAGTCGATCTTCAAGAGATCCTAGATACGCGTAACCGCGAGTGACATGGTGCTGGCTTGATCAGGACTGAGCCCTTGAGCCATGGATATCATATGACAACGCAATTAACAAAGTATTTTAAT
Source organism: Eragrostis nindensis (assembly GCA_012490785.1). Lineage (NCBI taxonomy): Eukaryota > Viridiplantae > Streptophyta > Magnoliopsida > Poales > Poaceae > Eragrostis > Eragrostis nindensis. Next base: position 421,977 of record JAAXCT010000359.1, on the reverse strand, counting down.
GATGATATGAGGATACAAATTAGATGTTGCGGTGGATGGAGCCATATTATAAAGCATGGATCATGCGTTTGTAAGTCACTTATGTGCTTCACATCAACTAAAAACATGATACAAGACTACCAAATTGAATATACAAACAATTATACAAAGCCCAAAATATTCAGCCAAAGTCTCTTGTGATAAAGACGTACTGTTGCAAAGATCTTAAAAGTGCAAGAGAGGAGAGATGTGAACCAAAATTAATTATAAGAAGTTCATCACTACATGCAAATCAAAAATATTAATAGGTATTGTTTATTTCTTAAAAGTATATTGCATATCTTTCATTGTGTTGTATTTTTCTTACGCTGAAACCATATTAAGTGTCCTTTTTTATTAAAAAAAACATAAATTAAAAGAGAAGCATGTTCAAGATGAAAGAATGCTGTCAACGTTAAAAGAGTTTGACTTTGACCAAACCTAGAAATGTTTATATTCTGGGACGGAGGGAGTAGATCAGAATAAGCAGAGGGAGCATGACAAAACAAACTACGAAAAAAAATTGAGAGTTCTATATTATTAAAATTACATAGAAAAGCATCAATATGTTCAATTGCTTGGCTTAATAAATGATAAAAATATGTTATGATTGAGTTCACATCATATCTGTTATTTTATATTGTTCTTGTGATTCATATTCTATTCTAGCCCATGCCCAATACTTACATGTTCACTATTTCAACCATGTATCTTTGTCGGTCGGTTGCCACAACGATGATATGCATGCTTCTTATAAAAAGTTATTATTTCAATTTAGCATTCAGGTAAATAATGACCCATCACACACTAAAATTGACAAACTCGGTGAGAAATTTCTCCAGTCAATTTTAACTATGTTTAAATTCCTGCATTATTATGAAAATAATTTAAATAGTTTAACAAATCCAGCCATGCAAATGTGCGGGTAGCAATACTAGTTATATGTATAATTGATCAAGAAAAGAAGCCTCCACTTTTACTCTCAAGGCCTAAAAATTCTCACGTTAATCTGAGAAAATAGGATGAGAAATTTACCCAACACTACCATTATGAAAGTTTTAGTCCAAAATACCCTCAAACATATTTCTATATTGCCCACCATGTCATTATATGTCCAAAAAATAGCTAAATTTGGAATAATAAAAATATAGACACTTCACGCTTATTTCTAAATTACCCACCATACCATTATGAGTAAAAAAATAGCTTCGGAATAATAAAAAAATAAAGAAAAAAATACCCCTGACACCTGTTTCTAAACTACCCACCATGCCATTATGAGTCAAAAACATTTAATCAGAAAAATAAAAAGTAGCAAAAAATAACCTTAATTCCTATTAGTAATTTAACCACCATACCATTATGAGTAAAAAATAACTAAATTTGGAATAATAAAAAATGTACCTAATTCTTATTTTTAGATTACTCAATTTTCCAAATTTGGATTAATAAAGAAATATGTTTAATATTCCAAGCACAAATGAAAATATAAGTTCAAATGAAAGTAGATATAATTTCTCTCAAATTGTTGGAAAATACACCTTAGAAAAGCACATGGAAAATATAAAGAATAATATTTTAAATTTATATTATTAACTAAAACTTGACATGCAGTGCAGTTCTCATTAGGATCCAAAGTCTTTCCTTGACCGAGATACAATTTAGTTGAAATATGAGTTGCAATGCATTATTTTAATATAAAAATGATTTAAATAGTTTAACAAATATAGCCGCGAAAATGCGCGGACAGCCATACTAGTATTTATTAGTAATCTAACTATGACAGTTGTAATATTTCATAATCTAACTATGACAGTTGTAATATTTATTAGCAAGTTATTAAATGTTCAAAAAGTATGATTCCCAAAAAAGAATGTTCAAAAACTATGATTCCCAGAGGTGAGCTATGCTATTCTTTCTATTCGTCGGAACAATCGCTTTTATTCATTGGAACATTCGCTTATACTCGCTGGAAAATTCGTAAAATATTCAAATTGGATCTCATTTTATAGAATTAATTGTAACAAATACGTAGGTTGAAACGGGTTGAAAATGGGCTTAAGGTTCAGGAGAAAAATACGTTTAAAGTTTGAAAAACGTTTCTATTTTTCCCTCCTCCTACCTGCTCCAATGAGAATGTGCCACGTGTCGCCCTTATATGCTCTCTTCTTAGGCTACAACTATATCTGGCCATCTGGGCCGTGCTAAAAGGGCTGGTTCGCGACCCATAAATTTTGGCCCGGTCCGAGCAAGGCACGGCCCGGTGCATAGAAGGGTCGTGCCGGCCCGGAGCCCGTCTAGGGCTGTGCTTGGGCCTAGGCGCAAGCCCGCCGTGCCGGCACCGCATGGCCCGTTTAGCATCAGGCCCGTTCAGCCCACCACGCGGCCCGTGTAGCACGGCCCGGTCCATTTAGTCATATTTTGTACTAAAATAATGAAAAATATAGAGAAAATTTGTATTTTTATCCTAGGCCGGCTCGGCCTGGCACGGCCCGTTCGGCCCGCGGCACGGCACGTCCCGTCTAACACGGCTAGGGCCATGCTTGGGCTTGGCCTCAGGCCCGCCGTGCTGGCCTGTCAAAGAAACGGCCTGGCACGTGATGGGCTCGGGCCGTGCCGGCCCGGCCCGGTCCGTTGGCCATCTATAGCTACAACGCACATGAGCTGCTCAATTCGTGTTCACACGAATCTTAAAGCATCCTATCAAATGGATTTTGTAGGGTGAGCTACATATAGGATTGGTTGGTCGCTGGGGATGCCGACCTCAAGCGAGCGAAATGACGGCAAAAATCCTCTTAATTATTGTGGGTGGATCCGGTGGCTTCAGAATGACTCCAGACTCCAGAGGCAACGCATTGACATAGTTCAATGCAGCGGCGGATCGGGTCTCATCGACATGGAAGGCTACCCGCGTCGTGCCCCCACCGATGAACTGAGGCAGCCAGGACTCCTCTAGCCATGGCTCAGGCACGTCCAGCTATGGTGCCCCCGACTTCGGGTAGCCCATCCACGTGGGTGGCAGGATTTGATGGCGCTGGCACATGACATGTAACGGTAGGCCATCTGTCATACATGATGTTTCAGTTCGGTTTTTTCAGTTTTCGGTTATCCGGAATTCCGGTTTTTACGGTCTTAGTTTTTACGGTTTCGTGTTTGGGTATCGGTTTTTTTGCCCACCCCAAATGCCATGGTGTCCATCACTCGGACCTGGGTGGCGCGTGGTGCCTGTTCGCACCCTTAGCCCGCCCCAAGTCTCGGGTGGCAGGATTGGTGGTTAATCTCTAATTTCTCTTTTTTGTTATTGTTTCTTATCATATGAAGTCACATATAAAACAAAGATGAAACATGAATATGTATAAAATATGAAGCCATATATTCAGAGACACTATGGACATATATATGTCTCTTCCATCTATTTAAACAAATTTTAAAAAGAAAAAATCATTCTGCCAAATGTTTACAGACAAATCAACCAGGAGCCAGAAAAACTGCTGTTCGAGAATTAAGTGATGGTAGTTAAGGGCGGCGGTAGGACCGGGGTGCGATGGTAGTTGACTAGTGGGGAACCAGGTTGGAGTGGTTAGTGGCAACGCGTACGTAGACCCATTTTGCTGCACTCTAAAAACGATTTACTGCACATATATATTTTATTACTGTGAAAGAATTAAGTGATTAATTGCCAAGGTGCAATGATATGAGAAAGACAGAGAGAGTTTCATGGTGGAACCGATGGAATACCTGAATCGGGAGTGGATACAAAGCTGGTGATTTGGTTGAGGGACAAGTCGAGCTCCCGCAGCTCCGTGAATGGCGAGAACACCGCGCCATCGACGATGCCACGGATGCCGACCTGCACGAGGGAGAGCGTCACGACTCGGGGCACGCTGCCGTGGAAGCCGCAGCCAACGCCCTCCCAGTCGCAGCAGTTGGCATTCCCGCCGTTCCAGCCAATAAGGAGGCCACCACGGTCGTGGCCACCAAACTCGCCGACGCCAAGAAGCGGGCGGATAGAATCGAGGAGCGCGCTCCGCTCGCCGTCTTCACAGCCCCCGCAGAACGACTTGGTCCCGGACGCCACCAGCGAGATGATCAGCACGGCGGTGACAAGAGGACGAACCGGCGGTGACCACCACATGCTCGTCAACGGCAACAGTCACAGGCCGGCCTAGCTAGCTGCAAATGCTCCAGCAGATGAACACGGGATTTTCCTTCCTTATATATACGTATGATGAAGGAAGCTCCGATGACCTGCATAGATAGAGCCACGCACGGTCCACAGTGAAAGGAGCCTCAAATAAAAGGAGAAGTTGACTCTTTAGTTTCTGTTTGAAAATTCGTCGTTCTACTCTAATTTGGCGGCCATCCACGACGATGACCCAGACCAACACAATACTACAGTTACGATGACCCAGGGCCTCGGTCGTCTCCTTCCCAGGAGCGACGCACGCAAGACGCGCGACACCGACCGGCCACCAAATCACCTCCGAACCCGAGCAGCTCCGGAAAGTTTTTAACCCGCAGCGGCGGCGGCCCCAACGGTGTCCCGTTCGTGCTCTTCCACACCCTCCGTTCTCCTCTGTTTTCTCCTGGCGTTTTTTTAGGACAACTCACATGAGCTTATATTGATAATCAGGATTAGGCAAGGACACCCATTAGGAAGTTTGGGGCGTCCCTTTTCCAGATACAACAAAAATTCACCGTGCTAGCGAACTTTTGCGCAACGATGCATGTGCAGCATTGTTAGCTTCTGGTTTACATAACAAGGAAATTGAAACCACACTCCTGTTTGACGTCATGACAAATGCTCGCAAATACAAGAACGAGCACCTTCATTCGAACAATAATTGGAAATACATGAAGTGATCCTTTGGCAAAGTTTTGGAGGCAATTTAAAACAACTCATAGAATAAGTTGGGACTGCTTGAGCTAGATTTCAGTAGCACTCCTCTAGCAGAACAACTCATCTGTTTTCTCCCCAATCATTCACTGAGTTTCTGACTAGATCTCCCACATAATCAAAGACACCATCTAAAGACCTGCCTACAGACCATTAAAAAAAAAAGACCTGCATATAGAAGTGGGCAGTCCTAGAGCTCACCTAGTGCTTCAGTAGGGATGTCCAGTATGGAGTGGACTTTTTCTTTTTCAGAAACATCCGTGTTAGCACTGAAGAATACCGCTGATTTTTGTTTATTAACTAGCCGGCCGGACCCTTTATGATAATCAGCCAAAATACTAGCCACTCTTGTAGCACATATGTCCGTTGCTTCGGAAAAAATGAGACGGTCATCATCAAAGAGTAAATGTTTTTCTCCTGGCGTTGGCTGTGTACTGTATTGGAAGGCTCTGTTGGAGCGCACTTATTCTCGGTCGAGTTGAAACGTTATAACCGCGCCTGATCTCCATGCTACCAGGCCTGTACCATCAATTTTTTACTAAGTGAATGTCGCCGCACGTCCTCAATGAGGCTCTCCAATTAATAGGGTCTGACATGGTGTGACGGTGACTCTGGTTTGGTGCTCTCGACCTCGATCTTGGGGTGGATTGTGCAGTGCAGCGGTCTAAACATGACGAGGAAATGACACACTAAATGTGGCACAACGTTGGCTGACACATTGGTGCCCTCAACGTGCTACCCGTGACACGCTTCACTGTTGGTGATCTCAATAAATAGATATGTAGTCTTAGGAACCATGTTGACACATTTTGTCAATGTGGCGTCATGCATGTAGGCACAATGTACGGTCCAGATGGAGACCTGGTAACCCAAAAACCGAGCCCGAGCCCGTTCCTTGCTTGTTTGCGCAAGCTGCTGAGGCGTGGCGCAGAGAGAACTGCCCGTGGTAAGGATATTGTTGGAGCTGCTCGCTGGAGTATACGTCCCTCCTGCCGGGATAACGTGCTTGACGTGTTGGTGTGGCAGTCTCGCATTCCTCCCCATAGGAGCTACGTCGCGACATGCGATTAGGAAAGTGGTGAACGGCGAGAAGCGGGCTCGCAAGAGGTAGAGAGACATACACGGCCGATGAACATAGGCGGACAAGTGTTTAACTGGGTATTTGTACTCTACTACTAAGAAAACCTTATCGGTAACAAAAACTTATCTGAGGTCACTGATAAATCCGAGTTTTGGAAATATCAGAAAAACATTAAAATTCGATCTGAAAATGAATAAATTTTATATGATTTTTGTTGAAATTTGCACAAAAAATTAATTTTTTTTGAAATTTCGGCCGATAAAAGTATGGTATCGGGCTCCCTTGGTAAAGCCGATTTTCGAAAATATCCAAAAGTTATCGGCACTAATTTTTTACAGGCACTCTGTCTAATGATACTAAGGGATCATCACACGCTTCGTATGCCGCATACCACTCTCGAGAGTTGATCTTGTAGCTTATTCTGACGCAGTTGGGCTGGATGTTTGACTATTGGTTACTTTTGTATTTTATGGTGACAACTTTGTCACGTGGTCGTCCAAGCATCATTATGTCAGTATGTTTTCTTCACGCTCTAATGCTGACGCTGAGTATCGGTTTGTTGCTAATATTATAGCACAAACTTGTTGGCTATTTTCGTTACTTTAGAAGCTTGACATACCTATTGGTGCACTACTCTTACAACAATTTGTTGTTTGTGTTTATTCGGCTATATCTTTCCCGAATAACATCAACATACTTAACATATATCAAGATTGATTTGCACTTCATATATGTGAAGCGAGCAATTAGTACCATTGGAATTCTCCATGTGCCAACCACGTTAAGTACGTGAATATCTTGACCAAAAGATTGCCATCTTATGCTTTCACTAAGTTTCATTATAGTACCAATATCTATCAAGTAGCTCATTATTGGACATTCGATTATTTACAGTTCGATCGCTGTAGTGTTCGTGGGCCCTGCATCTGATTAAAGAACCCATTCTTGTTTCAATCCTGACGTGCTTCAATCTGTAGTTGGAGACCATTTGCGAACGGAAGAAATAATCTTTTAAGCGGCACGGTTCAACACAAGAATGAGGTTCGATTTTGATCCATGACAAGTATGGTTCGATTGCTGCAGTGGTTGATTCGATTTTCACATGCCACGGTTCGCTTTTTACGCACACTACGGGTGCATCTTTGGCCCTATTGTACGGGTGTTTCTGTAATCCGAGATGTGGTAGCTAGACCCGTATATACACTGTATGCATTTTTCAATTAAGGACTGTGTTTGGTTATTTGTTCCGCTATCAGACTGAAAAGAAAGTGAGGGTTCTTCATGAAAATTCTGCAGAGCTGGGCATTGCATCTCGCGTCATTGGATGTTACATGTACGGTCCAGATGGAGACCTAGTAACCCGGAACCAGGTCCGAGTCGGCTCCGCATCGCCCGTGTCTCTGGAAATAAATAGAGCCCGTCCCGTCCCCCTCCCTCGCCGCGAATCCTTTCTCGTTTGCTTGACCCGTCCACGCGCTCGCTTCCCTTCCGCCGCAAGCCTCCCGCGCCGCGATTCCGTCCACGCCGATCGCGCCGCCCCGATCCGATGGCGTCCGGCGGCGGTGCCCGGTGGCAGGACGAGGTGGAGCCGGACATGCGCCTCCGCGTGCGCCAGCGAATGTGCGTCGCCCTCCCTCCCTCTCTTTCCTCGTTCCCCTCGCCGATCAACTCGTTGCTCCGCGATTGCCGCTTTATTAGGGTCTAGCATCGGATCGATCCGTCCAGGCGCGCGACCCAAGGTTCCACTCTGGACCTGTCCATGACGCATTGCGACCGCGTGCTCAATTCACAGATTTGCTTTGTCTCGGCTTTTTTTTTTTTTTTTGAGGGCAATTGCTTTCCCTCTCTGAGATCGAACGGACGCGGCGGTGATCATAGGTTCTGCTTGTAACTACCTAGCTTGACTCAATTCTCACTAACGAGGGGTTAGTGCATTTATTTGGATTGATGAAAATTTTGTTTACTCTGCTATCATGCATACGTACAGTTTCAGTGTATTTTGGGGAACGATGATAATTTCGGTCGTCACCAAACATTCTTACAAGGAGTTAAACTTGGTTTGAATAGGATCAGATAGTCTCTTAGCTTGATAGATTCCCCCCCCCCCCCCCCCCCCCCACCCCCCCCCCCCCCCCCCCCCCCCCCCCCCCCCACACAGTGATTATCCATTGCGAGATGCGTGCTTGTTCAATCACGGGGGCTGGATTCAGGGAAATGTACATTGAGCTACAGTCGACTTCTGTTTGCTGCGTGCACCTTGCATTCGGGAATTTCAGTGATTATTTGTTTTCATGGATTCTTAGTTCGCGCGTTTCAATTATCAATTGTTGGCACAGGTACGTTGAGTTCTTTTAATATTGTTTTCTTTCCGTGTTCAGACTGACGAAACTTGCCCAAAAGGGCAGACCTGATCAGCTCGAGAAAATCCATTCAGCGGCTGCCGATATAGAGAATGGCGCATTCAGTATGGCCTCAAGCAGGGTGCGTCACAAACTTTCTATTTGTTTTACCAATCTGTTGTTATCATATATATGCCACGGAAGGACACAATGTGATTCTGATGATTGACTCTTCTGTAAAAGAAGAAATGGTAGGGAGATGGGAATATGAAGTCCACTGCAAATACTGTAGTTAGCGTTTTATCTATTCATAGTCTTGTTTTGACGTTCTAATTTATTTATCTTTGTCTCTCAGGGAGACTACCTCAGGAGCATATCTTTGAAAATGGGAATTTTTGACCGGAATGCACAACGAGCATGGCAGGCTGCTGCTGGCCACAAGCAACAGACACAGATGGTACACCAAATGCAATTGGGTAATCCAGTTCAAGCTACCCAGGGAGGCAATTATTTGCCTAACCCAACGCTTCAAACAGTGTCGATGATGTCCAGCCCCTTACGGCCTCCTCCTCATCAGCTGCTAAATCAGCGCAGGGCTGGCCCAAACACTCGGATCAATCATAAGCATGGACCCTCTGATGTGATGCCAATGCTGAATCAGAATTTTAACTCGCAGCCTGCAACATTTGCTCCAGTGGCACTGGGCGTCCAGTCTGGTCAGCAGATCATGCCACCAAGACCTATGCAAAGTCAGAACCAACACCCAGCCGTGCAGTTTCAGCGCACAAGCTTTGCTAGTTGCTACCCGACGAGGGTGGCACAGCTGCAAGGGCAGCCAGTTGTACAACCAAACGCACAGCAAAATCACCTCCCGGAACAAAATGCCAGCAGCATCTCTGCCGTTATGCAGCAGCCCAGGCACTTGCTAAGGAATAATCATCATGGTCTTGTGGTCAACCAGCAGAATATTAACTCACAGCGCCACCAAATGGGTGGAACTAATGTGGACAAGTTGAACGTTGGTTACCCTGGAGGAGTAAACAATCAACAGAATATTGGGTGGACACGCGAACAAGAGGCGCTGAAGAATCAGGCTAACCTAGAGTCTCAACTGATAACTCAAGCCTCGGGGCAGGTTACCTTCAATCAGCGAAGCAATGTGCACTGTCCAATCCCACAAACTATAGGTATTTTTTCTTTCTGACTTTCGTTTCTTGATCTATGAATCCCACAATACCTGTCTCCAAGTTTCTTTTCCTATCATTACTCTGCTCAATGCTTTATGTCGTCTGTTATCCTCAGAAACAATGAACGGTTCTGAAGCAGTTGACTGGAGGGAGGAGATGTTTCAGAAGGTGAGAATTCTCTATTTACATCTCAATCAATTTTATGTTTTATATTTTTTCATTTTTTTTCTCGAATACGCATACTTTTTGAAGTTGTTATTCGAGTTTTCTTGTATAATCCAATGGAACAATAACTTATTGTTGATGGTCTTATTGCTTTTGATGTTAATCTCTATAAATATAGTGGATGCTATTTTCTAGTTGTCGTCTCTAAATGCATAAGCATTCCTAGCTGAGTCACATTGATGATACGATCAAGAGTCAAATTGTTATATTAGAGTTGAGGATTATCAAAATATTCTAATGAAGACAACTACCCTCTTAATTGCAGATCCAGACATTGAAGGCTTCTTGCTTTTCGGAGCTCATGGAACTCAACCGGATACTTACTATTCCAAAAATAAGAAAGGTCTCTGTCCTTTACCCTTTAGGAGCTTGTTCTCAATCTGAATTAATTGATATTCCAAAATATCTCTATTTCTTACACTCGTTCCTTCCATCACTGTACAGGAACAACTCCAGTCACTCCCAAAAAATAAAGCTGAGGCTTACAACTATAAATCATATTTAAAAAACAATGTCACTGCTGTATTGAACCTCTTACGGTGCCAGAAAGGCGAAATTTCTGAGACCCACAGAGTGCAGTTCCCTAACTATGAGAGTACAATTCATAAGCTGCTTGATTGCCACCGGAAAATAAAAGCTCATGATGAAGGTTCTAGAGTTGAACAAGGATCTCTGGATCGACATGGAAAGCCTCAAACCATTGATCTCACTGGTGATACAGCTCCATTCAATGGTGGTATAAGGTTGGTAAAAAAAAAACTTGTAATCAGTTTTTAAGAGTTTAATTACGCTTCTCTTTCCAGCGCACACAACAATAACTTATTTCGTATGATACCAAAACAAGTGTTTCTTCATACTTTGGTAGTTTCCTGTTAATTTTCTATACTAAATGAATAAAGTGATGAAATTTTCCAAGCTATTAAGAAGAAAAATGGGCATAACACCTTAGCAATCTTTTCTGCAGAAATCAGCCAAAGCAACCTGCAGACACAAGCATTTCCCAAATCAGGCAAACTGTTGTTACTACAACACCACCAACTGAACAGAAAACTCGTAGCAGCGACCCACTAGGAGTAAGTTTCTCAATCAAACCACCTGCCGGATTGCAGTCTTCACCAACAAATGATGTTATGGTGTACTCTACACCATCACCTATTTCCATGTCGGGGGTTGTACAAGTTGCTTCACCCAATGGTCCGTCGAACATCATATTACAATCATCGATTGCCAAACCTGGGGTTGTAATAGCAGATTCACCCTGTGCATCAAAGTACCCTTTGGCACCAACTATCGAGAAGTCAGGGGGAGTAGCTGGTTCACCTTGTTCATCTGTGAAGTCCACATTACAATTAAATGTTGCAAAGTCAGTTGTGGAACCAGTAGCTTCACCATGTGATTCGGTGAAGTCCACAGCAGCGAAGGACATCAACAACTGCCACCAGGTCACTCCCTCTAAACTGATGGAACCAACCTCACCGGGTCAGGCACAGGCAGCAGCCAGTCAAACAAAGGATGAGGTACACGGCGGGGCTAAGACACCGGTGGCGAAGAAGCCCATTGACCGTCTACTTGATGCTGTAAGTATTAAAGATTGCTCATCTGAGTAATACTTTCATGCTATTGTGGGAACAACTGTGCTGAAGCTTTTGTGCTTTGTCACTTATTTACAGGTGCGTGCTTCATCGCCTTCAGTGCTTCGTAGTTCAGTTAATTTCATCAAGTTGGCACTCATTGAAATGGATTCAGTACCATTTCCACCTTGGAGTGGATCGAATAACAATTTGAAGCGCACTTATGATATTACATCGTCGTATTCTGAATCTCGACCACTTGGCGGCATTGATGACAGTCCCATAGCGTATGAATGGGACGAATTGGCATATAGCTGGGAACACGGCTCTAAGAGGCAGAAAATACAGGTAGAAATACCTGTAACTATTTCCTGAAATTACCAGTACAGTGCTACCTGATGTTCTGGACCATGACTGTCCAAACTGTCGTTGAAACCTGTAATTGCAGAATGCCAAGGAGGCTCTGTTGGGTGAGATCAAAGATATCATTAGAACACAGACTGATACCAGGATCTGCGTCATCGGGGACAACACAGCAGACGGGATCACCTCATACAATAGCTGGACCCTTATCAAACTCTCGTGCACCTCAGGGTCCTTAGGGCCAAACCTGAAATCACTTCTAATCTCTGGAATGCAGCCACTTGTGATGTCCGTGACATTATTGGTTCCTGCGGATTATCCAGCGAGCTCGCCGACTATCATCAACAACGAAGGAGATGAACAGCTAATGTGAGTTCGTTTACACATGCCTATTCGTCAATCAGCCAGTCTCGGCCTATTCGTTGAAACCACGGCTGTGTCCCCTGTAGGAAAAAGTGCGGTAGCATCTCAGAGGAGTTGGATGCGGCCTTCAGGCGCTCCCTCCGCGTTCTCCCGGATCCCAGGTCGTTGAAGGAGACAGCCAGTGCGTGGGAGGCCTGCGTGCGGCGGGTCGTCACAGAGTTTGCGCACCAGCACGCGGGAGGGTCGCTGGGCTAAAGGCTCGGTCCGTGGGAGAGTTGCGTCGGCGCATGACAAACAAGAGAACGCAGGCGCAGTTGAGTGACATGATACTCTGTGGATATACATGTTTATATAACTATATACTGTATATATCAATTGAAAGCAGGTGACTAGAGAAGAACAAGAATGGTTATGATCTGGGTATGCAGTCGCGGACTGTGACAACCTGTAATGTAGGATATAATTGTTGAGATTATGGGCTTTTAGCCCATAATAATAATCAATTAGTCTAGGCCCATAATTAGTGCATTAATGGTTTAGTCCCACATGGGATTCCTACCATAATTAGACTCGACTTATTAGATGGATTTCCGGTTGATCCCCTAGAGAAGTTGAGAGAGGCTAGTGGTGAACCACGCGCGCGCGCCGCCGCCGCCGCCGCCGAGCCGAGGCGTGGCGTGGCGTGGCGTGGCGTGGCGGGCGCGTCGCGTCCGTCCGTCCGTCTTGGACTTTTTGGTATATTGGAACGGCGCGTTCAGATGCACCGGCGCCTTTACGTTCGAATGGGTCGCGCCCGTTCGTACGGTGTGAAGGCATCGCGTCTGTTCGTACGGTGTGAATGCGTCGCACCTGTTCGTAGACGGGCGTCCATTCGCGAAGGAGTCGCGTCTGTTCCGTTCCTATATATAGAAGCCTTCCCGGGAACGATCAATATTCGATCATTCGTTCCGCTCACCACTCGCGCACGCATCGATCTTCTGCTCGCTGTTGCCAACAAAGAAGACATCTCCGTCCCGGACTGAGCAGGCCTCCGAAGCCCCGTTCCGCAAGAGACATCTGCCGGGTGTGCGAGCGATCAGGTTTTTGGGGAGCGACATCGCGACTGCTCGTTCGACTCCCTGATCGGCGTTCTGCACTGCTTCAACGTCGTCCTGCATCAACTTTGATCGACTACATCGAACAACTCAAGAACAATGGTTCTTGGGAATGGATCTTCCAGCGCCTCCAGCGCAGGATCTTCCGCTGGGTACGTTCTTGTCTTTCTGATCAATTTGTTCATCGTTTTTATCACCTTATTGAGGAATTTATGGATTAAATTAAGTAGGAAAATGCCTAATTTCTTAACAATCCAAAAACCTGATATTAGGCAATTTTCTGTTAGCGGTTTTGCTGCTGCACTGAAACCAAATGCTTTTGATGGGTCATCCTATAAGGGATGGCGTGCTCAGATGGTCCTGTGGCTTACAGCAATGAACTGCTATCACGCCGCGAACGGAAAGCCAGAACAGTTCACTCCAGAGGAGGAGGAACGGTTCAATATGGCTGATAATCTGTTCAGAGGCGCCGTGATTAGCGCTCTTGCTGATAAGTATAAGGATTCATATATCACGTGCACCTCTGCGAAAGAATTATGGGATGCTCTGGACGCTAAGTTCGGTGTTTCTGATGCCGGTAGTGAACTGTATATCATGGAGCAGCTTTTTGACTACAAGATGGTTGAGAACCGTTCTGTAGTTGAACAAGCTCATGAGATTCAGGCTCTGGCAAAAGAACTCGAACCGTTTCCATGTGTGTTGCCTGACAAGTTTGTGGCTGGCGGTATTATCGCTAAGTTGCCACCTACTTGGAGGGATTTTGCTACCCAACTGAAACATAAGAGACAGGAGTTTAGCGTGTCTGAACTCATTGGGACTCTTGATGTTGAGGAAAGGGCGAAAGCAAAAGACACACGTGGAAAGAGCGTAGGAGAACCTTCTAGTGCCAATATGGTGCGAAAGGTTACCTCATCAAAGAAGAAGAAGAAGGGGGCTGAGAAGCCTAAGCAAACAACCACTTTTAAGAAGAAAAAGAAAGACAGTGGCTGCTTTGTTTGCGGGAGCACTGAGCATTGGGCAAGTGCGTGCCCAGACCGCAAAGTTAAGCAGGAGAAGAAATCTGCAAACGTGGTCATTAGCGAGACTGGAGGGACTCCTGGGTACGGTAATCCAACACCCATTGTCCTTTCTGTCTGTCAAACACCTGAGTGGTGGATTGACACTGGGGCTAATGTACATGTGTGTGCTGATATCTCTTTGTTTTCTTCTTATCAGGCCGGAGTGACAGGAGACTTGTTGATGGGAAATGGGTCACATGCTCGTGTTCTTGGTGTTGGTACGGTCATTCTGAAGTTTACTTCGGGAAAGACGGTACTATTGAAGCACGTGCAGCATGTCCCCTCAATCAAAAGAAATCTTGTTAGTGGCTCTCAATTGTGTCGAGATGGTTATAAAATAGTTCTTGAGTCTAATAAATGTATACTTTCTAAGTATGGAACATTTGTTGGAAAAGGCTATGATTGCGGAGGCTTGTTCCGCTTTTCTTTACTTGACATTGGTTGTAATAAGGTTGTGAATAATATTCTTACTTCGAATGAGTCGAATGTTTGGCATTCACGACTTTGTCACATTAATTTTGGTTGTATGACGCGGCTAGCAAAACTGAATTTAATCCCGAAATTTGACATGGTCAAAAGTTCTAAGTGCCATGCTTGCGTGCAATCTAAGCAACCTCGCAAGCCTCACAAGGCTGCGGAGGCGAGGAACTTAGAGGCATTAGAACTTGTTCATTCCGATCTATGCGAGATGAATGGCGAATTGACTAGAGGTGATAAAAGATACTTCATGACTCTCATAGATGATTGTACTAGATATTGCTATGTGTATCTGCTGAAATCCAAAGATGAAGCTTTGCATTACTTTAAAATCTATAAAGCTGAAGTAGAAAACCAACTAGAGAGGAAGATTAAACGTTTAAGGTCTGACCGTGGTGGAGAATACTTTTCTAATGATTTTTCTGAATTCTGCGTGGAACATGGTATTATTCATGAGAGGACACCGCCTTACTCACCTCAATCCAATGGGATTGCTGAGAGAAAGAACCGAACTCTAACTGATTTGGTTAACGCCATGTTAGAGACAGCGGGCCTTTCTAAGGAATGGTGGGGTGAGGCGATCTTGACAGCATGTCATGTCCTGAATAGAGTTCCCACAAAGGATAAAGAAATTACACCATTCGAGGAATGGCATAAGAAAAGATTAAATCTCTCATATTTGCGTACTTGGGGTTGTTTGGCCATGGTGAATGTGCCAATCAATAAGAAACGCAAACTTGGACCTAAAACTGTTGATTGTATCTTCCTGGGTTATGCTATGAACAGCGTGGGGTATAGATTTTTAGTAGTAAAATCTGGAGTACCTGACATGGTGGTCGGTACGATTTTAGAGTCCAGAGATGCTACATTCTTTGAGAGTGAATTTCCTTTCAAAAATACACCTAGCACATCTAATCATGAGTTTACATTACCCCATGAGCATTTCATTCCGATAACACAAAATGAGGAACCCCCTGTGCAAATTCCTGAGGAGGACAACAATCTAGTCACCCGTAAGGGTAAGAGACAGAGGACTGCAAAGTCTTTTGGAAATGACTTTATTGTATACCTCGTGGATGACACTCCCAGAACCATTGAAGAGGCACTTTCATCTCCCGATGCTGACCTTTAGAAGGAAGCAATAAGGAGTGAAATGGATTCAATCATGTCTAATGGTACTTGGGAGTTGGTCGAGCGTCCTTACGGGTGCAAACCCATAGGATGCAAATGGGTGTTCAAGAAAAAGCTTAGGCCTGATGGTACGATTGAGAGGTACAAGGCAAGGCTTGTGGTAAAGGGATATTCACAAAAAGAGGGTGAAGATTATTTCGACACCTACTCACCTGTTGCTCGTTTGACCACGATTCGAGTATTACTTTCCCTGGCAGCCTCACATGGTCTTCTCGTCCATCAGATGGACGTTAAGACAGCTTTCCTTTATGGAGAGTTAGACGAGGAGATCTATATGGATCAGCCTGATGGGTTTGTGATAGAAGGTCAAAAGAGCTTAGTGTGTAAATTGTTGAAATCCCTGTATGGCCTCAAACAAGCTCCTAGGCAATGGCACGAGAAGTTCGAAAGGACTCTGATATCGGCTGGCTTTGTTGTGAACGAAGCCGACAAATGTGTATATTATCGGTATGGTGGGGATGAAGGAGTCATCCTGTGTCTATATGTCGATGACATACTGATCTTTGGGACCAATCTTAATGTGATTAAGGAGGTCAAGGACTTTCTGTCCAACAACTTTGAGATGAAGGATTTGGGAGTAGCAGATGTTATTCTTAACATCAAGCTACAAAGAGAAGGCAATGGTGGGATTACTCTCTTGCAATCTCACTACGTGGAGAAGATCTTGAGTCGCTTTGGGTATAGCGATTGTCAATCTGCTCCCACGCCTTATGATCCTAGCGTGCTATTACGGAAGAACCAAAGAATAGCAAGGGATCAGTTGAGATATTCCCAAATCATTGGTTCGCTTATGTACCTTGCTAGTGCTACGAGGCCTGATATCTCATTTGCTGTGAGCAAGTTGAGCCGGTTTGTGTCGAAACCGGGAGATGATCACTGGCGAGCTCTTGAGAGAGTAATGCGCTATCTTAAAGGTACAATGAGCTATGGCATTCACTATTCTGGGTACCCTAAAGTACTTGAGGGATATTGTGATGCAAATTGGATATCTGATGTTGATGAGATGTACGCCACAAGTGGATATGTGTTCCTACTTGGAGGTGGCGCTGTTTCCTGGAAGTCTTGCAAGCAGACCATCTTAACGAGGTCAACTATGGAAGCAGAACTAACAGCATTGGATACAGCCGGCTTAGAGGCCGAGTGGCTTCGTGATTTCCTTATGGATTTACCGGTGGGTGACAAACCAATACCGTCTATCTCCATGAACTGTGACAATCAAACTGTGATAGTCAAAGTGAACAGTTCAAAGGATAACATGAAGGCCACAAGGCATGTGAAACGGCGAATAAAATCTGTCAGAAAACTGAGAAACTCCGGAGTTATTTCGTTGGACTATGTACATACGTCCAAGAATCTGGCAGATCAATTTACCAAGGGACTATCACGTAATGTGATACATAGTGCATCGAGTGAGATGGGCTTGAGACCCACTTGATAAGCTGTCATAGTGGTAACCTGTTCTATGCGATCGGAGATCCCGTGAAGTAGAATGGTGCAACAAGCTAGTGACAACTTGAGAGGAAAGACCCTTGACTGGTCTATCTCAGATGTACTTCTTTCCTAGAAAACTGTATGGAAGGCTGGTTTATTAAACTTAATGTGTTCCGAGTGGCTTATGGGAAGCAAAGATATCGTCCTACAGGATATCTTTAAGGAATACACCTATATGAGTTCGACTGCTAGTCACAGTCTATGAGATGGTGGGGATCTCTAGATACTCATGAATGGGCCAGAAGTATGACTTATATGCTTCAAAACAGAGGGGATGCTTGTGGCAACCTAGTATCGGTAAAGGACTTAGGTGAAACCTCTTTCGCACAAAACTGACAATTCAAGGCTTAGTCCATTGCTCAGTTGTGAATAAGGCGTAACTTTTGTTCTAGATGGAAGTTCAACTTAACAGTCTCCATCGAAACACCGGTATATCAAACGAAAGGAAGATATTTTGTGTGCAGTCATTATGAGCTCTAGACTTGGTGGGGATTGTTGAGATTATGGGCTTTTAGCCCATAATAATAATCAATTAGTCTAGGCCCATAATTAGTGCATTAATGGTTTAGTCCCACATGGGATTCCTACCATAATTAGACTCGACTTATTAGATGGATTTCCGGTTGATCCCCTAGAGAAGTTGAGAGAGGCTAGTGGTGAACCACGCGCGCGCGCGCGCCGCCGCCGCCGCCGCCGAGCCGAGCCGTGCCGTGGCGTGGCGTGGCTGGCTGGCTGGCTGGCTGGCTGGCGGGCGAGGCGTGGCGTGGCGTGGCGGGCGGGCGCGGCGCGTCGCGTCCGTCCGTCCGTCTTGGACTTTTTGGTATATTGGAACGGCGCGTTCAGATGCACCGGCGCCTTTACGTTCGAATGGGTCGCGCCCGTTCGTACGGTGTGAAGGCGTCGCGTCTGTTCGTACGGTGTGAATGCGTCGCACCTGTTCGTAGACGGGCGTCCTTTCGCGAAGGAGTCGCGTCTGTTCCGTTCCTATATATAGAAGCCTTCCCGGGAACGATCAATATTCGATCATTCGTTCCGCTCACCACTCGCGCACGCATCGATCTTCTGCTCGCTGTTGCCAACAAAGAAGACATCTCCGTCCCGGACTGAGCAGGCCTCCGAAGCCCCGTTCCGCAAGAGACATCTGCCGGGTGTGCGGGCGATCAGGTTTTTAGGGAGCGACATCGCGACTGCTCGTTCGACTCCCTGATCGGCGTTCTGCACTGCTTCAACGTCGTCCTGCATCAACTTTGATCGACTACATCGAACAACTCAAGAACAATGGTTCTTGGGAATGGATCTTCCAGCGCCTCCAGCGCAGGATCTTCCGCTGGGTACGTTCTTGTCTTTCTGATCAATTTGTTCATCGTTTTTATCACCTTATTGAGGAATTTATGGATTAAATTAAGTAGGAAAATGCCTAATTTCTTAACAATAATTGTTGGTTCGTCAGCAGCAAAATGTGCCCGAATGGTTTAGGATGTACAGTTGTCTATGACAGACCAATAAATTAGCGTGGAACAAGTTTTATATACTCCCTTCGGTTTTAAATTGTTGACATCGTTGACTTTTTGAGTTACGTTTGACCGTTCATCTTATTCAAAATATTAGTTTAAATATGCAAAATTATAAGTTATATTTCAATTTTCTCTA
The DNA here is from genome assembly GCA_012490785.1 of Eragrostis nindensis. Taxonomy (NCBI): domain Eukaryota; kingdom Viridiplantae; phylum Streptophyta; class Magnoliopsida; order Poales; family Poaceae; genus Eragrostis; species Eragrostis nindensis. The sequence goes on along the minus strand of JAAXCT010000359.1, from coordinate 402,972 downwards.
GTGATGAAACTAATTACAACAAAATCTATGATAATTTTTAGAATATTTTGAATAAGACCAAAAATCAAAATGTATCATCAATTACATATTAATTAGGTCCCTAAACTAATCAAATGTATCATCTAATAAGTCAAAACTACCAAAATGCCCTTTAATTTATTTTGTTTTTGAGGAAACGAAATACCCTCTAATTGATCCAATCAAATTGGAGACTGTCATAAACAAAATCAGTCACATGCAACACAAAATCTCTTACAACTCTAGATTATATTTTGTTATAAAGCTAAGAGAAATAGAACCGTGAAAGTTAGTAAACATGAAAGCACTTGTTCATAACACGAATATACGGCCAAACTTAAGCATTTGTTCACAGTTATAGCAATTTACAACATAGTTAAGTGTACGGGCTGTTTGGACGCCTGCCACACCTCGCCACGCAAACTTTAGGCGGCGGCGAAGATTGTGGCGAAGTTTTCCTGCGCCACAATGGTGGCGAGCTTTTCTACTGCAAAAGACTGTGGCAGCCGAACCTTTCTCACCAGCCAAGCAGTGCCTAATGTTTGCTGTGTTCACCGAACCTTTGGCGTGGCGTTCGGTGGCGGGAAGCAAACAGCCCCTTACTACTGACGTCAGCGGCTCATTACTACTGTAAAAAAATAGCAGTGGCACGTTGATGGCGTCAATAAGCCCATCACTGCAGTTGCGTCTTCGGTGACGAGTAACGCTGACATCGTCTAGTCCGTCATTGCTTTATGATCTAGGTACGGTAGCATTGCTGACATCACCACGCTCGCCATTGCTGCCTCTTATAGTACTCCGCGTCGAGCCTGCAGTGATGGATGGAGCTGTGCCCGCTACTGCTATTTGTGACCCTTCGTTACTACATGCTTCATTTCTACTAGTTCTATTTGGTCATTTATTTTAATCCTTACATGGCCTCCGTTTGTGAACTCAGTTATCCACTAAAACTATTTATCGAAGAAACCTTTTATTCAAATAGTTTGCTGTATAAACTGCCATATGATTTTGGCACACTTTTTCGAAATCTGTCTTCAACATAACCCCATTTTGCTGTAAAAATGCCGTTTGTGTTAGACTGATAATCTTTTGTGTTACATTGGAAATTCTATTTGTAGCAACTTTGGTAATTTTTTTGAAACTCACATTACATGTATTATATATTTTTTATTTATTTATGGAAAAAAGCAATTACCTCAAAGCAACCGGGCCCGGCCCGGTCGGTGGCACCACGGACGCGGCTGGCGGTATAAATACCCGCTGGTTTCGAGAGCCGGCTCACCTGCTTCCCCTTCCCATCCCACATCACTCGCTTCCGCTTCTTCGGTTGCTTCGCCTCCAGTCATGCCGGACGGCGGCGGAGGCCCGCTCCCGTGGCGGGAGCGCCTCGAGCCGGGCCTGCGCCCCCGCGTGTTGGACAAGATGTACGTGCCCCGCTCCGCTCCCCTTCTTCCCTCCTATCTATCCCCTTCGCTTGATTTTGTTCGGGGTTTCGGTTCGCTCCTGTGCCGGCGGCCGTAGGGCCGGTGGGGTTGGGGCTCAGACCGCCGCCGTTCGTCGATTTTTATCTTGTTTTGGGTGCGCGCGTGCAAGAGGCCGGGGTTTGCTCCCCTCCTGCCCGGCTGCTCCTGATATTGAGGTTTCAAAGTTCAGATTTTTCTGCTTCGTTTGATGGAACTCTCGGTTTGCTGTTCGCTCGCGCATGTGGCCCCAATCGGTTGCTTCGATTTATTGTGCTTCTCCGGAATCGGCGATTGATATATTGGATTTGATGTAGTTATTCGGCGTGCAGCTAAGCAGACTAGCTAGATGGGTTCGTCGGAATTGACAGTTCGTAAAGCGTGGGGTTTGGTTAGTTCCTCCTTGGAGGAGATGATTACTTAGCGGTTAATTTGGCTTCATAATGTTGTGGCGCTCGAAGTCTAGCTTAACACATTCCCATTTCATTCGGATTGTAAACTGCTTCATCAGCTGTAGTGATGCATTATTGTTCCGTCTTCAGTAAAATGGGCATTTCGGTTATTTTTAGCAGGCTTTGTCTGTCTGAAGATTATCTAGGTTGTTGGTAATAAGAGAGACAAATGAGTTCAACTTGCCTGTACATGTAGATTTTTTATGCCTACAGATTGATGTGCCTCACATTTTCCAACTGTGTTGTATGTACCAGAGTGGGGAATTTGGTGAAAGCTTCTGAGGGAAAGTCCATCCCTTTACATGAGCTTAAAAGGGCAGCTTCCTCTTTTGAGCAGAAGATGTTCAAGGAGGCCAACAGTAAGGTGTGTTTCTTATAAAAAGACTGTTCTTTCCGCTAATCGATTAGTTAGTATCAATCACACCTGGGTTCTGCATTTTGGTTCCAGTTTAGGATAAGACTTCAATTTCTTGTTATTCATTGATTTACATACTCATGTGCTTGTAATTAACTAATGAGTTCTGGAAAGCGATGCTAATGCAGCTGAAAGAAACACCTGCAGTTACTTGTTTTCTTCATCTGGTTCCAGTGTGATCACTCCTATCCCATTGCCTGTGTTTAATGTACTTTGGGACTTTTTCCAGGATGATTACCGAAGGAAAATATCTCACAAGTTGGTCAGTCTGGATCAAAAACGGTATCCAATACGGCATGGTGCCTCAGGACGTCAGCAACCAAGACAGATGGGATGCCAAATGCAGCTGGTTAGTACAGTCCAAGCATTCCAGGGACGCCATTCTCCGTATACTGCTATTTCACATGTGGCGCCGATGACGCCCAGTCATGGAACGTCTTCTCAGTTGCAAAACCTGCCTTTAACACCTCCCGGTTATTGTCCTCTATCTAGCCAACACATGGCTTATCCTCCAGCACCAAACATGCACATAAAGGTTAAGAAAGGACAGGCAGGTGTTTGTACAAAGTTGAACCAGGTTCTTAACTCTCCGCCTGCATCAGTCACTCCACTGAGACCAAATATTCAGCCCGGTCAGCTGATGATGCAATCAGTGGAAATTCAGAACCTAAACCAACTTCCTAGCGTGCAACTGAAGCCCACAAACTTTTCAAGATGCAACCCAACAAGCATTGTACTGCCATGGGGACAGCCTATTCAAGCAAATGTGCAGCAACATGCTAGCGGAACTGGAATGGTTCCACAACAGCAGTTAGAGATGAATCAGAAAAGTTGGGACGTCAACCAATATCAGATGGACAGGCAAGGGTACCAAATGTTGTTAGCTCAACAGACCAATGCCACCAAGATGCAGGCTGATCATCCTGGAGGATGGAACTATCAACAAGGGCTGACTTTCGGTTCGCCATTGGCAACATATAATCAGGAGGGAGTCAAGGAAAGTAGCAAATTGGAAGCTCATCATTTGGCTGTACCTCAGCATGTGGTTACTGTTGGTCAGCAAAGCAGTTTGCTCTGTATGATCCCTGAAACTTTATGTCAGTCCCTTTCGATTAGCTTATTTAAAACAGTGAAATGTGCATGCTACAATCCTAGGTTACACTTTTTTTTGTTCATCATACATTGTTTATCATTTTCAGCACCAATGGGAAATGCTGGAGAAGTTGACTGGAGAGAGGAAATGTTTCGGCAGGTGGGATACACTTTTATCAACATATCATATGCAAGTTCTTTGAGGTTATCATATTGAGCTTCTTTGAGGTTATCCTATGAAGTTCTTATCCTTCTAACCTTTGTCAGTCATGCACATCAATGTCTGTGAAGTGTAAAGTTGTCTCATATATTTGAGATTGTTCCTATCATATTGATCATGTGTCAAATCCGCATATGGCAATTGTTACTATCATGGCTTATGTATCGATATAGTGTTTAAATATGAAGAAACACATATATTCATATTGCCACATGTTATTTCCTTGGATTGCAGATCAAACAATTAAAAGATGCTTACCTCTTGGAGCTTGTTGAACTTGACCAAGCGGTTGTTGTTCCACCAATGTCGAAGGTCTGCTAGCATTCTCTGATTAAAACTTTGTCCATCCATGATCCGAATTTTTGTCTATTGATATGTTTAATGCATCTTGATCTCTTACAGCATTCGTTTGTTCCATCACTGTACAGAAACAGTTCGAGTCATTACCCAACAACAAAGCTGAAAAATACAGATACAAAGCAAGTTTGAAGAAGAGGACCAGCAGCATGGTGAAGTTTTTGCAGTTCCAGAAAAGCAACATCCCCGATAACTTAAGGGGGCAGCTTCCCATGTTTATAAAGGCAATGCAGGATTTGCTAGGTTTCTATAGGAGATGTAAAGGTCTAAAAGCAGAGGTGAATATGGAATGTTCATCTAAAATTTGTCGTAAGAAACCTCAAATTATCAATCTTACTGGTGATTCAGCTCCATCCAGTGGGGGCACAAGGTACAAAGTACTACTTGCCTTTTAAAATTTCAAACAGGCTAACGTAAAAATTCAGGTAGCTGAAGGTGTGTGATCATGAGCCAGAATAAATATGAAAAAAAAAACATACTAATGATGTTTTGAGCTCGTTGCTATAGTACCTTCTCATGTCAATTTATCCATTGAAAATTCTTTTCAAGGGAAACATTGAATGATCAACTTAATGATTCTTCCTGCCCTTTCATTTCCAGTTGTTAGAAGACTAATGTGAGAAATGCATTTTTTTTTTGCTGTTTTCCTGCAGCAAGCAGAAAACGCAGCAAGGGCAACCTGTAGATTTCCAGTTGAGGCAAAACGTTGCCACCAGAACACCAGCTGGCCCCCAGAAAAACCATAGCAACATCTTGCTAGGAGTAGTAAGCTCTGATATCCCTTTGGCAAGTAATATGATTCAGGATTGCTGCACGCCTTCACCGTTTACAGAGACATGCCCTATGAGTGTTTCTTCACCCTCTGCTTTGGCGAAGTCCACATTGCCAGCATCACCAGTTGCCAAGCCACGTGCTGTAATAGTTGCTTCACCCTCTGAGGTGATGAAGTCCACATTTCCATCACCAGTTGCCAAACCTGGCTTTGCTTCACCCTCAACTTCACTGAAGTCCACGTTGCCATCACCAATTGCCACGTCTGGGGTTATACAAGCTGCTTCACCCCTTGCTTCAGTAAAGTCTACATTGCCATCAAGCATTGCCAAATCTGGGGAACATGCTCCTTCACCATGTGCTTCGGTGAAATCAACATCGCGATCATCCCCAGCAGATTTAGTGGCTCTTCCAGTGACTTCGCCCTGTGCTTCGGTGCAGTCCACGTCATCAGAGAGCAGCATTTCTGCCTTCTCTCCGCACGACAAGGCTGCTTTTGTAGCAGAAAATGGTTCAAAACAGAACACTCCTTCAAAACACATGTTGCCAGCCTCACCACTTCAGTCACAGAAAGCAGATCATAGAACAGAGGATCAACATTGTGATGGAGCTGAAGCATGGGTGGTCAAGAAGCCTATGGAGCGCCTAATGGATGCAGTAAGCATGCAAGATTACTCATCACAATCACAGTTCGTGATTTTGCATGCTCTCTTTCTTAACACTTTAATTAACTTATCCATCTTCAGGTGCGATCTTCATCACTAGCTGCTCTTCACAGCTCAGTTAATTCTATGAGCTCCATTGTCAGCATGAGTGATCGGGTACCATTTGAGGAAATTTGTACAGTTCAACACTGGGCATTATTCTCAAAGCAGGGTGGATCTAACATTCCAAACAAAATGAAGCCCATGTTCGACAATACAACATTGTTTTCTGAATCATCTCCACTGGGCAGCATGGATAGCAGTGGCGTGGCAATTGAATGCAGTTCTTCAGAGGCTGAATCCAGTTTAGAACATGGTGTGAAGAGGCGGAAGACACAGGTAGCATCTGAGATTGTTGTTGCCCTCCTTTCCCATTTCTTGAGAAAAAAGTGCTCACTGTTTTCTGAACTTACCAATCTAGTGCTGCATGTTCTTTTTTTTACACAAATGTATATTATCCTAAACATATGGACAGTTTCAGTTCATTTGACCTTTTCATTGCAGAATGTTTGGAATGCTCTGCTACATGAGATTGAATCTGCAAACAGAATGCTGATTGATTCCGTTATCAGCATCGCTGATGACAACAAAACAGATGGGATATCCTCTTGCAGTGGAGGGACACTGATCAAGGTCTCCTATACTGCCACGTCACTCGCGCCAGACCTGAAATCGCTCTTTACAACATTCAGAACGGTATTCAGGCTTTCAGAAACCTTCTGCGTGTTATGACACATTGGCTAAGTTGCGTGGTATTCACTGATTCCCTAACCAATGCAGCCTATTGTCATGCCTGTGAAGATATCAATCCCTGCTGATTACCCAAGGAGCTCTCCGGTGCTTGTTAATGACACTGGAGGTGAGCAATTAAGGTGAGCTCAGCATGTTAATGCTTGATTGCTGGTAGCTAGTAGCTTTGTAATGTCCAGTGCCCTATGTATTTGGTCCGTTGCTGTGTTGCTGAGCTGTGGCTTGGTCACCTGCAGGAATCTGTTCGATGACATCTCAAGCACCGTGAAGGCTGCGTTCCAGCACGCCCTCGACGGACTCCCTGAGCCGAGGTCGGTGAGGGAGATGGCAAGTGTGTGGGAGTCATGCGTACAGCAGGCTGTCGTGGAGTTTGCGCAACGACTCGGGGGAGGGACGTTCAGCTCGAGGTATGGCCGGTGGGAGAGCTCCGGAGGTGCCTGAGAAATAGGTTTGTTTTGTTGTAGAACAGGAAATGTAGTATGTTGTAAATCGACATTGTGAATACATGAACTAGTGGGGAGAAGCATAGCTATCAGGGAGAAGAAAAACTGTTGGTCCCGTTTTATGGAAGCAAACATAAATCTGTACATACCTTGACTATCTTTTGTTAGTATAATGTTTCAGCAGGTGATTATGCTCTATTTTGCTTCTCAGTCAGTTTTTATATTTCGACATGAAAGCAAAGCTGTTGTTGATGGTCTTATTACTTTAGATGGTAGATCTCTCTAGATACAGTCGATGCTTAAAAGCACAAATATCACTAGCAGGATCACAGTGATGGTCTGTTCCTGATTCATATTGTTATTTTATAGAGTCGTCCAAAATATTTACACTGGCAATTTCGCTCTCAATCGTCCAAATATTCATATTGTCCTTTCCTTTTTAGCATATTTCTGCACATGTTTATTTACACTTTTATCACCATCACTGTACAGGAATGACTACAGTCACTGCCCAAGGGTAATGCTGAGACCAATGGTGGGAGCTTGCTCCTCTTGCTGAGACATACAACCAGGGCCGTACTAGAGATTACGAGGCCCATGTGCGAAACAAAAAATTGGGCCCTATATTTAAGGATAAAAATACGCAATTAAAGTTTTGACTTATATAATGTATTTCTTACAATGTAAAGATATACAGTAGGCATTCATGCAAACAGAATAAAGGGCGATTCTTTTTTACCAATATATGACTTATCTTCCACGAAAAAGTAGCATTCTTCTTGTATCCTTGGAAATGAATTCTTCAATTATATCTTCATATTTAACCTTGTCCAAAATATCATTCTCAAGTGCAATTGTCGCTAATCCATTGAGCCTTTCTTGTGTCATAGTACTACGCAAATATGACTTAAGCAGCTTCAATTTTGAAAAGCTCCGTTCTGCAGATGCTACAGTAACAGGAATAGTTAGCAAAATTCTGTATGCAATAAGGGCATTTGGAAAACATTCCATCTGTTTCGCAAACTTTAGAATAGCAACAGGGCTCATGTCTTCCCTAGGGATAAAATCTTGAAGTAACTTTAATTCCATATACAATTCTTTGCCATCAATATCATGGTGCTCGCCATTTTTTAGTGCAGCCTCAAGATGACGACAAGACAACAAACTCTTCTCATATCCCTTGTATTGTTCAAACTGCCTAGTAAGGGAAACAACAGCTTGATCCACAACCGGTAGAAAGTAATTGACTCTAATTGAATCCTCTACAGATTGCGCAACAGTAGATGGATCATCAGGGGTCTCATCAAATTCCTTTTTTTCCTTTTGATATTACGCTTGCTAGGAAATGTTGGTTCAATATCCATTTTCTGTGCAATTTCTTTTGCAGATTCCAATGCATTTGAGAAACCAGATTCTCTATACTTACTGAAGAATGAAATCAACCCTTTCACTTTCTCGATTGCAACATCAATAAGCATATCCTTTTCTTGTAACTGCTTGCTGACCAAATTAATAGCATATAATATTTCATACCAGATAATTATGGTGGTTTATTGAACTTCTTACAGCTCCGAAAATGCCAAATCACTGAACCTTTGAAGGGACAGATCTCCATGCTCTATGCTTCAAATACAATTCACAAGATACTTAATTTACGGCGAAAATAAAACTTCGCATCGAGGATTCATTACAGGGCATCGACTGCAGGATTGTCATCGGCTGCCTGAAACCATCAATCCCCCTGGCGATACAAACCTGTGCTCTGGTTGCAAAAGTTAGGTAGTAACTTGTAAATCCTTTTCTAAGAGTTTAAGTAACAATGGGAAATTTTATTGAATTATATTGTGTTTTCATATGAAAATGACCTCATTTCAAAAGGTGGCACTAGATAAATACCTAGGAGTCATTTTACGGATCTTTCTGTAGAGAAATTTTCCATTCCATACCGATCGAGGTACATTTCCCATAACGTGTGGTTCAATGCTAGTTCTTTCTGCTGTAATACCTAGCAGTCTTCTATGATGCGACCAGCAAAACCAGCCACCTGCAGATGCATTCGTTTCCCAAGCGAGGCAAATTGTTGCGATTACAACAGACCAGCTTGACCGTAAACTTGCAGCAGCCAATTGTACAGTATAATTGTCTACGTGCCGTTAGATAACCTGATTTTAGAATTAAAACCAAAATCATAATTACTGATGTTATTTCACTAAATATTACAATATATTTTGTGACAGATTATAGCTTCGTATAACTAATTTTCTTCTCAAGTTACACAAATGTTGCAACTTTCCTTCTCCTGTAAACTTTCTGAAGTAATGCAACTGACTTTTTAGCATGTTATTTCATCATGTAATACACTTGTGCATAACGAGCCAGCCGAAGTACTACAAGTTCAAAGTCCATAGATAAATCAGATTGTGATTTGAAGCCCATTATGGATCCTTGAGTTTCTAAAGGACCTTTGGAGAAATTTAATTCTAGTTAAACTTTAATATTAAGGATATGCGTGTTAAGAATGGAAGGCTAACACAAGAAGTAGGGAAAAGGTATGAAAGATGGAGAAATTTAGCAGCAAAATACATGGTAATTATTACCAATCACCAGTGGCAATGCAGGTAAATAAATGGTAATTGGAGGCAAAGTGGTATATGCTGGCAATGCAGGTAAATAAATGGTGTTTACACAAAAAAAAAGGTAAATAAATGATAATTGGGGGCAACGTGGTATGTGCGGGCGTTTTTTTTGGCCCAATCACTAGTGGCAGTGCGAGAAAATAAATTGTATCATGGGAGCAAAGTGGTACCCTTGAATGCGCAAGACAAAATCTCGGTCATTAATGCTAGATCCGACAATTGATGTTGTCTGGACGTAGGAATATGTCATTGTTTCTCAAGAAAATGAGGTGTACGACACATTAAATCAGGGGTTGTGTAGATTTGTTAACTACTCCCTCTGTCCAACAATATAGTGTTTATTTAGGAATTTTAGACAGATTAGTTGAGATGTCAAAAGTCTTTGTTGCCCCTATTCACATCAAATGCTTATTAATCCATACACAATACCCAAGCCGGCCACCTAGCTTCCGTATTAACTTTTTTTTTTTGCTCCCACCAATACTCATCAATCCATTCACAGGTTTCAAAACAGAATTTTAATGACAAGGACTCATTGTACTTCGTGACGTCGTGGGACGCACTTAAATAGGCACTATATTGTTGGACGGAGGGAGTACATGGCTTGCCGAACTTCCTACTGATGTTGTTTGAAGGCTTGTAAAAAACCCTTCACCTCTTCAGAAATCGTTTTTTTTTTCAAAAGCGTCATGAAATGCAGCTTCTAGTGATGCCCGAGATATTAGATTATCCAGCAAGCTTTCTTAGTGGACACGAGACCCTGTGGCGAGACCAGATGAGAGGGAGAACTATATTTTCCATTTCCAGACAGACCTATCTGTTTGATTTTCCGGTCTAGGTACTGTTAGTTTTTCAGGGAATACCACTCTTGCTATACCTCTCGGTCACGGAACATTCCATAGGATGCGACGATCACTGGGATTAAAGGATATGGAAAGCTAAGTGATCATCAGTCCATCATTGGCAACCTCTCAGTGAAATATGCCATTGTTTTCTCAAGAAATTGTTCAGCTGCATTTCAGAGATTGCTACGGCTGCTGTATATTTATTCATTTCTTTTCATAACTTTGAAATTTTTTCTTTTATTTTTTTTCATAAATGACTTGGGAGTGTGATTGGGTGCATCCGAGCACGTATAAAACCATTATATATTTTTCCCGTGGACATCGCTCATCATGAGGCTGCCAGAATGTCCATGCCTCAGGAAAAGGGGCGCCAGAAATCTTAGGATCAATCTATCAATTCACCTTTGGCTCCCCCACAAGGACTGCTACTGAGACTCCCACACCAGCAGCTGCCGCCCCCTTGTTCTTGTAGGCTCTATTCTCTACATATAATCACTCTAACTCACGTAATCCAGAGCTTCTCAATATGCTTAACAGACACTGAGGATGTTGATAATGGGACTTGACTAATATATTAATATGGGGACCATCTATAAATTCATATCTATGGTACCTCCCCTACAATGACTACTAGTGAGCCTCTACTTGTCAGCAGGTGTCGTCCACAGCCGTCTTTATTTGATATCTCCAAGATAGGAATGTGGGGATTTGCAAACGTATGTACTCAATCTTGATCATTGTTTCTGCTATCTACTTATCATCACTCCATCTACGGTTTTCTGGACAAATTCGTGGAGCAGTCGTGTTATTTTCTTTAATCTACATACAATTAAAGGCAATCGCTTTAATATAATTTTTACACAAGCGGTATGTCATTTGATATATATGCATTGCTAGTTAAGAAATGCGGTTCAATGCACAGATAAGTTTCTTGCGTAAAGCTTGCTGCCCGTTACAAAGTTTAATTGGAACGGCCCGAGACATTAATTTACTACTTTAATTTGAATACTACTGCATCCGTTTCAAATTAAGTGGCACCTTTGACTTTTGCACACGTCACTTTGACTACTTTATCGAATCAAAAGGAGCAGTGTTATCGGGTTCGCCATCAAAGATACCAGAACAGTATGACTAGATTTGTTAGACATTTAATGGTGAAAACACCCGTGAAAAAACCAGGAAGTATAGAAAATGGTGCTTATAAATCATTTTACAGCTTAGATAAAGGTTCTCGCAGAAGTTTCACATCTATGACGTACTCACTGCAAAAACAAGGCGACATGCAATGAAGCTTTGATTTGCTTGATGAAATAGAATTACCTTTATCTAAAAAACAATGAAGCTTGTTCTTCGGGTTAGTTGTGCTTTTTTTCAACCTGGATCCAACACTTTGTGGAACAATATGTATCCTCTGTATCATCACCCATTGCCAAGCCAGGTTTAGAAGTTATAGCATCCCGCCTCAAACAATGAGGGGTTTGCTTAACAGGATCGAGATCGGTAACACTTGACGAAGCAAGAGTCCAAAAGTACACACATATGAGCATAAATAAAATAGTACAAAGTGAAATTTTTGTTATTACAACTTTGGTTCATATTTGATTACATACAAGAATTTGAAAAGCGTAGCGGAAGCGATCGATATACAACTCGACATCATTACCCTAATATGAAGCATATTCAGCCCGTAAACATGCTTCATTCTCCTCTGACCAAAGATTACCTGCAACAAAGATTTAAACAACAAACCCTGAGCAACTAATACTCAGCAAGACTTACCCGTCAAAATGGTCTTCTAAGACCGATTCCGAGTATGCAGGGGGCTGACCGAAGGTATAGGAATAAATTGCATAAAAGTAGCACTAAGTGTTGGTCCTTCTTTCAAATTTTAGCCAAATTAAAAGGGTTCTTGCATAAACATATAGGTGAGCAACCTATACTAAGCAATACATGGTTGCAATACAATTGATTGAAGTATAAACAGCAAGTATAATCATCATGGTTCACTTCTTACTACGAGGTGACGCAGTGAACAAGTGGTACACAATAACCGCGAGGGACGGCGATTCGAATCGATTTACACCTGCAGGAGAAACCCGGATAACACGACGTACGCACACTCACAAGGAGTCACGCACGGCAACCTTACACAAGACACCATAAAGCCGGTCCGAGTGTCACCTCTCCCGGGTACATGTTCTCCACGCGATGCCCACGCCGGGCCATCCGTGGTTAGCCCGTGCACCCTCCCTTCTAGCACATATCCGCAACCACCATAACCATCTTCATCACCAGAAGAGAGGTGGGACTCCGTGCAACAATACAGTAATCGAGTTACGTCGGTTTACTAGTGCCCATATCACTAGCATGCATTCGGTACGTTCAAACTTGCTCAACCAGGACCACAACGAACGGTCCTCAACCGACACAGACGGGGCTACCGCACACAAGACTTCCATGTCCTGCTGCAAACCTACCAATCTCCGTCCGGTCTCCAGTTATCATCATCATGTGAGATAGCAACAAGAATAGTAATGCTCCCAAAAGAAACCTATAGCTCGCGAGTAGTGTTCCGCACCATTCGACTTCTACCGATGAAACCACATTAAGCATAGCATAAAGTAACGCGCGGCTGAACAACCAACCCATAGGAAAGCCTATAGATACATGCAACTAAGGTGTCATTCAACTCCTGAACACCTAATGCACATAACATGACTCGCATACATGTGAGAAAGCGAAAACATTTAAAAAAAGGGTTGAGATGCACCGGGGCTTGCCTTGGGCCTTAAGGTCCACACATTAGAATAAGTTAGCAGCAGCACCAAGTTCACCATGGCGATGATTTCCACCACTTCGGTTCCGGCATCGTTTCCTAAAAGGGATGCAATGCAAAGCAAGAATTAATGTGAAAGTTCATGGAACTTCCTTGATAAAAGAAATGCAATTGCATGGTGCTTATGAGGATGATATGCTCAGAATTGAATTATGGAGAATAAGTTACTTTTGTTTAATGTATTTTCTTTCATGAACCAAAGTGGATTTGTTGTATAAAACAATGTGAGTAGAAAAGCAACAACACGACATGCTAAGAATATGGCATCGTGCTGGCAAGTGAAGAAAGTGATTATCAAGCTAAAACTTAGCAGAGGGTGCTGAGGGTCATGTGAGTGGGAGGTTTTTCCTAGAAGAAAGTTAAACAATATGTAATTCATCTAGTGTTTAAGTGGTTAATTAACAATGTTATCGTTTCGAAATGTGTTAACATGGTTCTGGAAGAGATAAAAACACATGGATTGTTCTGTTCATAAACAGTGGCATGAGGAACATTGTAGCCAAAATTTAGCATTTTTCCATGCATGAATAAATTTATAAAAATAAAACAATGCAAAGCATGAAAATGCGATTACTGCTAAAATCTGTCGAAATTAAACATGCCACTTGGTGAGAAGTTCAGGTATGCCATGAGATGCACTCAAACCAATTTTCATGATTTTTGGATGAACATAAAAGTATATACGAATTTCTTTAGGTATTCGTCCTCTGAATTTTGTACAAAAATTTACTGAGTAACATAGTGATGTTATTGCACAGATGGATAGATCTCTTCATGAGGAAGCCAACACACTTCGTTTCATATTTGTCTGATTTATATTTTATTTTATATCAAATTTACAAGATCTTCTGTTTTTCGGAGAAAGAAAACGAAAAAGAAAAAGAAAAAGGTGAAGGGCGCTGTAGCAGTGCCATCGGTGGTTGCAGTGCGCGCGGCGGCGATGGCGGCGCGGTCGCGTTCCGGCCAAAACACGGCGAAACGGACGACGACAATCGGGGATACGCGACGACCACACGAAGACGATCTCGGCGCACTAGCGTGGTGCCTTGCGCGGGCGCGGCGGCGTGCCGGCGGCGAGCGCGGCGGCGGCGCGCATGGCGGAGCGGTGTTCCGGCGAGGTAAGTGGGTCGCCGCGAAGATTGAGCGAGCATGGTGTGTGCGAGGTCACGGCGAAGCTCACCGTACAACGTGTCGACGACGGGGAACAGCGGAGGAGGGAGCTCGTCGGTGAGGTGGCGGGCACGGCGAACGGCGGCGGGGAAGACGGTGTTTTCCGGCGATCTCGACTGAAGAAAAGCGACGAGATCATGTCAAAATTGTGCGCGATCAAGCGAGGAAGGTACATGCGTGAGGAATTGAAAATCCGCTCACCGTGGAGGGAGTATTCGTCGTCGGCGTTGGGTTCGCTCACCCGGCGGCCATGGTGGCAAACCCGCGTCGATCTCGCGGTAGGGTGGGGTAGCTTCGAGTGTGTGCTAGGGAGGGGCTAGAGGGGTCACTTGCGCTCACTTTCTCTGTTGGGGTCGAGCTCGGGGATGCACTGGAGCAGCGGCGCGGCGTGGAGCAAAGCTCGGCGGCCATGGGGGCACGCTGCGCGAAGAGAGAAGGAAAGAGAGAGAGAGAGCGCGAGGGAGAGGGAGGAAGCCAGTGGGGATTGGATGAGGAAGAGCTGGTAGGCAGGGTTGGCCGCAGTTGGGCGCTAACGCGCTGGCGCAGCTCGGCGGCGTGACGTCGTGTACAGAGGCTGGCATGGGCGAGAGAGAGAGAAGCCTGAGCGAGAGAAAAAGAGGAGTGGGCCGCGCGTCCTTTTTATTTTTCAACTGATTTCAACGTGCTGGAAAACAACTGCTCCAAACCTAATCTTCCCCAGCTCAGAAAAATCTGAAAAATTGGGAAATGAAAGGTCAAAGCTACAGGAATATTTTTCCTTATTGGAAGATTTTAAATTTCTCCCCAGAATTTGAGATAAAAAATCGATTAAGGCAGAATTTGTTTGAGCTCTTCCTGATTTATTTGAACAGCTTTTCTTTTTTCGAAAAATTCTGGAAAATTGCCCAAAATTCTACCTTGATGAAGGAAAGCCAAATAAGTTATCATTGGTTACCAGCTATGTGGAAGATTTCGATGTTCTAGCTAAAGCTCCATTTTTGTCCAAATAAAAAGAATGGATTTGATTTGGAGAAATTTGAACTTGGGAACTCAGAAATTGAGCTGAGCAACTAATGATCACTCCATAAACATGATTAAGAGTAATTAAGACTCTTAGTGAAATCGGGGATGTTACAGAAGTTGCCTCACCTTCTGCTTCAGTTAAGCCCCCATTGCCATCACCCATTACCAAGTTTGGGATTATGCAAGCTGAATTACCCTGTGCTTCGGCTAGAGTATCATCCCTACCACCCATTGCCAAGACACACATTCTAGGAGTTGCTTCACCCACTGCTTTAGTATCCACACTGCCATCACCGATTAAAAAGGTTGGGGTCGCACAAGCTGCTTCTCCTTGTTCTCTAGTGAATCAGCTGCTACATCACCACCTGGTGCTAATTCAGGGGTTGTTCTAGTTGCCTCACCATGTGCTTCGACGAAGTCCACAGAATCAGAGAACGTTGAAAATGTTTCTGCATTATTGCAGAAGAACAATGCCGCAGTTGTGGTAGCAGATGGTTCCACAACTAAATCGTTCATGCCATCCTGACCTCTTCAGGCAGTGACACGGGATGCTCAAGCAGAAGGTCTGCAACATGGTAGAGCCGCTAAAGGGGCATGTGTTATATATCGGGTTTGCCATCAAAGATACCAGAAGAGTATGACTAGAACTATCTGAATGTATATTTGTTAGACATTTAATGGTGAAAACACCCATGAAAAAACCAGCAAGGTACATAAAATTTTCATTTTACAACTTAGATAGAGGTTCTCGCAAAAATCAAATCTATGATGTAATCATTGCAAAAACAAGGCGAACAATGAAGCTTTGATTTGCTTGGTTAAATAGATTTCTCTAATTCTATTTATCTGTAAAACAATGAAGCTTGTTCTTCGAGTTAGTTGAGCTTTTTTGCGACCCGGATCCATTTGTATTAATTCAACACTTGTGGAAACATATGTATGAAAGAGAGTATACCTGATTGCTATATTAAAATTTTTCGTTGGAGAGGCGTAGGACCGTATGGTTCTAGATTTGAGTGGCATCTGCCTTTTAATCACTTTAACTCTCATAACTCACTTCTCAGTATGCTTAAGGTACAGTGAGGATCTTATTACTAAGATTTCACAAATATATTAAAATGGGAGCCATCTATGAATTCATATCTGTGGTACCTTCCTCGCGCCGCCTAATTTACAATCAGTACTATAGTGAGCCTCTACTTGTCAGGTGGCGTCTACTGCCGCCCTTACATGCTATCTCCAAGATAGCAATATCGGGATTTGCAAACGTACTCTATCTTGATGATTGTTTTTCATATCTACTTATCATCACTCCATCTACGTTTTTTTGGACAAAATTCGTGGGGGGGGGTGGGGGGCTATATTTATTTTCTTTAATCTACATACTATTAAAGGCAATATATATTTACACAAGCGGCGTGCTGTTTGATCTATAAGATTTGCTAGTTAATTAGAAGATGATGTTCAACGGTCGGATGGATTTCTGGCGTAAAGCTCGCTACCCGTTACAAAGTTTGATTGGAACGGTCAGAGCATAATTTACTGCTTTGAATACTACTACATCCGTTTCGAGTTAAGTTACACCTTTGACTTCTGCATTCGTCACTTTGACTACTTTAGCAAATCAAGAGGGGAACATATTGTGATTCTCAAAAAAGAAGAAGAAGAGGGGAACATATTGTTGGGTTTGTCATCAAAGATACCAGAAGAGTATGACGAGAACTATCTGGATGCATATTTATTAGACATTAAATGGTGAAAACACCCGTAAAAAAACCAGGAAGTCGAGAAAATGGTTCTTAATGAGGACACCGGTGGGTTAGGCGCTGATCTTTCAGTGAGAGTGAGGGAATAACTTCGATTTAGATTGGAGAGACGTTGACGGCCCGACTACAACCAACAAGGATGCGCCTTAGCGACCGATACACCAACTCCAACGGTTGTTCGCGATCTTGTGGAGCACGATCAACCAAACCACGAGGGTAATTCCTGCAAGCAATCGAAGAACCAGCAAGAAGAAGATAAACAAGTAACTCAATTCATCAAGGTGGGGTTCCGAATCAAGTAGTCCGGGCGGTCTAGTCGACTCGCGCGTCTACCAGGAAGTAGCAATGGCTAAACTTACAATCAATCAAAAACCCAAACTGAAAGTGGCGGCTATGGAGGTAAATGAGGGGTGTAGAGGATGACCAGGACGTGGTGAGGGTCGTCCCCAAACCCTAGGACGCGCCGCTATTGGGCCTAACTTGATACAAGGCCCGTCGGACCAAAACTGGACAGAAAAATATGTCTGTAGTAAATCGATGATTGCGGGCGACTCCGAATAGATATGGACATGGGGCTGGATTCGTAGGAAAGTAGATTTCATAAGCTTTCCATGAAGTCCAAGATCACCCCAATCGGAGTCCATATGAAGTCGTGGCGGCCGTCGCAAGTTGAAGCTATTGTGCAGTCCGAATCCAACTTTCCAAAACGTGTTGGATTTTATCTCTTTCTTTCCTTGGGCCAAATGTGACGTGGTTGCCTGGTGGAGGACGTTGATAATACTTGGAGTCGGTCCCCAATCAACTTCTTTGGTCCTCCATGCCTTCCATGTGAATCCGACACATTCCTTGATCCATGGAAGCAATTCGGAATATGAAATTAAACACGCATCATAGTGCAGCGTCGATTCATCAAATGTATTAGACATAATCATGATATAGAATTGATTCACCTTTTGTTCAAAAGCCATTAACATGGTCGTATCTAAGCCGGTTATGTCCTCATCATTGTCCCTTTCTTGGCTGCAAACCGTCCTCGGTTTGGCATCATGGTTGAAGTGGAGGTATAAATTTTGATGAAGTTCTTTCAAATGTAATCCTGAAACTTCTAGTAGCGCACATTGCAGCAAACCTTGCTCCCTTTCTTGAAAATTGACCTGCAACTCATATCCAATAGAAGAGAAACTAGATATGTGTTTGTTAGCATGAATGCGAGTCATAGTTCGATCACTCGAGGACTCCATTGATGGTGTTTTCAAATCTGAACAAATATATAACCGATGCACCATGTATTTATCATTTTCATCATATTTGCCAATTGCATAAAAAGAACAATGATCCAAACATGACAAAACAGATTTCTGAAATAAATCTTTCTCTAAACAATTCAGATCATAAAGAAAATCAAATTCGACATGAGCTAAATAATTTAAAGAAGATATGATCTTCAACTCTTCTTCCTTACTATCAATGCAATGAAAACTTCTAATTCCAGCATGCATATCATTAGCAACAGAATTTTCACATTCATGCAATAGTTGTGTTGTAGATATAAGTGAAGCATGATCACACAACTCTTTTTTATCACAAGCAACAATATCATCATCTTGTAACAAAGGAAATTCAGCAACAGAATCCACTAATGATTGCTCTAAACTAGCATGAGAAGTGGACAAATTCAGCACATCATAATGAGCAACATTGTGAGGCAAGGTTACAGTAAGTGCCTCCTCATTTGCTGCAGTAAATTCAGCACTAGAAAAATTACCTTTTCCATCTTCTTGAGTAAAAGAAGGTGCAACGAGTGTCTCATCTTCCTGTCCATGGTTAGCAATAATAGGACAAGCAATAGGTGGTGTCACATCCAAAGATTTGTTAGTGTCACAAATTGGTAGCAAATCAGCCGTTTCTATTTCACTTAAAGTTGTTGCAATCTAATTTTCAGCAATATGTGCAAGCAAATATAAGTGAGCGATGTGGTCATAAGTTTGAGAACTAAGCATTGTTCGAATTTCAGAATTGAGCCCTCTCATGAATCTACTCATGATATCTTCCATGCATTCATCCAAACCACCAAACATGATAGAAATTTTAAAAACATGATAGTATTCCTTCACAGTTCTACTACCTTGTTGCAAATGTTCTAATTTGATGCGCAAATATTCAGCATAGTATGAAGGAACGTGAACATCTCTAAAATAAAGTTTGAAGTCCATCCAAGATTGTGGAACTTTGTGTCGCCTACAAAGACGTTTCCATTCAGCCAAAGCATCATCGGTGAAAGCGCTAGATGCAGCAAAAATCTTTTCTTGATCGGTTAGATCATACTCATCAAATTCCTTATCTACTTTCATCTCCCAATCAATATATGCTTTAGGATTAAACTTACCAGCGTAGGAAGGCAAGTTTTGAATGATGTCCTGAATATTAGGTTGCAACCTAGACGGCTCAAAAATCTCCGTGTCACCTGCCATGATTAGTAGACAATAAGAAACACACACACAAGAAGTATTATGTATGCTCCTATATATCAAGTACTATGATGTGGCTGGTGTATTTCCCTCAATTTCAACTTGTTCAAACAAGCTCTTACAAGTTCTTACCTTACTGAACAGGAGGTGATGGCAACCAAAAGATCGGCAACCGTGAAAGGAAGTGTATCGGTGCCGCAGTAACAAAACCTGTCAAGCTATAGTCGGATATGTGGAGCTATAGGTGGCCTGAAAATAATGCACAAGGAAATACTAGTACCACATTAGTATAAAAGCAAGCTGAGTAATTGTTCAGCGGTGGTACTGTGCTGGTCCTATCCTAGACCGTGCTAGAGACGCGAGCCTCGACACAAAGGAAGCCACAAAGCACCAACCGAATCCCAAGAACAAGCACAGATATCAGCCCTTCCTTTTCCTTTTCTTTTCTTTTCTTTTCTTCTTCTCCTCTTTCTCTTTTTTCTTTCTCTTTTCTTTTTTTTCTCTTTTTTTTTCAGATCAACCTCAGAAACTGATCATGTGCACAAAAGAAGCCAAATAAGCAATTAAACACACACACGTGTGTTTTTTGAGAGAACAAGATATCACAGCAGAAAGTCTCTGTAGTAAAAAATTAATTGCGTGCAGCTCTAAACAGATATGGACGTGCGACTGGATCCAATAGAAAGTAGACTTTATAACCTTTCCGTGAAGTGCTAGAACACCCCAATCAGAGTTCGTATGTGGTCGTGGTGGCCGTCGCAAGTCGGCGCTGTTACGCAGTCCGAACTGCGCGTGACAAGAACTCGAAACTCTAAACAATCAAACACTAAGACCAGCAACTCGACACGACCGATGCAACCAAAAACTCAACAAGCCATAACTAAGTAGCAGTAGCAAAAGGCTCAAAGGGTTTATAGGATTAAGGAAAACTAATCGAATATTTTTTCAGCTTTTTGTGGACTATAGGAAATTAAAAAAAAACAGCAATGAACGATAAATCTCTCACCGATTAACCTTGCTCTGATTACCAAATAATGAGGACACGGGTGGGTTAGGCGCTGATCTTTCGGTGAGAGTGAGGGGATAACTTCGATTTAGATTGGAGAGACGTTGACGGCCCGACTACAACCAACAAAGATGCGCCTTAGCGACCGATACACCAACTCCAACGGTTGTTCGCGATCTTGTGGAGCACGATCAACCAAACCACGAGGGTAATTCCTGTAAGCAATCGAAGAACCAGCAAGAACAAGATAAACAAGTAACTCAATTCATCAAGGTGGGGTTCCGAATCAAGTAGTCCGGGCGGTCTAGTTGACTCGCGCGTCTACCAGGAAGTAGCAATGGCTAAACTTACAATCAATCAAAAACCCAAACTTGATTTTACAGCTTAGATAAAGGTTCTCGCAGAACTATCACATCTATGACGTACTCACTGCAAAAACAAGGCGACATGCAAAGAATCTTTGATTTGCTTGATGAAATAGATTTCCCTTTATATCAAAAAAACAATGAAGCTTGTTCTTCGCGTTAGTTGTGCTTTTTTTCTACCTGGATCTATTTGTTTAATTCAACACTTTGTGGAACAATATGTATGCCTCTTCCTCTGTATCATCACCCATTGCCAAGCCAGGTTTAGAAGTTGCCTCACCTTCTGCTTCAGTTAAGTCCACATTGCCATCACCCATTACAAGTTTGGGATTATGCAAGCTGAATTACCCTGTGCTTCGGCTATATTATCATCCCTACCACCTATTGCCAACACACACATTCTAGGAGTTGCTTCACCCACTGCTCCACTGTCCACACTGCCATCACCGATTAAAAAGGTTGGGGTCACACAAGCTGCTTCTCCATGTGCTTCGACGAAGTCCACAGAATCAGAGAATGTTGAAAACGTTTCTGCCTTATTGCAGCAGAACAATGCCGCAGTTGTGGTAGCAGATGGTTCCACAACTAAATCGTTCATGCCATCCTCACCTCTTTAGGCAGTGACACGGGATGCTCAAGCAGAGGGTCTGCAACATGGTAGAGCCGCTAAAGGGGCACGTGTTATCGGGTTTGCCATCAAAAATACTAGAAGAGTATGACTAGAACTATCTGGATGTATATTTGTTAGACATTTAATGGTGAAAACACCCATGAAAAAACCAGCAAGGTACAGAAAAATTTTCATTTTACAACTTAGATAGAGGTTCTCGCAAAAATCAAATCTATGATGTAATCATTGCAAAAACAAGGCGAACAATGAAGCTTTGATTTGCTTGGTTAAATAGATTTCTCTAATTCTCTTTATCTGTAAAACAATGAAGCTTGTTCTTGGAGTTAGTTGAGCTTTTTTGTGACCTGGATCTATTTGTATTAATTCAACACTTGTGGAACAATATGTATGAAGAGAGTATACTTGATTGCTATGTTAAAGTTTTTTGTTGGAGAGGCGTAGGACCATATGGCCCTAGATTTGAGTGGCATCTGCGTTTTAATCACTTTAACTCTCATAACTCACTTCTCAGTATGCTTAACTACTATGTGGATCTTATTATTAAGATGTCGCTAATATATTAAAATGGGAACCATTTATGAATTCATATCTGTGGTACCTTCCTCGCGCCGCCTACCTTACAATCAGTACTATAGTGAGCCTCTACTTCTCAGGTGCCGTCTACTGCCGCCCTTACATGCTATCTCCAAGATAGGAATATCGGGATTCGCAAACGTACTCTATCTTGATGATTGTTTTTTATATCTATTTATCATCATTCCATCTACGTTTTTTTGGACAAAATTCGTGGAGGGGCTATGTTTATTTTCTTTAATCTACATATTATTAAAGGCAATATATATTTAACATAATTTTACACAAGCGGCGTGTTTGTTTGATATATAAGAATTGCTAGTTAATTAGAAGATGATGTTCAACGGTCAGATGGATTTCCGGCGTAAAGCCCGCTGCCCGTTACAAAGTTCGATTGGAATGACCCAGAGCATTAATTTACTGCTTTGAATACTGCTATATCCGTTTCGAGTTAAGTTAGACCTTTGACTTCTGCATTCGTCACTTTGACTACTTTAGCGAATCAAGAGGGGAACATATTGTTGGGTTTGCCAACAAAGATACGAGAAGAGTATGATGAGAACTATCTGGATGCATATTTGTAGACACTAAATGGTGAAAACAATAGTGAAAAAACCAGCAAGCACAGAAAATGGTGCTTATATTTCCTTTTACATCCATATATTACTTTCTTTTTATTGGTTTTGATCGTTATTTGGCAGTAATAATTAATCTGGTGACTCATGTGATGAGGTGTGAGGCAGGCCACGATGCCCTGGCGGTATAAATACCCGAGCATTCGGGGAGCGTCCCTAACCCATCCGCCCGATGCTTGTTTCCCAAAAAGCTTCCTACCCCGCCCGCAGCCTCCCCCTCTCAGTCTCCACCTCGGCTGCTTCCCCTCTCGCCTCGATGCCCGAGGGCGCTGGAGATGGCGGCTCGCCTCCGTGGCGGGACGCCGTGGACCCGACCCTGCGCCGCCGCGTGCTCGAGAAGATGTATGTGCTCCGCTCCCGTGCCCCGTCCCTTTCGCCTGAGTTCCCCCCCCCCCCCCCCCCCCCCCCCCTTTTTTTGGTGGGGTTTTGTGTTTCTGTTCGCCGCGTATACGTAGCACATTGATGGGGTTCGGAGTTCTGTGGCTGCGTAGCATCTATACATGGGGTTTGTTCAAGCGGGATGGGGAAGGGATCTGATGGTCTCCTGGCTTGGTCCCCTGAACCCTCCTCCTCGTGCTTAAGACCTCGGATTGTTGCTTGCTGCTTTAAATCGATGGATGGAGCGCTCGATTCGCGCTCTTCGTTTCGTGCATGTTGGCCCTACCGATTGTGTTGGTTCGGTGCTTCAGAATCGGTGATTGATTGATTCGAGATGTGAGTGATTACGCCTGCAGGTTGCTAGATTGGTTTTTGTCAGTATGAGCGACTAGGGATTTGGTTAATTCTTCTACGAGGAGAGGATTGATGATTATCTGTTAATTAAATTATATTCAACAGGCTGCAGTAATTATCTTATTGCTAATTCAGATTGGAAACTCACTTATTGCCCATTTTGGAATTTGGTTAAGGGCAGGCTTTGTTTGTGTGTCTTATAATCAGTGCCTTGACTGATTTATTGTTCCTAAGAGACGTATATAGGACATGCTGTTGTAATAATATTAAGAATGTTTCAAATCTCTCGTATCTCAATTTCATTTTGTCCAACCGTGTTCCGTCAGATTGGTGAAGTTGGTGCAACTTTATCAGGGCCAGCCCGCCCCTGCCCATGGCCTCAAAACGATTGCTTCCTTATTCGAGCAAAAGATGTTCACTGAGGCCAACAGTAAGGTGCGTTGCTAATCCGATCGTTCCTTCTGCTATTCTGTCAACGTTATTCGCGTGGGACACGACGAAGCACGCGTATATTGCTTCCAAATCAGGACAAGATTTCAGTTTCCAGTTACGCAATCATTTGTATGTCTCTGTAATAATAATTAGGTAGTGATTGTAGGATATTTAGTTCTGTTGGAACTGGCATGGATAAAAAGAAATTTCTTCGCCCGGTTTCCTTTTGATTCGTTCTAATATACTACTGATCCTTTTTCAGGAAGACTACATAAAAAGAATAGCTCACAAGTTGATCGCTATGGAGCAAAACCTGCGGGGTGCTTCAGCCCCTCGCCAACAGATACAAACGGGATGCCCTGCGCCGCTGGCTAACACGACTGAAGCAATCCCTGGCGGCAGTTCATCAATTACTGCAACGCCGTCGTCAATGACTAGTCACACAACACGATCTTCTGAACTGCAGAGCCAACCATTGTCACCTCCAGGTTCGTGTATAGTGCCAAACCAGCCCAGGTTTCATCCTGTTGCACCAAACGTGCACAATAATGTTAAGCAAGTGCAGCCAGATCCTATGACAAAGGTAGACCAGACTCTTAACTTTTCGCCTGCAATTCCATCGTCACCAGGTTTCCATCCCAGTCAACTGATGACGCAACCAGTAGCAAGTTGGAATCAGAACCAACTCCAGGCCATGCAATCGCGGCCTGTAAACTTTTCTGCCGGCAATCTGACGAGTGTTGCACAGTTACAAGGGCAGCCAGTTGTTCAACCAAATGGGCAGCAGAATCCCCACAGGCAAAATGCCAAAGGAACTGGTATGCTGCAGCAGCAGCACCAGCAGCAGCTGAGAATGAATCAGCAAAGTTTAGAGGTCAATCAACAGCAGTTGAACATGCAAAGGCGCCAAATGCTGGTAGCACAACAGGCCAATGTCGCCAATATTCAGGATCAGCAAAGCAGTCTGGTCAGTGCGGCTCCTCAAACAGAAGGTTTGTTCCTTGCTGACAATCTGGTTTACGAAAAACAAACTATGCATGCATTTGGTCCATGTCCCTGGCTCATTGCTTTCTTCTCTTTGGTTACTCATCACAGCTGTTTATCTCTTGTTTGTCATTTTCAGGATCCATGGGAAGTGCTGATGAAGTTGATTGGAGGGAGGACATGTTTCAGCAGGTGATAGTACTATTTTTGATAATTCATATGTTCATGTCAGTACAAGAGATTGTGAAGTGTTTATTTTTCTTCTCTATGATGTCTATAAAGTTTAAATGATGCAAAAATTTAAGATTCTTGTGGTCTTGATGCCCACAAATCTGTAATATTGTAAGCATTATAATATTGTAAAAATGTGAACATTCTGTGTATAATTATGTTGCTCCGACTTATTTCCGTGGATTGCAGATGAAGGCCTTAAAGGATGCTTATCTTTCAGAACTTGTAAAACTTGATGAAATAAGTGTTGTTCCAAAAATTACAAAGGTGTTATATCCTTTTCTCATTGAAACTTTGGTTTTTCCTATGAATCTTTATCCATTCATATTCTTAGTGCATTTCACTTGATGTCGTCGTGTATTCCACCACTATACAGGACGAGTTCGAGGCATTATCCAAAGAGAAAGCTGAACTATTCAAATTTAAGGTATACATGAAGAAGAGGATCAGAAGTATGCTGAACTTTTTACAGTTGCAGAAAAGCAATATTCCGGAGAACATGAGAGGGGAACTCCCAATGTTTGTAAAAGCCATACAGAGTGTGATAGAATTCTACAGGAGAAAGAAGGATCAAAGGGAACAAATGGATACAGGGCGACAGTCTGAGATTTCGCATAAGAACCCTCAAATAAACAATATTACTGGCAATCCACCCCCATCCAGTGGCTGTTCAAGGTGAGTATAAAGTATTGCTCTCGTCTAATTTTATTTAACTTTGATTTTTTCTAGAAACACTTTAAAAGTAGCAGCAGCTTCCTTAATGATTCTGTCTTTTGATTCTTTACTTTTTAGAAGACTAATTGCGTAATGCCTTTTTATGTTTTCCCTGTAGTAGCCAGCAAAAGCTGCCGGAGCAAACTGGGGCATTCCATTTGAAACAAAACACTGCCACTAGAATACAAGCAGCTTCCCAGGAAAACCATAGCAGCATTTTGCTAGGAGTGGCAAGTTCTTGTGTCCCAATGATACCACAAGGATCAGTGCAATCTTTGCCAAGCAATAAGCTTCAGGATAACCGTGCACGCTCATCTGTTACTAAGGCAAGCCCTGTAAAAGTTGCTGTTTCACCCTCTGCTTCAGCGAAGTCTATAATTTCATCACCTGTTGCAAAGCCAGGCGCTGTAATACATGCCTCTTCCTCTGTATCATCACCCATTGCCAAGCCAGGTTTAGAAGTTGCTTCACCTTCTACTTCAGTTAAGTCCACATTGCCATCACCCATTACCAAGTTTGGGATTATGCAAGCTGAATTACCCTGTGCTTCGGCTAGATCACCATCCCTACCACCCATTGCCAAGACACACATTCTAGGAGTTGCTTCACCCACTGCTTCAGTGTCCACGCTGCCATCCCCGATTGAAAAGGTTGTGGTCGCACAAGCTGCTTCTCCTTGTTCTCCAGTGAAATCAGCTGCTACATCACCACCTGGTGCTAATTCAGGGGTGGTTCTAGTTGCCTCACCATGTGCTTCGATGAAGTCAACAGAGTCAGAGAACGTTGAAAACGTTTCTGCCTTATTGCAGCAGAACAATGCCTCAGTTGTCATAGCAGATGGTTTGACAACTATACCATTCATGCCATCCTCACCTCTTCAGGCAGTGACACGGGATGCTCAAGCAGAAGATCTGCAACATGGTGGAGCTGCTAAACCAGTAACCAAGACGCCCATCAATCGTCTAATCGATGCGGTAAACATAAGACGTTTTATTATTTCAATAACGGTCCGTGGTATATATCCGAAACTCTCTTACAAAACAGTGTTGCTTTTTTACTATCTTCAGGTGCGATCTTTATCGCCAGCAGGGTTCAAGAGTTCAGCTAGTTCGCTATGCTCGGTTATTAGCACGTCTGATTGGGAACCACATGCGGAATTTGATACATTTCATCATTCGACATTCTTCCCAAAGCAGGGTGGGTTTAGTCCTTCAAACAATATTAAGCGCATTTTTGAAATCGAACCATTATCTTCTGAACCATCATCACTGTTCGGCACCTGGGAGGTTGAATTCAATGCGGAACATGGTGCAAAGAGGCAGAAAACTCAGGTAACAAGAATGATTAATGTTTTGCTAGTAACAAATGTTCATTGCTTTCTGAACTTTCCAGTCCAGTTCTATCCGTGCTCTTATCGCTTGGAACTTACTATATATATTGAACTTTTCATTGCAGAATGCTAGGAATGCTCTGCTAGACGAGATTGAATCTGCCAACAGCATGCTGATGGATACCATTACTGAAATCGTTGATGACAACTCTTGCAGTGGAGGGACGCTGATCAAGCTCTCGTACACTGGTGTGTCACTCGCCCCAGACCTGAAATCACTCTTTGCAACATCCGAAATGGTACGAAGACTTTCTGAAACTTGCTGCATGTTATGACAAACTACATAAGTTGCATAGTATTGAGTATTGACTGATGCCGTGACCAAAATGCAGCCTATTGTCATGCCCGTTAAGCTTCTAGTTCCTGCGGATTATCCACGGAGCTCTCCTGTGGTTGTGAATGACCAGAATGGCGAGCAACTAAGGTAAGTTCACTCGGGCTTCGTCTCATACTGTTCAAGCAGTCACTTGTACTGTTGACTCCTATAAGTCCTGTGTTGCATTGCTGAATTGTGCCTCGATCGCCTGCAGGACTATGTTTTGCGACGTTATCTCCAGTGCTGCGGACGTGACATTTCGGAACACCCTATACGGAATCCCTGAGCCCAGGTCGATCATGGCGACGGTGAGGGCATGGGACGCCAGCGTGCGCCAGGCTGTCGTGGAGTTTGCACAACAGCTCGGCGGAGGAACGGTTAGCTCGACGTACGGCCAGTGGGAGAGCTGCGGCGGTGCCTGAGAAATATAAATGCTTGTTTCGTTGTAGAACGGAAATGTAACAAGTTAATTGGTGGCTCGCAAGGAACTAGTAAACGCATGCTTTGATGCAACTTATTGGGGGCAAACTATATTACCAGCGGCCCTTTTCATTGAACCAAACTTGGGTCGTCCATATATATATACCTTATCTATCTTATTAGTTTTTTTATTCATCGTAAACTGTAGTGAAGTGACAGAAAAACTTGCACGACGGATGGAAGTGGTGCAAGTTAGCAACTGATCCTGAAGAATGCTCACACATCACAGATGTGTGGAACTGTACTAGCTAGAGAAACTTCTCATAAATATAGTATGAGTAGTATCCAATCAGTCTGTGGTCCTATGTCTCAACAATCAAGTAAATGTATAGTATTTGGAAATATCTAACAGAAATTTGCTGCAGGTTATAGAGAGTTCAAAAAACAGTTATGCTAGTTATAGAAACCTCTATATAAGAAAAGGAACGTTTAGATTAGATAAATATACTTGTGCCTCCCTACTAGTATATTTATCTAATCTGCTATATGCTGCTACTGACGAATCGATCGTCCAATGCTTGCGACCAGCTGGCTAAGAAGAAAGAAGCTGGAACGATTCATCAGCTATATATGTGTGGGCGTTGGCACCGGCACGTCGGCATCCACCCAATACTCGCGGCTGCAGGGAACATCCAAGGCGGCGGCGGCGTCGCCGATCTTGGCCCGGCACGTGTGCACGACCCAATACTTTTCTTTGGGCCTCATGAACGCGACCTAGAAGACGGCCTCCCCGGTCCTGACGTCCTCGGCGAGGCTGTCGAGAACGATCAGCAGGGCAGCTGGCAGTGCAGGGCGACGAGATGGCGGGGAGGCACCGTCGCCATGGCCGGGTAGAAGAGGGGCAGCACCATCCTCTTGTCCGGGGCCGGCGGCGCCCATTAATTGTTGTTGTTACCTATCTTCTTTAGGGGAAAATTGTGATAGGGTTTGCTTGAGGATGGTTTTCCTTGATTTGGTTCACAAGCTTCCTCCGACTACTGTCACACCCGGTTTCAATGACCAAAACCGAATGCATCTGTATGTGTGCCCAGGATCAAGTTTTCACGCACATAGGACAATAAATGTGATAAAAGAATAATATCTTTTCGACAAGTATATTACATAAATGACCCATAGGTCAAAAAGAACATTACATTGCAACGGATCTAAGCGTTGATGCCCTTTAACTCCACAGAAAGTCGACCGGAAGACTCGCAAGCCTAGAACACTCCACCATCTTCAGGGTTCTCCCATGCTTCTCCTGTAGCTGAACAATGTAGGGGAGGGGATAGCCATGAGTACATAGAGTACTCAGCAAGTGGGGGAAAAGATGACATGCAGGTGAGACAATGAAGGCTAAAGGGTTTGTTGCAGCAAGCAAGTTTTAGTTCACAAGATTAAAATGCAACCTATTTATTTACTAAGATTAAAATCCATCTAATCATGTGAGGGTTTCAGGATGCTCTTGACCATGAGCACGGCTGTCATGACAGTTTTACTTCTCTGCAGAGGTCGCGCCACTTTACCCACGAGTCGTGATTTCATCCCCTGTTGCCAGGTGGACTAGAAACCTCCCTGATGCATGTAGTTGCAAGCCACTTACACACTACCGAGGTGTGCGGCCAGGAGATCACTACGAGGCCTTTCCGAAGGGTCTTCCAGTGTGCACTCGCCCTCTAAGGTTCCACTCCCGTCCATAAGTGATAGCCCTCAAACTAGCGGCTCATCACCCCAGAAGCCCCCTCTTGAGCTGTTCAGATCCCAGGGCCGTCCTCTCTGACTCCCATTCCCCGCTTCACCACTGGCTCGCACAACACTGGAAGAACTCCTAATTAATTAGCCAAACTGCTCCCATAACAGTCTTGTGATGGCACTGTAGTCCTGGGTTGCCACTCCACGAACCGGCTTTAGAGTCTAGACAAGCATACCACCATTCAAACATGTGCCAACTACACAATCAAACACATCCCGCTTGTCTAGAGCCTACCTCATACTACAACATCATTATAACCAAGCATTCCTACGTGTGCAATAAGTAGAGATTAACAAGTTATTAAGCAACCCAACACGGACACAAGCATGCTAAGCAACATCTACCCATAACCAAACCATAAATCTATGCTATGGCGATAAGGAATGATCATACAAAATACTAGTAAACTCTATCAATAGGTATCCCATCATGTTGACACAAGCATGCATGTTTATAAACAAAACATTTATAAAAGTAGGCGCAAGATGCTCGAAGGTCTCAACTGTTGGTATTGCAGATCATCAGGCCACTGCTCCTGCGCTCCCTCTATTCATACGCGCGTACACATACACAAGCAAGCACATACAATCAGTACCACATATGCAACAGTACAGAATCAACATGTAAATGCAATGATATGAAAGAGCATGATTTTCTGAGAAAAAACGGCGCAAGAACGACTAAATTCGGAGTAAGGGATGAAAAGTTATAGGGTTTTGAAGTCTTAGGGATGTCAAGAATGTAAGTTACAGAAGCTACGAGGGACTAAAATGTAATTACAAAAAAGTGCAGGGGCCTTGGTGTAAAGAATGGACTAAAACATAATTTTAGTAAAGTACAGGGTGGTTTCGTAAAATTACAGGACTGGAAAATAATTTCATAAAGTATAAGGGCTTAAGTGCAAAACTACCTTTAAAAAACGGAAAAAGGATTTTAAAATAAAACTATGCTGACTGTGCTGCTGCCTGGGATTATGAGGTGCCACGTGGCATCACGTGATTGGCTAGAAATGGCGCTCCGTCGATCTAAACCTCGCCGCGACTACACGAAAAGGAAGACGGAAGCACGGGGTCTCACCGAGATGGTCGCGCATCGTCGGGAAGAGGCGGAAGAGGGTCGGTGGCGGCGCTTGGCGGCAAGAAGTGGTCATGCTCGTTGGGGAGAGTCGTCCGGCGGCGGCGGCTCGTCTAGAAGCGGTCGTGGATGGGTCAGCGAGGCGAGAGAGAGACCGAGACGGCGGGGCGACGCGAAGAAGCAAAGGCTCACCGGTGGCGGGCAAAAAGCTCGGAGCGACGGCGCAGAAGCTGGGAGAACTTGCGGCCGGGTGTATAGGCTAGGTACGGGCTAGGGTTCACTCGGCATGGTGGAATCCCAAGAAATCCGGCGATGGCGGTGGCTCTGTTTCTTGCGCGAGGGACGAGGGAATATCCGGCGATTCCATCGATTGGATGAGGGATAGGGAAGAGGAGATAGCAGCGAATCTGGAGGCATGTTCGTATAAACGCGGAAGGGTGCGTGGGGGCTTCGATTTGGGTCGGCGGTGGCGCTTCGGCTGGTTGGCTTGGGGAGGAAGAAGATAGAGGCGGGATCCGCTTGTCTGTGAGAGTGGTGAGAGGGAAAAGGGAAAGAGGCCGGCTGGGCCTAGGGAGATGGGCTTCGGCCCAGAAAGCTGTAGGAAATTCCCTTTCCATTTCTATTTCAATTTCCTGCCTTCTCTTCAATTATATTCCCATAAAACGTTTTAGGGATGTTTCCCCACAATATAAAATAAAATAAAAAAAGAAAAAATGCAGAAAATAAATGAAATGAATTATGATGCCATGGGATGCTATGCAACATATTATTATTAATTTTATAAAAAAATTTAAATAAAATCATTGAGTTTCAGATAAAAACATTGGCACATTAAAATCCTAGAAAACATTTATTGTTTTCTTTTGAAGTTTTAAAAACCCAAACCAAATTTTTTAAAGAAAAATCCTCTCTATGGGAAAAACGCCTTTCATAATAAAAATAAAATCCTTTTTAAATTCATTTTAATTTCTAATTTGTTTAGCAATCAGTTTTCTTGAAGCAAGCTAAATAAGATTTAGATGTTAAATAAAACAAAATAAATCCCTTTCAAGTTACCAAACCATATAACAAAATAAATCTATTTCAATATAAAATATTCAAAAATGAATGAAACCATTTGAAAATTTGAGAAAATTGGTGCTTCAAACTGAAAACGGTTCACATCGCAAAATTGAAATTTTGGGGTGTGACAACTACATTCAAGATTGTTTCAAAAATAAAATTTGAAAAATTTGAAAAATTCAGACATACTTTTCATTGATAATTTGATTTCAAATAAAAAACAATTTTTGACCGAAGTAAGTAGGGAAATCTCAACCTATTATTTTTTACCTTTTTTATTTCAGCCTAGTTATTTGCTTCCACCAGGAATTGAACCCAGGTCTGCTAGATGCTGCTCAAGTGCTCTAACCACCAGGCTAGAGGCCTTTTCGCATTTCAAATAAAAAACAATCAACAACAAAGATCTATAACTTCTATTTTTAATATTTCTCGATACGAGACCATTTCAAAAATTCAAATTTGAGAAATTCAAATATTTTTTTCGCTGAAAATTTGAATTCAATTGAAAAAGTGTTCAACAGCAAAGCTGTGTAACTTATGAAGATCTGCAACTTTTATTTCGGTCTTTTTTAATCCGAAATAATGGTAGTAACAGTGTTCGCAGATTCAAAATATCTCACTTCGTGTTTTGCGGGAGCCGTAGGATTTGTGAACAAATTTACACATTGTCGAAATAAGAAAAGACAAAAATAAGAAGTGCAGATGTTAAGAAGTGATACAACTTTATACTTCAAAACTTTTTTATTTGAATTTATTTATTACTTCAAAAAGTCAATTGTTTTTTATTTGCCAAGTGGATTTTGGAAAACACTCGGCAAAAAATAAAAATTTTGCCAAGTGTCCATTTTTTTGCCGAGTACCTGGCCCACATGGCTCACGGACGTCTCGATTTCTAACGGACTCTCCATTTTTGCCAAGTGTGGCTATTTTGCCGAGTGTCTACCTTTTTTGCCGATTGTTATTGTCGGAGCATTTGGCAAACGTGGTCTTTGCCGAGTGCTTTTTGTCTGCACTCGGCAAAGATGTTTATACCGAGTGCCGTGTTGTTTGCCGAGTGTTTTCCTTGGGACACTCGGCAAACTTGTAAACATTCGGCAAATAGCCCGTTTCCTGTAGTGATGGCAACCTTCATAAATACTCATCGCAACAGGGGGTGAAACATGAGGAGCAACAAATAAAGAAACTGTTGCAACAAAGGTGCCTAGCTATTGCAACATGCTAATAATTCGACCGAGGGGAAATTAAATTTCAGAATCTACAAAACCCGGTTCAATAAATAACCTAACAAACACGACCAATACAAGACTAAATGCGAAGTTTAATTCATTGTGGCAGGGCAAGAATCAGCGATCGGGGCGCTATGCCCAGCGTCCCATTGCGGCTGCAGAACAAACACAACACCTGCTGGCTCTAGATCCGCCATGTTTCTAATATGTTTTCTCTGCATACTGCACGGCGCCTTTTTGGACTTGGCGGCGTCAGGAACGAGCCTCGCCCAGCAGGTTACGACCATCCAATAGTCGTCTGGCAGCAGGCTCTTGATGGTGACCTCAAACGTTGCCTCCCCTCGCACCACGTCCTCGACGAGGCTGTTGATCAGAAACCCCGGCACGGCCACCGCAAAACCCCGCGCCACCGCACGCTTCTCGCTCGACTCAAGGGGGCCCGCGCAGATGTCCGGCGCGCCGCCGCTGGCCAGCGGGAGGCGGCCGTTGGAGTAGGAGACCTTCACAGAGGTGCCGGGCAGGATGCACGCTCCGGCGAGCCGGCTTTGCGAGGCGACGCCGATGGTCAGGTTGAACTCCGGGTTGATGACCACGTCTCCCGTCGATGTGGGGAGGCCGGAGACGCCGGCGATGGCGACGGTGTACTCGGGCGGCTTCTTCAGTTCGTCTTTGTACCCCTCTTCCCGGATCATCGCCATGATGGGTAGCACTACCAGCCCGGCAACGAGGATGATGCAGATAGTGAGACACCAACACTCATCTGGAGCACAATTTCCTTTGTCCCGGCGTGGGGCGGCGCCGCCTTGGCTCCCTCTTCTTGCTTCTGCAGTAGATGGAGCCATCTATCTAGCTAGGGTTTTCCGCTGGAGGTTGTTTTGGTTCATTCCACGCCTGCCTAGCTAGGCTACCTCCTCCTCTGGTATTTGTATGTGTACTACAAGTTTTCCGCTACGTGATCCGCTCGGCTCTGTACTACACGGAATGTTGTTATACGCAATAAATTAATTGGGCCGTATGTACGTACGGCATGTATCTGTTTGCTGGTCCACAGGGTCCATATATCGTGTCCGTGTCGGAGTATCAGGTTTTCGAGTCGGAGAGTCCTCGTGTTTTCCATGCTGACCGGTTGATCTATATAAATGCAACGGCTTGCAGACAGAGAGAGGTTTGTGCCGTGAGTCAATTAAGCAGTTACGACCTTTTTTTTTTGCGAGACAATTAAGCTGTTACGACCTGGTTGTTGAAATCCAACAGTAGCCGCTCCCTTTGATCGGCAGATTAAACGACGCTAGCTAGCTACAGATCTTGAGACAGCCATCTAGCTGATCGATTCGAACCAGGCGGCGATATGGCCCAGAAGCAGGCAGCAGCGCCGATGCAAGACCCCAACGCGCTCGACGAGGAGTACAAGGACTTCAAGTTCTCCCTCGTCGGTATAGGTGTTGCTCTGGCTCTCAGCGTCGGCTCCTTGATTTACACCGCCCTATCCAAGGATTACCGAAGTATCGTGCCTTCGCTCGTCATCTGCGTTTTGACAGCACTTCTCATCTGCCACCATTTGAAGACCTACGGTTTCTCCATGCATGCCGCGAAGCAGGTCAGCCTGACCGAGGAGGAGGCAACAGGTCCTGATATGTGCTAGCAGCTGAAACGATGAAATCCACGCGTGTATCGCCCGCGGCTCATATGCTCATATGTCTTGTTGATATAGATATGTGCCGCTATCGCTAGCTGTTCGAATGTTAACTGTTGTATTTGTCCGATAAGTGTTTTGTATTGGAGCATGCACTCCATGGGTTAACTGTTAGATTAGCAATATTTTTCAGTCTCCGACAAAAGTCCAGATTTTTTCTTTGACGGCACACAAAAAGTTTAGATTTTCATAAATATGTACTTCTCTGTTTCAAAGGGACACAGAGGTTTAAAGCACTACGGGAAACGGCATGTTTCCCTAACGCACTCGGCAACAAAGAGCCTACGGCAGAAATTTGCCGGCAAAGGACTCTTTGCCGAGAGCCCAATGTCGGGTGCTCGGCAAATACTTTGCCGAGCGTCAACGCGGCTCTCGGCAAAATAAAGTAACGTGACGGCCCCAAACGGCCGTCACGTGTTGTTTGCCGAGAGCCCTGACGTCAGGCACTCGGCAAACAATATTCTTTGCCGAGTGCCCCCTGGCGCGGGCACTCGGCAAACATGACCAATTTGCCGAGAGCCTGGGTTTGACTCTCGGCAAATATGGCCAATTTGCCAAGTGCCTGACGTCAGGGCACTCGGCAAAGATCTGGGGCACTCGGCAAAAAATCGTCACAGATTGCAATAAAATATTTAAATTCACTACAACCTGGACAAAGTTCACACCAAATCACAAATATACAATCACCATCATCAGAGACACATATATATCACCACCATCATCATCACGAGCACATAAATCATCACAAACACTAAACCACATGACCACAACCTCAAGTTCACATAGAAAGTGTCCAAAGTTCAAATAGAAGTCGACAGGCACAAGTTTATCAAACGAAAGCACAAATAGCTAGCGGGTTCATAGTTATAGAAGTTCAAATACAAGTACAAGTGGTTCACTGACGAGGTGGTGCCCACGGCGACCAAGCATTTGGCGGGGAAATTAGATTGTTGGATCCGGCCGATTGATTCTGCACGAAAAAGAGATTGTGTGTGTAAGACAAGTTTTAAGACAGACGCATACAAGCTAAAACATTCGACTACTTCATTGTATCATACTTGAAAGTAAGAAATGAAATTAGAAGGATCTCAAGTGACTCACCAGAGTGCCTGTAGGAATAGCGGGGAAAGGAGGAGTGCCGAGAGTAGGTTGTACTAGAAACAGCCCTGGAGGCGGCGGCGGGAGACCGGGTACACTTTGCATGTACTGAAACATCGCGCCCATCATCTGCTGCGTCCTCTGCCGCTCTGCCTCCAGCTTCGCCTCCATCTGGGCCTCCATCCTCTGCCGCTCTGCCTCCAGCTTCGCCTCCATCTGGGCCTCCATCCTCTGCCGCTCTTCCTCCAGCTTCGCCTCCATCTGGGCCTACAATATTTTCATCCCAATGTTACAATGCAAGGCAAAGCCATGTAAAAATCAATAAATGATGAATAAAAAAAATAACCTGGAGCTGCTCAAGCTGGATCTGTGAAGCACTCTGCCGTGGGCGTATGGGCGGGACCGAGGCCGAGCTTCTTGCTCGGATCTGGGAGAGGGTGGGAGTAGAGGCCGTGTCCAGTGTGCTGTCTCCAATCCAGTAGCGGCCGTGCTTCTTACCTCCACCCACCCTCATGACGATCTCTCCATCAATGTCCTCGGTGCTCGGGTCCCACTCTGGCCTGTGGACCTCCCTAGCCACCGACGTGGTGAGGCGACTGTGGACGGTGGCGTTGGTGTACGACTCGGGCGGGTCCTCCGGGTTGTAGTCGACCTCGGACGTCGCCTTGCCCTTGTGAGCCATAGCCCAAGCCTTCAACGGGGGGCAAGGCTGGCCACCGTGCGACGCCGACTGGAAAGAAAACAGAAAGATGATTAGAAATTATGCAAGATTGAACGTTACAACAACGAAATGAATTCACGTACCCATCTAGCCGTGTACTGGTCAAGGGTAAGGTTGCCTTGATGGTGTGCTGGACCAGGCCTCATCAAACGCCGTTGCCGGCAACGCTGTGCGTCTCCTGCCATTGGGGGTCGCACCACCTCTCCACAATAAATTCCCAGCACCGGCGATGGGGGGCGCACCACCACGGAATCACCTACACGTCACAAAGTGCAGAAAATATGGCAAGATAAAATTAAGCGTACTTAATCAAGTATAGGAAATATGAGAAGATGAAATTAAGCTACTTAATTAATTATAAGAAATATGAGAAGATCAAATTACCTCCATGTATTGTTCTCGGGTCAGCTCTATGGTCCGTCCTCACCTTTTTCCACCCTCATATGCTGGTACTGAGCGTAGTAGCTTATCACGGCCTGGACGTGCGCCTCGTAATGCATGTCCGTAACGAGTTTAGGACATACATTGTATGCCGCAAGGCGCGCCCGCTCCATATACTCTGGCTCAACCCTGAAGAAATCCTGCACATAGACGCGATGTATACTGTCATTATTTCAAGAATATCCAATGAATGCGATGTATTGAGCAAAGCAATGCAAAGAAGACTTACCCACCGCTCCCCCACCATCCGGGCCGCCACGTTGTCAAAGTGCATGGCATCCCTATCTGGGAAATCAAGGGCGGTTTTGTAGTGCTCCCAGGTATAGGCCGGCTCCTCTTTGTCGCCCACAGACACCAAGCCAGGAAAGTGTTTCCTGCACAAAAGACCCAGGATGCCATTGGGCAAACGCCTGTGGTCACCTGGAGCGATCGTTGTCCAACCCCTGCTGAAGTGATCAAGACAAATGATTAGTTTCTATTGTGATTTTTAATATATCAAATGAGTTAACATTTAAAGTTACTTACTTCTTCCCTGAGGGTTGAACCAACGGGCATTTGTCAAAAGGTATCGGTCACGTCGGGAGTTGTGCAGGACCTCTTTGCCACACATTCTGCGCGCCCTCAGAACCGTCAGCCCCTAGCGGCGCCTCCTCCTCCTCCTCCTCCTCCTCCTCCTCCTCCCCGTCTCTCTCCTCCTCCGAGCCGTGAGCGGAA
Source organism: Eragrostis nindensis (assembly GCA_012490785.1). Classification (NCBI taxonomy): domain Eukaryota; kingdom Viridiplantae; phylum Streptophyta; class Magnoliopsida; order Poales; family Poaceae; genus Eragrostis; species Eragrostis nindensis. The sequence goes on along the minus strand of JAAXCT010000359.1, from coordinate 365,317 downwards.
GGTATCACCTCCTGGACCGGCTCCTCCTGCTCCTCGTCCCCGGTTCCCTCGCAGCCTTCCCTCCTCAACGCCTGCTGCCACCTCTGTTGCCTCGACCCTTCACTCGACCCCTCCTGGCCCCGGACCCCTCAGCTGAACCGGACCCCTTCCCAGTCGCGCGAGTGTAAAGCGACGTCACCGACCTCAGCACACCCCCGCCCACCATCTTTGATCAATCACCTGCAATTAAAAAGATTAAATCCATCAGTATTTGGAAATAGATGCAAAATAAATAAAACATGTATTACAACTAATATAGTAATGAAAATATTCAATTAATTAGTACGGACCATACATGTATTAAAAATAATCATCAAGATCGGGATTAGCTTCATCGTATGCCTCATCATCACTATCACGCATGTCGATATCATCTTGCATGTTTTCCGAAGGCGGAATGTCCTCGTCGTTCAAATGTAATCGCTCAAATAATTGCAAGTCCTTTGCATTTTGAACCTCATCTCCAGCATCGTCGTCAACAACCATTTCATTGTCTACTTCCATTCCGATGTCTTCGGTTAAGTCTATCTCAAAACCCCCTTCTAGCCCATCTTCTTGGAAGAACTCTCCGTCGACATATGTGTTTGGGTCTATATTGTAATCTTCATTGTTTGGGACAGGTAGTTTACCGTGTGGCGATACCTTGTACACAACATCCCAACCCTTGAGACGGTCATCGGTATGGCACGGGTATGAGAGATAATAAACTTGTGTGGCATGTTGACCCACAATATATACATCGTCTCCTGGATAGATGGATGACTATCGAATTTTGACTAGCCCAATATTAGGGGTCCGTCTCACTGCTTCAGGATCAAACAAATGGCATTTGAGTATGACAAGTAAGATGTTTGCAACCATCAAACATGAGTTCGTATATTTCTTCAACTCTTCCGTAATACTCGACCCCATCGTCACTGTTGGCGGTCGTTAAACCATGTTTTGACCGCCACCCTACCGGTAAATAAATGCATAACACCAAGATTTTGTGCATAGTAGTTAGGAATAATGCTACTCCACAGGTTTTGGTGAATATTTGGATGCAGGAGTGAATAATGGAGAAAAGTGGGCCCAGTGGGCCGGCCGGCCCCACCTGGTGGCCGCAGACCCCAGACTTCCTCCAGTGGGCTGGAAAATAATCCTCAACGCATAATTCAAGCCCAGCCTGGCAGGATTCCACCGACATTCTAGAAGGTGGGCTATTTGGGCCTTTACTTGGCCCTCACTTCAATTCTGCCGACCCCACGAAGTAGCCGACCTTCGGACCGCCATCAGGAGATGATCTGGAGCGTTCAGGCAAAAGACGGTGGCCAACCGACCGAAGGGACGGCCGGCCGGCCACCCCCCTAGGCCGGCCGGCCGACTTTGTCGGCGCCGCCTCTCCAAAGTCGGCCAGGGTGCTTCCACCGCCTTCACAAGCTATAAATTGGACCCCTCGGCCTCCGAAGCAATTCGCACCATCACACTTCATCCAAGTGTTCATTAGTTTAGTTGAGTAGTAGCTTTGGGAGTTAGAGTAGAGTAGAGTAGAGTGAGAGCTCTCTCGGGCTTCCGGAGTATTCTCGGAGTTCGGTATAGTTCTTTGTATCTTACTCTTTTGAGATATTATTTTATTTATTATATAATTAGTTTTATCTTTATTTATTTATTTTAGTAGTTCTTTTCTATTTAGTTTATTTATTCGTTAAGTAAGTGCTCGTAGAAGTCTTGTTGTGGGATTCGTGATTGTTGGAATAGCGAGTACGAGAGAGTGCCGTCGTCAGAGATGACGTCGTGTGAAATCTGTGCTTGTTCATTCTTAGATAGGACTGCTCCGTTGATCAAGAATAGTTCCTCTAGGCGGGTTGTAAGCATGGCGCTTAGAACTTGGCCTATGCACGTTTGGCACCCAACCCCACGGAGGATGGTAGCCGCGAGTGTATGTGACAGCTGCGCCGGTCTCTGTAATCCACCACGTCCGGGTTGGACTCAGCAGGGTCTTAATTATAGCATACGGTTCCCTAGGTTTGAACTAGCTTCATCGGTTAACCTAGCACGTGTGTGCCCCGAAACGACATGACTTGTATGTGTATGAGCTTAACTAGAGTAAATAATCTTTGTAGACTTGACTGCTAGGAAAGTAAATAATAGATGAACATACAGGTAGCCTTAACTCTATCTCGTTGCTCTCCCAAATGTATACTACGCTTTATTTATTTTATTACCTTGGATTTGAGGATGTGTGTGCCACCCATATCTATCATGCCTATCTTACCCCCGTCTCAAGTATAGTTGATACATTATTTCTTTCTCCAAATTATCCAATGCATAGCTATTATTCAGCTTCCTTTTGCTCTACTTCCCTGCGGAAATATAAATACGATAACCCTGGAATACTCCAAGGTGAAATGCTACAATGGTGATCCGTGCGCTTGCGGAATTAATGAATTTAATTTTATCGCATAAGAACCGCCAACAAGCATTTCTGGCGCCGTTGCCGGGGAAGTAGCAGCTAGGAACTGAATAAATGCATTGAAGTTTGTGAGAAGAATAATTATCACTTACTTTTGCGGGCTTACCCTTGTCCTGTCTTTCTTTGTTGTGGAAATTTGAAACAGGACTGTGCATGACTGGTTTCGACCTACCAGAAAACTTCCACCCAGATCCCGAACATTTCTTGAGAAGGGTGAGGGCCAGGCTTACCCCTCCTCCCACCCACGCTCGATCGAAAGTTCTGGCTCTTGAAGGATCCCTTCCGACGATTGTCGATCACCCTCCACCTTCATCAACGAACAACAACATGGGTGATCCGATCGAGAAGACGATCAATGACTTCTCCGCGCCAACTACGGAGAACATCCGCGTGGGTCCCAACCCGCGCATCACCAACAAGGACTACGAGCTCAAGCCAGCCTTGATCAACATGATCTTGGCTAGTCCTTTCTGTGGGAAGCCGTCGGAGGATGCAAATGCTCACCTCCAAAGGTTCCTGATGACATGCAACACTTTCGTCATAAAGGATGCACCTCAGGACGCCATCCGACTACAGCTTTTCCCATTCTCTCTGTTGGGGAAGGCTCTTCAGTGGTTCTACGCGAACCAAGAGTCCCTCGACACGTGGACGGCATGCTCCAATACCTTCCTCGCCAAGTTCTTCCCGCCGGGCAAGACGACTGCCCTGCGGAACAAGATATCGAGCTTCCAACAGCTCGCAGATGAGTCGACCGCGGAAGCCTGGGACAGGATGCAGGAGTACGTTCTCTCATGCCCACACCATGGCATGGAGGAATGGCTCCTCATACAGAGTTTCTACCACGGTTTGAGGCCGTGCGCTCGAGAGCACCTCGACGCCGCAGCAGGCGGCTCCTTCTTCTCCCTTAGCGTGAAGAACGCTAAGAAGTTGATTGAGAAGGTGGCGGCCAACCAGACTCATGGTGAACGCCAAGCGGCGAGCACCAAGACCCGTGGAGTGCACCAAGTGGAGACGATGGACATGCTTGCCATCAAGCTCGATCAGCTACTCCGCAAGGTGGAGTCTCCACAGGACATGCAAGTTGCGGATTCCCGCATGACATGTGAGGAATGCGGCAACGTTGGGCATATGGGCATCAATTGCCCGAATGCGAGAGAGGAATGCAATTTCCTCAACAATGGCAATGGGTACCGCTCCCAGAACAACTACGGCTGGAATTCCAGGCCCGACCTCTCCTTCAACAAGAATCAGGGAGGTAACAATAGTAATCTTTCCCGTTATGAGCCCTCTATCAAGGATCTAGTTCTCGGCCAGGTCAAAATCAATGACAGCATTAGTAAGAAGTTTCTTACTACCGACAAGGCTTTAGAGAGCATAGATGCCAAGCTAGAGTCGTTCAGCACTGCTCTGCAGAATCAGCTAAGCCATAACAAAATGCTAGAAACGCAAATCGCGCAAATAGCTTCAGCTATGCAGTCTCCTCGTGCGGGTAAACTTCCTGGGCAACCAGAAGTTAATCCCAAGGAGAGTGTGAATGCAATAACCATCAGGTGTGAAGAAAGCGACTTGGATGCCGCACTCCCCAAGGATGTGATCAGAAAAGATCCCGGATGGCCAACCATTCCGTGTTTGGTCAACGACCGTTGTTTCGCTCGGGCACTATGTGACTTAGGGGCGAGCGTGAGCATCATGCCGAAGGCGATGTACGATGGGTTAAACCATCCATTATCTCCAACGACCATGAAGCTCCAGCTTGCAGACGGGTCACTACGCCTGCCCTTGGGGATTGTCGAAGAAGTTCCCGTGCAGATCAGAAATCTCTTCGTCCCCGTTGACTTTGTTGTGCTAGATATGGAAGTAGATGACAAGACTCCTCTCATCCTTGGAAGGCCGTTCTTGAGCACCACCAACGCCAACATCGACATGGGGGCAGGAGAGATCCACTTGGACTTCAACGGCAGGCAAGAAACGTTCAACTTCAAGCCTAAGGTTGAGCAATGCAAGCAAGTACGGGTCATATATGGAAAGGACCCAAGGAGAGTGGAGAAGATTGAGATTACTCTACCCATGCCACAGCCAGACAAGCTCATTGCATACATGAGAGACTATCTGGAAAGAGAGAATGCAAGAAGGCTAGCAAAATATTGGAGGACTCCAAGGAGGATGCTTCAGCCGCCAAATACATCTCAAGCCCCTCTTACTCCTCCCCCGCAGGAAGGAGTAGGCGAGACACAATCGCCTAAGAAGAGGAGAGCGAGGCGCTCAAGAAAGAAGAAGGCAGCTACGGTATCGACCGATGAGAGTACAACAAAGGCGCCTATTAAAGAAAAAGTCGCCGCCACCAACACAAAGAAGACAACCAAAGTGTGGAGGAAGAAAGAAGGAACCTCTACCTCGCCAGATTCTCCAGCGAGCGAGGTCCAAACAAGTTGAAGACATGGAGAACGTCAAGCTCAAAGACGTAAAAATGAGAACCCTCCGATTGGGGAGGCCATCCCAATCGTTATCCTAGCTAGGCCTAGCACTTGTTTTTCTTTTCATAAATCATAAAAACAAAATAAAAATTTGAAAAAATTAAAAACAATAAAAATAATAGGAATTCCCGGTGATGCCCATTAAGGGCTATCCACTTGTATCATCCTCGCACTTTTTTGCAGGTCAAGAAGGAGGAGGAAGAGCCTGAATCAATCTTAAGTCTTACAAAGACTCAAGCTTGGGGAGGGCCCCCCAGGTAAGAAGGAGTTCAATACAAGCTCGAGTCTTGCAAAGACTCAAGCTTGGGGAGGACCCCCAGGTAAGTATTCCTAATTTTTCTTAATAAATAAATAAACTCCCTGTTTCGAATAAATGCTAGAATCTTGGTGTTATGCTACGCTTAAGGGAAATGATGATCGAGTTACAAATTAGCTTCCCATGTGTCGCATAGATGCAACCTCTACTCCTGACATATGTGTTATTTTTACTTGAGCATGATCACATCATGAGTCTTGCTTATTTCCGTGGGTTGCATTTGTTACACCAAGTCTGAGCATTGTGGATTGTGATATGGCATGATAAGGACTTGTTGCAATTTCTTGGTATGGTTTCATCCAGAGACGTTTTTCTTGAATTGCTGCAAGTACCTAAAACCCTTCTGTTTTGGCACACTTCTCTTAATGTGAGGATTTATTTACCTACCAGAGCCATATCATAATATTCGAAACAGCCCCACTCATAGCCATTTGTTTATGCATTGAGTTTTGTTAAGGTTTGATGTACTCTTGAAACTAAGCACTCCTAATTTTGGTCATAATTCCTTCGCGTGTGTTTTCGAAAATTTCTCTCCACCAAATAAAAAGGGGGAATGTTTGGATAAATCAACCAAACATTTCTTTTTCAGAATTTGCAAAACTTTTAATCCATCCAAAATGCTCAAGAATATTTCAAAATGTTTCATTGAACCATTCAAAATTTATGGCCCCTTGCACCATGGAGTAGTCAAAAAAAAAAAACTCCATGGTTGCATGACAAAAATCAATGGCTATATGGTTCTTATCATAAACATCTTGAGCAAAATAGAGGACCAATGTTTTTCAAAACCCCCTTCCACAAGTGTGAGTTCATTTTCTCCCCCTCCATCACATCATTTCTTATGACCAAAATAAATGGAGTTGCTATGTTGATTGAGACTCATTCTTTAGCTTTACAATATATGCATGACATTTGTGCATTCCTTACCAAGCTCCACATACAAAGCCTCATTTGGTAGAAGGTAGGATGAGTGAAGCTTGTAGGAATAGAACTCACATCGGAGTGGTAAGACACTGCACATCTAAGTTGTATGTTTCAGTTTCCAGCTTGGCATTACAACAAACAGCTAGGGCACACGACAAAACCAACACAATTAGAACTAGGAACGTTTTTGACACCGTGGAATGCAAGAACCAAAGGAAATTTGTGGCCTCCTAGAAAAACCTGCGCATGTACATGATAGAAGGGGGCATGATTTCCAAGTACCAGCCACGGGAGCATGATTTGAATAGAACATCAACTGAAACTGTAGTCTGACAAACTATAGCTGGAGGAAGAGCAAGCTGTGGACGTCGCCGTAGCAGCAGCAGGGTCGACGTGGACGTCCGTCACCGCAGCGTCGCCGGTGGTGGGAACTGGAGTCGGTGCGGACGTGCTGCGGCGGCCGGTCGGGTCCTGCTGGATCTTGAGGTCCCTCGGCGGTGCGGTGGCGGCGGTGCAGCATCAGCAGCGGCTCCAGATGCCGAGCGCGGAGGTGCTGGTCGACGGTGCGGAGATACTGGTCGACGACGCGGAGCTGCTGGTCGACGGTGCCACCAGATCTGGCAGCACGCCATATCCGGAGGCGGCGCGCCTCGACCGGTGGTGGAGACCAGGAGCCGCTGCTTCAGGGTCGGCTAGCGGCGAGGAGCGGCTCCGCGGGTTCCCGTGGACGCCGCACGACTTCCCTGGCCGCAGATGCGCGGCGGATCGAGAGGCGGCGCGGGGACGACGGAGGGCGGCGGCTAGGGTTGGGGTCGAAGAGGAAGGAGTGGAGTCGCTGCCGGCCGCTCGATGGCCGCCATGCCGGCACTGCGAATGCCGCTGCACGACAGATGCGGCCAGCCTCGCCGACGCAGCCGGATCTGGAGAGGAGAAGAGAGAGGACGGGGGATTGGGAGTGGAGAGGAGAGAGGAGCGAATGGATAATGTCACACCCCAAAAATTTAAATAACTGAACTGCTGAACATATCATGTGCATCATGAGCATCATCTTTGAATTTTGGAGCATCGCTTGCATTTGAACTTGCTTAAGTCAAATACATTTAGAAATTGTCATATGAAACCAAAGTATGAGAACTCAAGTATATCATACAGCAACTTGGCCAGCTAATAATTTTATAAAACACTACAGTTCAGATGGTGAATTATGGATATTTTTCCAGAATTTTTCTGAGTCAGGTTATGCACTTAGTTCTGGAAACAAGTTCAGACAGCAGTCAACTTTGGAGATTTTTCATTTCATCTCTGCAGCTGTTCTTGAGGTGAATCCTGTGCCATTTGGTCCCACATGAGCTCTAGTTTCAGCACAAAAAGTTTCGGAATTTTTTGAGCTCTAAATATTGAGAAACTTAACTGCAAAGTGCAAGAGACTGAAAATGACGAAAGTTCAGAAAAACAATTTCGGGGCCACCTGTCAACCCCTGCCCTTTCTTCTTCCTCCTCACGATTGGGCATCAGGGGCGGCACCTCCTGGCTGTTAGTCTTCACTTCTCCTGCCCTCTTTCTCATCCAGATGCAGAACACATCTCCATCTCGTCTACACCACGCCCTCCACTCCTCTCTCAGATTTCTCCCTCCCTGCTGAGAGCTCACACCAGTAGCACAGCAGCTCTCCTCCACCATGTCGTCTCCCTGCTGCTGCTAGGAGGCAAGGGCAACGACCTGGACCACATCTGCAGCTGCTTCATGGATTTGTTCCTTCGATTTCTGTCCCAGGGCTGAGGCACGACACATTCTTTCAGCAACAACGGCAATCACTTGAGCTTGGCGCTGCTGCTGTCCGTTCTTTCCTATCTGGTCAGCACTTCAAATTTTATCTCCGATTTTCCCCCAGCGGATGGTGCCTTGGTCTGAGATCCACTTGTTGTGAATCCTTCCCTGCAGGATTTTTCCTCTCCGTTTTGCCGTAGGTCACTGTCCTTGCAGGCTGCAATTTCAATCTTCTTCCCTGTCGACCTGCAGGTCCAGAACCAGAAGTTCCCACTGTCGAACTGGATCTTGGTGACCGCTGCAGTGACCAGCACCTCTTGGTTCTTTCAGTTCGTTCTCCCCTTTTTGTTGCTGTCAGCATATATCAGTGCATCGTTCTCCCCTTTTTGTTGCTGTCAGCACATATCAGTGCATGGCTGCAGTTGTGCCCGAGCAGTGAGTTGCACGGCCATGCATGCATAGTAAAGCAGCAGAAAGCTAGTTAACTGAAAACAAGTTAGAACTAATGCATTCAGATCTTGTAAAGTGCAATAGAAATTAAACAAATCTCAGAGAAGTCCAAATCCACTTTCGTTGGCTCTGTTGTCATCTGCTCTGCATGTCAGAAATACATTCTGAACATGTACACTTTCTGTATGCCATGTATATACTGTTATATGCCTGCATTTTGTTTAATCCATAATCAAATATTGGTGCATGCTAAAATAGTCAAACCACTTCTGAAAATCTTCTAATGTCTTCTACTATCCATGGTAAATAGCTCATGCACATCACTGTTCTTTAAGATGCTCTTTCAAGCAATTTCCATACAAGCTGTTGAAACTTGTAAAAAATTGTACAAAAATCAGTACAAGTCCAATGGGCATGAAACCACTTCTTCAAGTTATGTTTTCCTGTATCCTATCCTGCAAAAATAGTCTCATACTTGAAATGCTTCTGAAAATTTATTGCTTAACTGAATTTTGACAGCTATGCCAGTTTCGGTTCTTTTGACAGAGCTGGAATAAAACTTTAATAATGTGACCTCATGAACTCCAAATTCAGTCATTCTTGTTGCATTGCATGAATAACTTATTGTAGTACCTCTCTGCAAAGTTTCATACCAACTGGTGCATTTTTCATAGCATTTCATTCATGCTCATTGCGATGCACTTTTCTGTCTTTTTAGTGAACGATGAATCGGAGAGCGACCTGGGTGTGATCATGTGATATTCTATTGTTGATTGATGTTGTGGAGCACCTGCAACCTGAAGGCAAGCATCTATGCATATTGACCTACTATTTTTATACACTCCATGAAATTGACTTATGCTATATTATTGTTGCATTGTCGGGCAATAGGATAAGTATGTCTACTGTGGGAATTTTGTTGTCATCCACTCCTTGCTAGTTGTGTCTGGGACAGGAATGGGAGATTCCTATTTTATTTTGCGATGTGTCTTGCTTAGCCATGCCTAGTACCGGTAGAAGTCGAATCGGTGGAAGGTCCCGCCGTTTCGCAAGCATAGGCTTTTGTACACTTGTTGGTTTTTGTGGGCTGTATAATCTGAGAATGATGAACTTGTGGACTGAGCGGGGAAGGTAGGATGGTAGCCCCGCTTAGTCGATTAAGGACCATGCGTTGTTGTCGTTGTCCTAAGCACTTTCCGTTCTAACCACATGTCAATATCTAATGGTGAGACAAGCTTATTACCTTACGTTGCTCTGGCTATTTGGACTGTAGGCCTCTGGTGTGAATGGTTAATTGCAGCAGCGGGGCTGTTGAGGTGCCTAGGTGGGTCCAAGTATGTGGGCCTAGGTAACTCCACATTGATGGGCACGGAATTAAATGGTTGGAGCATGTTTGGGAATGGTTGACACGATTACCCTCTCTTGCAACTGTCGCGGGTTGCTTGAGCCGTATGGTCCTCAAGTCGTGTGGGTACATTTGGACTCCCCTGCAGGGTGTATAATCGATTGGAATGGCCGCGATCTCGGTCATGATCATGCTTGGTGTACATCGGGTTTCATCGTAGTAAATAAATTTCACGTAATATTGTTTCATGGTGGATTTTGGGGCTGTTATGATGAGATGTTTATTTTAATACACATGCTGATTACTTGTCTATACATAGAGCTACATGTGGGTAAACTAGAGTGTCTTGCCCATGTGTCCTTTTTATTTATGCTTATGTATGGTCTCACATTATTTAATTACCGCATTTCTGCAATAAATTGTTTATCCTTGCATTACTCCTTGCTAAAGCTTTCATTCATGATCCTTGGAGTCGGGAATATATATACCCTATTGTGTAAGACTTGCTGAGTACCTTCGTACTCACGTTTGCTTTGTTGGAGTTTTGCAAGTGTGATGATTGTTGGCTGTACCGTTGTTGTTTTCACCGGTGGTGCTTGTGGGCAAGGGCACTATTGGACTTTTGTTTCTTTCAAAAACGATATCCGCTGCGTACTCGATGTTTAAAATGCTAGAAACTGAACTTTTGTTGTTATACTTCAGCTAGCAGCTTGTTACCTTCAATGGGAGCTAAAGCTAGAACTTGTGGCTCTCATTCTTGTTTAATTTCAGTTTTGGGTCATGTGAACCATGGACATGTAATTTGACTTATAATATACTTTGAAATCTGAATTTATGCTCGTGTGTTCATATGTGATGATTGGCAATGTTGTTACACCGATGTGCTTGTGGTCTTGGGCGTTGCTTGAGAAGCATATCGGGAGAATACCGGAGTTGTGCTTATTTTGGTTGAGTTCTTCGCATGGCGTCCCTCTCATGGACAGCCAGCTAACTTAGCTAAAATGGGCAGAACTTGGGCGGCTCTCATAGATAAGGCTGGAGAAGGGGTGGGGCGGGGGGATCGGGACCAGCGGACGCGAGGCGAACCCGGAATAAGCTGAAACGAAACAAAAATTCGGGTCCGATGGTCTGCGGCCGGTGACGTGGGTAGAGAAAACGCGTCGCCTGTCAGTATACCTTGTCGTAGCAGACGCGTTTTAGTTGCTATGCGTCTTCTATCTGACTTCAGTTTGTTGAGACAAATACGTTGGAGACGCGTTTTGTGAACACACGTCTCCAAACAAAAATTGCAGATGCATTTTAAATACGTGTCTCTGAGTGGGTTGTCTTATTTGTGCCATTCTTACATAGTGTCACTTGGTCAAATTTCATTATCAATTTCAATTCCAATTGCATTCCATAGGTAACATGTAACATCTAATTTCATTTGCATTTTAATTTTAATTTCAATTTCAATTAGAAAAAATTAAAGAGAGTGGGAGCGGCGGGTGGAGGTCGACCTTGCCGAGTGGGAGCGGGGCAGCGACGCGGAGGGGCAGGCAGGGGCAGGGGCGGGACGCCGGTGCTGGGGCAGGACGACGCCGGAGGAGGGAGCCCGGCGGCGATGTCGGTGGCCAGAGCACCGGCCCAGGCAGAGGTGGGAGCAGGAGCAGGGCCGGGCGTTGGGGGCCATGGCAGAGGAGGCCGGGGGGCACGGCGTCGGGGCCTGGGCCGCGGTGTCGTCGGTGCCGGCGCCGAATCCGGGCCGGGGGTGCAGCGTCGGGGCCCCGGGGAAGGTTGCGTGGCGTCGGGGACTGGAGAAGGGGCGCGGCGTCGTGGTCCGGGGCTGGGGGCGCGGCGTCGGGTCCCCGGCGGCGGTGGCGCGGCGTCGGGGTACAGGGGCGGGGCCGGGAGCTGGGGTGGGGCGGGGGAGCGGCGTCGGGCCGGGAGACGGGGCGGTGGATGGCGAGGGAGCGGCGGCGGATGGCGGAAGGTGGCGGCGCGAGCGCGAGGTGGAAGAAAGAGGGGATAAGGGAGAGAGGCCGCGCCCCCGGGAGGGGCTATTTTAAAAAGTTTGCCGAGTGCCAGATCTAGGGCACTCGGCAAAGACTTAGGCGCACGGCAAAAAAACATTTGCCGAGAGCCCTAGGTCAACACTCGGCAAATACATGTTTGCCGAGTGCTGGGCCCACAGCACTCGGCAAACATTTTCAAACTGAAGTTCAAAAAAAATTTAAAAAATCACAAAAAATTCAAAAATTCACCAAACTTTGTCGTGATACATTTTATATGTTCTATTGCTTACAAAAAAAAGATTTAGAATCAATCCATAATGTGACCGTCATTTTGATTCGACATCTAAGCGATCACTTCTCAACTCTATGGATCTTCTTCTGGGAAGCTCCGATTTGTAAACAACTTACGTGGCAACTTGTGTGAAACTTTTTCTTCGATTTACCACAGGCTCCGCGTATGATATCATGATGTCAGGGCGAGTCTTGTAATTTTCACACTTCGTTTGTATTTTATAAAATTAAAATACAATTCGAGCCCACGTTCGCTGTAATATTTTATGTACAAGAAATGCTACTTTTCCTTCCATTTCATGGTTACGGCCTCAAATTGGACTTAGAAACATGAATATCATTTTTCGAGTCACTATATTTCATTATTTCAATCACTTGCAGTTCAAATTTGACTTATCTTCAATAAATACTTTAAAGGAAATAAATTATTTAAATATAGCCAACGATTCGAGAAAAATACCAAATTTTGACATGAAGTACATTGCATACATACAAGGAAGGTTAAAAAAAATTAGTGGCTAAAAACGAAAAAAAAATTATTTTGCCGAGTGTCCACAAAAGGCACTCTGCAAAGTGTGTACTTTGCCGAGTGTTGGGCGTTACACTCGGCAAAGATACACTTTGCCGAGTGCCTCTAACGGACCCTCGGCAGAATTTTGACGGACCCCAGTTCCGTTACGCGCGTTCGTTGCACGTGCGTGGCCTTGTTTGCCGAGGGTATTTTTTGCCGAGTGTATTTTTCTCTTTGCCGAGCGTCAGACACATAGCACTCGGCAAAGATATTGTTTACCGAGTGCCTTGAGAGCTGCCACTCGGCAAAACCGCTCTTTGCCGAGTGCCCATTTTTTACCGAGAGTTTTACCTAGGGCACTCGGCAAAGAGGCTGTTTGCCGAGTGCCCGATGAAATGCACTCGGCAAAGGGTGGGACTATCGGCATACAACCGGTTTCCCGTAGTGAAGTATATGTAATTCTTTCGGTCCTTGCTTAAGAACATGCTACTAGTCCTTTATTTCCCTCAAAAAAATTGTCTCCTTAGCCTCACGCGACCAAAAGACAGCGGCGGCGGCTCCTCCAAGAAAGATTGGCCGGCCCCCTCGTCTCCGGCGGCATCGCCGTCGGTGGAGGAGGGAGGCCCGGCATCCGGTGTTCGTCTAGCTCGTTCTTAGGTCTAGGTAGTTAGGTCTTCCCGCGGTGGTCGCTCCAAACGACGGCTACTGCGGTTGTTAGGGTTAGGGTTTCTCTACTGATCTGGTCGACGAAAGTGGTGGCGGCGGTGCAGTGCTGCCAAGTTCGTAGGCATGGAGCAATGGAGGACGAGGTGTTTCAGCGGTGGTGGTGGGTCAAAGGCGTCATCCATCGATGGAGAATAAGGTACTCCGGCCCTTCCTTTGTATCGCCTTGGTTCTTCGTGGCCATGGCTATGACATTCATCTGGATGTCGGTCGGATTTGTGTTTTTCCAATGCGAATATGGTGAAGGAGGCGACGATGGGCTCGGCTACGGACTCTACGGCGGCGAATTCTTCATACTTGCATGTGGAATATCTATCTACCCCTCTTTTGCGAAAGGGTTGGGTTTTAGTTTTCCCCCGTCGGAGATGAGGATGACGGTGGTGGATGGTGAGATGGCCGATTCGTTCAGATCGGAGTTTTCATCCGTGGCATATCCGTTTGGGATGGTGATCCTAGATGGTGGAATTTGCGGCACTTTCAAGGTTTCTTGTCTCCCATCAATGGTGTTAGTGTTGATTGGGATGTTTTTGTAATCAGGGGATGTAAGGTGCTTCAATATTAATGGAATTCCCCTTTCGCAAAAAAGAAAAAGAAAAAAAGAACATGCTACTAGAGATAAACACGTGTTGAATAAAACATTAGGTCTGGAATTGGGCACTGGGCAACGCAAAATGCAGAAAATGGTGTGAGATAGGTGATTAAACTGATGGTTTTTGGCCATGCATAGTGCAGCCCAAGGCCTGCTTCTTCGATGTTCAGTCGGATGCCAAATGCCGAGCGTGCTGCCAAACGCCGAGCATGGTCCACAGACGCCTGACTAAATCCCTGTGCATGGAGTGCGTCATTTCTACCATCAAATCAAACAGCTTTCTGACTCGTGCGCAAGTGACATCCGACGGCTCTTGGTCTTCTTCCACCTCCCACACAAGGCAGCTGGTGGCGGAGTGTGGCGGGCAGTAGCCCTGAGCCTGGGTGGGTTTAGATGGATTGAAGTGGGTTTACAACCCACCCATAAAATGATCACTTAAGTAGGGTTGGGTTGGGTGGGTTGAATGGGTTACATGGGTTAAAGGTTCTAAAATTTGAAACTTACAAAATTAAACATGATATTTTCATATTTGAGACTATAAATTTACACAAAGTTGCTTTAGAGCAATTAATTTATCCACAAAAATTTCAATCGATTTCGTGAAAATTTTATGGTGTGAACGCGAGATATAAAATTTTTTATAATGACTTTTACGTGGGTTCCATCTATGCAAAAGTGAAATTTTCATATTTAAGACTATAAATTTGCACAAAGTTGCTTTAGAGTAATTAATTTATCCACAAAAAATTTCAATCGATTTCGTGAAAAATTTATGGTGTGAGCGCGAGATATAAAATTTTTGATAAAGACTTTTTACGTGGGTCCCATCTATACAAAAGTAAAAATTTCACATTTAAGACTATAAATTTGCACAAAGTTGCATTATAGTAATTAATTTATCCACAAAAAATTTCAATCGATTTTGTGAAAATTTTATGATGTGAACGCGAGGTACAAATTTTTTTTATAAAGACTCTTTATAGTGTGAAAACAAGTCTAATAGTTAATTTTTCAGAAATTTTTGAATAGTGAGGTAACCCGTGAGTCTAATGGGTTTTACCCGTCTCAACCCAACCCACATATGAGTCATTTTCGCGGTTTGGGTTGGGTTGGATAGATGGGTTGGGTGGTTTCCCTAACCCATGCTCAGGCCTAGCAGGCAGTGCCATCAAAGGGTGGCGGAGTTGTGGTGGTTAGGGTGCCTGAGTTGTCGAGCTGGTGGTGGAGGGCGGCGACGGTTAGTGTTCCAATATCCTCCAACCGTAGAGGAAGGATTCTGAGGCAGAGCGACAGAAGGCTAGCTGGTGGGCAGGATCAGTGCGACATAAGGGCGGTGTAGGAGGGGCCGCGACACGCTGGTGAATTTAGCGGTAGGAGGCTAGGTGGCGGCGCGATAGATGCCGGCGGCCGCCAGAGGTGGTGGCAGGCGCGTTAGGGGTCATGCTGTAAATGGCCACTTTGTCGGGGACAGGTATAGTGGCATGAAGGGGGTGGCAGTGCAGGGCGACGGAGGGGGCGTGGCTGCCATTGCTTAGGGAGGTGAGCGCGGTGGGCTGTTCGACGTTGAAGTAGGAGGTCGCATGCCTGATGCCTTGACTTCTCCGTCGCGCTCGGAGATGGGTGTGATTTTCTGGTCTGCCTACGCAAGATGGTATCAGGCCGCCGTTTTGATTTTCTCTTCCGCCTGCGCAAGCTGCTGTCAGGCTGTTGGTAGAAGATTTTTACATCCGCTCAAACTATGGAGCCTAGAGAGCATGTCGTTTTGATGTTTCAGCCCGTTAGAGCAGCCGCAACGACGAGAACCAGCGAACCGTGGTCTATACGGTTCGATGCATACCGAACCATGGGGAATGAAAAAAAAGGAACTTGAGGCCATTTGCATGCACCACATCTTGCCTATCCTCCAAAACTGTGAGTCAAATAGAATTTCGTAACTCTGACATATATAGGCCCCGCCTACCGAACCAGCGTTGCAGCCATCGAACACTCGGCAAAATCGATTTTATGGAGCCAACTCGTCCAGTTTGGTTCAAACCAGCGTTGCGGCTACCCTTATTGAGTGTTGGTGCATCTGGTGTCTCAGCCAAGGGAGGAATCCATGGATCATTTCCTGGTGTGTTGGGGACGAAGCAAACATTTCTCTCGGTGTCTCTTAGACAACTTCCCAACAACCATCCCATAACAAAATATCGGCATCACTGTCATCAGCAGCAGGGTTCTTATTCACTGTTCAAAAGTTAAGCTCACTGCTTGCCTATTGCTTTCACGTGTCTCGTGCAGGATTTATAATATACTCTACCAAATAGCAATGCGCGCGGGGAGAGATTATCAAATATCAATGGTGTTGGGTTATGCCACCCCAGGCCTGAGCCTAATTAATTAACCATGGACACCTTCTTCCTTTCGCATGGGTCGCCCAGGCTGTCCATCGACGACACCATCCCGGCGCGGCGCTTCTTCCAGTCGTGGCTGCCGGCAGGGATCGCCGGCGACCACGTGCCGCGCGCCATCCTGATGGTCTCGGCCCACTGGGAAACGGCCGCGCCGGCGGTCAGCGTCGTCCACGGCAGCAATGGCACTATCTACGACTTCCTCGGCATCCCCTTCCCCGAGCCCATGTACAAGGTCAGCACGACATTACTCGGGAGCTTAATTTAATTAGTTGCTGAATTCTCAACTTCCTAGTCCAATCATCAGTGGCGATCTGCTGATCGATCGATGCCGTGTTGTGATGTTCATCAGATCAAGTACCCCGCGCCCGGCGCCCCGGAGCTGGCAAAGAGGACCAAGGCTCTCCTGGAGCAGGCCGGGTTCGGCCCGGTGGAGGAGGACGTCGGCCGGGGGCTCGACCACGGCGCCTGGGTGCCGCTGATGCTCATGTACCCGGCGGCCGACGTCCCGGTGTGCCAGCTGTCTGTGCAGCCCGGCCGCGACGCCGCGTACCACTACGAGGTCGGCCGCAGCCTGGCGCCGTTGCGGGAGGAGGGCGTCCTCGTCCTCGGCTCCGGCGCCGCCACGCACAACCTTAGTCGGTGGGGCGCCCGCGGCTCGCCGCCGCCGGAGTGGGCGGTGGCGTTCGACGCCTGGCTCAGGGACGCGCTCCTCGACGGGAGGCACGACGACGTCAAGCGCTACGCAGCGGCGGCGCCGCACGCCGAGCTGGCGCACCCGCGGCCGGACCACCTCTATCCGCTGCACGTCGCGCTGGGCGCCGCCGGGGGCGGCGCCAGGGCGGAGCTCATCCACCACAGCTGGACCAGCAGCCTCTCCTACGCGTCCTACCGGTTCACTACCGGAACGCCAGCTACTGGATCATCATGTTAATTTGTCCAAATCAAGCCATTGTCTTTCACTAAGTGCATGCTTGCTAGCGAGCCAACAATTAATTGTCTTAATTTCCAGCCATTTGCAACACTATCCATCATGAATAAACCAAATTATCACGCCATTTTACACTGTACTAGGTGAGTGCCCGTGCGTTGCCACGGCTTAATGCTTGCTTACACCATTCCTATGTTTTGTAAATCACAATGGCACACAAGAATTAGAGTAAACATGTTTACTTTGTTTTTTCTCTCTAACATACAGGAAAGTACATATAGTAATAGTTAATTATTGATAGAGAAACCGAAGATAAGGGATGTTAAGCACCTGCTGCTGAAAGAAAACACTAACCTAACCGGGTTAAATCAACCTGATCTATCCAGACCCAAAGCTTTCTTTGTCCCAGCTAGAGACCATGAACGGTGCTTATCTAGTTATATGGCCGTCTGTTGCAACGAGTAAAAATTTTAAAAGGAAATATTTGGTTTGCATGTATGACAGCAATCCGAACCGAATTTGAAATAACTCTTTTGAAAAGTGAATATAAACTGCGTTGTAATAGGAATTAATTTATTACTTAGTCCCCTCAATAATGAAAATGCCGCATTTGGCCAACCTTTCACCTTCCTCTGCATCACTCTGTCATGGGTTCTCTCTAGTAGCATGTGCCGAGGCTTCATTGAACACAGCTTTTCCCAGCAGTAAGTTCTCACCTGAGCAGCATATGGGTATAGGCTTCAGCACGTTACTACATCAAAATCATACATATTGTAATGACTATCAATATATACGTAACTACTGAAACTCAACTAACATTATACATGTAATGACTATGAAACTGAAAAAATAAATGCCGCAGATATCATGCAGCATCTAGTTTGATTTTGATTTCAGCACCATAGTGTGAAATAGCTATTGCAGTGCGAGGAATTCATAGCTTGACTAACATCGCAACAGGTGTCATGTGCAAGAATCCAAAGTGAAGTATTTGCCAATAACCTTGATTGGATTGTGGATTGGTATGCCAAATGATGGATAGATGAGAAAAAATGAAAAGAGTAAAAGATTAGAATATTTTTACGAAACCAAGGTGAAGAATCACATTACCTCCAACAATGATACAAATCTCAAATTGTTCTGGAGAACCAAAGCGATGGAAGGTCGGAGACACATCTCAATTGGCACCAGCATAACGGAGAGTGGAGATAAGGCCGCAGCAAGCAGCACAACATGAGGGAAAGAAGCAAGAGCTTGTGTTGACTCCAAGCTTTCACATGGCCTACCATACATGGAAGTTGCTAGTACTATTCGAAAGAATACTACAAGGCATTGAGAAGGAAGTGCTGGGAGAGGAGCACGCTGCTAACATACCTGATGGGGAGGCAGTGAATCTGATCTGCGGCGAGCAAACACGAGGTTGGACGGGCTGGTGGTGGTATGGCAGGCAGGCGACGATGGTGGTCGCCCATGGCCACGCCGCTAGCCAGCGCGTGCTAAAGGCCGAGGTTCCAACGGCCTCGACAAAGGGCGAATGCAGGTCGAGAGTGCCAAATCTGCTGGGCGGCAGGGAGTCAGTGGCTGATAACGGCAAGGAAGTGGAAGGAGATTGGGACGAACCTTGAGTGCAGCGCGCACAACGCTCCTCTGCCTGGTGTCGATCCGCATAGTCGCCGTGGATCGGCGGCGACTGCTTTCCTCGGTTAGCGGTCCTCGCGGCGGCCTTCATTGGCTGGTGGCGAGGAGGCGGGTTTTGAATCGTAGGGGAGCGGAATAAGCCATGGGCGGACGACCTCCTCCCAATTCATAAGTTGTAGAGACTGAGGACAGTTATTTATTGATCTGATTTCATCTTGAACATGGTTTCAGTGGCCCAGCAGCACTAAAGACAATGTTGACGCACTGTTCCACACGAGCACGTCATGTGCGGCTTGCTCTAGTGCGTCTGCCAAAACCTAAACTTACAGGTTCAAAAAAAAAAAAACAGTTTGGCAAACCGGAACTTCCTGTTATGAAGTAGAACTGGCCTATGAACGCTCACCTTGGGGTACAATTTTCTTTTATTAATGTACTTCTATTTAAACCGTTGTTGGCGTTCTCTTTTATCTCTTTTAATATCATTGTTGATCCGTCGTGATGTTTGTGAACTCAGCCGTAGTGCTGAGGATTGGCTATATGTCTTTATTAGGTAGAGGATGGTATAATCTTTTTCCATTATCTAAAGAAAAGAACCAAACAATACTGGATTCATATAGAAAACCAAATTAAATCGTACACCAGTGACATTCTGCTTTTCTTGAAACATATAACAGGTTCAACATTCATATTTTTATTGATGATGATTTACTCCAATCAACTGATATGATCTTGCCTAAAAGGACTAGTAGTCTCTAGAGAGTCTTGAGCACCGACTCCATCTCGATGCGAGGCCGGCACATGGCCACTAGAGGCACAGCCATTGGCATGGCGACCCTTGACCCCTCACTCATGTCTACTTCCTTGCCTCCAATTCGTTCCCACTCAAAGCATTGTATCATAGTCCCCAGTGCCATCCCTACTATTTTCATGGCAAGCCCCTCACCAGGACATTTTCTCCGTCCCATGCCGAAAGGTATCATCCATTTACTGTTTACATTCTCTTTGGTTTCTAAGAACCTGTCTGGCATGAACTTCTCTGGGTCAATCCACATATGAGGATCTCGCTGCATGGAGAACACATCAATGAGTACCATGGTTCCACGTGCGACGGCGTAGCCGGCGATTTTGCAATCTTGGGATACCTCATGCGGGACAAGGTTTGGGTTGATGGGGTACAGCCGGAGGGTCTCCATGATGATACAATTGACATAAGGGAGAGTGGCCAGATCCGATTCATGGATCAGGCGGGATGTGCCAACAACGGAATCGATCTCAGCTCTTGCTTGTTTGAGAACGCCTGGGTTCTTGAGAAGGAGGGCCATTGCCCACTCAATCGTACCCGTTGACGTGTCTGACCCAGCTTGTAGCAAGCTCTGTGCATATACATCAATATATTTGTTTTGCAGAAGATTAGTCAACAAGTCAAATATTCCCAAAGAATATATATAATACATTAGTTTACTCACCAGGCAGACGGTGCGGGTGACCACGTCGCTAAGCGACTCCGGCGACTGCTCCTGCTCCCGTAGCAGGTCGCCGATGACGGTCCTTGGTGTCCCCTCGATAGAGCTGCGGAGATGATGTTGCTCCCTGTAGTCGTCGATGAGGCTCTGGCCGAACTGGTGGCGCAGCTTTGAGAGGCAGACGTGCTTCCTTGCCGTTCTCCAGAAGTCAAACAGGCGCACCACCGGCAGGAAATCTTGCCGGTTGGAGGCCAACGCCACCGCGAGCAAAGCCTCTGTCATCGCCTTGAACCGGATGACCTGCACGTGCTCTGATCGAGGTGATCTAATCGAGGTCATATATAGCACACAGTTATACTAGCATGGATATTATGCCTACCTGGTCCTCCGACATTCGCTTGCCGGTGACCATGACCATGATCGCGTTGGCCACGAACTCATACGCTGTCGACTTCACCGCGACCTCGCAAGGCCCGGCGCGCCAGAGCTTCGCCGCCATGGCGCGTGCCTCGGCGTTGCGCGTGGCGGCCGATGCACCCACCCGGTTCGCGCATAACGCGTGCACGGTGGCAAGCCGGCGGAGCTGCCGCCACAACGGGCCGTAGTTGGCGCTGCCGATGGCCGGGCAGTCGTCGCCGATCAGCAGCCGCGACGCGCGCCCGGGACGGTCCGCGAGCGCGACATCGTGCACGGTGAAGCACTCGGTGGTGATGGCAGGGGAGGATACAAGAAGGACTTGACGGTTGCCGAATCGGAGGTGGAGGAGGCCGGTGCCGGCACCGTTCCGCGCGGCCAGAGCCGGGAGCGAGCGGTGCAGCGGCCTTTTCAGCAGATGGAGGTGGCCGACGATGGGAAGCGCGGGCGGGCTCGGGATGCGCCGTCCATTAGTATTGTTGCGAGGTGTGGTGGAGAACAAGTGCAGGAATAGCCATGTCAAGAGGAAAAGGAGAGCGGCTAGAGGCAGCGCCTGTGAGATCTCCATCCTTGACGTTGTATGGTCCTAGGCAGCAGCCTATGTGTACAAGTGAAGCAAAGAAATAGTATCATGCGGAATAGAGAGAAAACGGGTTAGAGAGAGTGGCAGCGGACTGTTGCTCTTTGACACTTGCGGAGGATCTGACGTCGCAGTCGCCAATCAAGAGCGCTTACGTGCAAAGAGATAGACAACTTGGTGCCTGACCAATGAAGACAAGTGGAAAAACAGAACATTGGTGAGGGTCCCAGAGGAAAATTGGCCGCTCTTAATTGATAGAATGCTTGCGAATCTTTTAAGATCTGTCCTTGTCTCGTGGAACACGCGGAGAATCAAACGAGCCATCGCGAATCAAATTGACCAAACAATTATGTTACACGGCAAGTTGGACACAACTCAAATTGATTTCACTCCAGCCAACCAATAGTTGTACAATAATATAGGTAGAAAACTCCCACATATAGTACAAGTTGCACCACGATAAGAGACGGGGACCAGCAAGATTCAAGAGTGCGTGCCCAGCAGAATCAATCTGTGATCAGCAGAATCAATCTGTGATCACGCCTTAAACACAATCCAAACAAGGATTGGAGATAATCTTCAATATGAAATGGCAGATCGCATCACCACCTAGGGTCCGGTTTCAGAGCCATATGTGAGCACATGACCAAAACAGCCAGAGCGGGACTGTGGGAGCAAAGCGCGTGAAACCGTCAGAAACAGTGGGCCCGCTAGCCACGCCTCGCGTGCGCGCCGCGCGAGACTGGTCATCCGCTCGCGCAGGCGAGTCTGATCGCACCCCCCCCCCCCCCCCCAACCAATCGGAGGCATTGATCGGGTTGATCGGGGGGGGGGGGGGGGGGGGTATCAATGGCGGAAATTATCCAGCCAATAACAGTTAAAAGATTTTGCGCGCATTTTGGCTTATGTTGGTGTGAGGAAATTGCCCTTTCGTAGGGCTGCGGCTGCGGCTTTTTGAAAAAACGACTGTGCTGGCTGTGATTGTGGTTGTGGCTGTGCGTAAAACATTTGGTAAAATTGCTTCTCTAGCAACTTCTTATTTTTAGAAACAAATATGTAAAGAGAAGGACGCGGTGAGAGAAGCCGATGAAGCTACCATTTGGTGACTTCTTGTTTCACCTTTTTTTGGAAGAGGCTTCCTCCTTTTTTTTTAAAGGAGAAGCATATGAGAAAACACCCCCTTTGGTTAGGAATTAGGTGAAGCCGCTGGATAAGCCCTACCAAAGAGGCTTTAAATTGCGAAAGGGCCTGTATCCTAGTGGTTACAAGAGTCTCAGTAGCACCTCAGGTCCTGGGTTCGACTCTTAATGGGAGCGAATTTTCTAGGATTTAACGACGTTGTGCTTTAAGTGCTAGGCGACGTGGCCGTCGACAGCGAGGCTTCAGTGGTGACTTCATCAATCTCGAGGATTTGCCGGCTCAGTTCGAAGATGCTCATAAGGGTAGGGTTTGCCTATGTAGGTTCATAGGAGTGAGTGTGCGTGCGTTGTGAGTGTCTGAGTTGTACTGTGTAATTAGAAAAAAAAGAGGCCTTAGATTAGATCTCTATGATGCATGCCAAAAGATGCGGGGAATCTTTTGTTTGGGGCACGGGAAATATAATTTGCTTTACAACATAAGCTAAGACTGGTTTTTTTATGACAATGTTATTTGTTTAAATTATCTAGCAGAGAATCTTTTTTTTCCTGACCGTCTAAGCTGCGGATTATTTGTTTTCCAGCACATGCACGGATTTGGCATGGAGTCCTGGTTTCTCTTGGCATGCATCATGGTTATGTCCAACAAGTTTTGGCTTATATATGTTGTGTGAGTCTCATCATGGTAATTAAATTAATACAGCCGAACAACTGGCGAAGCGCACAACCCACACGGCGGTGTGGAGAGAACAAGTCCCACGTTGTATCCAACATATGATTTCTCAAGATTGTATCTCAAATTTGGAGTAATCAATAAAGTTCTCTTTTCACTCGCCAAAAAAGAAAATACAGCTGAACAAGGGACATTGTCTGAAACTGAACACTTATACAAATATTGCGTTAGAAAATTAATAATGAACAAGCAACTCTGTGTGAAACTAAGTATATTCTTTTTTATGCAAATGATGTATACCCTTGTTCATAATAATCTTCTCGGCCTTTGCATTGAGTTTGGCCTGTTGGCAGTTAGGTTTATCAACTACTTAACCTGCTCAACCATGTATACGTCGAGTAGTAACTAGTTATTACCCCCTCAACTCAAACGATGCCACCAACCCTGACCTGAAACGACAAATAAGATCTGAAATCCCACTCACCTCCTCCACGGGACTTCGATCCGCCATGTAACACCGTAGTTTTCAAAATATAAAAGAATCACTCTGAATTTAAATTTTTCAAATTCACAGTAGATGGTGTTAGGATTGTAGAATTTCACAATGTTAAAACCAAATTTAACTTGAGTTTATAATTGGATTAATTTCAAAAACCACCCCATAAGTCAATTGAATTTTGAGATTCTCACCCATAAGCCATTTCGTTGCAAATCTCCACCCACCTACTATATTTTGTTGCAAAGACCACCGCATATTTCATCGATTTTCATAAAACCAGAAAAAAATTAAGTTAACTAATTTAACATTGTTAAAATGTTTAAATAAGACTTATTCATCTCATTTTTATTACAAATGTGTCACAAATAACAAACTTAGTTACGTTGGACATCGTTTAAACTCTACTGGCTCTTATCTTCTTTTTGAAATCTCAAATATGGAGATCAAAATTTTGTAAGTTTCATAAGAACACCTTGAACGTATTTAATTGACTAACCATTTGTTCATCGCAAAAAAAAAAACCATTTGCAATTTGGGGTGGCTTTTGCAACAAAACCTACGTGGTACAACAAAAACAATTATGGGTGGGTATCTGAAACTCCGAGTAACTTACGGTGTGGTTTTTGCAATTGAGCCTTTGGATAAAACCTCAAAGTGTGCTCAAGTGGCTGCTTGTAATAGTAGTGAAAGGCCGTCCAAGATACTTTCTATGGCATGGCCTTGTGAACTGTGAAGCGCCTATATATAACCAGGTCCTATATATTGTGCCTGCTCTGTGTCACAAGCTAGTACGGTAGTACCACACCGACGTGAACATACCAACACCGTACCTTTGTGCCTATAGAATGGAGCGGGTCATCAACTTGATGCTCCCAACTCTCCCGGGGCTGTTAGCCATCCTGCTGTGCCTCTTCCCCACGACCGCTTTCGTGCTATTCCGATGGCGATGGGTCAGCAGCGAGCTGAGCGAACTTGCGTCGGCAGTTGTGATCCTGTCCCGCGGCGGGCAGCTGGGCACCCGGCGCGGGCTGTCCATCCATGTGACGGAGCACGCGGTGGCCCACCGCGTGCTGGTGCAGCGGAGCGCGGCGTTCCTGGAGCACCCGGCGAACGCGACGCCGAGCACCATCCTCTCGCGCAACCGCCACTGCAACGTCTTCTCGGCGCCGTACGGGCCCTTCTGGCGCGCGGCGCGGCGAAACATTGTGGCCGGCGTGCTCCACCCGTCCCGGCTCGGCGCGTTCGCGGACACCCGGGCGCGCGCGCTCGGGAGCCTCGTCAAGGCGCTGCTGCTGCCGCAACTCGAGACGACGTCCCCGGCGGCGGCGGGCGAGCGCCTCCATTTCCCCGTGTACCAGGTGGTCGCCGAGATGTGCTTCGGCAAGGACGTGATCGCCAGGCTGGTCGGGGAGGCCGGCCTCCGCTCTGTGCACCAGCTGCAGCGTGACATGCTGCTCGCGTTGCCCTCCTTCACGGCGGTGGTGATGTACCCGAGGATCGGCAGGCTCCTCTACCCGTCGCGGTGGGGCGAGCTCCTCGCCTTCCGGCGGCGGCAGGAAGAGCTCTTCCTGCCTCTCGTCGCTGAGATCAAGAGTAGGAGGAGGAAGACAAGCCACGACCACGACGACACCCTCACAGCAAGTTACGTGGAGTCCCTCCTGGACCTACGCGTCCATGAACTAGATGACAGTCCAGTCAGCGACGGCCAGCTCGTCAGCCTCATATCGGAGTTCCTCGGCAACGCTAGCGACTCCACCGGGGCGGCGCTGGAGTGGGCCATGGCCAACCTCGTCAAACACCCACAAGTGCAGAAGAAGCTCCGCACCGAGATCAACGCCACCATCGCCGGCGCGGGCGAGGACTCCCCCGGCTTCGTCATCGAGGAGCCCGACCTGGCGCGCATGCCGTACCTCAGAGCCGTCGTGCTGGAAACCCTCCGGCGCCACCCGACCATCCCGTTCGTGATGCGCCACGTCCAGGGGAAGGACGCCGCCGAGGCGCTCGCCATGTCCCGCGGCCTGCCGCATGGCGGCGCCACCGTGAACTTCCTCGTCGGCAAGATCAGCCGCGACCCGGCGGTGTGGACGGACCCCATGGCGTTCTTGCCTGAGCGGTTCATGCCAGGCGGGGAAGGCGAGTGCGTAGATCTCACCGGCACGAGGGAGATCAAGATGATGCCGTTTGGTGCAGGGAGGCGCATGTGCCCCGGGATGACACTCGCGATGTTTCACCTCGGCTACTTCGTGGCAAACCTGGTCAGGCAGTTCGAGTGGCTAGAGGTCGTAGACGGTGATCAGGCCGCCGCCGTCGACTTCACCGAGTTCCATGGGTTTCCCTTCACCACTATGAAACACCCGCTCCGAGCCCGTCTCGTGCCATTGAACACTAGCTAGGTGTGGCATGCGAAGAGCCTGCGCCGCGTGACAAAATAAGCGCATAGAATGGCTACGCGTGACTTACTGGTCCCTCGTGTCAGGTTTTGTATTTGTTGTATTTGTATTTGTGTCTTATCTTACAAGCAAATTACCCGTGCATTGCTACGTACGAAAGACAAAGAAAATCAATAAGTAAAATTCAGATTAGCTTTTTTTTAAAAAATCAATTATTTCCTCGAAATTTCCCTGCTTTTAAAACGCATAACCCTATGAGGTTTGACATTTATGCAAATTATTTTACGAATCTATCCAAGGTTAGGATCTTTGCTCCATAAGAACAAGTTACTCATTTTTTTGCTCAAAGCTTATACCATCCTGATGCCTAAATTGTAATCTTGCTTGGAGGCTGACCTTTGAAGCTGCTGTCCAATTGGCGTGACATGTACAAATGCACTACAAGAAATACTATGATAGGTGACGTTTCAATTCCTTCACAAAACTTTAAGACACCTCAAAATTTGTGACGATTCCGTGACGACAATCAATTCGGCGCCTATGATATGTTTTTAAACATGTTTTATAACGAAAATTTAAGTTTTCGTCATAGATTTTTGCGACGATCCTTCATTCGTCATGGCTCAAAACGTCACAAAATCCAATCGTATGCAGCCCACTTGTGACCAGAGCCCAACAAAAGCCCACCAAAAAATTAAGCCTGGACCACTTTGAAGCCCATTGTATTTCTGATCTGACCCACCATATTTTTAGCCTAGGCCACATTTACACGCAATATTTTTTCTGTACCGGCCCATTTTATTTTTGAGATTATCGCCTAGGCTTGTTCCGTAGCAAGCCCAAACTAAGCCTATTTTCATTTCATTTTTTAGATTATTGCCCAGCCCATTTTCAAAAGCAAAGCCCATCACTAATATCAAATATTCCAATTCCAATCAGAATTTATCTAATATTACATATTACAATCCAGAGCAAACAATACAAATAATGTCATAATCTTTACATCATATCACAATAACATGATAAAATAAACCAAATCTCCATATTGAACAGATGTTACAACAAATGAATGTAAACAATTCAAGACTATGCTTGGCTTGCTCTTGTAGTCTGTTGGTCGTATCTACGCACCCACTTATATACCGCAAGAGCACGGTGTACAGTTGTAGTCTTTTTCCCCCAGAAGAGTATTCCAAAGTTTAATCGAACCACAGAGACCAATGGGAATTAAGCAGAATCATCAGTAAAAGAGTTAGCCAGGCTTTCTGGTGAGCGTGAGCGAGAGTTTGGCAAAACTGGGGGTTGTGCCGATCGGCACAGGAGTGTGCCGGTCGGCACGGAGGCTAAGTTGACCAAGTGTTGCCTGAACAGCCTAAGGAACCTGATTAGATCACGGAGTAAGTTAGCCAAGTCTGCTAGTTGAGATCGTAACCAAAAAGCTTAATCAAATAGCATCATAAACGGAATTACTCAATTATTGATAACCGAAGAACGATAGGTTGAGACTCTTTTCAGACGAGCCCTGTCACGACCAGTTCGCCTTAATCGGTAGCCTCCTCCTACTCTACACATCATCTCAAAGATCATCGCGTATGCATTAGCGGCTGTTGAGGTACAGAGACAACGTGCAATTATGGCGCATTACGAGATCCCGATACTACCTTAACCACAATGGAGAAAGTGAGAGATTGAACCTCTCACCTCTTATTGCCACCACAATTAAGATAACATCTAATACTTAGTCGTCACTAAGCGTAGGAATAAGTGCATGTAAAGACCATAAAATCCAGACAATCAATAATCAAAACTATTCATCCACATATTCAACCATACTTTGATAATACATAGTGCAAAACATCACCATCTAGTAGGCCTACCTTGATGGATCACCTCTTTAGCACCGGCGGTTCTTGATCTAGCAACTAGAGAACATGAAGAACGGGGCAAAGCCCCGGTGGCTCTAAACTTACTAGCTGTGTTGTCCCTCTGGCGGCGGATCTTGAAACCCTAGGGCTTTTACAAGTTAATATAAGGCTATGCTTTGGAAAGGAAGAGGATCTCGGGAAAAGAGTCCTCGTGCCGATCGGCACAGGGGTTGGGCCGATCGGCACACCTCGTGTCAAGCTCGGTTTCCTCTCTAAGTCGGTTCCAAAGTCGTAGGTAACTTTCATGTGGGCCTTCCAATCAGTTTTCTTCGAGATCAAGTCTTGTATTGCTCTTTCAAATCTTCGAGTATCTTTTATCTCTTCGTGACGAATATCTCCCAAGATTGGTTCGGATTACTTCCTTCAAGAATCAACTGAATGGTGGGCCAGCTTCGGTGGCCTTGGGGTCCCCTGTGCCGGTCGGCACAAGGCTGTGCCGATCGGCACAGTGGACCTTTTCTGCTAGTTCTCTTCTCTTCAGGTCCAGATCAGCCTTAATGTCCAGAATGTCATCCTTTTCATCTGTTTCTGCAATAAAGCTCCAGAACGACATATATACAAATATGGTGCTATTATCAAGGGTTAATGGCCTATAATGATGACATTTATGCTCTAAATAAGGCGCAGTTGGCATATAAAATGGTATGCTAGAAATCGCCAACAGCTCCCCCACACTTAAACCTTTACTCGTCCCGAGGAAAGTCAAGAATGAAAATCAACTTGCATATAGTCGCATCAATCATAAAAGTATTTCAAATCTACACGAGCTGAGCATTTACGCATTGTGAGATTAAATCAATTTAGTATTCAGCAAATATGTTCACAATATGGGTATCGAGCATGAAAGAGTACTTCCCAAAGCAAATCTTGAAAAATATACAACTTGATGCACATGACTTTTCCACTTGTGTAAATCACTAAAAGGTATTGTGAGCAAAAGAACTATCCTTCTCAAACAATCAAGTCAACAACTCAACTTCAATCGCTCACCTAAAATCACTCAATAGCCTAGCCAACTTTATCGATATATGTATATGTAACGCAATATGAGTAGCTTGGTGAGGAATTTCAAGGAAAATAGACATAAATCAACAACGTGTTGCAAAGCTAAGAAATAACTCTAATTGGTTTTACTGAGACTTGTCAAAAGGCCATTAGGAATTGAATTTTGAGGAAGAAACTCACACCTTTAGAATAGTGGACATGTACAATGCAAAGAATTGTGTACATGGTTGGAAAAAGAAATTCTTGGCTACTAATTGATGATAAGAATTCAAGGGAATTCACCCTTCCCTCCACACTCAAATTTTTGCTAGTCCCGAGCAAAACAGCGCAAGGTACAGACTTTATTTTCTCTTCTTTTTTTTCTTTTTCTTTTTCTTCTTTCTTCTTCTTTCTTTTTTTTTCTGTGTGTGCCGATCGGCACACCTGTGCGCCGGTCGGCACAATGTCTGTACCTGCCAATTTTGCTCTGGATTTTTCATTTGAACTGCTGTGTCGGATGTGTAGCCAAGAATACAGTAGGATGTGGCCAAGGATTGGTATTTGATCAAGAAATTTGGTTCTCAAGTATCGGATACTCAGCGAATTATGCATAATTCCAATGCAGTAATTTGCATAGCTCGAGTGGAAATAAGGCTAGAAAATCAACACGATACGCAAAAGATATGGCCAATTTTTCAAGTCTCACACCCGAAGAATTAAATCTTAACCGAGCTCAATTATCAATCATAGCCTCTGTTGGTATTTCTTAACGATCACAGATAAATCCGCAAGCGCACGGAGAATACCGCTGTAGCATTTCACCCGGGAGTATTCCAAGGTATCGTAATTTATATTTTCCACAGGGAAGACGATGGTCAAGAGAGTACTGTGCTCATAGTTAATGTCTACATTTAAATGGATCACGGTCTATACAATGCTAAACAATAAAATGGGTAGTGTGACACACAAGAAAAGGATCAACTCTAATATACATCCATAGCCAAGTGGAGAAAGAGCAAAGAAAGGTGCTAAGTTCCTATTGTACTTCAATATACAGTGGCATAGTATACAACATACACATGCATGCACATCAACTAAGGTTTAGGCATATGCACTCAAGCAAATTGGGCACCGGCTTACCCCTGATCTGCCAGGCGACTCCGGTCTACAGCTCTACGCCGTACCCGAACGTGGAGGGATACAGAGGACGAATAGGGCTGTCACCACCTAACGTCTACCTCAAACAATCCGTAGGGCACGAGGCATCCAATGTATTCTACCAACCCAAGCACCATGCTTGCATTGCTAAAACATTACTCTAAATCCCTAGCAATGGATCAGATCAAGAGCATAATCCTAAGGACCACTGGACTCATGCTTGGATATGCAAATGCATGTAAACCTAAGTATAAACATGTCATGGTATACTATGTACTAGGACACGTGACAATAAGGCAATTATGTCCATACTGCCAGTCCTCTAGGCAATACTCACATAACAAGCATATGAATATCACACTAGCACTATATAAGAAGATTATAATTACTCTATTACATAAGCAAGCCAAGGGTCCACAACCAAACAAGGAACGCTTAACCAAGGCAAGACTATATGAAAAGAATAATATTATTAAATAGAATAAAGTCGCAAAAAGAGAAAATGATACAAGAGCCATACCAGAATCTCCAAGACAACTTGGGAACTAGAGTAGCTCTACTCTAAGCCTAACTCCACTAGAGCTCGGAGACTAAACTAATGCAAGAGTGTGATCTCTCTACTTGGTGTGTGTTGTAACCGGCCGAGCACCCCTCTATTTATAGCCCCAAATGAGAGGGGGGATTAAATAGAGCAAGTGAGAGGCGGTTGAGGAGGATTGGCCGCCAAGGTAGGCCGGCCGGCCTAGGTGGCAGGCCGGCCGGCCACACATTGTGGCGGTTGGCCACCGCCTTCCGTGTGGACGCTCCAGATTGCTCCGTGGTGGCGGTTCCGAAGTTGGCTAGCGCTTGGGGGCGGTTATGGTGGAGTAATCATCAAGTTTAGGCCCAAAAGCCCACCTGCGCGAAGTCGGTTGTTCATCCACCATGGAGGGCACTTGGGCTTGGTGTTTTGGAGTGTATGTGGCCCACTGGAGGAAGCTTGGGCCATTTGGAGACAGGTCTTGGCCGGCCGGCCTAGGGGGTGGCCGGCCGGCCAACAATTTTCAGCATTCGCTGAAATCTTCTTCGTGGCATAACTTCTGCTCCCAAACTCTAAATTGGGTGAACCAAAAGTCCATTTTGACTATCTCGACGAAGGCTTCGACATGGTGACATCAAATTTGTCATTTGAATAAATCTCTCTTGATGTCCAATTGCCTCTTGATTTATCGTTTTGAATTTGTCGAGATGTTTGGTCCAGCCCTTGTCCACCTTTCCTTTGAAATACACCTGCATCAATAAATCTACCACAACTCGTGGAACTTTATTAGTTTAAATAAATATGCGTATAAGAAATGCTAATTCTCCTTTATTTGTAGGAATATTGGCGGTCGAAGTTGGTACTTAACGACCGTCAACATTCTCTACTTAGCAAAGGCTTAACTTGAGTCGCATATATTTGGCATTGGTAGGTAAGATCGAATGATATGAAGTAATTCTAAAGCTCACAATAAGAACATTTGAATTTTATAAAGAAATAGGTACTAAGTCATGTCATCCAAATTGATCTTATTATTACACCTTGCATGGGAATTTTGAAATAAACTACGCCACATATGAAGTATTTGCCGAATACATTATAGTGAAAGTTCGAGATTTTATTTATGCTCAACATCGCTCGATTATCATTAACACTTCTCAAGATAGACATACATACTCGTATCATTTTTTAAATAAAGCATAAAGATCATCATCATATTGGATTTGAAAGCACGGGCTACATGATGATGTATCACTCTAAACATACTACTAGCACACTTGCATAAATAAAACTAGACAACTAGCACACATGCATAAATAAAAGCACACAAACAAACTAAACACACGCGATACATGGTTTCCCAACCCGCTCACACACACATAAGTAAATAAATAAAAAGTGAATGCGAAAGGGAAAGAAAAACGCAAACCGGGAAACCGATACAATTTGTGCCGTACACAACACACTACCCGTCGAATGGAGGTGGCTGCGTGTAGTCGAAGCCGTAGTATGCCGCCTCCAATCTCGAGAACTCATCAATCATCGCGTCGGTGTTGCTTCGCATTGCGCCCGCCAAGTCGACGATGCGTTCAACATATTGAACGTTGTTGTCGATGTATCGATGCATAGGAGCAAAGTTCGCCCCCGGAGGACCTGCAGGAGCACTGTAGGGTGCCCTCTGGAAGTGCTGAGGGTAGACAGGGGGCATACCGAAGTACATGGAGTCGGTGCCGGTCGGCACGGGTCCAGTGCCGACCGGCACGAAGCCTGTGCCGATCGGCACAGGTGCCTGCTGTGTCGGGTAGCCGGGCGCAGCTGGTGCCGCGTCCCAGCTATCCCAGTCCGCCGCTGCTGCGCTCGCCGAAGACTGCCCGACGACCTCCTTCCTTCCGCGCTTGGTCTTTGTCACCTTGTGCCGCTCGCGGAGGTCGGCCTCGAGCCAATTCCCTCCGTCGATCTTGTTCGGGAGGAAGAGGGCGAGTTCGGGGCAGGGAAGCTTGATGCCGGTGCCGCAGACGTAGTAGCCGAGCTTGGCGCTTCCCGTGATGGTCTTCCTGCGCACCATGGACTCGTCGATGAGCGCCGGCCTTATCGAACAATCTTCTTTCATCATGAGGTTGCCGTCGGTGACCTTTAAGACGATTGTTTGGAGGTAGCCTCCAAAAGGTTGCCTCGCCTTAGGGTTGGCCCTTTGGCTAAACCAACTCCCCACCATCATCATGATGGGATTGCACTTGCACGGACTCGCGATGGCGTTGTAGAGCCAATGCAAGTCCAGGTCGGAGACGTTGGTGGTGTCGAGGCGGCCGGTGGTGCGTGCGGCCATCCACCGGTGAAGGATTTGGATCGTGGGGTTCTTGATGTGCCCCCTCTTGCGCTCGTCCGCGTCGGCGATGCGGCGCCAAAACGTGTCGAGCATCTCCGTAGTCGCCGCGCCGTATACGGGGGCCTCCCTATCAAAACTGAGGGCATCGGAGATGTCCTCTGTTGGCGTTTCTTACGCAAAAAGATTAAATTCAATTTCCGCAAGCGCACGGAACACCATTGTAGCATTTCACCCGGGAGTATTCCAAGGTTATCGTATTTATATTTTTCCACAGGGAAGCAGGGCTAAGAATATCATGAATTAACAAAGAAACATCTATTATTTATAACTTGCAAACTAGACCAAAGCAGGGGGACAGATGTTTGATACGTGTGGCACTCAGGAGAACATCCATTGATATAGATAACAAGGAGTTAGCATTTAGTTTGGGAGGACAACGAGAAGAAGGTATCAGTCAGCCTAGGGGTTAGCATTTAGTTTCACGATAGTCTACCATTATTTACCTAAGCTTTCATTACAGATACATTCAAGTGCATCAGGGGCACGGCCGCCGCCAAGACACGCAACCCGAGAACTAGGTTCAACGTATCCGGTCAACGGACCGCGTCTAGGCCCCTACACACTCAACCCGAACGTGGTGGACTACAGAGACCGGTGTAGCTGTCACCTACACTCGCGGCTACCACATCATCCCGTGGGGTTGAGGGCAAAACACGCTAGAACAATTCCAAGCACCTTGCTTACAACTATCCTAGTAACTTACTCTTGGCCAAAGAGCAAGCCACCCATGAACAATAAATCCAAATAAATTGTGCGGGACACGTGACAATAAGGCAATTATGTCCCTACTGCCAGTCCTCAAGCAAACAACTCATTCGTATCTACCATACACAGACGTGGATCCAACACAAGAATTTCTCTATAATAATTACTTAAATAAATAAATATAAACTAAAAGGAAAACTAAATTAAATAAGAAAATAAATAAATAAGAAAAATAATTATATTAAAGAAAGTATAAAAGAAAAGATACACGAGAACTTTACCCAAACTCCGAAAAGAACTCCGGAGCTCCGAGCGAAGCTCTCACTTCTACTCTAACTCCCATGACTAAAATACTAATCCTATTCTAAACTACACAAGTGGAGTGATCTTCCATGAGAAAGAGCGTGACCCTACTTGGGGTCTTCTCTTCTCAAGTGTGAGGTGCAGGTTGGAGTGAGGGGAGGGGTCCTCTATTTATAGTGGAGTTGCCTTGGGAGAGTGGAGAAGGTCTTGGAGCATTTCGTGGAATATTCCTTCTTGCCGACGTCCCCTTGGCTTGGCCGGTGCGTCAAGTGGCTTGTGACCGCCTCTGGAACCGACTGGAGGAAGATTGAGGCGGTTGGAGTTTGGCTCGGGCCAGCCGGCCAGGTGTTTGGGCCGGCCGGCCAACTTTTTCCTGGATTTTCTGCAATCTTCCGCGAGGCATAACTCCTGCTCCCGAACTCCGAATTGGGTGATCCAAAAGCCCATTTCGACTATCTTGACGAGGCCTTTGACATTGAGGGATCAAATTTCTCATTTGAATAATTATTTCTTGATGTCCAAGTCATTCCTTATTTCTTGCGTCGAATGTCATCGAGATGTCGGAGCATAGTCTTGCTTTAACATGTGCGTTTGGATATTTGCTATTTCTCCATGATTGTAAGCACAATTACACCAATATTCCGATGTACCTTGCAAAACAAGATCTCATCCAAAACTTGTGGAACTTTATTAGTTTAATGCAAGAAAAATTGGTGTATACCTTTTATTCGCCGATAAGTTGACGGTCATTTTATGATTTAACGACCGTCAACATCCTCGATTGTGATGGAGTAAGGCTCATCCCGCACACGAAACTTGATCTTGTCGTTTCCTTGCTCATCCACCTCGCGGCTGATGGTGGTGATGAACTCGGTGATGAGCTCGATGTCGAAGCTGCTCACTTGGTCGTGGAGGGTCTCCCACCCAAGGTTGAGGAGGCATTGTTGGAGGTCCGGTCACACCTCGACCTTGGTGAGGAACTCCTCATCCATGTCGATGTTGGAGACGATGCGGCCGCGGATGTTGGTGTAGACGTACTCCTCCTCCGAGCTTGTGAGGGTGAACCCCTCCCGAACCGCGCGCGGCACATATGCCGGCGCGCTCGACTCGGCCTCCGCATATGATCCGCCCGCCGCGGCGGCAGCGGCGGCGGCGATCGCGCTCCTCGTGCGCGGCCTCGGTGCTTGAGGGATGCCGGAGTCACAGTGGGCGATGTAGAAGTCATCCCGCCCTCGTGGCGGTGTCATCTCGACGGAGAGCTCGGGGCTATCATAGCCCGCCGAACTTGCCCTCCGCGCCGAGATGAAGGAGCCAGAGTCGCTGCCGGAGTTATTGTCGCCGGATTGATGCGATCCACCGGAGTGGTGCGATCCGCCGGAGTGATGCGATCCGCCGGAGCTGAACCCCCGGCGAATCCTCTTGCCGGCGCTCTTGAGCGTGGAGCCGAACCCCTTCATTTCCTGCGAAAGAATGGAAATGAATTGCGCAAATGGAGGAAGTGGAGGAGTGGAGAGGGTTAACAGGAAGTTGTGGCGAAAATAGAGGAGGTAATGCCCCCTCTTATAGCTCTCCAAGGCGTCCAAGGGAAGGAACCCGGGAAGGTTCGAATTCCACGCGCGCGCCGGTCGGCACAGTGACTTGCCGACCGGCACGGCTCAAAATTTCACGGATGCCATCGTGCCTCGGCTCCCACACCTTCTTTTCCTCTTCCCCATTGCTTGTACAGTGTCGGATGTCGGGAGACAGGGGTGCACCTGCAAAAGATTGGCTTTCCCATGGTGTGCCGATTGGCACGGTGACCGTGCCGGTCGGCACAATTCAAATTTGCACAGATTCGCATGTACCTTGGCTTCAGCAGCTTCTTTTCCTCTTCTCCATGCCTGATACAGTGTCGCATGTCGGGAGACAGGGGAGCAAATTTGAAATTTGAATTTTTCAGGTGGTGCCGATCGGCACGCAGACCGTGCTGGTCGGCACTTTTGCTCCATCCCAAGGCTGTGTGCTCAGTGTTCCCCCTGAGCTCGGCAGCTGCATGGGTGTCAGTGATTTTTCCTCCTTCTAACGTGCGCTGACCTTGATGCTTCATTCGAATTCTTGGACAGTGTGCCGGTCGGCACTGTGCAGTCCGCGCCCTATTCAAAACTTCGTTGCTTTATGTCGCTCAAATTTCAAATTTTCTTGCGGATGTCAGATTTCCTGTAGCATTGAAATTCCTGGAGGTGGCGTTTCCACGCAGTGCCGATCAGCACGGGACTGTGCCGATCGGCAAGGGAGCCAAAATTCCGCTAGTGCCTCCTTCTTTCGCAAGAATCATCTAGTATATTTCTGCGACACAGAAAAACACCAAAAATGCATAAATATTCTCGGGACAATTGTTGCACTTATCTTTTCGATTTTTCCTTCCTCGAATATCCCACACATTTTCTTTATTTTACCCCAAATAAATTTGCATCTCCAGATCGGGGTATCTTCCAGAGCACGATTTGGCGTGCTAGTTCCTGTGCCGGTCGGCACGGTGTTGTGCCGGTCGGCACCTGCCAGAAATTCCTCTTTTTGTTTCTTTTCTTCCTGCGCTGTTAGCAAACAAGCAAAATACAAAAACAAAAACGACAGAAAGTAAACAGACAGCGCAGGTGTTCACACAAAAGTTAAAACAAACACTTGGACTAACAAATTTTATTCCGGGAGCATTATTGTGGATTGCAAGCAAACAATTTAAAGGCCAGGTTGCCCTCCCGGTTAGCACTAAACTTCTAATTAACGGGTTGCCCTCCCGAAAGCACTAACACAAAAAGACTCACCCTACGACTCGCTCCCCGGATTTTGGGTTGCCTCCCAAAAGCGCTCTTAGTTTTAAAAAGGTCGTAGAGCTTGACCTTCCCGCATAAATCACTTCCTTAGCATCGCTCTACGGGAAATATGTTGCGACACTACAAGGTTCTCTTGTCTCTTCTCCTTCAATGATAGGAATATCCTTCCTCCAATTACCCTCTATTGCTTTATGGTGCGGAGACTTGTATTTCTCAACCCGCTTGGATACCGTACGGCCTTCTTCTCCCTTGGGGTGAAAAATGAATGTGTAGGAGGCTCCACTTTTGTCGAAACTTATCTTTCCACTCCCCACATCAATGTTTGCCTTCGCTGTCCTCAAGAATGGCCGGCCCAAAATCAATAAAGTCTTTGTCCTTCTATCCATATCAAGCACAATGAAATCCACAGGAACTATATGATCACCAATTTGGACAGGCACATCTTCAGCAATTCCATCAGGATAGCGAACCGATTGATCGGCCAACTCCAAACACATAGCCGTAGGTTCCAATTCTGGCAAATTCAAACTTTCAAAGACATAGCGAGGCATGACACTTACACTTGCTCCAAGATCGCATAAAGCCCCTTCAAAGACTTGAGCTCCAATCAAACACCGGATACTAGGAGATCCGGGATCGGGCTTCTTTTCTGGTGTAATGTCATTAATAGCAACAGTGCACTCCTTTGTCATCTTCACTACTTCTTCCGATGCTAAGGACTTCTTGCTTTGCATAATATCCTTTATGTACTTAGCATAGGTGGGCACTTGAAGAGCATCAAGGAACGGGACATTGATATATAACTTCTTCATAATATCGACAAACCTGGAGAATTGCTCATTATGATGTCGAATCCTTTCTGTCTTGGTCAGCAGCTGCGTATCCAGAAAGGTGGCAGGACCGTGTTCCTTGTTCTCAGTTCCCTTTTTCAGACCCGAGAGGTCAATTTCTTCTGTGTGCCGATCGGCACCCCCTCCGTGCTGGTCGGCACCGTCTACTGTAGCGTGCCGATCGGCGCAGGTGTCGTGCCGGTCGGCACGAGGTCGTCTTGCTCCAGCTGCAAACTTCGGATCTTGAGTCTGCTTCCCAGACCTCGTCTCGATGGATTTCAGCTGTTCTGCAGAGCGGGTACTACCAGGAAGAGTTCCTTTCTCGCCTTTTACCGACTCCGCTAATTGGGCCATTTGTTTCTCCATCATCTTCATGAATTGGAGAATTTGCTGATTAGAACTTCCCACTTCGATGACCTTGTCATTGATTGTCTCAAGCACACGATCAACTTCCTTAAATTTGGCTTGGGTGTCCTTGTTGACCTTCTCTTGAGCTTGAAAGAACTCTTGGCATTGAATACGAAGAGGGATGGCATTTTGCATAGACGATGATGGGGTGAACCTACTCCTTTGTTGCTGATATGGAGTCTTCCATCCTTGGCTCTTGACATAATTGAGCATCTTTACATCCTCGGGGCAATCCTTGCCCACATGACCAAGGTCTCCATATTCTTCACATGTGGATCGGGCTTCCGCTAGCTTGACGGTCTCTTCCTTGGGAATATGATCGATCTTGTCCAATCTCCTTTGTATGGTGTCAAGCTTGTCCATAAGCAATTCATCATAAGTTCTTTCT
This sequence comes from Eragrostis nindensis, assembly GCA_012490785.1. NCBI lineage: Eukaryota > Viridiplantae > Streptophyta > Magnoliopsida > Poales > Poaceae > Eragrostis > Eragrostis nindensis. The sequence goes on along the minus strand of JAAXCT010000359.1, from coordinate 326,911 downwards.
ACCACACTCTTCATCTTTCCCGTGGAAGGTTGAAGGCTTCTACCTTCTCTCTCACTAACCCATGATTGACTTTGCTCTATCTTCTTGATCAAGGCCGTGGCTTGAGCGGGTGTCTTGTCCAAAAACGATCCCCCAGACGAAGCATCTAAGTGTTGTCGGGACAAAAGATTCAAACCCGTGTAGAACCTTTCCACTAGCTCCCATTCAGCAAGACCATTGTGCGGGCAAGCATCCTTGTACTCATTGAATCGATTCCATGCTTCTCCAACGCTCTCATCAGCAAGTTGAGTGAATCCAAGGATCTTGTTCTTCAATGCTTGAGACTTGCCTGGAGGGAAGTATTTTGCCAAAAATTCTGCAGAAAGTTGATCCCAACTAATCTTGGTTGCAGTAGGTAGCCCATGGTACCACTGCTTAGGACGCCCAATAAGAGATAGAGGGAACAATCGCACCTTGGCTTCAGTGGCATTCATATGTTGCAATTGAAAAGTACTGCAGATTTCATGAAAGTGTTGCAAATGCATATTAGGATCTTCAGAACCTGTGAACGGTTGTTGACCAACCAAAGATATGTAGCGCTCCAGCTGAAAAGGTTGAGCTTGTGCAGTAAACTCAGTCTTGATAACATTGTCCAGGGCAGGCTTGAGACGATTGGCTATCGGTGTTGTGTCTCCCATGTCTTCTACTTCTGGAACTTCTTCTCCTTTATCTTCTTCTAGAGCTGCAAACAATGCCCTCGGGCTGAGTGGCTCGCTGTTGTCTTCTATGTCTCCCACTGACTTACTTTTCTTTTCTGCCTTACGCTTGCTAAAGAGAATCTCTGGATCATCGAGGTAATTAAAGGGTTTATTCGACTTAGCGCTGTCCATACCTGTCTGTTAAATAAAACAGGACATATGTACTGGAAAAGACAGAGAAATCAAAGGAAGAAAGCAATGTGCCGGTCGACACACAGGTGTGCCGATCGGCACTGTGGCTAATTTCTCAAACTTCAAACAATGCCTAATTCGAACAAAGGTCCCCGGCAACGGCGCCAGAAAAAGACAGTTTGTTGGTCGTATCTACGCACCCACTTATACCGCAAGAGCACGGTGTACAGTTGTAGTCTTTTTCCCCCAGAAGAGTATTCCAAGGTTTAATCGAACCACAGAGACCATTGGGAATTAAGCAGAATCATCAGTAAAAGAGTTAGCCAGGCTTACTAGCGAGCGTGAGCGAGAGTTTGGGAAAACTGGGGGTTGTGCCGATCGGCACAGGAGTGTGCCGGTCGGCACGGAGGCTAAGTTGACCAAGTGTTGCCTTAACAGCCTAAGGAACCTGATTAGATCACGGGGTAAGTTAGCCAAGTCTGCTAGTTGAGATCGTAACCAAAAAGCTTAATCAAATAGCATCATAAACGGAATTACTCAATTATTGATAACCGAAGATCGATAGGTTGAGACTCTTTTCCGACGAGCCCTGTCACGACCAGTTCGCCTTAATCGGTAGCCTCTTCCTACTCTACATATCATCTCAAAGATCATCGCATATGCATTAGCGGCTGTTGAGGTACAGAGACAACATGCAATTATGGCGCATTACAAGATCCCGATACTACCTTAACCACAATGGAGAAAGTGAGAGATTGAACCTCTCACCTCTTATTGCCACCACAATTAAGATAACATCTAATACTTAGTCGTCACTAAGCGTAGGAACAAGTGCATGTAAAGACCATAAAATCCAGGCAATCAATAATCAAAACCATTCATCCACATATTCAACCATACTTTGATAATACATAGTGCAAGATACATCACCATCTAGTAGGCCTACCTTGATGGATCACCTCTTTAGCACCGGCGGTTCTTGATCTAGCAACTAGAGAACATGAAGAACGGGGCAAAGCCCCGGTGGCCCTAAACTTACTAGCTGTGTTGTCCCTCTGGCGGCGGATCTTGAAACCCTAGGGCTTTTACAAGTTTATATAGGGCTATGCTTTGGAAAGGAAGAGGATCTCGGGAAAAGAGTCCTCGTGTCGATCGGCACAGGGGTTGTGCCGATCGGCACACCTCGTGTCAAGCTCGGTTTCCTCTCTAAGTCGGTTCCAAAGTCCTAGGTAACTTCCATGTGGGCCTTCTAATTAGTTTTCTTCGAGATCAAGTCTTGTATTGCTCTTTCAAATCTTCGAGTATCTTTTATCTCTTCGTGACGAATATCTCCCAAGATTGGTTCGGATTACTTCCTTCTAGAATCAACTGAATGGTGGGCCAGTTTCGGTGGCCTTGGGGTCCCCTGTGCCGGTCGGCACAAGGCTGTGCCGATCGGCACAGTGGACCTTTTCTGCTGGTTCTCTTCTCTTCAGGTCCAGATCAGCCTCAATGTCCAGAATGTCGTCCTTTTCATCTGTTTCTGCAATAAAGCTCCAGAACGACATATATACAAATATGGTGCTATTATCAAGGGTTAATGGCCTATAATGATGACATTTATGCTCTAAATAAGGCGCAGTTGGCATATAAAATGGTATGCTAGAAATCGCCAACATAGTCCTATCTCAAACCATGTTTGCGCATGTCTCCTGAAATCACAAGTGAAATATAAATATGTTAACAAAAAGAACGAAGACTTTGTCAAAACGACAACACCACAACTAACATTAGACTATGGTACACAGAGAGCTGACAATAATTTTGGACCTGATTCATTGTTGGCCATTCAGCTGACAAACTTTGAAATTAAAGGTCGGTAAACAAATCTAATGAAATGGCAGTAGAATATGATAGAAAAAGGATCCAATCAATGTTGGGCAAGAACTGAACAGAAATGGTAATGTAAAACAAACTATTCTCCCTTCTAAAACTCATCCTTTAAGCATGCTGCAGATAAACAAAAAAGAGCACAAGCTAGCAGGCTTTGCAACACTAGATAGCATATGGGTTGGCTTTACTTCTCTCAGTCCGAAAACTGCAGTTGATGCAAATAAACAGCAGAACATACGCCAAAACAAACAAAAAATTAAGTGCGAGGAGTTCTAGAGAGTGAGCAGCACATCAGTACGTAGTTTCTAGAATTAGAAGGCTGATTAGTTTTAATCTACAGAACTACTCCTATCTGATAATCATTTCTAGACAGCCACTTCAAAGACATGCAGATGCATGGTGCTCAGATATGAACTCTGAACCATGTAGATGTTTAGACGGTTATGCAATCGCAGGTGTAGTTTTTAGATTCTAAGCTCTACGATTTTGAATCATACAGTATCAGGACACGGCAGTGAACTTCAGTCTAACTGCTATTAGTGTTGGTCGATCGCTTTGCTATTCTACCAGCCAGTAAACTGTACTACTACTGTTATAATATGATTGCTCATAGGGGGAGGTTATCGCGCGTCCGTACGCACGGCAATGTATCACGCGTCCCTCCCCCACAGCCACCACGAGTGTCCCCGTTCATCTTCTTCCTCCCGACTCCGGTGTTCCGTCAACGACCGCTGCCCCCGCCCGGACGCACCCCCGCCCGCGCGACTCCGGCACCGTCGGTGCCCCCCGCGCCAGCCCCTCCCCCGGCAGCCGGCGCCGCTGTTCCGCCTTGCCACGCCGCCCGCACCCACCACTGCCGCCCGCCACGCCGCCGCCCGCACTAACCAGTCGGGACGTTGTAGCGTTTCCGCTTTTCACAGGATCGAGTCGGAAGTGCCGGTGAACGGACACAGATAGTACATCACACAAATAGCACAAATTTACATGTTTAAGTTATTACAAGTCTCAAATGATTTAAAACACGTGAGTAGCACAGCGGAAGACTATAAATAAACCTCTAATACACTCGACGATACAAGCCGCACATCGAAGCCCTACGATGTGGACTTGGAGACGATCTCTGCTGGAACTTCACCAAGGCGACAGCGGAAGCATGACAAACCTATACAAAAACATAAAGAGCCAAATCCTGAGCAACTAATACTCAGCAAGACTTACCCGTCAACATGGCCAACTACAGCTGACTCCTAGTATGCAAAGGCTACAAGGGGCAGGCTGACAAAACTTGCAAAACACGGCACTAATTACTTAGTCCTTACTTTCAAGTTTTAGCTCAAGTTTAGTTTTAACTAAGTATCATGTGTGCAGCTAAGAGCTATAACAGGAAGAGAAGACATACAAATAATACTGTAAGTAAATAAAGCAGTAATCATAGATATCATCATCATATCATCATCATCATCCATAATCACACTACGATGTGACGCAGTGAACAAGCGGGGTGCTCATATCCGAGAGCGGCGGCATCGATGTACATCCTGCAGGAGAAACCTGACCGCACGACATATGCGCCCACGAACAGACCACGTATGGCAACCTTTCACATAGCCCCCGCAAGGCCGAAATCTAGCTGCTGCTCCCGGCGAAATATTGGGACCACCCCCACGCGACACCCAGCCCCGCCGTTGTCCGCGGGTTGTCCCATTCCCCCATAGCAGCAGGATAAGGTTCGTCCCCACAGTTGCTATGCCACGTCGGTTTCCTGGGCCCATAAACACCAGCATGTGAATCAGTACGTTCAAAACTTGCTCAACAGGGCCAGCAACGGTACGGTCCTTAATCGACACAGACGGGGCTACCACCGTGAAGGCCCAGCCTTCTCCATCCATCCTACACAAACATCCCCGTCCGGTCTGCAACAAACCTATAATTCTTCTAGCACATACCAGGGTGTCATGATCCTACCATGCGAGTGGGACCTACCACTCGACTTCTACCGATAGCTATCAACTACGCCTAGCAGCACTAACGACTGACCAAAAAGACCTAACTGCCTCTAAACAGGGATTAACCAAGGATAATCAGGAAGGATAATCATAATGCAGCTACGGCACTAACGACTGACCAAAAAGACCTAACTGCCTCTAAACAGGGATTAACCAAGGATAATCAGGAAGGATAATCATAATGCAGCTACGGTTCCAATCAACTCCTAGAAACCCAATGCACAAACATTCTAGACCTCAACATAGTGATAAAAGAAAAATGAAAACATAGGACAGAATGCATCGGGGCTTGCCTGGCTCAGGGTGCGGGGTTAGCTACTAGAGAATGTCAACTGATGTCTCCGTCTGATCTGCTCAGCATCCTGCTCCTCCAGCTGCTCCGGAATCACCTCGAGAGCTATGTGTCATGACAAGGGAATGCAAGTAAGATGCAATGAAATGATGCAATTTAATTTAATTACACTTTCGTATAAAGTATTTCCTTCATTGACTCTTGATTAAGTTAATTACATAAATTAACTTAAGTTGGTTAATTAGATTAAATTAATTTCAAAAATTAGTTTATGTCCAGTGGCACTTTCCTGGAGTCAAGTACCACTGAAAGTAATTTACTGTGAATTTAAAAGATTTATTGCATTCTGAATTATTTATAATAATTTAAACAAGACAGCGGATTAAATAAACCATAAGAAAATAATTAAGAAACATATGACAGTGGAAAAATGCTCTGTAGGTGTGTTGACAGATACTTTACTTGCATGCAAGAGATTAGGATTTATGGACATACAGGGGATTTATTACGATGTAAACAAGATTTATTGTTTAAGCAAATTTACAGAAAACAAAAAAAAGTATTTTATACAGACACTTTGGTTGGATAGATCTGGTCAAGAGGAGTCCAACAAAATTGGATTCGCATTTTTCGGATGTATATTCGATTTATTGTGTATTTTACAGGATTTCTGCAATTTCTGACGATTTACAACAAAATCGGGAAAAGATTTAAATAGGCGCGAACAATCAGATCTGGGCTGCATAGTGGGCCACAAGATTCAGGACGCACCGGATCCACCTCGTGCCACACTGAATCCAGCCACTCAGATGCAAAAGCACAGGCTGGGCTACACAGTTGGCCACACGAGATCCCGCGTAGCCGCATCGGATCCAGGACTCTGTTGACGGCTCTTAGACCCAAAATAAACCGTCAACTAGCTGCAACTTTTGCCCTCAAATCAAACACCAAAGGTAGATTTAGGACTTGAAACGGATTCCACGAGTCTTGGTGAATTTGTGAGTGCAGGTGCATTTCGTATGATTACGGGGAAAAGGAAGCATAAAACATCTACTTTGCAAACACCGATTTTCCCCGGAATAAAGATATCTCCCCAAAGCCCAAAAACCAGAGCAAAAGGCTTCAAGTCCACGCATAGCAGGTGGACTGGACCAGTACACAACCCAAGGCAGGAACCAGAGGAGGCTGAGGCCCAGTGGGGCCCACCCCAGGTCGGCCGACCTGGGTACAGGGGTCGGCCGACCCCCCCCTGGTGGCCCCACTGGCCCATCTTCTTATGGCGGTTTGCAACCGACTTACTGAGGTCGGTTTCCCCTGCAATCAATGCCACCGACCTAAGGAACCGCCTCAATTCCACCGCCTTTGGAGGGCTATAAATAAAGGGGTACCCCCCTCCTTTGAGGACACACACCAAGAGGGATTCATTCTCTAGCATTAGGCTTAGCCTCCAGGCCAGAGTAGAGTAGAGGGGAGTAGAGAGCTGATTAGAGGTCCTTGACCTAGTCTTGGAGAGTTTGGGGGTGGATCTTCTCCATTCCCCTCTTGTAAGACTTGTATCATTTATCTGTAGCATTTACTCCTTTATTCCTTATGCCTTATGATTGCACTAGTATGATAGCCATGTACCTTCTATGTGGTTATTGTCTAGTCATGTTTGGTTCATATATGCTTCACATACTTATACTAGTTCATCCATGCCTTTATACTCGTTCTATGCATAATGAGGTTGGACATGCTTTGGCCCTTGACTTGTTAATCCGTAGGGTTAGGGTTCTTTGCGCCATAGTATGTAACTTGTTAATCCGTAGGGTTAAAGTTACGCATGTCTTACCTCTTGACTCGATGATCCGTAGGGTCAGAGTTGTTATGCATGGTTTAGTACTTGACCTGTTGATCCGTCGGGTCAAGGTTAGGTGTACTCTTGCTCCCGACTTGATGATCCGAAGGGTCAGAGTCCCATGGGAGTGGAGAGTACTGTTTAGCAATGTAAGCGTGGTGCTTAGATTGGTAAATAGCTTTGAGTGTTTGGTTGTCTCTATGAACAGGCATAGGACTGGCAGTAGGTGGTGACAGCCCTAGTGTCACATGTCCTCGTAGTGGGTTGCCAGTAGGTGGTGACAGCCCTGCTGTGCTTCATCCTCTCTGTTCTAGGTTAACATAGAACTTAGATTTGTATGTGATGCATGTATGACCCATAGACAAGAATACAAGGAGTACATAGGGGCCAGCTCGACCTCCTCTTAATCCCGCTTAACCTAGGCTTTGTACTGATGTTAGATTGGATTGCTCTGTGTGTCGCCCTATCCATACATTGTATCCTTACCCCTGTTTAGACCTTAGTATATTATTAGTTATATGATTATGAACATGCTATCTCATAAACCGCCGCCTTCCCTTGGGAGAACTATAAATGACAGCCATTGGAGTAATTCATTGGTGAAATGCTACAACGGTATTCTCCGTGCGCTTGCGGATTTACCTAATCGACACTAAGGCATATCTTTAGATTATTTCTGACATCACTGTCAGAGATGATTTATTTGGTGTGACTTAACAAATGTCAACAGACTCTGCGGTCTACGGTGCGCTGGCTGGAGTTCACCGGAGATGGGCGGCGTGCTCGCCGGAGTGGGATTCTGGCGGGTTCTCGGAGCAAGGATTGCACAAAAAGGTTCGGCGCGTCTCGGGGATCTAGAGGGTGGGTGACCTCGTCGACGGAGACCGTGGGAGGAGGCCGACGGCGAGCGGCGGGACGCGGACAAGCTAGATCGACGGCGCGGCGGCGCTACGGACAGCGAGGGAGAGAGCAGAGAGGTCTCAAAGCTTCACCTTGGCGAGATGTAGCTGGCGACCGAACTTGTCGTCGAGGAGTAGCGACGGAAGGAGGTCGGCGACGAAGGAGAGGCTCGGCGGTGAAGTGCCGTCGGCGTTCCGGCGAGGTGGGGCGGCATCCTGCCAAGGTAGGGCGAGCACGGGCTTTAGGGAGTCGGCGAGGTCTACTGGCGTTTCTTACGCAAAAAGATTAAATTCAATTTTCGCAAGCGCACGGAACACCATTTTAGCATTTCACCCAGAAGTATTCCAAGGGTATCGTATTTATATTTCCACAGGGAAGCATGGCTAAGAATATCGTTAATTGACAAAGAAACATCTATTATTTATAACTCGCAAACTAGACCAAAGCATGGATAAAGACGAAAGATATGATGGGTGGCAAGCAAACACACACAAGAATTCCATATGAAGATAAAGAGATAGAACTAGTCAACTGGGAAGACAACGAGAAGAAGGGTATCAGCCTAGGGGTTACAAATATTTACTTAAGCTTTCATTATATATTCGTTCCTGCATATCGGGGCACACGCATGCCAAGGCAGCAACCCGAGAATTAGGTTCAACTACCTTGGGGAACTACGTGCTATTGACCTCCCTACTAAAACCATCACCCGGACGTGGTGGATTACAGAGACCGGTACGCCTGTCACACGTACTCGCGGCTACCATCCTCCGTGGGGTGTAGAGCAAACTCACGTCTAGAATAGTTCCTTGAGCCATGCAAGCAAATATCCTAGATAACTTACTCTTCGCGTAAGAGCAAGCCAACCATGCATAACAAATCTATGTGGATTGTGTAAGCATTTGCGGTGCAAACAACCCATGCAGATAGACCTACCATACACAGACGTGGAACCAACACAAGAATTTCTCTATAATTATTACTTAAATAAATAAATGTAAACTAAAAGAAAAACTAAAATAAATAAATAAGAAAATAAATAAGAAAATAATTATATTAAAGAATATCTAAAAAGAAAAGATACAAGAGAGCTTTACCCAATATCCGAAGAAAACTCCGGAACTTCGAGGGGAGCTCTCACTTCTACTCTAACTCCCATGACCAACTAGCCTACTCTACATTGTGACACAAGTGGAAGTGATCTTCCATGAGAAAGAGCGTGACCCTACTTTGGATCTTCTCTTCTCAAGTGTGTAGGTGCGAGTTGCTTCTGAGGTAGCCGGGGGTATTTATAGCCTCCTCAGGACCTGAGGGATTTTATAGCAAAAGATGGAGTGACGGGGCCGTCAAGGTAGGCCGGCCGGCCAAGTATGGGGGCCGGCCGGCCGCCCATTGTGGCGGTTGGCCACCATCTTCACCCTGGACGGTCTTGATGCTCTCCTGATGACGGTTGTCCAGTCGGTGACTTCGTGGGGGCGGCAGAAGAGGAGTGAGGGTTAAGTTGAGGCCCAAACAGCCCACCTTCTAGAACGTCGGTGGAATTCTTCTAAACAGGCTTTTGATTCTGTGTCGTGGGCCTGTTTGCAGCCCACTGGAGAAAGGCCGAGGCCTGGGGCCACCATGTGGGGCCGACCGGCCTATGGGTGGGGCCGGCCGTCCTGCCTTTGTGCCAGCTGGGCCCACTTTCCTCCATAATTCGCTCCTGCATCTAAATATTCACCAAAACTTATGGAGTAGCATTAATCCTATCTACTATGCTTAAAATCTTGGTGACATGCAGTTATTTACCGGTAGGGTGGCGATCAAAACATGGTTTAACAACCGCCAACAAGGTCCTCGGCGGCGTAGATCTTGACGACGAAGAGCTCCGGGCGATGAGTTTCACCGGCGGGGTGGCGGAGCGAAGCCGAACGGCGGTGGGGAAAAGTAGGATGGCATCGCGCACAGCTGCGAAAAGAAGGGGAAGGGGGGTCATGTGCGTGCGCAAATATGCGGAGATGCTCAAGACGCGAGGGTTGGCTGAGAGACTCACCGGAGAGGCGGATTGGACGGCGGCGCGGCGGTGCTCGTTGGCCGGTCGGAAGGAAGACGACGCCGATTCGAGCTGCTCACGGAGGAAAGTGAAGTGCGGCAGCCATGAACGGCAAGGCGGCTCGAGCTCGGCCGGCAATGGTGGGATGACGGCGGAAATGGGAGAGCGAGCTAGGGTTTGACCGGGGGGGGGGGGGGGGGGGGGGGGGGGGGGGGGGGGGGGGGGGGGGGGGGGGGGGGGGGGGGGGGGGGGGGGAAGCATGGTGGGTGTGTTCTTATCCACGACGTACGGACATGTGGTGGAGGGAGGCGCGGCGTGGCTCCGGTCGCCGGCGGCGACGTCGCGACGACATGCTGTCGGCGGGCCCGGCCGATTTTCCATTTTCCATGAATTTAATCGAGCGAACTTCACTCAATTATTCAGGGTACTTCCCGAGCTCCAAAAATAGTCAAAAATTCTGAGCTGATCTAGAACAGATCCAGCTCCAACTTTGCTTTTGGGTCGATGAGGTTTTGAGCAACAGAACTTGACATAAAAATTCAGGAAGTCAGCAGTTTGTGCTCACTTCAGTGAATTTTTAGAGGGTCTTCCAGAATTTCAAATATCTTGGAAAAATCTCCAAAATTCTAATTTCTGAAGGGATTGCACAGGAATTTATTGTTGGGTCAAGTTGTTATTGAAAATTTTGAATTCCTTCACAAGCTTGGGTTTTTTCATTTGTCTGATCAAATTGCTTTCAATTCAGATTTATGCTTGAACTGATTTGGTTCAGTTTGGAACATGTTTGCAGCAGGTTTGGGCAGCAGTGACACGGGGTGTCACAGCCCTCCCCCCTAAGGAATCTTGTCCCGAGATTCAAGCAAAGAAAGAAGGAAGGAGGAAAAACGACGAACGAAGAACGAAGATGCAAAATGGAAGCAAGAATCAAAAACTCACCTCGAAGGTAGAAAACTGGGAAAACGAGAGTGTAGGAAGTCCTCTTGCTCCCATGTGGCCTCATCCTGTGAGTGGTTGCTCCACTGCACCTTAAAGAATCTGACAGTTCTGTTTCTGGTGACTCTGTCCTTCTAATCAATGATTCTGATGGGCTGCTCAGGATAAGTGAGATCTGGCTCAAGTTTCACTAATCACAACATCGGCAGGAGCTTTCAAGCACTTCTTCAACTAAGATACATGGAATATGTTTTGAACTCCCGAAAGGTTTGGTGGCAGCTCCAAACGATAAGCAACGGGTCCACACCTCTCAGATATCTAAAACGATCCAATGTACCGGGGTGCTAGCTTCCCTCTAACACTGAATCGGCGTACACCCTTCATAGGAGAGACACGAAGGTATACGTGATCACCCACTTCAAACAAGTGCCCGACGTCTCTTATCTGCATAGCTCTTCTGTCTGGACTTGGCTGCCCGCCAGTTGGACTGAACAAGCCGCACTGTCTCCTCAGCCTCTGTCACAAGATTTGGCCCAAAGGTGACTCGCTCACTAGACTCAACCCAGTTAAGGGGAGTACGGCAGCGACGTCCATACAAGGCCTCGAACGGTGCCATCTTGATGCTCTCCTGATAACTGTTGTTATAAGAGAACTCCACTAGCGGCAGACAATCATCCCATTTCTTGTTGTGAGTAAGAACATAAGCACGAAGCATGTACTCAAGAATCTGATTCACCCTCTCAGTCTGGCCATCCGTCTGAGGATGATACGCAGAACTGCAAATAAGCTCAGTCTTCAAGGAAGCGTGTAGTTGCTCCCAGAAACGAGCAACAAACTGGGGCCCTCGATCTGAAACAATGGTCTTGGGCACTCCATGCAAACAGACAACCAGAGATATAAAGCTGGGCATACTTCTTCATATTGTAACGAGTGTGCACGGGAACGAAAAGAGCCACCTTGGTCAATCGATCAACAATCACCCAGATGGAGTCGTGCTTCTGAGATGTGAGAGGCAACCCAACAATGAAATCCATGCTAATATCCTCCCACTTTCAAGCATGAATGATCAAGGGCTGGAGTAAACCTGCAGGCTTCACGTGATCTGCCTTGACCCTTCTGCAAGTGTCACACGCAGAAATGTATCGTGCAACCTCCCTCTTCATACGGGTCCACCAGAAACGGCTCCTCAAGTCCTGATACATCTTATTGCTGCCAGGGTGAATCGAATACTTAGACAAGTGTGCCTCATCAAGAATCTTCTTGCGCAACTCAAAGTCCTTAGGCACCACCATTCTGTTCTTGAACCAAAGAATTCCTTCCTCATCCTCCCTGAAACATTGGACTTCACTGAGCTTGAGCCTTCTCCTAAGGTGATTCATGGCAACATCCTTCTTCTGAGCTGCCACAATCTCATCACGTAAGGTCGGAGTGAGTGATATGTTGGCCAACGTGCCATAAGGATACACTCGAACACTGGACTCCTCTTCGGTGAGGCAAGTAGCGGTGAGACAATGACAATGAGCCTTGCGACTAAATGCATCTGCAATCACATTCACCTTCCCTGGATGATAATGAACCTCCAGGTCATAGTCCTTGATCAACTCCAACCATCTCCTCTGACGCATGTTCAGATTTGACTGAGTGGAGATGTACTTGAGACTCTTGTGATCTGTGTAGATGTGCACCAGATTTCCCAACAGATAGTGCCGCCATACCTTCAAAGCAAGTACAACGGCTGCGAGCTCTAAATCATGAGTAGGGTAATGCTCTTCATGTCGGTTAAGCTGTCGAGAGACATAAGCAATCACCCTTCCTTCTTGCATCAGCACACAACCAAGACCGGTACCAGAGGCATCACAATACACATCAAACGGCTTGGTGATATCAGGCTGAGCCAACACTGGAGCGGTAGTGAGAAGCTTCTTCAGAGTCTGGAAAGCCTCCTCACACTGCGGACCATACAAATTTTACATTCTTCTTCAGCAACTCTGTGATTGGCTTGGAGATCTTGGAGAAATTCGGAATAAACCAACGATAGTAACCAGCCAATCCAAGGAAACTGCGGATCTGAGAGACAGAAGTGAGAGCCTTCCAATTCAGAACATCCTGCACCTTGCTGGGATCAACAGCTATGCCCTCTGCTGAAATAACATGACCCAGAAAAGGTACTTCAGTCATCCAGAACTCACACTTGCTGAACTTAGCATACAACTGATGGTCTCACAGACACTGCAACACAATGCGGAGGTGCTCTGCGTGCTCTTCCTCATTCTTGGAATAGATAAGGATGTCGTCAATGAAAACCACGACAAACTTGTCCAACTCAGGCATGAACACAGAGTTCATCAGATACATGAAATAAGCTGGTGCATTGGTCAACCCAAAGGACATGACAAGATACTCATAAATCCCATATCTGGTAGAGAAAGCGGTCTTCGAAATATCCTCTGCACGAATCTTTATCCGATGATAACCTGAGCGGAGATCAATCTTGGAGAACACCTTGGCTTTAGCTAGCTGATCAAACAAGATATCAATGCGAGGCAGAGGGTACTTGTTCTTGATGGTAACAGCATTAAGTGGTCGATAGTCCACACATAGCCTAAGTGCCTGGTCCTTCTTCTTCACAAACAAAGCTGCACAACCCCAAGGTGAAGAGCTTGGACGAATGAAACCCTTGTCCAATAGCTCCTTCAACTGAATCTTCAACTCTGCTAGCTCATTGGGTGCCATTCTTATATGGTCTCCTGGATATAGGTGCGGTGCCTGGCTATAGCTCAATTCTGAACTCCACATCTCGATCTGGCGGCATGCCTAGCAACTCATCTGGAAACACATCTGAAAACTCACACACCACACGTATTCCATGAAGACTCTGGCCAATAGTCTGATATACAACTGGATGCTGAGCTGATGGAGGTGAAAGCTGAATGATCATCTGACCATGAACAGGAGAATCAAGTCGAACAGGAAGGGACATCGAGCAAAGCTCCATGGAGTTTCATCCAACTCATCCTAAGGATCACATCAATCCCTTGGTTCTCAAGAACAATGAGGGATGTCGAAAACACTTTTCCTTCCATCTGGAGAGGTGCATGCCTGACCAACTGATTGGTAACAATCTGTGCTCCAGGGGTGCGAATGATATATAGAGACTTCATAAGACTGATCAATAGCTCATGCTTCTGCGCATATGACTTGCTGAAGTCATGCGAAGCTCCTGAAACAAAGAGGATGATAACTGGATGGTCCTTGAGTGAAAAGGTACCTGCTAGAACTGGTTCTCCTTCTGGAACTTCCTCCAATGTGGTATAGTTGACATGGCCTGTCTTAGCTGGAGCTGCTCTACTCTGAGGGCGCTGCTGAGATGAGGATTGGCGCTGCACTTGAGATGCATTGCCCTGCACTGAAGGAGGAGTGCAACTCTGAATAGGCCGCTGAGAACGGGGTCACGGTGCAACTGCGGCTCTGGAGGAGGACGATAGACAGCCAGCTGCTGCTGAGTAGGACATGGAGGCTGGGCTGGGGGTAGAGTGTAAGCTATCCTATACCTCTGAGGCGCATCACATGAAGGTCCAGATAGAGCCCTTTTCTTCCTCATCTCCTCTTGGTGTTTCTGAATAGCGTCTTCAACCATAATGGCAGCGCTAACAAGCTCAGTATAGCTACCACCAAGACTCAAAGCCAAACGGGACTGCAACTTGGTATTGAGTCCTTTGTAAAAGAAGTCATTCTTCTTCCCATCTGTGTTCACATGTTCTGGAGCGTACTGAGCAAGCTGGTTGAACATCCTGGAGTATTCCAATACACTCATGGTGCACTGCTTGAGATCTAAGAATTTCGTGAGCTTCCTTCTGATGATGCCCGCGGGAATATAGTGAGCTCTGAAAGCCTCTCGGAACTCAGGCCAGAGAACCTGGTGATCAGCGGGGACCATTGCCTGATAATTGACCCACCAAGCTCCTGCATCACCCTCAAGTTGCTGGGCTGCAAACAAGGTCTTCTGCAACTCTGTGCAATTGATCTGGCTGAACTTGGACTCAATGGTGCGAAGCTAATGGTCTGCCTCAAGTGGCTCATCACCCACGAAGAACACGGGCGGCTGAGTCGCTAGGAAATCAGCATATGTACTCTGCTGGGGCTGACCCACATTGTGCACCAACTGACAGAGCAATTCATTCTGCCCTTGAATAGCTGCCTCAAGCATAGCTGCAGGTGGTGGATTTTCCCCATTATTCTCATCATCAGCAGCCATGCTGCAAAACGAAATAGGGTAAAACATGAGATGTCTTCACTCAGCATAGACGAACAATCCACAAACAAATAGGAGTCAATGCTGTAAACATCATAAACTGGTTCAAACAGCAAAATCATGCTAAACAAAATTTATAACAAGGTAGAGGACTCCTGGACAGTCTTAGAAAGAAGCTACAAGCAACCATTCGAGCGAAAACAAGAGAGTAACGAGCCTTCAAGACAACAGCTTGAAATCTGTCTTGACTGCGAGCAGCAGTCACAAAAACGAAATCTGACCCTTCTGGGGCAGCGAATGAGAAAGGTCAGAAAACCAAAGTTGTAGAAAACTTCGAGATCTTTCCAATGAGTACTCATGCTCCCCAAGCGGATCAGCAGAACAGGAGATATCGAATTTTGAACATGGCATACAGAATCTGGAATTTCAGACGAGGCAGCAAGAGATCTGATTTTTGGGTCGGCATATTTGGGTGATTTTGAAACAGAATTTCATGGCTAAGTCTGAAGGTATTTTGTAGTTCAGGTTGTAAGCTTTTCAAAATGGGTTTGTTCATCAATTTTGGCTCGGCGGTTTAAAGTTATGCATTTTTTAAGTTGCCTTAGTTAGTAAGATCTTTTAGAGAGCTGATATTTGTTGAAGTCTTTTAACATGATGCATGCTCGACCTATACGCCCTCACAAAACAAAAAAGTGCCCAATATGCTGGCCGTAAACAGCGGTGGCAACTAAGTCGCACTCGTCAAACGTATTCTACCGATAGCTATCAACTACGCCTAGCAGCACTAACGACTGACCAAAAAGGCCTAACTGCCTCTAAACAGGGATTAACCAAGGATAATCAGGAAGGATAATCATAATGCAGCTACGGTTCTAATCAACTCCTAGAAACCCAATGCACAAACATTCTAGACCTCAACCATAGTGATAAAAGAAAAACAAAAACATAGGACAGAATGCACCGGGGCTTGCCAGGCTCAGGGTGCGGGGTTGCTAATAGAGAATGTCAGCTGAAAGTAATTTACTGTGAATTTAAAAGATTTATTGCATTCTGAATTATTTATAATAATTTAAACAAGACAGCGGATTAAATAAACCATAAGAAAATAATTAAGAAACATATGACAGTGGAAAAAATGCTCTATAGGTGTGTTGACAGATACTTTACATGCATGCAAGAGATTAGGATTTATGGACTTACAAGGGATTTATTACGATTTAAACAAGATTTATTGTTTAAGCAAATTTATAGAAAAAGGAAAAAATTATATTATACAGTTTGACACTTTGGTTGGATAGATCTGGTCGCGAGGAGTCCAACAAAATTGAATTTGCATTTTTCGGATGTATATTCGATTTATTGTGTATTTTACAGGATTTCTGCAATTTCTGACGATTTACAACAAAAACCGGGAAAAGATTTAAATAGGCGCGACCAATCAGATCTGGGCTGCATAGTGGGCCACAAGATTTAGGACGCACCGGATCCACCTCATGCCACACTGAATCCAGCCACTCAGATGCAAAAGCACAGGCTGGGCTACACGGTTGGCCACACAAGATCCCGCGTAGCCGCATCGGATCCAGGACTCTGCGGTCAACGGTGTGCTGGCCGGAGTTCACCGAAGATGGGCGGCGCGCTCGCCGGAGTGGGATTCTGGCGGGTTCTCGGAGCAAGGATAGCACAAAAAGGTTCGGCGCGTCTCGGGGATCTAGAGGGTGGGTGACCTCGTCGACGGAGACCGTGGGAGGAGGCCGGCGGCGAGCGGCGGGGCGCGGACAAGCTAGATCGACGGCGCGGCGGCGCTACGGACGGCAAGGGAGAGAGTAGAGAGGTCTCAAAGCTTCACCTTGGCGAGATGTAGCTGGCGACCGAACTTGTCGTCGAGGAGTAGTGACGGAAGGAGGTCGGCGACGAAGGAGAGGCTCCGCGGTGAAGTGCCATCGGCGTTCTGGCGAGGTGGGGCGGCGTCCTGCCAAGGTAGGGCGAGCACGGGCTTCAAGAGTCAGCGAGGTCCTCGGCGGCGTAGATCTTGACGATGAAGAGCTCCGGGCGATGAGTTTCACCGGCGGGGTGGCGGAGCGAGGCCGAACGGCGGTGGGGAAAAGTAGGACGGCGTCACGCACGGCTGCGGAACGAAGGGGAAGAGGGGTCATGTACGAGCGCAAATACGCGGAGATGCTCAAGACGTGAGGGTTGGCCGACAGACTCACCGGAGAGGCGGATTGGACGGCGGCGCGGCGGTGCTCGTTGGCCGGCCGGAAGGAAGACGACGCTAATTCGAGCTGCTCACGGAGGAAAGTGAAGTGCGGCGGCCATGGGGGGCTTGAAGATGCCCTGGCGCAGCTCTCGACGGAGCAGCTCAGCCGGAGGCAGCTCGTCGGCAACGAACGGCGAGGCGGCTCGAGCTCGGCCGGCAATGGTGGGATGGCGGCGGAAAAGGGAGAGCGAGCTAGGGTTTGACCTGGGGGGGGGGGGGGGGGGGGAGCAAGCGAGGTGGGGGTGTTCTTATCCACCGCGTACGGACATGTGGTGGAGGTAGGCGCGGCGTGGCTCCGGACGTCGGCGGCGACGTGGCGACGACATGCTGTCGGCGGGCCCGGCCGATTTTCCATTTTCCACGAATTTAATCGAGCGAACTTCACTCAGTTATTCAGGGTACTTCCCGAGCTCCACAAATGGTCCAAAACTCTGAGCTGATTGAGAACAGATCCAGCTCCAACTTTGCTTTTGGGTTGATGAGGTTTTGAGCAACAGAACTTGACATAAAAATTCAGGAAGTCAAGAGTTTGTGCTCACTTCACTGAATTTTTAGAGGGTCTTCCAGAATTTCAAATATCTTAGAAAAAATCTCCAAAATTCTCATTTCTGAAGAGCTTGCATAAGAATTTTTGGTTGGGTCAAGTTGTTATTGAAAATTTAGAATTCCTTCACAAGCTTGGGTTTTGTCATTTGTCTGATCAAATTGCTTTCAATTCAAATTTATGCTTGAACTGATTTGGTTCAGTTTGGAACATGTTTGCAGCAGGTTTGGGCAGCAGTGACACGGGGTGTCACAGACGTGACGCCCCAGCCGCCTACCCTGCCCACCGCCTGTCGGCCGTCCGCGGCGCCACCGCCGCCCACGGCAAGATTGCGACCGCCCCCCTAAACCCTCCTCTATGTCCGGCAGTGGCAGGAGTTCCCACCTCCCCTGACAACCCCGAAACCCTAACCCCCTCTGCCCTCTCCCACCGCCGGCAGCCGGTGGCGCCCTCACCGCCGTGCCATGCCACCCTCCCAGCCGCCACTTTCCACCACCTTGGGCCGGGCCGCACCGGACGCGCGCTCGCGCTCCAGCGCGTCGCGCCCGCCGTAGACTTATCCTTTTGTTTTACCGAAACGGTAGTCGGGAAATTGCCCAGCCCACTTCTGCTTTACGACAGGCCCAACCAGCAGGCAGGCCGAGTTCCTCTTAAAAAAAATGAAAAAAGCAGGTAGGCCGAGAGTGCTGGCGCTGAGTAGACCGGCATGCGTCATTTAGGAAATGTTTTAAGTGAAAGGGGTCCTGGCCTAATGGTTAAGACATCCGAGTAACACCTCTCAGGTCCTGGGTTCGACTCCCTGTGGGAGCGAATTTCCAAGGATTTAACGGCATTTATGCTTTCAGTGGTAGGCGACGCTCCCGTCGACAGCGAGGCGCCAGCGGTGACTTCGTATCTCTAGATTTGCCGGCTCAGTCTTCGAAGATGCTCATAGGGGTAGGGTTTGTGTACGTGTGTTCATAGGGGTGAGTGTGCGTGCGTTGTGAGTGTCTGAGTTGTACTGCGTAATCTCAAAAAAAAATAGGAAATGTTTTAGAAAGATTAGCATTAGGCATTTGAAATGCAGTGGCCTTTGGTAAGGCCCTGAGTTTACTACATTGTGGGTTCTATTCCTAGTAGAAGCCTTTTTGTTTTTCATTTTGTGACTTATATTCAGAAAAGTACCTACGGGACCCACAATGCTTACCCTTGAGAAACAATTAATGCGAAAAATCAAAGTTGTGACGATTTATCAGTGTCAAGCATTCGTCACAATATAGCTTTGATGTTGTTTGTGACGAATTCTGTTTGGTTTTTATGACACACGTCTAATCTTCGTCGCTAAATTTGTTAGATCCATATGAATCGTCGTAAAACTAACTAACTAGCGACGTTTCAGTCAATCGTCACTGCAGAATCATCGTCGAAGGCTAAGTTTCTTGTAGTTATGTAATCATGTGTAACTAACGGTGTGCACCTAGCAATTTAACTGAAGTACCTGGAGGCCCAAGGTACCTTATTTATCGATACCGTTCCGGTACAGGCCGGTATCACCGGTATATACCATACCAGTGCACAAGAGGCTCTATTCCATACCAGTCAAAATACCAGTCAATACCGGTCAATACCGCCCGGTACCGGCCGAGATGCCCGACAATACCGGTCCATACCGCTCTATATTCAAAGTAATATCTAGTTTGAATGAGCATTATCCTATTATCACACTAAAAATAATCATTGTGAATAAAAAATATTTATTTTAAACATGATTATAGTTAAAATTATGTGTTAGATATATATTTATGTATAAATATATAATTAAATTAAAGACTGGTATGCTACGCCGATATCGTCCGGTACCGAAACGTACCATCCCAACAACCAAAACGGTATGATCATCGGTACGGTATTCAAAAGTTAGCAAGGTACCCTACTTTTCTTCTTCTCCTCTATTTAGTCATTCATGAAAACAAGAAAAGAAAAAAGAAAGACAACTGAACCGCGCTTTTTGAAGCTCTAGCCTCCTCCGTCTACAGCAGTGATAGGCCTTGGGGGTAGCAAATAGGATTGAGGGGTAAGGCTATTCTGAATGGGAGATTTGATTTTGTTGTTTCCAAAACTGTCACATAAGCAACAATACACTTATTTGATTAATGAAATAGGCCATACAATGCATTGTTGCCTACTTTGCAACCCTACTAGCAATAGCATGGTATTTCTCAAGTTCAGGGAGATGCTTCTCGTTCTCAGCCCTTCGCTTTCCATCCGCCACATCAATCCTCCTCTGGATCTCATCATTGATTTCCTTAGACTGACTCCAACAGAGGCTTCATATGGCGACCTATACCCAAAGTGGGTTGTAAAGGGGTGAAAACAAGCCTCCAACAGATGACCTAAACAGGACACTCATTTTTGGGCTGAGGGAGGTCGCAACCGAAGAATGGAGCAGCACCAAGCCGTTCGCAGCGTCTCTTCCTCCTCTGCGCTCGTCCCCTCCGCGCGGCAGCTGCGCGCCGCTCCGGCATGGAGCTCCTCTCACCTTACCGCCGTCTCGCCGCCGCCCATGGCCGCCGCCTGCGCCACCGTCCCACGCCCGGGCCTCCTCACCCCGCCCCAGAGCAGTCTCCTCGCGGCCCTCGCCTCCTCCTCCTCCTCCTCCCCTCGCCATGTCGTGGCCACTGCTGGCGTCGCCCCCGCCACCACCGCCGTCACCGCGGCCGCGGCTCGGCGACGTGATTGAGGCGCAGCAGTTCGACCGGGACGCGCTGAATGAGATCTTCGAGGTGGCGCGGGAGATGGAGGCCGTGGAGCGGGGCTCCCACGGCGCCCCCAGCCACATCCTCAGGGGATACCTCATGGCCACGCTCTTCTACGAGCCCTCCGCGTGTTGGCGATTTCTAGCATACCATTTTATATGCCAACTGCGCCTTATTTAGAGCATAAATGTCATCATTATAGGCCATTAACCCTTGATAATAGCACCATATTTGTATATATGTCGTTCTGGAGCTTTATTGCAGAAACAGATGAAAAGGACGACATTCTGGACATTGAGGCTGATCTGGACTTAAAGAGAAGAGAACCAGCAGAAAAGGTCCACTGTGCCGATCGGCACAGCCTTGTGCCGACCGGCACAAGGGACCCCAAAGCCACCGAAGCTGGCCCACCACTCAGTTGATTCTAGAAGGAAGTAATCCGAACCAATCTTGGGAGATATTCGTCACGAAGAGTAAAAGATACTCGAAGATTTGAAAGAGCAATGCAAGACTTGATCTCGAAGAAAACTGATTAGAAGGCCCACATGGAAGTTACCTAGGACTTTGGAACCGACTTAGAGAGGAAACCGAGCTTGACACGAGGTGTGCCGATCGGCACAACCCCTGTGCCGATCGGCACGAGGACTCTTTCCCCGAGATCCTCTTCCTTTCCAAAGCATAGCCCTATATAAACTTGTAAAAGCCCTAGGGTTTCGGGATCCGCCGCCAGAGGGACAACACAGCTAGTAAGTTTAGAGCCACCGGAGCTTTGCCCCGTTCTTCATGTTCTCTAGTTGCTAGATCAAGAACCGCCGGTGCTCAAGAGGTGATCCATCAAGGTAGGCCTACTAGATGGTGATGTATCTTGCACTATGTATTATCAAAGTATGGTTGAATATGTGGATGAATGGTTTTGATTATTGATTGCCTGGATTTTATGGTCTTTACATGCACTTGTTCCTACGCTTAGTGACGACTAAGTATTAGATGTTATCTTAATTGTGGTGGCAATAAGAGGTGAGAGGTTCAATCTCTCACTTTCTCCATTGTGGTTAAGGTAGTATCGGGATCTTGTAATGCGCCATAATTGCACGTTGTCTCTGTACCTCAACAGCTGCTAATGCATACGCGATGATCTTTGAGATGATGTGTAGAGTAGGAAGAGGCTACCGATTAAGGCGAACTGGTCGTGATAGGGCTCGTCGGAAAAGAGTCTCAACCTATCGATCTTCGGTTATCAATAATTGAGTAATTCCGTTTATGATGCTATTTGATTAAGCTTTTTAGTTACGATCTCAACTAGCAGACTTGGCTAACTTACCCTGTGATCTAATCAGGTTCCTTAGGCTGTTAAGGCAACACTTGGTCAACTTAGCCTCCGTGCCGACCGGCACACTCCTGTGCCGATCGGCACAACCCCCAGTTTTCCCAAACTCTCGCTCACGCTCACCAGAAAGCCTGGCTAACTCTTTTACTGATGATTCTGCTTAATTCCCAATGGTCTCTGTGGTTCGATTAAACCTTGGAATACTCTTCTGGGGGAAAAAGACTACAACTGTACACCGTGCTCTTGCGGTATATAAGTGGGTGCGTAGATACGACCAACAAGCTGTCTTTTTCTGGCGCCGTTGCCGGGGTCCTTTGTTTGAATTAGGCATTGTTTGAAGTTTGAGAAATTAGCCACAGTGCCGATCGGCACACCTGTGTGCCGACCGGCACATTGCTTTCTTCCTTTGATTTCTCTGTCTTTTCCAGTACATATGTCCTGTTTTATTTAACAGACAGGTATGGACAGCGCTAAGTCGAATAAACCCTTCAATTACCTCGATGATCCAGAGATTCTCTTTCGCAAGCGTAAGGCGAAAAAGAAAAGCAAGTCACTGGGAGACATAGAAGACAACAGCGAGCCACTCAGCCCGAGGGCATTGTTTGCAGCTCTAGAAGAAGATAAAGGAGAAGAAGTTCCAGAAGTAGAAGACATGGGAGACACAACACCGATAGCCAATCGTCTCAAGCCTGCCCTGGACAATGTTATCAAGACTGAGTTTACTGCACAAGCTCAACCTTTTCAGCTGGAGCGCTACATGTCTTTGGTTGGTCAACAACCGTTCACAGGTTCTGAAGATCCTAATATGCATTTGCAACACTTTCATGAAATCTGCAGTACTTTTCAATTGCAACATATGAATGCCAATGAAGCCAAGGTGCGATTGTTCCCTCTGTCTCTTATTGGGCGTCCTAAGCAGTGGTACCATGGGCTACCTACTGCAACCAAGATTAGTCGGGATCAACTTTCTGCAGAATTTTTGGCAAAGTACTTCCCTCCAGGCAAGACTCAAGCTTTGAAGAACAAGATCCTTGGATTCACTCAACTTGCTGATGAGAGCGTTGGAGAAGCATGGAATCGATTCAATGAGTATAAGGATGCTTGCCCGCACAATGGTCTTGCTGAATGGGAGCTAGTGGAAAGGTTCTACACGAGTTTGAATCTTTTGTCCCGACAACACTTAGATGCTTCGTCTGGGGGATCGTTTTTGGACAAGACACCCGCTCAAGCCACGGTCTCGATCAAGAAGATAGAGCAAAGTCAATCATGGGTTAGTGAGAGAGAAAGTAGAAGCCTTCAACCTTCCACGGGAAAGATGAAGAGTGTTGTGGAAAGACCTTATGATGAATTGCTTATGGACAAGCTTGACACCATACAAAGGAGATTGGACAAGATCGATCATATTCCCAAGGAAGAGACCGTCAAGCGCGGAAGCCCGATCCACATGTGAAGAATGTGGAGAACTTGGTCATGTGGGCAAGGATTGCCCCGAGGATGTAATGATGCTCAATTATGTCAAGAGCCAAGGATGGAAGACTCCATATCAGCAACAAAGGAGTAGCTTCACCCCATCATCGTCTATGCAAAATGCCATCCCTCTTCGTATTCAAAGCCAAGAGTTCTTTCAAGCTCAAGAGAAGGTCAACAAGGACACCCAAGCCAAATTTAAGGAAGTTGATCGTGTGCTTGAGACAATCAATGACAAGGTCATCGAAGTGGGAACTTCTAATCAGCAAATTCTCCAATTCATGAAGATGATCGAGAAACAAATGGCCCAGTTAGCGGAGTCGGTACAAGGCGAGAAAGGAGCTCTTCCTGGTAATACCCGCTCTGCAGAATAGCTGAAATCCATCGAGACGAGGTCTGGGAAGCAAACTAAAGATCCGAAGTTTGCAGCTGGAGCAAGATGACCTCGTGCCGACCGGCACGACACCTGTGCCGATCGGCACGCTATAGTGGATGGTGCTGACCAGCACGGAGATGGTGCCGATCGGCACACAGAAGAAATTGACCTCTTGGGTTTGAAAAAGGGAACTGAAAACAAGGAACACGGTCCTGCTACCTTTCTGGATACGCAGCTGCTGACCAAGACAGAAAGGATTCGACATCATGATGAGCAATTCTCCAGGTTTGTCGATATTATGAAGAAGTTATATATCAATGTCCCGTTCCTTGATGCTCTTCAAGTGCCCACCTATGCTAAGTACATAAAGGATATTATGCAAAGCAAGAAGTCCTTAGCATCGGAAGAAGTAGTGAAGATGACAAAGGAGTGCACTGCTGCTATTAATGACATTACACCAGAAAAGAAGCCCGACCCCGGATCTCCTAGTATCCGGTGTTTGATTGGAGCTCAAGTCTTTGAAGGGGCTTTATGCGATCTTGGAGCAACTGTAAGTGTCATGCCTCGCTATGTCTTTGCAAGTTTGAATTTGCCAGAGTTGGAGCCTACGGCTATGTGTTTGGAGTTGGCCGATCAATCGGTTCACTATCCCGATGGAATTGCTGAAGATGTGCCTGTCCAAATTGGTGATCATATAGTTCCTGTGGATTTCATTGTGCTTGATATGGATAGAAGGACAAAGACTTCATTGATTTTGGGCCGGCCATTCTTGAGGACAGCGAAGGCAAACATTGATGTGGGGAGTGGAAAGATAAGTTTCGACATAAGTGGAGCCTCCTACACATTCAATTTTCGCCCCAAGGGAGAAGAAGGCCGTACGGTATCCAAGTGGGCTGAGAAATACAAGTCTCCGCACCATAAAGCAATCGAGGGTAATTGGAGGAAGGAGATGTCCTATCATTGAAGAAGAAGAGACAAGAAAACCTTGTAGTGTCGCAACATATTTCCCGTAGAGCGACGCTAAGGAACTGATTTATGCGGGAAGGTCAAGCTCTACGACCTTTTTAAAACTAAGAGCGCTTTTGGGAGGCAACCCAAAATCCGAGGAGCGAGTCGTAGGGTGAGTCTTTTTGTGTTAGTGCTTTCGGGAGGGCAACCCGTTAATTAGAAGTTTAGTGCTAACCGGAAGGGCAACCCGGCCTTTAAATTGTTTGCTTGTAATCCACAATAATGCTCCCGAAATAAAATTTGTTAGTCCAAGTGTTTGTTTTAACTTTTGTGTGAGCACCTGCGCTGTCTGTTTACTTTCTGTCGTTTTTGTTTTTGTATTTTGCTTGTTTGCTAACAGCGCAGGAAGAAAAGAAACAAAAAGAGGAATTTCTGGCAGGTGCCGACCAGCACAGGAACTAGCACGCCAAATCATGCTCTGGAAGATACCCCGATCTGAAGATGCAAATTAATTTGGGGTAAAATAAAGAAAATGTGAGGGATATTTGAGGAAGGAAAAATCGGAAAGGTAAGTGCAACAATTGTCCCGAGAATATTTTCGCATTTTTGGTGTTTTTCTGTGTCGCTCTTGCGATAGAAGGAGGCACTAGCGGAAATTTGGCTCTCTTGCCGATCGGCACGGTCCCGTGCCGATCGGCACTGCGTGGAAACGCCACCTCCAAGAATTTCAATGCTACAGGAAATCTGACATCCGCAAGAAAATTTGAAATTTGAGCGACACAAAGCAACGAAGTTTTGAATCGGGCGCGGACTGCGCAGTGCCGACCGGCACACACCTGTGCCGACCGGCACACTGTCCAAGAACTCGAATGAAGCATCAAAGTCAGCGCACGTTGGAAGGAGGAAAAATCACTGACACCCATGCAGCTGCCGAGCACAGGGGGAACACTGAGCACACAGCCTTGGGCTGGAGCAAAAGTGCCGACCAGCACGGCCTGCGTGCCGATCGGCACCACCTGAAAAATTCAAATTTCGAATTTTCTCCCCTGTCTCCCGACATGCGACACTGTATCAGGCATGGGGAAGAGGAAAAGAAGCTGCTGAAGCCAAGGTACGTGCGAATCTATGCAAATTTGAATTGTGCCCACCGGCACGGTCACTGTGCCAATCGGCACACCATGGGAAAGCCAATCTTTTGCAGGTGCACCCCTGTCTCCCGACATCCGACACTGTACAAGTCCTGGGGAAGAGGAAAAGAAGGTGTGGCAGCCGAGGCACGATGGAATCCGCGAAATTTTGAACCGTGCCGGATGGCACGGCGATGTGCTGACCGGCGCGCGCGTGGAATTCGAACTGGCGCGGGTTCCTTCCCTTGGACGCCTTGGAGAGCTATAAGAGGGGGGCATACCTCCTCCATTTTCGCCACAACTTCCTGGTAACCCTCTCCACTCTTTCGCAGGAAATGAAGGGGTTCGGCTCCATGCTCAAGAGCGTCGGCAAGAGGATTCGCCGGGGGTTCAGCTCCGGTGGATCGCATCACTCTGGCGGATCGCACCACTCCGATGGATCACATCAATCCGGCGACAACAACTCCGGCAGCGACTCCGGCTCCTTCATCTCGGCGCAGAGGGCAAGTCGGCGGGCTATGATAGCCCCGAGCTCTCCGTCGACATGACACCGCCACGAGGGCGGGATGACTTCTACATCGCCCACCGCGACTCCGTCATCCCTCAAGCACCGAGGCCGCGCACGAGGAGCGCGACCGTCGCCGCCGCCGTCGTGAGGGTGAACCCCTCCCGAACCGCGCGCGGTACATATGCCGGCGCTCTCGACTCGGCCTCCGCATCTACACCAACATCCGCGGCCGCATCTTCCCCAACGTCGACATGGATGAGGAGTTTCTCAACAAGGTTGGGGTGTGGCCGGTCCTCCAACAATGCCTCCTCAACCTTGGGTGGGAGACCCTCCACGACCAAGTGAGCAGCTTCGACATCGAGCTCATCACCGAGTTCATCACCACCATGAGCCGCGAGGTGGACGAGCAAGGAAACGACAAGATCAAGTTCCGTGTGCGGGACGAGCCTTACTCCATCACGATCGACGACATCTCCGATGCCCTCGGTTTTGATAGGGAGGCCCCCATATACGGCGCGGCGACTACGGAGATGCTCGACACGTTTTGGCGCCGCATCGCCGACGCGGACGAGCGCAAGAGGGGGCACATCAAGAACCCCACGATCCAAATCCTTCACCAGTGGATGGCCGCATGCACCACCGGCCGCCTCGACACCACCAACGTCTCCGACCCGGACTTGCATTGGCTCTACAACGCCATCGCGAGTCCGTGCAAGTGCAATCCCATCATGATGATGGTGGGGTGTTGGTTTAGCCAAAGGGCCAACCCTAAGGCGAGGCTAGCTTTTGGAGGCTACCTCCAAACAATCGTCTTCAAGGTCACCGACGGCAACCTCATGATGAAAGAAGATTGTTGGATAAGGCCGGCGCTCATCGACGAGTCCATGGTGCGCGGGAAGACCATCACGGGAAGCGCCAAACTCGGTTACTACGTCTTCGGCACCGGCATCAAGCTTCCCTGCCCCGAGCTCGCCCTCTTCCTCCCGAACAAGATCGACGGAGGGAATTGGCTCGAGGCCGACCTCCGCGAGCGGCACAAGGTGACAAAGACCAAGCGCGGAAGGAAGGAGGTCGTCGGGCAGTCTTCGGCGAGCTCAGCAGCGGCGGACTGGGATAGCTGGGACGCGGCACCAGCCGCGCCCGCTTACCCGACACAGCAGGCACCTGTGCCGATCGGCACAGGCTTCGTGCCGGTCGGCACGAGACCCGTGCCAACCGGCACCGACTCCAGGTACTTCGGTATGCCCCCTGTCTACCCTCAGCACATCCAGGGGGCACCCTACTCTGCTCCTGCAGGTCCTCCGGGGGCGAACTTTGCTCCTATGCATCGATACATCGACAACAACGTTCAATATGTTGAACACATCGACGACTTGGCGGGCGCAATGCGGAGCAACACCGAAGCGATGATTGATGAGTTTTCGAGATTGGAGGCGGCGTACTACGGCTTCGACTACACGCAGCCACCTCCATTCGACGGGTAGTGTGTTGTGTACGGCACAACTTGTATCGGTTTCCCGGTTTGCGTTTTTTCTTTCCCTTTCGCATTCTCTTTTTATTTATTTCCTTATGTGTGTGTGAGCGGGTTGGAAAACCATGTATCGCGTGTGTTTAGTTTGTTCGTGTGCTTTTATTTATGCATGTGTGCTAGTAGTCTAGTTTTATTTATGCAAGTGTGCTAGTAGTATGTTTAGAGTGATACATCATCATGTAGCCCGTGCTTTCAAATCCAATATGATGATGATCTTTATGCTTTATTTGAAAAATGATACGAGTATGTATGTCTATCTTGAGAAGTGTTAATGATAATCGAGCGATGTTGAGCATAAATAAAATCTCGAACTTTCACTATAATGTATTCGGCAAATACTTCATATGTGGCGTAGTTCATTTCAAAATTCCCATGCAAAGTGTAATAATAAGATCAATTTGGATGACATGACTTAGTACCTATTTCTTTATAAAATTCAAATGTTCTGATTGTGAGCTTTAGAATTACTTCGTATCATTCGATCTTACCTGCCAATGCCAAATATATGCGACTCAAGTTAAGCCTTTGCTAAGTAGAGACTATGATTGATAATTGAGCTCGGTTAAGATTTAATTCTTCGGGTGTGAGACTTGAAAAATTGGCCATATCTTTTGCGTATCGTGTTGATTTTCTAGCCTTATTTCCACTCGAGCTATGCAAATTACCGCATTGAAATTATGCATAATTCGCCGAGCATCCGATACTTGAGAACCAAATTTCTTGATCAAATACCAATCCTTGGCCACATCCTACTGTATTCTTGGCTACACATCCGACACAGCAGTTCAAATGAAAAATCCAGAGCGAAATTGGCAGGTACAGACAATGTGCCGACCGGCACACAGGTGTGCCGATCGGCACACAGAAAAAAAAAAGAAAGAAGAAGAAAGAAGAAAAAGAAAAGAAAAAAAAAGAAGAGAAAATAAAGTCTGTATTAGATGTTATTAGATGTTATCTTAATTGTGGTGGCAATAAGAGGTGAGAGGTTCAATCTCTCACTATCTCCATTGTGGTTAAGGTAGTATCGGGATCTTGTAATGCGCCATAATTGCACGTTGTCTCTGTACCTCAACAGCCGCTAATGCATACGCGATGATCTTTGAGATGATGTGTAGAGTAGGAAGAGGCTACCGATTAAAGCGAACTGGTCGTGACAGGGCTCGTCGGAAAAGAGTCTCAACCTATCGATCTTCGGTTATCAATAATTGAGTAATTCCGTTTATGATGCTATTTGATTAAGCTTTTTGGTTACGATCTCAACTAGCAGACTTGGCTAACTTACCCCGTGATCTAATCAGGTTCCTTGGTCAACTTAGCCTCCGTGCCGACCGGCACACTCCTATGCCGATCGGCACAACCTCCAGTTTTCCCAAACTCTCGCTCAAGCTCACTAGAAAGCCTGGCTAACTCTTTTACTGATGATTCTGCTTAATTCCCATTGGTCTCTGTGGTTCGATTAAACCTTGGAATACTCTTCTGGGGGAAAAAGACTACAACTGTACACCGTGCTCTTGCGGTATATAAGTGGGTGCGTAGATACGACCAACACCGCGCCGCAGCTGCGCGCCGCCCCGGCGCGGAGCTCCTCCTCCGCCGCGCGTCCCCTCCACCTCCTCCTCCACACCTCCCTCCTGGAGGAGCTATTCCGGCGAGATCCCGCTCTTTTCCGACGCTCCTCCCCGCAAGGGCCCCTCGCTCCAGCGCGTCGCCGACCCTCGCGCCCGCGCGCCGCCCCGGTGTGTCCCTCCTCCTTCTTCTCCGCCACCGCCTCCTCTCGTCGAGCGGCTCGTCGTCCTCAGCCGCCGCTGGAGCCTCGTCGTCCCTCGTCGTCCCGTCGAGCCGCTCGCCTTGTCCCTCGCCCGCCTCGTCGTCCTCAGCCGCCGCCGGTCCCTTCTTCTCCGCGGGTGGGCACCGACGCGACGGCACGGGGCGGGCGTGGAGCGACGGAGCGGCGCGGCGCGGCGCGGCGCGGGGAGGAGCTGCGTGTCGGTCGCCTTCCTCCTCCCTCTGCTGGGGGGCTGAGTTGCTTGGCCTGTCGCGGTGGGGAGGCGCCGGCGAGCGCGGAGGAGCTCGGAGGCGGGCGCCGGTGCCCGGGAGGAGCTCGGAGGTGGGAACGCAAGGCAGCGGCGGCGGGAGTTGGCGACCTATTCATGGACTTTTGTTGGAGATTCACATTTTTAGGTGTAGTATCTTTAGGCCTACGGACACCCATTTCATGGTTTAGGTCTTCAATTTGGATACTCACTGTTGGAGTCAGTCTTAGGCGTCTTACCACCAGGAGTAACAGGGAAGCCATCGTCATGTACAAAATTACCAGAAATCAATTTTGGGTCAGCATTCATACAATTTTCAAGAGCCATCTGCCTATCCTTCTTGTATTATGTTGAGTTGCATGCACCGACCAAGTCACCCACCAACCTAAGCTGATAGGGAAAGGTGAGCAATTGACTTATACTCTAACACTCCCCTAACGTGTAGGCTCCCTTAGGCCACAAACGTGGAATATTAGAGTGGGCTGCAATTTATTTAATAAATCGCGTCAGCCAGGATTCAAACTCGAGACATCTAGCTCCGATACTATATTGAGTTGCATGCACCAACCAGTTCACCCAAAAGCCTAAGCTGATGGGGAAAGGTGGGCAATTCATTTATGGTTCACCACTCCCTCTCACGTGGAGGCTCCCTCCGGCCTCAGACGTGGAAATAGAAGCGGCGTAGCGGAAAATGCGGTCACCAGAACTTGAACTCAAGACCTCTGGTTCGATACCATGTTAAGTTGCATGTACCAACCACCTCACCCACCAACTTAAGCTGATGGAGAAAAGTAGGAAGCCGGAACTCTTCCACATAATTTTTAAGGCGACGCTTAATTCACTTATACTCCAACACATTAGAAAGGATTCAACGAGTTGTTGAGTTGCTAGTAGAGGGTGGAGACGGTTAGGGTTCCAACGAGCTCCAATATCCTCCGACCATAGAGGAGGGATTGTGGGGCAAAGCGGCAGAAGGCTAGTAGTGGGCGGGGTTAGTGTGACAGAAGGGCGGTGTGGGGAGCCGTGATATCTGTAGGATATTACTCATGAAAATAACCTGCAATCATATTCTGGAGACTCTGTAGTATCCTGCAACTCATGAAAATGACCGCAGCGGGCTGAGAGCAGACAGTTCTGTCTCGGGTCTGCCGCCTCGAGCGAGCAACTCCCGTGACGTCCGCCTGTTGATCCGAAAATCTCACACAAACGGCCTGGAAGATTTGCTTAACTTCAGTGCAGGACCAAGTCTTGTACGTGGTGTGAATCCCGAGGCGTGCCAGTTAGTTTCTCTAAAAACTAACAAAAACAAGAAAACGAGTTAAATCCCTTCGGTCAACGGCCCAAGTAACAGGCCGTTGTATAGCCGACAATCAGATGTCGCTGAAACAATCGATAATATGAATAAAGACAAATAAAGCAATCGACTGTGACTATCGGCTATGCTCTATCGGCCTCTTATCATCGGCTATCGAGCAGTAAAAGAGAAACAGATCTAATAAATCACAGCAAACTATCGGCTAGATCTAAATATTATGAAAGATACTTTGCAAACCAGCCAAACAGTGCAATAATATATAAAAGAAATTAAAACAAAGATCTATGTGATAACTAATCGGCTAAACACTCCGATCAAACCCTAGATCGATTCATCGGCCAGATCGCGACATAGAGCTACTTCACTAAAACCCGTAGGATCGGACCCAACCAGTCAATAACACAGTTTAAACTCTCTGGCTAGCTATATGCTTCACGCATTCCATTCTAAGTTAAACTACTCCCAGAAAATACCCTTCTCTTTAGCCTTTTCTATTTTCTGCTAGCATACCACTACCCTTCTCACGAGCTGGGATTGAACCAGCGCTTTCCAGATTCGTGGTCCGGATAGATACCATTCTGATCGTGAGTTTTGTTTTCGCAGTTCGAGAAGTGATGATACATCTCTACATCTGCAAAAGTACTTTTCGCGCATATGTCGCACGCGTCAGGTGTTTTGGGCACCCGCACCCGATTTATCAAAATTGGACCGAGAATTAGGTTGCACAGGCAGTCCTCTCACTCTCATTTTGACTCCTTCCTTTAAACCATGAGATTGGATCACCCGATCCCTTTCTTAAAGAAAAGCTAGAATTATTACTACTTTCACATGGAGTGAAAGGGACGCAGTCGAGAAAGCAGGAAAAAAACGAACCGAGACAGCAATAAGGTTCTAATGAAAGTAATTAGGTGGAAGTCCAGCTAACAAATAGATCTAAAGTGATTGCGATAACTAATCGGCTAAACGTCCCGATCAAACTCTAAGCCAATCTATCGGCCAAGCCACGTCACACAACTATTCTAATAAAACCCTTAGGATCGGACCTAACCGAGACAGCAGTAAGGTTCTATCAGAAATAATTAGATGGAAGACTAGCTGATAAATCAATCTAGAGTGACTCGAATACACTTGATCTATCTTTACTACGATCGTTGAAAGAACACTGCATAGGATCGGACCTAACCGAAACAGCAATAACAGCGTTTATTCTATTTACGGTTCTAAATAGATCTCATATACCAGATAACTGGCAATTAACCTGATAACACTAGCAGATTCAATCAACCTAATGCAGTGAGATAATTCGATCAAAGCATCAGACGAGAAGGTTACTAGATAATCAAGAGAATTACTGTGGGGTGACGAGTTCCTTGCCCTAGCGGAGATCGTGCCGATGCAGCCCGCTCGAACAAGAGACCCGTCGAAAAACAGGTTAGCTATGCGCCGAGAGTTGTATTGAATTGTGAATTAGTCTGATTACAAGCACCTGGGTTTATATTTATACACCCGAAGCAACCGACTCGGAAACAAACATGACTCCTCCTAACTTCTGACCCAAGAAAATAAATTATTCCTATCTTAACTAATTCCGTGGTCGCAACGACCAGGATCTTTTCTTGCTCCGGTCAACACGGCGCCTTTTCCAAATACAAACCCCTCTTGCCTTATCTCTTCGCCACGTGTCATTAGGTTTCCAAAATCCGGTGTCAACACCGCCTCACTCTCTTTTTCCTTTTATCTCTCAGCCAGGTCGGATTTTGCTTACGTGGAGTGCTATTTCGTCGGCTGAGTTTGGCCCATAATACTTGCTCTTGGTGAGAGTACTCAAGCACTGCCGGTATACGAAAATCAAGCAATGTTCTCGAGTACTCTAGCTGCATGTGTGAGTGTAAAAGAAATCTTAGTATGTCGATTGTGTAGGTACTTCTAACCCAGCCATTTGAGTGTGTACTCATGAAGAGAGATAAAGAAGAAACAAGCAAGCCAGCAGCTCCTCTGTTTTGAGCTAACCGTCTCCTCTGTTCTCCTGTTGCGTCCCTGCCCAAGCTTTCAACAGATAACATGTACAAGCTAGCACTTGGCAGTGGTGCTCGGTAGCAACAACACCGCTAGCGAAGTAATATATCGAGACGTTCAATAATTTAGTGGTATTTGCTGGCTCGCACCAACTGCACATGCCTATGTCTTGTCACCAAGCTCTCATGATCCCTCCCAGGCGTTCCCTTCACATTCTGTCTCAGAATCTCCGGAGCAAGCTGCCATGGCCACACACGGCAGCCACCCTCTTCTCGGAGCCCGCCCTGCTGCAGACTCCGCTTACCAGCGTCGCCGGAGCAGCCGCCGATGCACCGCCCTGGGCATCACCGTGGCTCTCCTTGTCCTGGCCGGCGTCGCGCTGCTTCAGAGCTCTGCGGGCGTCGACGACGACGGGCAGAGGAGCTTGTCCGGTGGCGTGCCGCAAGAAGTGAAGTCCGACGTGGGTGCAGTAGCCGCCGACGACGGGCGGTGCTCGGACGTGGGCAACGCGGCGCTGCGCGCTGGCGGGCACGCGGTGGACGCCGCTGTGGCCACGGCGATCTGCCTCTGTGTGGTGCACCCAATGTCAAGCGGCATCGGTGGCGGAGCATTCATCGTCCCGAGGGAAGCGGCCTCCGGCGAGGCCGTCGCCGTCAATGCACGGGAGACGGCACCGGCAGCGGCCACGTCGGTATATACGCTTTTGGTCTCTTCGTCCTGCTCTTGTTCCGACATGTCAGCCACTTGTCTTAATTAATCTATTTTGCATCCAAATGATACTACTCACTAAATACAAGCAACTTAAATAAATTATGCATAACCACCGAAGCTGTCTGTGATGTGGGACTGTCATCACTTACTAGTTTGGCATATTAGTCACACTATTCACATCAATGGTCCCACCCCGGCATAAACAGTCTGTCTTTATTATCTTTGCACATGACACCCCACCCGCCGAACGAAAACAAAAAAGAGTTTAACGCTTATACAATAGCATTTTGAAACTGCCACATTTTTTTTCGAAGGGACTGGTTAGATGAACGTCACTAAAGATTAATTTAGAAACTGTAATCATTCGTTAATACTCCTATATTGCATCATGTCGACAGCATTTGTTCTTTAGGTTATCGGATACAAAATTCATTCCTTTTCCACAATCAAAGATAATCGAAAAAAATCAAAGATAAATCAAGAAAAAAGTATCTGACGCACGAATCTGTTTGCCTAGAAAGTAAGCTCCCAAGAAAATGCAACAAGAATTCGGATCAGACAATACATGTGTACGTAGTTATTGAACTCCAAGAGGGGACTCTTTTTTTGAATCACAAGACAAAACAACTAATCCAACGGTAATCGATCGCCTCAAATCTCTGCAGCCAAGAATCCGAACCATCTTTACTCATAATTTACTTCTCGTAAATTATGAGTCTTTGCCGTAAAAGACAAGTCCACCTGCCGAGTCTAGATCGTAAAAAAGGATTCCACCTGCCGAGTTTGTTACGTGAATCAAGTCCGCCTCTCGTCCAGTTTTCCCGGTTCCCTGATCCATTGCAACAAGAAGATCTCGCATCGACGATCCAATCCCTGGCATTCTCCGATGAGACTGATGATAGGATCAATCGAGAGTTGGGGTCGTCACTGCCCGATTCCCCTTCATCGGACTTAGGAGTTGCGTCATTGAGTGATTCGTCAATCAAGAGGCGACTGCTGCCGCTGGGACATGGTCAGCTTGCCGCGGTCACGATGGGATGAGCCAGCTGCAGGCCGGACCTTCACCAACCTGCCGCTGGAAACGGGAAGCCCGTGCCGCCGTCTCCCTCAACCGTGCGAGGTGGCCTTCTCCCGTGTCTTGCCGTACAGACCTCGCTCTGCCTCGCCGACCTACGTACGCTTGGGTCTCCAGGCACCACGCTGATCTTCATTGTCAATTGCCGCGCTCGCAGGCCTAGCTGCATCGCCGGTAGTGGACTCGAGGTTCTCTGTTGCTGAGAGCCCGAGAATGCTTCAGAGATACATGGGTGAAAACATGGAACTCTGCACCTGGTCCTATGGTATAGGTCTATTTATTAATTTATACGTCTCTAATTCAATTTAAGTAGATGCATTAGGCCGGACCTTCGCCAACCTGCCGCTGGAAACGGGAAGCCCGTGCCGCCGTCTCACTCGACCGTGCGAGGTGGCCTTCTCCCGTGTCTTGCCGTACAGACCTCGCTCTGCCTCGCCGACCTACGTACGCTTGGGTCTCCAGGCACCACGCCGCGCTCGCAGGCCTAGCTGCATCGCCGGTAGTGGACTCGGGGTTCTCTGTTGCTGAGAGCCCGAAAATGCTTCAGAGATACATGGGTGAAAACATGGAACTCTGCACCTGGTCCTATGGTATAGGTCTATTTATTAATTTATACGTCTCTAATTCAATTTATTCCATCATTTATGTGCATTGCATCGCCCAGTGGTAAATTTGTTCACCATTGAGAAACAGTGCTACACCTACATTGTGCTGCAGGATTGCTCTCATAGTTTCAAGTACGATGAACAAATCAGAACTGAAATACATACTGTAGATGCATTGATGTGTGCATTATTAGCGGAAGACACAGGTAGGAGAATCTGAGAACAAGAGCCCTGGTTCGTTTATTACCCTCTTGTTTTTCCGTTCTCAAATGTCATCTGCTCTGACTTTTCTGCTACTCCACGGAAGCATATGCCTTCCTATTCCAATTTCCATCAAACCCATTGGTAACTCTCATTGCTTCATACGTTATGTTATAAAGTTTATGTTTCAGACCCTTCAGAAATACATATCACGTAAATTTGTCCTCGGATAGTTGTAGCAATTCACTAAACATATTATCTCATGCAAATTTTAATGTGGTTCTCATAGCAACACACTCGCAATGTAATAATATGTACATGTAATCTGGATAAATGAGCAAAATTAGATTCTAGGGATGAATTCTTGAGGATGTGTTTTTGTTGCTCGCAATGTAATAATATATACATGTAATCTGGATAAATTAGCAAAATTAGATTCTAGGGATGAATTCTTGAGGATGTGTTTTTGTTGAGGAATCAGAAGTTTTTTTTTTTTATGATTCTCTTTGGAACATTTACTTGCACGGTTCATATCAATTTGTATTAAAACTAAGATTTGTACTCTTTTTTCTGGTCAGCCCGTGGCAACGCACGGACACAATAGATATGATTGAATGGTTTAGATGCAGCACAAGTTGCATACATAGCAAAAAAGAGCCCAATTGGCATGATATGTGAAAGTAAAATTAACTGAACTTAAGATAATGCTACAATTTAATAAAAATACTATTGTTTATGTCTTATAAAATTGCAGATGAAAGGCTCTTGCCAAAGTAGGAGGCTTACCAAAGTAGCCCGTGCAAGCGCACGGGTTGATGAACTAGTATTATACTATGTAGTTATTGCAGCTTGATTTTATTTCACCAATATTGCAAACACCAGGACATGTATGCGGAGAAACCATCGTCCAAGTCCAAGGGCGCGCTCGCCATGGGAGTCCCTGGCGAGCTCGCCGGCCTCCACGCCGTCTGGTCACGCTACGGCCGGTTAACCTGGAAGGACCTCTTCGCGCCGGCGATAAGGCTTGCGCGGGAGGGATACGCCGTCGTGCCGTTCGTCGCCGGAGCGCTCAAGATGACCGAGAAGGACATCCTAGCCGACCCTGGCCTGCGTGCCGTGTTTGCGCCAGAGGGCAAGGTGCTGGCGGCGGGCGAGACTTGCCGGAACCCGGCACTGGCTGACGCGCTGGAGGCCGTGGCAAGCGAGGGCGTCGAGGCGTTCTACGACGGCCACGTTGGTGAGCAGCTCGTCCGTGATGCAAGGGCGTCCGGAGGGATCCTGACCATGGACGACCTCAGGGGGTACAAGTATATACATCTCCTTCATCAGCTGAATCGTGAAACAATGGAAGCGGTGATACTGCCCGCCAAGGTGCAGCAGCAGGAACGGCGCCCAGAACGCCATCAGCTCGTGCTCCACTGACCTGTTGGTCAGAGACAGGTGGCCAAGGACATATATCGCGGTGCTGTCAGCCAGCAGGTACGCAGCCCAGGTGAAGGCCCTGAGCACCGGGCAATCTATGCGCCGCCGGAGCTCCGCCAAGATGAGGAGCTCCACCTGTAGTGACAAGCTGAGCAGCACTAGCACATGGAGGCCCCATTCCTTCCAGACATGCACCGCTATAGCTCTGATCCCGGCATCACCATTGCTAGCTCCTGAAAGGGATACAAACTAATTATGATCAGCTATATATTCTTCGATCGGGGCATCAAAATGTTGATGTATTAAAAGTCATGCATATCGTAACCATCAAAACATTTAAGAATTATGCATAGATTGTTGACAGTAATTAAGAGCTAATGTTAGTACATACGGAAATTACTTTCATAATGCCCAAATCTTTTTTACTATTATATTGTTCATAAAATGTGCCATTCATTGTCGTCCTAGACGCTTTGTATATGGTACTGTCTAGAGGAAGTAAATTGTAACGATACTTCTTTAATTATGACTTGTCAGATCTCCCTCAATAGCACTAAAGAAAATATAGAAAACATCTTGGAGACTTGTGCAGTACGTTGAACTATTATTATATATGAAGGCGTTGATCTGTTTCACAAAGATCATGCATAGAACGAGACTACATTTTCATCGATGAAAAAGTTGAGCAACTTACATATAAACGGTAATCAGAGAAACCGGAGAATTGATCAACGGTCTAACTGCAGCCAGAACAAATTGAGATACAGTATTTAAGGTAAGAAACCCGATCGTCGAGTAGCAAAGCATGCAGCGTGGTTGTTGATATATGATTAGCTTTAATTCATCATATAGTTCTTTTGCTAATTCTTCTTCTTCTTCATAACTTTCTAACAATAATTTTTCATTCATATCCCATTGCTCTTCTTCACTTATCGGCTTACAATTATCTATAGACTTGTCTTTGCTGTTATAAACTATTGGTTGTTCCTTGTTATAACATTCTGTCTTATCTTCTTTAATATTATTAAGTTGATTAATTGCTTGCAGACTTTCTACAGATATTTCTTTATTCTTTTTCATCTTTTGTAGCCTTGCCAACCCTCTGTAAAAATAAAGTTCTTTTTCTTTTATTTTAGGCCATTCACTTAACATAGAGGTGCTATATTCTGCATTTTAAAATCTTCTTCAGCATGATTTCTAACAATAAATGCTGCGGATCTATGTGGACTTCTACTTTCTCTTATTGCTTTTAACTTCATCAGTTCTTCAATATGCATTTTAAAATCTTCTATATCTTTGGGAGTAGCTTCAATTGGGGCTGTTTTAATTATATAATCCGGGTTTATTACATTAATTTTACATATTATACCATTTTTCTCCCAATGTTTCATAGGTATTTCTCCAATAATCTGAATTTTTGAATGGCTTGTAATGCCATTAGGATTAAAGAATGCACCCGCATTATTTCAAAGAAAAATGCAGAATATTTTCAATGAAAATCAGGACTTCATACTAGTTTACATTGATGACCTGCTAGTTTTTTCTAAAACTTATAAGGAACATATTGCCCATTTAGAAGTATTTTTTAGAAGGGTAGAACAAAACGGATTAATATTGTCTAAAAAGAAAATGGAAATATGCAAAGAAAGGATTAATTTTCTTGGTCATGAGATAGGAGAGGGAAAAATTTATTTGCAAGAGCATATTGCAAAGAAAATATTACAGTTTCCTGATGCCATGAATGATCATATTGTCCACCATTGCAACTGACGACTCGCCGAAGCCGTAACTGGTGTAACAAAATATATTATACATCGTGTTGCAACTGGCTTAACTCGTGTTGCAACTCATCGTTAACTTCATTGTAACCGAGATGCATTGCAACTGTGGTATTGAGTGTGTTGCAACTGGATTTCTGGTGCGTTGCAACTGACGGGGTCTGTGCAGTCCAAGTGTAGTCTGCGCGTATGTGCAGAATAGACTCGCCGTATATATGTATATATATATACGTACGCGCGCGCACACAGACTATAGGGCAGGGCAGGAACATGACGGAGTGGCAGAACCTGGTGCGATTCTTGTCGCAGGGTTAAAGCACCTGATACTCCGCTCAGCCCGCAAGCAAAGCAAATGAAAATCAAGGATTTGCGCTCGTTCCGAGGAATCGCATAGGACGTAGGAGTATCCAGCGGCAGCTACATGCAGTGCAAGAATCTGCAGCCAAAGGTGCCACCGCATGTATGCGAGTATGGATTGTGCATTACGTATAGAACTTGTTTGAAACCTTAGTTGCATGTAGCAACGTTTATTACTATGGGTTTGGTTCATTTTGGTCCAGCCGTTCCGTAGTTTTGCTGTGCTTATATGTTGCTTTCCTTATGCTTTTTTGAACTCTTTTATGTAATCAAATCAGAATCTAAATTGTAATAACTAAAAACTAAGTTGAATTCTATTTTATTTATGCTTAAGTGTATGTACTTTTAGTTTCTTCGTTAAGTGTCACCCAATGTCGATTCTGTTAAGCAACTCCCTCATTTTTCAGACGGAATGCTATAATAATGAACTAAAGGATAGTCAAAAAAAATATTATATATATGACTAAAGAAGCCTCTACGTTCGCTCTCGAAGCCTAAAAATTTTCACGCTAATTAGACAAAACAAGAAGAGAAGATTACCCACCACTGCTATTATGTAAATTTAGTCTAAAATACCATCAAACCAATTTCTATGTTACCCACCGCACAATTATGAGTCAAAAAATAGCTAAATTCGGAATAACAAAGAATAGCCAAAAATACCCTTTACACTTATCTCTAAGCCACCCACCATGCCATTATGACTCCAAAAATCAACTAAGTTCAAAATAATAAAAAATAGCTAAATTTGGAATAATACCATTGTGAATCCACAACAGCCAATTGAAATAATAAAAATAGCAAGAAATTCACCTAATTCCTATTTCTAGATTACTCACTTTTCCATATTTGGATTAATAAAGAAATATATTTTAATGTTCCAAACACAAATGAAAAATAAAATTCAAATGAAAGTAAATATAATTTCTCTTTAAATTATTTGGAAATACACCTTAGAAAAGCACATAAAAAATATGAACAATAATAATTTAAATTCATATTCTTAGCTAAAACTTGACATGCAATGCAGCTCTCATTAGAGTCCAAAGTCTTCCTTGGCCCAGATATAATTTAGTTTTGCAATGCATTATTTTCTAAATGTGTAATGCCTTAATGGTTAAACACTAACACTATTTATATTCAAAAAGTAAATATGTAACAAACATATATATGCGTGTCTATCGAAAAAGGAAACAACACAAAATAATTGACAAAGTGTAAATAGCACTTTTAATGTTACAATATGTTATGAAAACTTTAAGACACGCATATGTTGCATACCTTTTATTACTGAACATAATATGTAGTATTTATTTCCTATAGTATATTGCATATCTATTATTTGTATTGTGTCTTCCTTACGCTAAAATCTACTATGTTCTTTTTAAAATTAAAATAAAAATAAAAACCGAAGCATGTCTAAGATGAAATAATGCCGATGGAGGAACAATAGATCAGAATAAGCAGAGGGAGCTTGACGAAACAAATTACGAAAAAAAAGTGAGAGTTTTGTATTACTAAAATTGCATAGAAAGCCATCAATTCTGTTAAATTTGCTTGGTTTAATAAAGGATATAAATATGTTATTATTTTATATTGTTCCCGTGATTAATCTTTATTATAGCCCATACACCGTACTTACATGTTCACTAATTTGACCGTGTATCTTTGTCGGCCAGTTGCCACAATGATGATCTTTACATGTCATTATAAAAATTAATTATTTTAATATGTCATTTAGGTAAATGATGACTCATGACACACACACTGTGAAATTGACAGGCTCGATGAGAAATTCCTCCAATCAATTTTAGCAATGTTAGAAATGTATTACTATTAAAAATAATAAACTATGTTTAAACTCCTGCAATAATATGAAAATAATTTAAATAGTTCAACAAATCTAGCCGTGCAAATAGGCGAGTAGGCATACTAGTTTATGAAAAAATAAAAAAAAAATCATCAGAGAACATGTTTTAACACACATGAAAGGTGATGAAGAGAATTCCCACATATTACAATTGGTGACGTATTTTCAAGGTTTTCTGACGCTTATCAGACGTGAACTATCATAAGTTTTTTTTTTTTTTGGCAACGACATGTTCCTAGTGCGCTGGGGGTTCAGTAACATTGATTCTAAGTCGGTAAGTCCCACTCCATATAAATTCACAGACCATGCGGTTTGGTTACACCCTTGTATCTAGGTACTTTAGACTATTTTTCTTTCGATTACACAGTACAACTCAGACACTCACAACGCACACACACT
Source organism: Eragrostis nindensis (assembly GCA_012490785.1). Classification (NCBI taxonomy): domain Eukaryota; kingdom Viridiplantae; phylum Streptophyta; class Magnoliopsida; order Poales; family Poaceae; genus Eragrostis; species Eragrostis nindensis. The sequence continues at coordinate 285,313 of JAAXCT010000359.1, read as the reverse complement.
CACCCCTAACACCGTTAAATCTTAGACTATTCGCTCCTACGGAGAGTCGAACCCAAGACCTCAAGATGCTACTGAGACTCTTGTAACACTAGGCTACAGGCCATTTCGCACCTTAGACTATCTCCAACGGGTCACCTTTCACTTATAAGGTGACCCATACAAAAATGGATTTTAAAACGTGAAAAACACGTTGAGCACCAAAGAGGATACCTATTTTGCACCTCGTCCACTGCGCGACCCACTAATCAGTCACACCCACCCAGAGCTCTCTCAATCTTCTCCTCTCTCCTCCTCCTCCCGCGCCCCCCGCCCCCGCCTCCTCCTCTTCCTCGTCGGTCCCTCCTCTGCGTCGCCCCCAGGCGGCCGCCTCCTCCCCCTCGTTCGTTGCGCCGCCCCCAAACTCTAGCCCCGCCGCGGCGATGCGGAGCTCCATTGTGACCTACCGGGAGAGTCTCTCGGTTCGCCGGGGAGGTCGACAACACCGCAGCCGACGAGGTCCGTCAGGACCAGAACCTGCCACCACCGCATCTCCCCTCCTCCTCTCCCTCGCTGCCGGCCGCATCTCCTCCCACCCCGGCGCTCCCCTTCTCCTCCTTGCTAGCATGCCCCGCCACCAGCACGACCCCCGGGTGGCGGCGGCGCTACGCGGCCGCAACCGCAGCTGCATGAGGCGGAGCCGGCAGCGGCGGAAGGAGCTTCGGGGACCTAATTTCGGGAGTCCGTTGGAGACACAGGTTTTTGGCTCTCCTATTTTCAACTTCAAGATGATATGGTCTTCGATTCGGGTTTTCATCATTGGAGACAGTCTTAGACTATCTCCAACGGTTTGGGAGACCAAACCCATTCTAGGTGTTCATTTTCTTCCAAATAGAACATCAAAAAGTTGCATCTCCAACAGAGCACCCAAAAGGAGGGCCCAAAAGGACCCTCCTCCTTCCTCGCCTCCATCCCGACACGCCGACCCGCTCCCAGGCCGACGCGCCGCCGCTGCCCCGCGCTGATGCGCCGCCCCCGCACCCGCGCCGCCGCGGCCGCCCCACGCATGCGCCGACGCTACATCCGCGGCCCGCGGGTGGGCGCGCGCATCCGCACTGCCCCCGGCGCCAGCCGCCGGCCGAGGAAGGACGCACCGCCCGCCCGTCGCCCGCTGCCAACGCGCCGACCTGGGAGGAGGTGAATGTGGCCATGGCGCGCGTGCGAGCTGGGAAGCCAGAACCCTAGAGCGGTGGCGGCTGAAATTAACAGCGGGCGGGCACCGGAGCGGGACTGTCATCTCGCCGCGGCAGCCGCCGCCGCCGTCTCCGACCCAAACTCATTCCTCGACCCGCACGTCTGCTCCGCCTCCCTCCTCCACTCCCGCTACTTCGCCGCTCTCCTCTTCGACCGCTGGTCCCCCGGCCCCTCCGCAGGCGGTCGCCTTTCCCTCTCCGTGCCCGCCTCCTCCTCCTGCCCGCGCCCCTTCCACGCCCACGTCGAGGTGCTGCGCCTCCTCCACACGCTCGACTTCACCGGCGCCATCCGCTCCCCAGGCGATGCCTTCGACTTCCTCCCTGTCGCTCTTCATCTCCTCTTCGACGCCTGCATGGAGGCCTGCGTCCGCTTCCTCGAGGCCGCGCCTTGGTCAGAGGATGGGGAGGAGGGCGGCCGGTGGCGGGGCGCGGGATGGGGGCGCCGCCCTGGGGCGACGGCGCGCTGGGGGGCAGCGGTGGCGAGGGCTTCTGTTCGTCAAAAGAGGAGGAAGAGAACGGTTCGATTCGATGGAGGATTGGGTCGCGGGGGAGCAGACTCAATTGTGGGTGGCGAAGGGAGCAGGGAGAAAAATGGGTGTCGCCTTTGGGTCATCCGTTGGAGATAGCCTTAGGAAGTTGTTTTCCACGTTTCGGGTAGGAGACTAGGAGCCGGAGCTCCCAATCGCGACCTACCTAAGGCTCTGCTTGCACAGCTCTAACTCCAAAGTACTCCAAATTGAATTTTATGTTCTCAGAGCTGGGTGTGAATCGGTTTTGCAACACTTAATAAGAATTAGCAAAATTGGTTAATCATGCATTGAGATTCATGCAGTTCTGAGAAAGAGGAATACCGTGCACTTACAAAACAGATTCATGTGGCCTAACAAAATTGTCTCACACATGGCCACATGGCCGCAGTGCGGCCGCCTAACAATTAGGCTAAGGTTTGTAATAGGCGGTGAAGACAGATACATGGAACAAATAGGTTGTACTCGTGGAACACATTTTTAAAAGAAAAAAATATCAAATGCACAAAAAGTATTTGTTGCATATATACATAAACTTTTTGGGCCTTCGGATTTAATTTTGATGGGATGAAATATAAAACGCTTGAAAAGTGTCACCCATGATTTTAGCAATCATGATTCCAGGTCATGTTTCCAAAAACATGTGTCTTCTCTCAGTCTCATCCTCTGATGAGTTTGTAAGAGAGGGGGAGGGAGGTCTATATAAAATACTCTTTCTTTTTTTTCTATCAGGAAATACATGCATAACACCTTCTCGAGAAATAAAATGTTAGTGCCTACAATCAACAATATCCCTGTGTGTTCCCAACGACAAGGCCACTTGCACGAGGACATGACTGCATCTGCATAACCCTGCTCCCTGCATCTCAATGGCACACGTATACTGCAGAAGAAGCATGTAGCTGCCGAACTATAACTAATAAGCTTCTACATGTGTAAGCCCAACTACACGAGGTGTGATTCAATTAGTGGAGTAGCGTATCCTCCGTGCTGCTGCTCGTCTCCTCCCTTCTTTCTCCCTGTTCCGTCATAAAAGTTTCATCACCTGCTCCCAGATCGTTGAAGTGGACGCTACGCCATCTGTTTTGATTCAACTCAAACAGCAGGTAGTGCACCGACCTCTCCAGTTTCTATTCCATTCATGTTGTGCTTCATAAAGTATTTTATATTATATATTTACTAATTAGAGGATTTTTTTAGGCCTTCACGTTAATTGGAAGGAAAGTTTTAGAATTCTCAAAAAAAAGCAAAACATCCGACCGTACAAATTGAAGTAGGATAAATCATGACCTTTAGATCTAACATGATCTAAATTACCCACCAATGCCGTTATACAAATGTTTGTCAAAAGTACTCCACACACTTATTTCTAAATTACGCACCAGGCCATTGTGAGTCTAAATAATAGCTAAATTCAGAATAATAAAAAAAGCCAAAAATATGAGTCACAACCCACTATGCCATTATGAGTCAAAAAGTAGCCAAATACGGAAAAATAAAAAATAGTGAAAATACTCCTAATTTCTATTCCTAATTTACCCATCGTGTCATTATGAGTAAAAATCATTAAAAATTAGGAATCATAAAATAGCAAAGATACACAATTTCTATTTCTAAATTACTCACTTTTACAAATTTAAATTATAAATAATAAAATATATAACTCTATTGTAATTCTTCAAATACAACAGAAAATAAGCAAAATTAAAAAAAATCATACGAAAAGAAAATATAATTTTTCTTTATTTTTTTAGGAAACACACCTTAAAACACCCATAGAAAATATAAATAATAATATTTAAAATTCATATTCTTAGCTAAAACTTGGCATGCAATGCAACTCCCATTGGGGTCCAAATCCTTGCTCGGCCCAAATATAATTTAGTTGAAACATGAGTTGCAATAAATATTTTCTAAATGTCTAATGCCTTAGTGATTCAATACTAACAATATTTACCTTCAATAAGTAAATGGATAACAAATAGGTATATATATGTCTATCAAGTAGGGAAACAAAGCGAAATAATTGACGAATAGTAAAAAACACTTTTAACATTACAATATCATGAAACTTTAAGACCATATACTCATAAATTTTAACTAAATATACATATATGATAGATATGATTGTGCGAAACATAGATCATATACTCATAAGTTTTTCAAAAGTATCTATGTTGGTTAAAGTTTGGATAGTCTTCTATTTTGTTTAACTAAATATACATATGTGACAGGAAAACTACCCAAAATGTTACCATATGAAAGTCTGAATGATACCCGTTTATTATAGACCGGTCTTGAGTATAAAGCAGAAAATAAGAAATCAAATGTATGTAGTACATATATCAGTAAAAGAACCATCTAACAAATTCTCTACTTGGTGATAGATTGTTTGATGTTTGTTTGGCTTATCATAGTCATTTTTTACCAACAATTAGTGAATTAGTACCATATAGTCTACAATATAGTAAAATGTAAATTAGAATCAATGGTAATGCTCCTCAATAGTCAAAGCCATTGCAACAAATTAAGGGTACGAGAAGTTAAATTTAATGTTTCTGATTAGGCCAAACTAAATGGGAGGTCACGGATAATGACCTAACATACATAGTGTGGCACATTTAAAGCTATATTAAGGCATTAACGCTCCATGGGCAGAATAAGACCAAGCACAAAGACTAATATATTGGTATGAATAATGTACTACAACATTCCCTCAAAACAAATTCCCTAAAAAAAACAATGTACTACAACATGAATCTAAAAGATGTTAATGGACTAAAACCATTTGGAAAGTCAAATAACACTCTGATTGTGGCTAATATGTAATATATTCTATCACATACTCCCTCCATCCAAAAATATAGTGTCCATCTAGTTTTGTCCTAATCAATTTTTTAGAACTTTGACCAACAATATATATAATATATATATTTTTTCAAACTAAAATAGATACATATTACAATAGTCTATTTCACGATGAATCCAATGACACAATTTTTGTGTTGTCAACATTTATAGTTTTGTCGATATTGTTGGTCAAAATTAAAAATGTTTGACTTAGGACAAAACTAGATGGACACTATATTTCTGGACAGATGGAGTAGTTATTATTGATAATATAACTGAGATGTGATATAAAATTTACAGTTAAAAATATAGATCGAATAACTAAAAATAATTTAATAATATTTCACTTGATTATTATGCTTGCAAAAGTAATTTTTTTTAAAGAAAAAATATATTTCTATCTATTCATGTGTTTCTCTAATGTCTAGCCCGTGCGATGCACGGGTTGAAAGGCTAGTAGTAAATTGTGTATTTCAGGAGAATTCCATTAAGTTGGCGAATATTGTTAATTCAAATTGGCTAATAAAGTGTGGTTCTATTGGGAATATACCTGATCGAAGACACTCAGAGCAGGTACCTTCGCCACTCTTTGTAAGAATATATCAGGATGTTCTATTTTGATATCACTTAAAGCGTTGTGAGACTATTAGAATAGCATCACATTTAAGAATATACTGAGTTCAATCAACTGATATATATCACATAAAAAATCTAATTACTTCCCATCAATCAGCCTTTGCTGGAAGAACAAAGGGTATCATTTCAACCAATTGCTTAATTGGATTCTCCTGCTATCTCATGAGTCAGAAGTATTGATGAAAAAACATAGGGTTTCATTTTTACTTTAATTATGCCCAATTAACCAAATCTTCTTTTGCAGTGACAGATAGTGTGGGGATCTGAAATGGCCTGTGCTGGGGGGACTCTCCAAGGGTAACCGCATGTGCCTTGTGCTGCTTGTTGTTCACCAGAGTAGCACTTTTCTTTTTATTGCTAAGTGGGGCCTCTACATCTACTAGAGCTACCTGGGATACACCCCACATCCAGCTTGATGCTAAGTGACCAGGCCACTTGATGCTACCTTATCTCCTGGACCATTTGGTCCTTATTTTCAAGATATTTTGAAGGGAATGAATGAAAAAAGGAACTTGTTAATCGCTCATGTCCGAAGAGAAATCATAACTGTTAGTAGAACAGTCGTTAATAACGTTGTGCAGCTCGACCTGTTTATATAAAGTTCTTTATCAATCAAAGAAGCCGTTAGTATATATATTTTTAATTTAGTTCTTGGTAACAGCAAGCTGTTAAGCATTATTTGAGGAACTGAATCATAATAATAGGAGTGTAATCGACTGATTTCTATTTCAGAAAGAAAATATTCTGAAGCTGTAATGCTGACCCCCTAATCAACAATCGCCTCTTTAGGTTGTGATGATGGTTGACTTTGGGCTAATAATCTGGAATCTTGGACGGTTGGGCCAGGGGCAGGTAGTGGTGTGATGCAGTGAGATCTCAACGATCTGATGTATAATTAACTTTCCACGCCACCAGGAGCCAATTGGATTGAGAACAGAAGTAAATGTGACCCAGATCCAGCGTTGTTGGGACAACCACAGGACAAGAACCAGGAATTCCACAGCCCACACCACACTATGTTTCCCCTGATCCCTCCCTGACTTAATGATGCCCGAGTTGAAAGAGACATTTCACGTCCGTATAGATTCACATATACACACCCGAGAGAGAGAGAGAGAGAGAGAGAGAGAGAGAGAGACTAACAGGCAGTATATGTAACACAACAACTACTATTCATATGTATTCACTCTCAAGCTAGTGAATGAAGACGATACAAAAGATATTACAACAAGGGCAAAGCCTTCTACCACTACTACTACAAAGTGTAGTACACTACACTAGAGTGTATAGAAGAACAAAAAGGAAAATAAACAAGAAAAGAAGGTCAATAATGAAAAAAGAGCCTCTTCTTCCATCAACGGGTGCTATACACCAAGCTAGCGCCCTTAGCTGCAGTAAAAATCCCCTAGGGCTGACTCACTTCCCCGCTGACGGGAGGGCTCCACTTTTTTTTAACTGTGATTACGTATAACCTAACTTAACAACACCACTTTCACTGACTAGTACTACTTAATCACACATATATCCTCCTAATCACGCACTCACTTAACCACACAAAGAACGAAAGAACAACAAATTATTAATAGGACCCACTCACTCACTGACTCACTAAGACACCATTAACAGCTGTGTTTGTGTGTATGCTTCAGTTGGTTAGCGGCTCGATCGATCGATTTGTGTGCATGGCTGTCTGCATCAGATGAATTAGAAAACGACGGAGATGCAACGCCTGTGGCAGGCGCCGGCCCTCTTGGTGGGCTTGGTCTCCTCCCTCCAGACGTTGCCGAGGTCCTTGGCGATGCGCACGGCATCGGCAGAGGCGCCGGAGAGACCACGCTTGGTGAAACCAACAGCATAGAGGCCTGACTGGCCCTTCCAGCCGTGGGGGAAGGCAGTCTTGGGGTATCCGTCCTTCTTGAAGAAGTCGTTGCCCTGAAAGAATGGAACATGACTTGATGAGACCGGTGTTCTTCTTTCTTGCAATATATATAATGGTGTTCTCTCAATTGGGGCACGTACGTCTCAGTAGAAAATAAAGGTGGTTGGAGTGTGAATTTACCTGGAGCCATTGGGGCACGTTGCTGCGGTAGCCGGTGGCGAGGACGATGGCGTCAAAGTTGAGAACGCGGCCATCGGCGAGCTCGACGTGGCTCTTGCCGAAGTGGGTGACGGCAGGTACGACGGTGATGTCGCCGGCACGGATGCGTGCCATGGCGCCGTAGTCGAGCACCGGAGTGCGGCCATGGGTTTCTTTGAGCTCGAGCGGGCCGGTGGCGGGGCGGCGGAGGCCGAGCTTGGCGAGGTCACCGAGGACGAGCCACGCGAGGAGGACCATGATCTTGTCTACGATCCAGAGCGGGAGCCAGCGCATGAGGAGGCAGGCGAGCTCGAAGGTGGACTTGCCGAGCACCTCGCGGGGGAGGACGTGGACGGCGTCGCGCACGACCATGGCCGGGCGCGCGCCGTGGTCGCAGAGGTCGAGGGACACCTCCATGCCGGAGTTGCCGCAGCCGACGACGAGCACGCTCTTGCCGCGGTAGGACTCGCCGGACTTGTAGTCGCTGACGTGGGTGACCTCGCCGGCGAACCCCTCGAGGCCGGGGATGTCGGGCACGACGTTCTCGGCGTTCTCGCCGGTGGCGACGACGAGCCAGCGGCCGATGTACTCCATCTCGCCGGCGCCGGGCGCGGCGGTGCGCACGCGCCAGAGGCCGGAGGTCTCGTCGTAGCGGGCCGAGAGGACGGTGCTGTTGAACTCGGGCTTGATCTCGAACTTGGCGGCGTACTCCTCGAGGTAGTCGATGAACTGGCGGCGGGTCGGGTACTCCGGGTAGTGCTCCGGGAAGGGCATGCGGGGGAGCTCGCAGAACTGCTTGGGGAGGTGGAGCTTGAGGCGGTCGTAGGTGCGCTTCTGCCACAGCGAGGCGATGCAGTCCTCGCGCTCCAGGACCACGTAGGGGACGCCCTGCTCGCGCAGGCACGCCGCCACGGCGAGACCCGAGGGCCCGGCGCCCACGATGATGGGGCCGTTCACCCACACGCAGCGAGGGGAGAAGAGGCTGTCCATGCGATCGGTGGGAAGGAGCACCATGGCTAGCTAGCTAAGAAGAGGCTGTGTAAGGATTGGTGATCGAATTGTTGGATTGGATTATACTGCTGAGTAGAAGAAGAAGCTAAGAAGAGGTGTTTTGTGTTGCTGTTGTTGATGTTGCAAGTGTTGGTGGTTTGGGGGGTTGGTCTTGTGGTGCTTAAATAGGGTCGCCGGGTGGTGACTCGGCAGCTGAGCTGCGCACCTTGACATGTGAAGGAGAGAGGAAGGGAGGAGAGAGAAAGTGATCCATGGACTGCGACGCCACTGCACCATGCCATGCATCATGACAGAGAAAGAAAGAATAGAATCATGCAGCAGCAGCTCCAACTGAACAAACAAATTGAAGAAGGGTGGCAGCAGCAGTATTATTTGGAGATTTGATAGGATCTAAGTCCCTTTTTCTGAAATCCAATTTTAAAATGACATGTTCTCGTTCTGGGAGAGGAAGGAGAAAATTCGATCGGATTTTATTTGGTTTTATTATTTTCCTCGAGAGAGAATGAGAGAGATTCTGGTAGAGCAGGGAGAGTGAGCACAGGAAGGATTGAGAGGAGGGAGACACTCAGACACATGCAGGGATACCCCGGCCAGTGGAGAACATGACATGAGCCACCCGCCCGCCCCTTGTTTGGCGTGGATTCCCCTCCCCACCATTAATCCAACAACAAGCGGAGAGGGTTGGACCTGCCGCCGCTCGCGCGCCGCGCGCTACCACCACCCCCTCACGCTCCTGCTGCTGCTCCTGCGGCCTCGCACTTATCTCAATTCCCTACCCCATTATTGAGATCTGCGTTGCATGCCGTGCTAGAATGATCCCGTTTATTAAACTGTAATTAAACGGAAACGATGCGTAGAGCACATTCATCGACGTGCCTTGCACACTGATCGACGGCCGGCATTCGGTACTTAACTCTTTTTACCTCTCTCATGGGCAGATTTGTTATCGCAAATTGCCAATTTTCTTTTTGTAAGTGATCGGGTTCATTCGAAGTTCGATATCGATAGTTTTGTAGATTTTTTTTTCAGCATCATGGAGAAATTATGTTCTGTAAAAGCTGTTGGAGCTATCATGCTTCAACAGTATGTCACTGTAGCTCAAATTTCGTCAAACCCAAACTTTTTTTTTTGAGGAAGATCAAACCCAAACTTGCCGCCAAAAAATTGCATTACCTTCAGATGAATAAATAATTGAAAATTTAAATTGCATTACTAGTGAGGAATAACTAAATCAGATTGAAATTGTGCCAACTGTCATGAAGTGTTTCGGTTCATGGCTGTAGCCGATCAAATTCAAATTTATCTTTCAAACAAGTAGCAAGAAAAAAAAAGTCAGTCAACCCACTACAACTAGGAGCACCGACCATGCATGGCTAACATTTTTGTTATAAAATCCAAAAAACAAACGGAACCTGATACCATTCTAAACCGTGTATGACACTTTTTAACAGCTAAACCGTGTGTAACATGAACAAACAAAAAATCATCAAAAGAGTACCAACTAATGCCACGCTGTCAAAGTGAACACTCCAGTCAATCACCAATTTCCAGGTCGGAAAAAAATAGAAATTGCACTTTACAGTACAGTGCCAGCACGCCCAAAGGAAGCATCCGTCGTTCACAGCGTCGACTCTGCTTTTGGCGCGAGGCAGAGGTTTTCAGTCCAGGGTGAACTCGCCACCTCATGCACGCGTCATGCACTTTTTTTTTCTGTATATTAACTTGCGATTACCTTTTGATATGCAAATCGGACTCCAATAAACTAGGAAAGGCACAGCTCAAAAGCGCCGGTGCATAACGCTTGTGTTTGTCATGGCCTCATGTGCATCACCTGTGTGTGCTCTTGCATTCAAACATGCATGCGCGCATGGAGTGTATAAATCCTAGATTCTAGAGTGCGTGTATACATTTATAAAAGAATGTTTAGTTTAATCATGTAACGCAAGAAATGAGCATCAGAAACACCGATATGTAACACCATGACATTTTTAGATGAAATTGTACCATCAAAATTTGAAGGTTTTATCCATTGAAACACTGTAACTCTGCGGTTGTAACGAAAATATTCAAGGACGATTACATTGCAAGTTCTTATATTACTTTTTTTAGCAATTTTTCTTTTCTTTTTAGAAATGGGAATATATTTTAATATTTCAGCCTCTGTTTAGCAATTTTTCTTACATCAATTTATCAAAATATCATCACTTCACTTGTACTGCAATCCTTTTAGTCAACTTCCCAGCAGCAAGTGTAGTATGGCAACACAGCAAGCCCCAATATGGATCAAGCAGCTGCCAAGCAGCTTCAGTAGTCACTACGTTTGTGTCTCCTTCGAAGCTGCAAAAATATAACATGTCCTGCTGTGCCGACCTATCAAGAAGAAAACATAAAAGCATGACGTGGACATATATCGTACGCAAAGAGGAGACTTAAAGCGTCCAAATTTTGCAGCTCCGAGCAGCTTCCTGACTCGGCGCCATCCATCATAAGGATCTCCGATCACTCCCAAAAGATCACTGGCATCTCCCCCCATACCATGAGTGTGTCATCATCGTCGTTATCTACGAAACACAAATTGATCAGCAAATATATTTAGCTCGCAAAGGGTCAATGCACTACTTTCTGCAAACTTAAGTCAAATATATAATGTAGTTTGCATTAGCTCCACTACTCTATTTTCTTTATAGATTATAGATGTAATGCACCCATACCTAACATAGTTTATACTTTTTTGTCTTTGCATTTTGTTTCCTTCCTTGCATGGAGCCAAAGCTGCAGTTCACATTTCCTCTTTGCACCTAATATTCTCATCTCCTATATATCAAAGAGGAAATGAACAGAAACAAGCCATTCTTTCAAGTGGCCTGGCAACAACTTTCTACAGATTCTTCCGCGTGTTAGCTAGTACGTACCATCTGAGATGAAAAATTAACAATCATGCTAATTAAGCTTCTTTCGGTGCGACGCGTTCGAGGATCGAGAACACTAAATTTCATTCGGAAGATGCGCAGCCAAACTCGGGATATGTTATTTGTGCTTGATAGGATATATAAACAGCTGTATAAGTTTATAAACGTACGTACTACATACATTGGCATGAATCAAAATGTATATTCATCATGTTCATATACATATCTGGACTCTAGGTTCCTCGCAAAAAAATATCTGGACTCTAGGTAGCTGGCCCTTGGCTTTCACACCGTAGTTATGGTCTCACTAAATATAGTGCAACTTTATCGCGTCATCAAACTGTATTCTTTTTTTCTTTGCGGGCAATCAAACCGTGTAATTGAACAAGGTTTTAGACTTTTGGTGTAATGATCTAAAAATAATCTAAAATGTATGTAAACATCAGCGCAATCATTAGGTTAGGTTAGTGCGTCCAAGATCACTCGACACGTAGCTAGATTATGCATGGTTCATGAACTCGTCGAACCGATGCATACTTTTCATTAAGAGAGGTCCCCATACAGGGTCACGAACCACACCAAATGCAGTGTACACGTTCAGCACAAATGCACAGGTGATTTGACTCGATCGAGGTAGTTTTGAATCTCCTATCCCTCTAGTTGCTTTTTATCACTAGTTAAAGCTTGCTTTTACGGAAAGGGGAAGAATGATACCATGTATGACACCCAGCTAATAAAGCTCTTCGTTAGTATATATGCATGCATGAGCCATGCAGAATCATTTGCATGGATACAACAAAATTAACCTCGCATCGATGAACGCCTCAATGTATGTGCGCACCGTCACTGAGAGAGGGGTGCATGTGCTAGAGGACTTGTTTCCCTTAATTCACACTGCTTTTCATGGCTCAAAAAGAGGTACGGTGAATATTCTAGCAAGAAGGCCAGTGCACGCACAGTTGTTTTAGCTCTTCCATGGCCTCAAACTTTTGAAACCCTAGATGAAACACGTAGAGGCATGCTAGCCGTTCCCCTTGCCAGTGGCACAGCCGTTTTTATATCCCTGAGGACACCTCATCCATGATGCAAATTGCATAGCAAGTTGGTGCAACATTAACATTAGTTGGTCAGTGTACTTGACCGCTTTCTCCAAGATGCCTGACCAAGGGGCTTTTGCAAGCCGCAGGCCAAATATAGGGGCAGGGAAGCCGTCCAGAGAACTCATGAAACAAGCCTCGTAAACAAGAGAAAGTCTGTACTCGATCTGATTTATGTATTGCACGGTGTACATAGCTAGCTTACTGTGGTCGGTTACTGCCTCGAAAGGCATGTTGATCATTGCTTAGCCTTTAATCCGAGCCTAAAAGCCTGTGCAGTTTAGATTATAGAAATTAAACCCTAGGTAGGGTTTTAGCACCCTTATAACAAAATCGAGTCCCACCATAGTGCACGCGCTAAAGTAGCATAATCAGAGTGCCTCGGGAAGTGGCCATTCGCATGATTGTCGAAAATCGCCAACCTATACAGATAGAAATTTGTTACGGCACCTAGCTTTCTATACTTGGAAGCATATCATTACAAAATTATTTTGTGTGATTTCCAGAATATTAGCAACCATTATATATATTGTCCCTACTCCCTAGGTCAATAAGGGCTCCATGCAAAAGCAATGTTGAATTGTGAATTCTTTTCTTGAACAATTCATTTTTAGTTCAAGACTAGCTTGATTTGTATTAAAGGAAACGTATTTATTACAAATTAACCTTTCGGCATAATAAAATAAAAGAAAAAACGACCACGCAGGTATACTCCAATAAATAAGGTACTTTTCTGCAATTTGTTTTGAAAAGCATGGCGTGTGTGGCGGTGCAGTATTAACTGTAGAAGCAGTCCTCTTACACAATATCTGATTCGCTTCCACCAGTGTGTGTCCATGTATGGATATCGAAGTGATCATGATCGAGCTTCTTTGAGCCTTCGCAACTTTCTATGGCACTTGCTACGTGCTTGCCCTAGCATGGCTACGAGATTAGCTGTAATCGTTGATGAAAGAGCCCTTTTGATTAAAAACACTGCATTTTGTAGCCTTTTACATGACGAGGCTCAAAAGTGGAATCACCAGAATGTTTTGTTTACAAACTTCGTGATATGCATTTGTGTTTGTTTATGAGAAGCTATCCCACAGGCTTTATATTGAGAGATAGTTATACCTTTTCTCGATATTCTGTGGGGCATACAATGCATGAGAAAAGTACATATGATTGGATATATTCTACTCATAATTAGACCGGGGACCTTTATATGAAGGAGATTAATGCTAACATGTATACCAAGGACGTCCACATCACCCTTTTGGGAAAAGGTCATTTTGTTCGCAACATTTATTTTGATACTTTAGATCATTTATGATTACAAGACATAGATACAAAATACGAGAATAATCATTTCTGATCCTAATTATGATAGTAATGCGCAACTCCACAGTTCCATTTTCCTTCCTTTATATGTATCCTTGTAATAGAAAGTTTTCTAGACATTTCATTGATGCTTGAAAGCCTTTTCAAAAAAAAATTAATTTGTTGAGAGGTATTTTTGTTCATGAACATGGTTTAAATTTAGATATATATTTTTTTTGTGAAACACGGTACAGACGCAGACACTCACAAACACGCACGGGTACTTACCCCTATGAACACATGCACGCAACCCCTACCCCTATGAGCGCCTTTGAAAGACTAGGCTGGCTGATTTTGATAATCACGAAGTGACCACAATCACCTTGCTATCGACGTCATGGACGTCGCCTCTCACTGAAAGAATAAATAGCCGTAAGGTACAACACCCTAAGACTTCAACCCGGATAGGTTGTTTCCACCACATAGAACCTAACCAGCCGACTTCTGCTCTCTTGGCGTTTAAATTTAGATGCAATCACCTAGATAGGGTAAAAAAACACTTTTTGCAGTATGTGAAATTTGCCCATTACATTTAGTTACAGTATTCTTGTACAGTTAGAAAACTAGAAGATATAGGTTGGGTGTATACAAGATGTTTCTCTCCAAAACATTACTTAGATCCAGCATGTTGTGGAAATCATACCGGCACCATTTTGCTCATAATATGTAAAAGTTTTATGATGTATATATAGTAGTCATTTTTCCCTTGATACTACATCTCTGCAAAATTATGGTACATTGGCCCCCTAAAATATCTAACTAATTTAGCCCTGATGGAAATGATAGCTTAATTAATAATAAATTATAATCCATAAGGTGTAGATAAGTGACGCATCGCCATGCATCAAGCCACATGTATCTCTAGACGCTGAGTCATATACAAAGCAGACAACACAACCTAATCAGCTCTTCCAGAATCAACTGGTCCATAAAGAAATGAACAAACTACCTAGTCCTGAATTGGCTAAATGCTTGCCCATATTATAGCCAACTTTGGGCACTTAATCGACGCCGCCATGTGATTTTCGAAGGTACACACATATATGCATCCCAATAATTGGCATGTTCAAATAATTGGGTCAACCAGCTAATTACCTGATCATGCATGAACATGGCACAAGAGCTTTTATGATGATCTCAACCAAGATATCCAATGGTTGCACTGTCATGCATGCATCCAACTTGGTCTGAAATAGGTCTCATTTGGGTCTTCCGTTTGTGCATATTTTAGCCTGCTATATCTGCTCAGGTCACATCAGATCTTAAGATATTAGAAACTTTAAGCTTTATAGGGTTATTTAGTTGGTAGAAGAGGAGCTAGTATTGTGCCCTGTTTGATCATTTGGAATGGTTTTATCGGTGGTTTAGATTCTAAGGGGCAAATGGGCAGTTATGATTATTCATGTGTAGTTTTCTGTGATATACAGTATCTAATCTAAATATTTCCTATTAAGTGCTTTAGTAAGCTTCGATTTTCTGCTCCTCAACTTGATCATGTATGAGAGATATTAACTCATATGTAAAATATTGTGTGAACGACTATGTTTTAATTAGTCCGGCCATCCTGTTACAAAGAAATATGAAACAAACAAAAATTTCAAATCGGATCTTGTACAGAATTTTGTTGGTAAAAAAAATATTATGTAAGATGAATCACACATAAGAAGGATATAATTAGAGAATATTATTACAATTACAGGCCCTGGAGCAGCGTGTGTATATTTCATTCACAGATGTGTGCATTTTGAAAATAATTGTCAACACATAACATCCACTCGATACTGAATACATTTCTTTAAAATTTTCTTTCAACAAGTAAGTGTAACTATTATTAAATACTTTCATCTACATAGTTGTAAAAAATGAAAAACCAAATGCAAGACAGGTTTTCTGAGAGTGTAATGCAAAGCTTTTGTCTAAAAAGAGAGATTTTCATATATCCAAAATGTTAAATCATAGTTAAGATGAAAAATATTTTTATGACTGACATTTGTTACGTTCACTTGAACATAGTGCATCTATAATATTTTATATTTTCTTAAAAGTGATTTGGATAAACTAGGAAACTAAAATTATATATCAGGCACAATTAGATAATTAGTAACCTTTCTGTTTTCAATCAGCGCAATATAAATTAACATGATATAAGGTTTTATATTCTCTATATTATCTTTCACTTTTTAAACTTTTTTATAACATATAAAAAATGGAATGTATCGATTGTTGAGCCTAGAAACTGTTAAAACATAAATATGGATCGTAGTTGTTCAAGCTCTCCTCTCTATAGAACAGAAAAGAATAATAAGAAGAAGAGGATAGACGTTTGAGAACAACGCCCACATCTTGGCATGCACATGGCATCATGGAATCCCAAGAATCATTTCATTAGAAGCACATTCATGCAGTTCGCGACCCCAATCCCCAGCATGTAAGTAGAGCCTCCCCCATATACACTAGAGACCAGGCCGTTCATACCCATGGTTATAATACCATGCATATATCTTGATTCATCGGTCAATCCTATATGTGGCTGCTTGTTTTGTTGCCTTAGCTTTTAGAAACCATAACTAAGTCCTTAGGTGAGTGTGGGATGACCTCACGTCTTAGCTTGACTGAAACTTGTCTCTTTGCCCAAGGAGAGTTTGACCTCGCACCAACTGTCTCCTTGGTCGGTTGTAACGGTTTAACTACCATGTGATTGATATATTATTAAATATGCCTGATTATTCTGCAGGTAATTTCTCTTGTTTATCAGTTTGAACCACTACTCTTAGAAGATTCTTGAATTAGTTTAGGCCTGACGTACACAAATTTAGTTCAGTTCGGCGCTACGAGTCGTTAGTTTATTTCAGTCATATGAGCCTGAGAATCTCAGTCAGATGCAGAGTGGAGGGTGCATGCAGTGGCAGGTTTCTCATGTGGCGGCATCATGCAAGGCCCATGAGCGGTCAGTGATATAGCGTGCCATGCAATTACTATATTTCAATTACAAAAAAAAAAAAATCTATGTCATCGAGAAAATACATGACCTTACACCTTTGTTTTTCCTGCTTGAAAATGAAACAATGCTGAATTGACACGTAGTATTATAAAAATAAGATCCAAGATCATACCAAATATATAGCAAGGTCAAGGAATAGTTTCTTTTTTCAAATCAAAAGGGATAATAACGCTACTAATTTGTGAATATTAGTATTTCACTGAATATGGAAAACAAGTCGGAATATTTGCACTACAGTTCGTTTTGGCATAACATCAACTACATTATAGACATATTTGGTTTATTATGCAGATACATATACGAGTTATTTTATTTGGATAACCCCCATTGCGCAGCTAATACATGGTCTTTGATTTCAGACAAGTGTTTCTTTATATTGATCAACGAAATCGGTAGGATTCTCATGTGCTTGGTTCATTCCCTCTTTCCCTAATGTGGAAATGTACAAGCTGGCCTGCGATACAAACTTAAGGAGCTTCAAAGTAAAGTGGATGAACCTGAAGAGAGTAAACGAGGATATCTTCTTCTTTTTTTGCGAAAAGGTAATTTAATTGATATTAAAGCATATTAAATTTTTTTGGTGATTAAGCATATTACATTCTTGATTACATAAACAACTCAAACAATGCCAACACCATTTATAGGAGAGAAGAAACCTGGGAAGAGCAGCAACTTTTACCTTCTAAGATCACCATCCAAAACGGATATGCCATAGATGATAACTCCGATCTGAACGAACATGGCCATCTCACCATCCACACCGTCATCCTTATCTCTGATGGGGGAAACTGAAACCCAACATTATCGTAAAAGATAGGTAGACTGCTAACCTTCCACATGTAAATACAATAAACTTGCCGCCGTCGAGCCCATCGCCGAACCCATCTTTGCCTCCTTCACCAAATTTGTTATGGAAAACACAAATCCGACCAGCAATCAAATGGATGTCAATGGAAACTAAACTCTCACTTGCCTACTGTCATAGTTAAGAAAAACCACGACAGCGAGGGCCAGTGGTGACTTTATCGATCTCGAGGATTTGTCGGCTTAGTCTTCGAAAATGCTCATAAGGGTAAGGTTTGTGTATGTGTGTTCATAGGAGTGAGTGTGTATGCGTTGTGAGTGTATGAGTTGTACTGTATAATTGTAATAAAAAAAGAACCACGACAGGACAAAGGAGATGCCGGAGTACCTTATTCTCCAACAATGATGGTGCATTCGCCTCACCACCACCACTGAGACACATCATCCTCCATTGCTCCATGCCGACGAACTTGACGATGTCACACCACTGCCACCACCCTCTTCGACAGGACCACAAGAAAAACCCTAACCGTAACAACGGTCGCCGCTAAAAGTGACCACCTTGGAAAAATCTAACCACCTAAACCTAAGAGCGAACAAGACAGACGCTTGGATTCCGAGCCTCCCTTCTCCTCCGACAGCGAGGCCACGAAGGCGAGGGGGACGACCGAATTGCCTCAGTGGAGGTGCCTATGGAGTCGCCGCCTAGGCTACGCATCACCAGGGCGTGCTGTCGTGCTTGGCCAGGAGCAGTACTCCGTAAACGAGAATATCTAAAACCAGATCTGTGTATGTGCAAAAATGAATTGCAATTTGTATCGCGTTCAGGATCAGAAGTCAAAACCTAGGGCTAAGAGAAGACTATCGCTGATACATTTGAATTGAAGAGCCAAATCTAACAGTAGGTTGTGTTTGAATTCAGTTCACTATGCTCCATGTCCAATCTCAATGAAAGAAAAAGGAGTTCCGGATGGAATCGTCGAAGCTGTCCTGTCAGCATTGAGCTAATGCCAAATTATTTTTAACTCAAACTGTAATTAATTTTACTCAATCCTTCTAAAACTGACAACATTGAGTCGCGCCAAATTAGCTGAACTTCTCCATTTAGTAGGAGAACATGGCAAACGGTTGTAGTGACTGTAGAGCATGTGTGGTTAGGTATGTCAAACTGTAGCTTTGGAGAGTCGTCCTGGCCAATTGAGAGGCCTGTCCCTCTGTTCTGTTCCAGGTAGCACGCGATGTTGATCTCATCGTAATTGGCTAATCCAGGACGTCGATATTTCATCTGATGGCCTTGAATGACTTCATTCAGTAACCATTATGTAGTGGTGGCTTAGCCTCTACATTACACATGTTGATCCGCATCTTCAAAAGAATCTCTTATCCTAGGACATTTTAGATCCGTCTTAGATCATGCCATTAGGAAGACCATACAAGAGGCGACACATAGGCCAAGTACTGTGTCACGCAAGATCGATGGATCGATGAATCTTTAAAGAAACAAATCGACACTATAGATTGGACTGATGCCAAAACATTGGCCACGGGATATCACACTATCGTGTCGAGCTTATTTTGGAAGTGAAGCATGCAACACCATTGTGACCTTACCCTATCCGGGAAAAAAAAAGAGACGAAAATATGGTTTCATTGTGAGCCGTTGGAACAAAGGCCATTCCCCTTCAGTGCACGTACCCGGCACTAAACAGAACTCTCTAGTCCGGCCCGACTCAAGAAACTGTCTCCTCCAGAAGCAGTGGAAGAATGCAAGTTGACAAGATATGCGAGCAAGAATGGTTCCCAAAGAGAGCGGCAAATCGTGCTTGGGAGGTCATTTCACTCTCTTGGGCAATAGCATTTGTCCCAAACTTTCCTGGCCAAGTCGAGATCAGCTGTCATTCCAGGTCGACAGTGTCTTGCTTTAAATGTGTCTAGAACAACCATATGTCTCAGTCGAAGGATTTTGACAGGGATAAGTGATACATACAACTGATGGATCTTTGCAGTTGCACTCAGCTTTCCAGCTAGCTGGCAATGGCACTCTTTTCTTATTAGTGCCCCAGTGTTAGCTGGAGTTCTCAGGAGTTAGGACTGTATTCCAGTTAATCCATGACATTATTTTTTCCGCTATATATCCTCAACACTGCTGAAATATAAATTTGTCTACTGTCACGGTTTTGGACACTTGTACTGGAAAAGATAGAATACAGTTGCAAGGGAATGAAGTGTTTATGCATCCTGACTCTGAGTCTGGCAGAACAGCAGAACTGTGCTCTAACACTGATCCATGCATGTCCTAATTGCAACAATACATTAAAAATATTCCTCACCGCCCTTTTTTGTCAGAAACAAGGTGTGAATTTTCATTTCCTTCTACATGGTATTTGCACTGCATCCATGTTAATAGAGAATGATTATTCCTCTGCCACAATCTTTCGCACAAGATCACAATGCCATGTCGGCTCCCTTTGTCCTTTGACTAGCACAAATCCATGTGACAAGGAGAGAAGAAATAACAAAATGCAGTTATACTTGTGCTGATGCACGTGACGATCTGGACCGATGGATGCGCACCACGTGCACTGGTGACAAGTGGACGGCCTAGATGGTGAGAAAAGATTCCGCCTGTGCACATATACTACTGCCGCTACTGGTTTTCCATGTGGGATAGGCGTCAATACGAATCTTGAACGCAGCCGATTCTTTCACTTCTTACGGCGATTTGAATACATTCTAGTAGTACACAGCTTTATGAAATGAGATCAGAAGTGGAAGAATGTAAGTATATAACACTTATATATCCTTATTCCTACTATCTACTATATACACACATGAATGAATCTTTGACAGCCTAAAAAAAAAGAATCTTTGACTGGTAAAATTCCCAACCAAATGTTTGTTTGACTGAAAGTCTGAAACCATGCGAAGAAACGATCCGTGCGCAGCCGACCCATGCGCACTGTTTGCCAGTCATGATACGAAACCATGCGCACATATTTGTTCTCACGATTTTAATAATTTGGAGCTAATCCTGAAGTAATCACTGAAGGCATGGCCTAAATGATTATTAAGGAAAAGAATCTGATACCTGAATACGTGTCACTAACACCTGAAGGCAGAGTTGAATGAAGTTTCTTTTGATGCTGACTGACCAATATATTTTTTTTTTTTAGATAATAACTGACCAATATATGTGTCACTTGTTACGCTGGGGGCACTCAAGACGCGTGATTGCATATTGGTGTGGCACCAGGTGTGAAAAAAATAAAGGGCTTTGTAGTGTATGACAATAATCTAGTCAGAACCTTGAAGAGTTATAAACCGCATAAACAAAATCGTAGAGAACATCTGAATCCAAATATTATCGACAGCATTGTGAAGTTTGTTCGTACACATGCTACTCGAACAATTGAAGTTAATTCCACGAGTTGGCCGCAATCAGAAATTCTCTACATACCTCTGAGTCATCCGACCCCAGCCCTACGAAAATTGCAGAACTCAGTCACAAGATGGCCCGTTGAATGATAGATAAGTCTCGGATGCTTCCAGAGTGATTCCCTCGTAGAAGCATCTATTTCCTGAATGTAGGGATTTTCTTATTATTCTCCAGGGGACAATATTTACTTAATGTCATGCTAGTTTTTTTTAGAGAGAAACTAACATCATGCTAGCTAATCTTAGAATATTGTTCACCACTTGGTCGATTTACTTTTTCACCTCTCGACTCTTTAGATCCAGAGAGTAAGCAGGAGGCCCATAACTAATGTCATATGGGCCAATGAATAGTTGGCCTGTTGCCTTAGCCAACAATACAAATACATAACTTCCAGCCACCCATAAACTAGCAGCCTAGCAGGTGGAAACTTGGGCAATTGACATTGCATAATAAGGTTAATAAAGGCCCGATCCAAAGCTAGCAGGTGGATCTTTGGAACTAAGGCGCTACTAGTACATCAAGCTGAATCCAGTCTCTCCAGTACGGAGAAAAGAGTGCACATTTAATTCGCAAAGCACAGACTTTCTTTTACAGATATGCAAGAGAATTGCATATGTTTGCATCAAATAGCGGATAAAAGGTTTTCTAACAGAACTTTGAATGATATAAAGACATCCCAATTCCAGTTTCGTTGCATCATGGTGCAAAAGCTGCTAACTATCACAGGAGAGGCAGAAACTGCAGGCGTCACAACATAATATTTGCCATCCTTTATTTTCAACGAAAAATATTCCTACTCAAACCTGCATGCACAGAATCAACAATACCATATTTAGATTGGATCATACATAGAGTTATTCCTATGGATTAAGCAGCACAAGGATATGGGACTTCTTTGTGTGTCCTCTAAATTAACACTACTAATATCAGCTTTATCAAATGTAAATATGTATTTTCTAAAATTTATAAGAAGATAACTTATCCTACTACTGCACAATTAGCTTGAGGCATCACAACCACAGGAAGATGAATAACTCAAGTCTGCTACAAAACTGTAATTAGTAACGTGTGACTCAAACGTATACACTAAATTTCCCATTGTACCTTAGCAGCACCTGGCTGGTACTGATGGCCAACTGAGTAATTCTAAGGAACAACCTCAGCCTTGAAGGTGTGAAACTGGCAATGCCAATTTGAAGGTCATCGGAAGAAAATCCAGGATGCTGACATGGCTGAGATGTGAAGATACATAACACGATATCTGGAGTCGTCAAACAGATAGAGAACACAATGGTTCCAGGTAAATATGTGCATTCGAAGCTATGTTGCCTTAACTGACTCAACTTCAGATTCAGGATTATAATCTGGAAGCCTCTGCAGTACCTAATAAAGAGTAGCAATGGTTGTTGTGGAGGAACAAAGTGAGTAATGCAAAATAAACTTGATTACTTTATACGCATACCTCATACAGGTACCAAGAGATGTAAGCATCTGTAGCAGCATACTGAAGTTGATGTTTGGAGAGAACACAAGCTTCCCAGTTTCCCATTCTTATGTTACTTGGCTTCGGCAACTATAGACAAGAAAGTTACAGCGTTAAAGAGCATTGCACATTTTTAATATATTAGCTCAACAGAAACACTAAACAAAAAGAAGAATACAGACCACGAGACTCAGACATCAAAACAATTATCAGTTTCACACTCACCAGCAGAAATGCATGAATTTAATAGGCACTTTTGTTCCGTCTACGAATAACATTCTTTAGCTTTCAACTAGTTACCAGGCAGACATTAGTGTAAGACTGGTTCTGTCTCCTAAATAATATTTTTTAAAATAAAAACAATCCACAAGTTACCATCAGGACATTGCTGTAATACATATTTAAGTAAAGATTTGTATAAGTTAACAGTGTGCACTGCACTAACAAAACTAGGCAGGAGAGAAACAATACTTAACAGTTAACACTGGCAAATACCTCTTTGCATGTGATCATTTCGGTTAACGAAGCAAGACTCCATCTTTTAGGAGGCCCGGCTAATTTGATATTTGCCATGTTTGACAAATCCATCAATGGTTGCACACAGACATTATAGTCATTCAACATTTTTCTTGCATCGTTGTCTATGCATATTCCAACCTGAAAGGAGAAAGAGCCATTACTTATTTCAGTTGCCTGACCCAATAAGAGCATATAGGAGCACCATAGCAATTTCTTATTAGGGCACAAGGCACCGGCCCATAAAAAGGGGAAAAAACATCTGAGCAAATTTACATACTTTAATAGACGAGCTATCCTCCAAGAGAGACCTCAGTATAGGCGGCACTCCAGAGTGAGCGATATGCAGGACATAACAAACAGTGTTTTCCATGCATAGCTGCATTACAGCAACCTTACAAGGTGGTTCGCCTGCAAAGGCCATTTCGTCAGTTGTGTTCTATAGAATAATAACACTACCTGGGAAGAATAAAGTTACAAAACATTCATAACAAAAAAAAGGAAAGCCCAAATGTTGCTTCAGCTAAAATATTGAAGATGCTATAGAAAATTACGATAGAAATAACAAACCTCTTCTTGGGAAGGGCCGCCACTCGAGATCAAACCCAAGAGAGACCGGGCCAGAGGCCTTCATGCTCCCAATTTTATCTAAGATGTCCGTTGCAGCCTTCTCCACCTCTGAAGGTGACCTGCAGTAAACGATCTTACCACCGAATGAAACCTGTTGATGCCTTGCCCTTACACTACCTGTAGTGCAAATAAAAAGGAACCATGATCCTCATATCAATCACATGTGAAGCACATGTCAGACAAAATACAATTGGAATAAGTCCACATTACCCCCATAAATTCTTGCCGAAGTCTAAATTTCAACCGCGAAATACAAAACCGTCTACACAGAACCCTAAACTTTGCAAACTGTTTAAATTACCCCCACGCACACTTTCAGTCTGGTTTTGCCCTTGTCAGTCTGGTTTTGGTGCAACGTGAGCTGAGCCCAATCCAACCCAGCCCAAATGGAGAATGTATAGAGGGGAATTGAGGCAGAAATCGATCCCTCTTCCCCATCCACCGACGCTCTAATATTGCTGCTCCCCTGTAGCTGCACATCGATCTGCATTGTGAAGGTAAGTCTCCAAATCCTGGTACCTCGTGCAGATCCCTACGTTCTTATAGTTCTCTTAGGGTTTAATCATGGGGATTCTAAGATTTGTACCTTTTGTGCATAGATGGACAAGGTTGTTGTTCGGTTTCATTATGGAGGGGAGGGGGAGTTTTGCTTTGACAGGAACATGGTGCAGTACATAGGTGGAGCTGAAGGAACATCTCATATAGAGCAATATTTGATTTCTTTACCTGAGATAGTAGGCCACCTAAAGGACCATGGCGTGGATGTGCAGTTACAAAACCAGACTGAAAGTGCGCGCTGGGGTAACTTAAACGGTTTGCAAAGTTTAGGGTCCTATGTTAGACGGTTTCGTAGTACGGGGTTGAAATTTAGACTCCGGCAAGAGTTTAGGAGGATAATATGGACTTATTCCAATACAATTACACGTGAATCTACACTTTTTTTCGAAAGACCACACGTGAATCTACACTTTTTTTTTCGAAAGACCACACGTGAACCTACACTGATAGACCAATCAAGGAATTAACCTATCCGGTGACAATTGCAATATCAGTAAAGCCCTGAACTCTAATAAAGTTACACCGAAACCATCACAGAGCTGCCATTGAACTCCAAAATTGCAAGCTTTTCTTTCGACTGATGCAATTGCCGCCGCACCAAAAACCATTCCCCATTAACAGAAGAATCCTTAACAGAAGAAATTTCTAACCCCCTAATAATCAACGTGAGAGGCATCAGGTGTTCTTTTCTCGCCCCAGTTTTCAAGAACCAAGAGGGTTCTTTCCTTGATTCCAGGATGTCAAGAATGGGGAAATGGGGAACCGGGAAGAGAGGAGGCCGTACCTCGGGGAGTGTGGGGCGAGAGGACCCAGGACGGCGTTGATCCGCCGGAAACCGGGCTGTGGCTGTAGCGGGGACGGCAGGAGGGGGAAGGGGATGGGGAGGTCCAGTCGGGGAGGCGGCGGCGCTTGGCGGAGGCAGAGGCGTAGGCGGCCTCGATGGCCTGTAGCTCCGCCTCGGCAGCGTCGTCCCAGTGGAAGTCGTCGTCTTCTGTGACGCCGGCCGGGGCCGAGGCCGGAGGCGCGGCGGGATGCATTTCCGTGGGGCTCGCCGGCGCGCCGCGGAGCCTGTTTTCGGGTGCGAAAAGATGGAATTTTTCCCCTTTCTTCTGGATTTTGAAATGTGAGAGCAGAGAGCGGGGAAAATATGGTCCAAGGGTCATATCATTTCACTCTGGGTCAATTTTGTATTTTCATTATAATAAATGTTTCTAATCTGGATCTGTCATCGCAAACATTGCTAATTCTGTCAGTGCCATCGAGTATGTAAACGCTACCTATACATGAGATCGTCGTTAACGCCTTCAATATTTACACAAAAAAAAATTTAACGCTTTCAATATTTCCCGTCAACTTTTTTGCAAAATGCAAAGTATGCCCCATCTTCACATTCTCACTGAACCAATGGAGGAAGAGATGAAATGGAGGGCCTCAATGTCGGACTCGGTTCCTGTGCAGTTAACTGCACTGCAACTTCCTTATAAAAAAATGACCTATCGTCCTGGGCTGCATGGGTGAACAAGCATGCAGATATCTCCTCTATGATATGCAGTGAGCATGGGTGTTTCGTTCTGCAACGCCGTCGCTCCCCCGCCTTCTGCAAACATGCCGAGAAGAAGCTCATCTTTGACGCTACCGCCTGTCGGCTGATGATGAAGAAATTACAAGTCCTTAGTGTCGCTTATTTAGTCCCCATATAAACTAACACAAATCTGTGGCTTTCATTTTCAAAATGTAATTTGAAACTATGTACTGGCCGTTAGTGGGCCACTCCATTATGTTTAATGGAATTCAGGTGGGGGTGTCCTCCTCCCTGTTGACCTTAAAAAAAATGCGCTGCAACTTAAGTAGTCTCATTGCGTCCGTCGAATCCAAAACGAACGACCGAGCCATCTATTGTTCAAAAATCACTGTAGAGACTATACTGTAGAAAATACTGTGCATCGACTTACTGTAGCGGCCCGTCTCAGCCGTTCAATGCAAAATCCAATGGCCGCTGTTGCGTGCAGTCCTTAAGATGCAGTCGCTTCTAAGACTGCACCTGATCTTCGTCCCTCAAAATGTCCACGAAGAAAGGGGGAGTCATGCGATGCAGCTACAGTGGACGTGGTGGACGCGAAGAGGAGGGTGATGATGAGTTGATGACATATCGAAGCCGGAGATCGTCAGGGTAGCCCTTAACAAGAACAATATATGCGCAGCACATATCGCTACAGTAAAAAACAAAAAATTCTAAGGTACCAGCTTCTCCAACTTCTCAAAAATTGGGTACGGTGAGTGACAGTAGACCGATCAGCAATGGTGAATGGACACTGGCACTGGATCGGCTTGCTACCCCAATTGTCCAGCACAACCATCCAAAAAAATAAACGATATTTAGCCAGCGCTATGACTTCCAAATACACTCCCATGGTCGAAACTGTAATCTAACTTTTCTGGCCCCTGGAGACTTGGTGTGCACGTGATGTAGCAATTAAAGTCAAAATGGTTGACATCGCTGTCCGATGATTCTTTTCGACGTGCAAAAGGCTGATGATTTCTGACTGGGCTCCTAGATATTTTTTTTTCAAAGTTGATTTTGTTTGGAAAAATTGTGATTGTACTAACTTAGCATGCAGTTCAGGCAAAGCACGGATCTGCACCTGAGTTACATAATATGGAACGGTGTCTGAATTTCAACTCGGACGATAAGATTCTAACTCGGCTTTTGCTCTCGTCTAGTCCCCAGGATAATAAAAAAAAATTCGACTAGGGGGGAGAGATATCCACCCTAGCAGGAATGAATCCACCGCCACAAGCCAGCCTCATCCCAGCGAGATTCCGTCTCCAGGATAATACAAGTCAGTCAGTTTTAAATCGAAGCAAAAAGCTACAATGTCGTACGATTAAGTATTGTTTGTTTAATTACACTAATAAGCTTGTTATCTTCCCGGCAAAAACAAAAAAATCGTTATCTGTTGTAGTCCGTCAAATTGTCAAGTTCATTTCGCTTACAACTTGATATGTCATACCGTAAAAATATACCTCAGCCCGGCTCAATACCTGACTGAATCCCAATGTGAGAACTTGTTCCAGGGTGCTGTACAAGTAGAAACATTGTTAACCAATTATGCCCTCTTCAGTTGAACAAAGGTATCTAAATAGTTACAGCAAGAATTCTGCACCATGAAAACCCAACAATTTGTGCCAGTCACAGCACTAGTCTCGAAATGAATATATACAACAATGTAGGTAAAACACAAGTAAAAAACAGCGCATAAGCAACAGTTCCTCTTTCAATGGATTCCCGATACAGCAGACTTTCAATGTCAGTTCAGTCTGAAAGAGCCTGGCCCAACGTACCAGCATCTCTCGGGCTACACATTGCTAAAGGCCTCCTCATGTATGGTTTCCAATGCATTTGAATCATCCAGACTGGAAACTAACTCGTCTTGTTTTTATGTTACACTGGATGCACACAATACTCTATCTGTTTGAAGAAGCATGTCACCTGCATGTCCACTGACATGGTAAGGATCATGCAAGGAGCCATCATGAGTTCCTGAGAAAAGAACTTTACAGCAGCAATCAATATAATTACCACATCTGCCTACGCATTACGCTCGCTCCTCCGACCTTGATCTTATGAACCTCCGCCGGCTCCTTGGTCTCTGAACCTCTTCATCTTGTTCATCCTCCTCATTCTCATCATCGTCATATTGGAGACCTAACAGGTTCTCTCCCCACAGATAACGTCGCCTCTGCCTTCTCAGCCCCCTTGATGTGCCTCTTGGCTCATCACCTGATCTAACTGGATTACTGCTGAGCATATGAAATAGAAAGAACGTGGTCAACAAAGATCCACTTGGTTCAGTTGATCCACTGCCTTCATGGTCATATGGGAGCATTTCACCACCTTCAACAGCATAATCTCCAAACACAACTGCCCCAGGCATAGCTGACCTGATTGCACTCAATATGTCACCATACTCACGCTGATGCTCTAGGCGGTGCCACGCACGGCGTCTTGATGGGTCCACATCAGCAGGCCTTGTTGTGGGGTGGACTCTTCTGGCATGCCTACGGAGCTCCCTGTAGTTACCAGAAAATGTACATGCTTCCCTTGAGCAAGCTCTTGATTTCTCATCCAAGTAATGTCTGGCTTCTTTGATGATCTTCCAACCGCTGACAACACCCCTACACAGTGGGCACAGCAATTTGTTTGAGCTTAACATTTCATTTAAATCCACACGACCGCTGCCCTCTCCCTCCTGAGCTTCCAATGTCACTGGGTCCTCATTATAGTTACTTGCATCCTGTTCTCCTGCCCTGGCCGCAGACCTATGACTGTCATCCTGATGACTGAAATCTTCATCAGGTACAGACATGTTTATATGTAATCTGCGGCTATCTCTAGTAAGACCAAACCGAGATCCCTCAACAGCATTTTGGTTTCTTGTACCCCTGGGGATGGATGAGTTTGGCTGTAAAGAGCTAGTCTCATGATCTGCTTTCATTTTCTTAAATCTGTCAAGACAATTTGAATGCCGATAGCTTGTATCACATATGTAGGATCGGCATCCTTTGTCATGGGAACTGCACATCAAAAGGACAGCATTATGAGGATGGTCCATACAAATTGGGCAGCGGGCATCATCCCATTCCTTAAGTGGTGCAGCAGTATCGGCATCTGAATTTTCCATCTTGAAAAGGTTCTCTGAATTTGCCATCTTGAATAATCTGTTCAGGATGAAAAGTATATTAAAACTTCAATATCATGGACTGAACACATGTCACAAATGATATCTGCATTCTTCGTATGACAACATAGTAAATATCGTTTGCTATGGGGATACATTGGTAGGAGAAACAATGGTAGGCAACTTCAACTGGTGAAAAGTTTTATTTTCAATTCATATTTCATTTATTTCAAGAGTAAATTTAAAAAAAAAAAACTACAACTCTTTGTGCTTTTGTATCAGAAAACTACAACTTTGGTGCTTGTTTCAGAAAACTACAACAGCTTTGACACCCTGTTTGAGAACACTATCACTTGTGAGGCTGACTTGTGGGAGCAGACACAAAAGTTGTACTTTTCTGATTCATCAAAGCATATAGTTATAATTTTGTGAAATTCACTCTAATTTTAAATAAAGCAACATTCAAGTTTAATCAACACAGCTCATGTTTTCAATAAAATTTATAAGGACTAGTTTGCCAATTAGCAACATTAGTTTGCATACATCATATAAACATCAACTCGAACCAACAATTATCCACTTGAATTTGTATAGCCAATCAATGTGATCAAACAGACTGTAAGAAGGATGAAATCTACTTGTGCTCCAACACCATAAATGATGACATTTATACAAGGAAAAAAAATACATTTTGTTCCATCCTATTCCTAGTAGCCCTTAAGTGCAAGACCCTATCCAATATCAGCCCTCAGTCCATAAAATAGGAATACCAGCTAACTGACAAAACATGTAAAACACTTAAAAGCATGTCACTACAATCATGTTATGGTGTATCGTGGTTATTTCCAAATCTAGGTTCTAGGAAAAATACGACATTTGAAAGGAATTCCATCAGAATCCTTACCAAAGAGATCTCCCTTTATACAATAACAGAAACATTCACAGATTCGCCATGACATAACAAATCATCCTTTTCAATGGGATGATTACAAAACGGTACAAATGGCATGGTATAACGCAAGATCAATCTCATACTAAGACTAGTTCATCCACATCCGCTGATCCTCACATATACTAAGACTAGCACTAGCTACAGCTTATTAGTTATGACAACCAATGGCTTTATGTTGACTGACCATCTAATTTAACAAATGTATCCAAATAACGATCCAGAGACTGCAAGTTCAAAAACCATATGCATCACTATCTAAGCCACTATTTGGCAAGTGTTTACCTAAAAACCCTCCGCAGCGTAGCATCATGTGAACATGCTACATGTATTCTCACATGAATATATATCTATTTATGATCCAAGTTTGATAAAGCATAAACTCTAAGGATAGCACTAAGTCCTTCTGAATGTATACCCATGCAGAATTGCACAGAATTTGAAGTTTAAATACCGACACCAAAACTTCACTCATCGTGTTGCCTTCATATGAAGGTCTGCATAAGAACATATATTCATATCCTTATATGAATACAGGGAAAAGTCTTTGTTGTGCAGAACCATAGAACTAGACGACAATTGATTTTTTTTCCTCGAACACACAGGAGGGCTGCGTATCATTATATTGAAGAAGAAAAGAGGGTAAAGAACCCTTACAACACACCCACACACCCAGTTCTCTTTAGATTACATTCGCGTCCATTCTTATATTAAAACGACCTTGACCTAGATGTTTAGACCTCCTCCACTACCTGGGCAGTGAGGTATGAGATACCTCGTGCCCCTGCCATGCTCCATAGTTGCATTTCCTCGGTAGCAGCAGCTAGAGCACCTGCTGCATTTGGCGAAATTCCATCAAAGACACACCTGTTGATACAGAATTTTCTAACAAGAATGCCTAGGCGGGCCACAGGTTGACACGCATCTAATAACGGATTAGTCAATTAGGTAGATGCGCCAGGGCAGCGGTGATTTGGCGTTATGATGGAGGGAGACGCACCTAGGCAGGCTAGGAATGTGATTTGTAAAAGGTAAATCATATTTGTTAGGCTGAAAATTTTAGAAAACAAACATCAAAGCCCCATTTTTCATACAAAAGAAAGGCCGACCAATTATGGATGTTGTGTTCTTACTCCCCAATAGACTATTTTTTCTCTTTCTCCTTGACCGATTATATCTCTTACTAACACATCAATGCAGAATCAAGTTCAAAATCTGAGACGGATGAATTCTAATATGTTTAGACTAAATCACATGTAACTGTTTAAACAAAGACAAGCAACGCAGGTTTTAAAAGGAAGATTGAGGCAACTGGATGAATACGCCAAGTGAACCCTTACAAGTTCGAGAGTTATTATTCTGACCACAACAAAACAAGCAATGTGGATACATTTATTCAAGCTACCACGGCGGTACAACCACAGAATTCAATAAAACCTTTGCCAAAATATGCACAGCCGACATGCAACCTTGTAATTCGCTCTAAAAGTGTGTGCTTGGCTTCAGTGTAAGCCCTTGCTTGCAAACGTGATGATGAGATCTTTCATACATCCATCTATCTTCACTCGATCTTAAAAATTACACTTCCAAATGCGGAATTATAAAATCTTCATCGCTTGATTCGCTTCACACCAAGAGCAGTCCTAAATGGCAGTTAGGAAAGAGGGGCGCACCCAGTACTGGACATGGATGTACACACATGTATACCCGAAATTTTTTGCAAAGACATTAGAGTTAGTAGGTAGAATACATCTATACACTTGTGACTGGGTTAGATCCGAACACAGAGCTTATATTACGGTTTTGGGGGAGCGCCCTTTCGCACAGCAGAAGGGAAGAGAAGAGGTGGCAGTACCTG
Organism: Eragrostis nindensis; assembly: GCA_012490785.1. Classification (NCBI taxonomy): domain Eukaryota; kingdom Viridiplantae; phylum Streptophyta; class Magnoliopsida; order Poales; family Poaceae; genus Eragrostis; species Eragrostis nindensis. Next base: position 253,704 of record JAAXCT010000359.1, on the reverse strand, counting down.
GTGGATGATCGTCGTTGGCGAAGGGCGTCGCTCCTCGCCGATTCGTCGCCGGCGAAGGGCTTGAGTGCTCCCCGATTCGTCGTTGCAGGGAAGGAAGGCCACCGAGGGACAGATATACCCGATACACGGGGCAGAGAGGTGAACTGAACGGGAGAAAGAAAACCGACTGTTTTTGTTTCCTTTTTTTTTTCCTTGGTACACGGAACCGGGAATTTGATGAAAGATTGGATTTGTTGTGCACGATCCTCTTCGGTACCAGGGCAATGGAGATATTGGCCAGCCCAGCAAGCTGTATCGCTCAAAATTCAGAGATGGCATAGACCAAATATAAGAAATATAAGCAAATATGGTGAAAAATCTTGAAGAATAGTGAATATGTTAGAGTAAAGGAGGCCATGGCACCTGCCAGCCCCCTCTTGGCTTCACCACCAGGGCCGTCCCTGGGCACGTGCGGGCTGTGCGACCGCACAGGGCCCCAAAATCCAGGGGCCCCCAAGCTGTGCCGAGTTTCCCTTGTATATGTATCTTTGGGCTGTTGTCTGCTGTACCAAATTGAGCTGAGCGTGTGTTAGTTTGGGGTGAAAATGGATTCCATGACTAAGTCACGTATGCATACATCTGAAAGTAGAATAACTCGACAACTAAACTGCAGTGCGTTCAAAATCCAATGTTCGACTTCCTGCCAGCCGCCCAAATCCCGCCCTCTTACTCTCATTGTCTCTTAGCCAGTGGCGGCAATGTATCAACCATTAGGCATAAATCAGTGTCTATTAGCCAAGCACTAAGGCGTTATTTGTTATACCAGGCAGCACTAATGATCCTGGGACAAAGCAGAAAACATTGTCGTGGAAGTTCTTGTTGACAACAGAAATATCTAAATGGATAATCATCATGTCATTTAATGCTTGTAACTAAAAATCAACTACACTAGTTTAGGGCCTACTTTAGAATTTCGCACAGGGCCTCCGAATTTATCGGGACGGCCCTGTTCACCACTGCATACTACATGCCTTGTTTACCTTAGCATCTCCAACGGCTTGATCAAAACCGGTAGCGACTGTGCGCGGGGTGCGGGGCTCAATCATATGAACCTGTGTGATGTGCGAGCCCAGCAATGGAGAGTTGAGCTCGGCCCCATGCTCGACCGTGGCACATGACACGACGAGGGGACGAGGCCGAGGGGGTGGAGGGGAGGGCCAATAGGTTGAGCGGCGGTCAAAGGATGGTGGCGCAAGCGAGAGGTTGGCTTCCGCCAACGTGCTACAGTTTATAAGGGATCGGAAAAGGTATGGGTAGATTTAACAATTTTTTTCAATGGAGTGGTCGGATGTAAGATATAAGGGATTGATAAAAAAAATCAAGAAATTGAGATGTATTGTTTAATTAGTAGAGTGTTGGTCCCTCATATTGCCAGTTGTAAGAGAAATGAGAGCATTTTTCTCAATCTAACGAGGCTCGTTTTATCCGAGTTCATTTATTGCAAAAGACGTGTATATTACCTATAAAAAAAAGAAACATTACTTCAATTTCTTGATATATTTTTTCTAGAACGCATTTTCACGTAGAAAAACATTTGTATTCATCTGTTTTAGCGCAAATGCTAAAAGGAATGGAATGTCACTTTGGCTCAAGTCGAGGATGCTAACACAAGACATTATGAAGGTACGTGATTCATAATTAGAATTTGGATTTTGAACACCGTAGTAGCACTAGAGTCTGAATCATCGTGAAAATTCAGTTCAGCAGGAACTTATTAAAAAATAGTTAAGTGTCAAGGTTGTTAAAAATATATAAATAAAATTAGTGTTGACTAGGCATGATTATGACAAAAGGTATAAGCATAATGTTTATACACCCAACGATATGGTGACCAATGATAAAATTCTCAACCTAAGTTCGGTGAAAACCGTTGAATTTTGGTTTTACCGGTCGGTGCCAGGTATTTGGTGTTGCCGGTCAATCTTATTCAAATTTGATAAAATTTATTTATTTTGATTATTTAGGCAGGGGTGAAAAAAATTATGACGTTTGGATCTAAGTGTCAGCTTGGGTTGGAAGACTGAGTTAACCCACTAATGAGAATGTAGCACTTGAGAGGTCAAAGGAAATCCTTGAAAGAAGAAAATATAAACAAATTATTAGTTGTTCAAAAAAATTAAGCATCAAACGTTTATACAAAGAATATTGTTTGGAGTCTTAGTGAGTTGTATTCAGCAGGCGCGTCGTGAGCATCCCACAAACTTCACATAGCGGATGTTAATATCTCAAACAGAAGTACTCATCGGACCACCTGATGATGTGAAGATCGGTCAAACTTGTGAGCAACGTACTTGGCGGTCCATTTAGGGTGAAAAGGAGAGCATTGGACATTTTTTTTGTCGAAATATGGAATTCAATTGTTGTAGGATGTTCTAACCCATTGAACTCACCGAATGACGTGGTGGTGTTTTCAATTGATCCAATGACAATGTTGAAGCAAGTTCAATAAACGATCCGGGGGATTTGGTGTTCATTGGAAGGTCTGATGGTCATAGACGGTCTCATGAGTTTACTTTTGACAAAAGTTAACAGGTAGCTTGTGAAATGGGTTATTGGGCTCTCGCCTGGTCTTTACAATGATTGTTCGCCAGGTGATTAGGTGTAAATATCGCTGTACTGCAATGAAGTGTTTGAGAGTAAATTGTTCACTATATTCACTTGCTAACTTAGTGTTGGGTTAAGTTAGAACTTTAGTGTTAGTTTTGTTCATTAACATTCCAACCTGGTGTTGATGTGAAGATTTTTAAAGACTTCATCAAATTCATACGCAATTTGGATCCTCCATCTAAGTGGACATTGCTATGTGAGCACTCGTGACTTCATTTGTGTGGCGGAGCATGTCTTTGGTGGCCATCGCTCCTATGGCATGCAAGAGAGACCTAAGCTCTCAAGTGAAGTGGTTCAATGAAAAGTATTGTTTCAGTTTGGTAGTGGAAGATATATCACTAGTGACCTGGCATCACAATCTATTTACACCATTGATTCTTAGCTAATTTTTGTACAGCCAATCCAAGCAACCTATCAACTCTATTGACTCTTTTAGTCTCTAACCTAGTTCTACCCTCCTGCTTTATTGTTACTATGCACAAGCAACAAGATGACACATAACTCTCTCATCCCTAGAAAATACCTCCTCTGTTTTAAAATATGCAATTCTGGCTATATTTATGAATGTTCAGATTCATAGCATCTTCTATGATTCTGATACAAAACCGAGACTACATATATATTTGAAGGTTGTAGAGCATAAAAAGGAACCTTGTTCGCTAGCAAGGAGGAAGGACGGCAGCGACACGTCGCGACGCGGAGTGAGAAAAACGGATGACAGTGGCGCGACGTGAGAGTGAAATAATGAGAGAAGGGTAAATGGACTCACATGTCAAAGCCATTAGAACGCTTCACGAAAAGTATGGACCTCCACCACACCACTTAAAAGGTTTAAAAAACCAAAACCGCAATGCAAAAAAAAAAAGGTCATGAACGCAAAAGTCCACGAGACTACAATGTTTTTTACTATTTAGCTATGTTAAGGTATTATAAGCACATAATAAGTTTTGTATGCAAAGTCAATTGTGCAGTTGAAATTAATCAGTTCTATGCTGACTCAATGGTGCTGCATCACAGAAGCCCATAATATTTTGATTCTGATTTGAACATAGGAACCCATCCAAATGTTAAATTTCGATGGAATCAGAAATCAAGAGTCGACCGCTACACCGAAAGCCAGCACACGCGTACGGACCGGCCTCTTCTCCCTCCCTCGTCTTCTCCCTCGTTGCCTTCTTTCCTTTTAACCCTCGCTCGCGTCGCCTCCCCCGCATCCGGCTGCCCCTCCCCTACCCCGCCCGCCCCCTCGGCGCCCTGGTCGCCGCCGGAGCGCCGCTTCGTTGCCCCGATCCCGGTACGCCCTCCCCCGGAATCTCACAGCTCCCGCCAGATCCAGCTGCGGCGGCGGGATCCGATCGGTAATACACGCGGATCACGCGCGCTCACAAAATTCTGATCTTTAATCGGTCCCGCAGGTGTTCGACGCGATGCAGCCGCCGATGGGGAACGAGAGGCCTGCCGGCCCCGGCCGGCCCGTCACCTCCTTCGTGCCTGGCGCCGCCGCCGTGCCGCCGCCGGGGGCGTCTTCGCCGTTCGCCGCCGGTGGACCGTTCGTGCGCCCCGGCGTTGCCCCGCCGCCGCGGCAGGGCGTGCCGCCTCCGCAGGCCGCTGCAGCGCCGCCGTTCGGGGCCGCGCCACCCGCTGCGATGGGTGGGTACAGGGGTCCCACGCCGCCTCAGGGTCCCTTTGGCACCGCGCCGCCATCCCAGGGTCCCTTTGCTCCGGGGGCACCGCCTCAGGGCCCCTTCACTTCCGCCCCACCGTTGCAGGGCCCCTATGCCTCGGCGCCACCGTCTCAGCCCCCCTTTGCCTCCGCCTCACCGTCTCAGGGTCCCTTCACAGCAGGACCGCCTCCTCAGGGCCCTTTTGCCACTGCACCAGCACCCTTTCGCCCTCCGTCATCCCTTTCACAGCCACAATCTCCCACGGGAGGCGCTGTGCCTCCACCATCTTCATACGTCAGGCCGCCACCACCAGTACAGTCGCAGCCACCACCCATTCAAGGTTATTACCCTGGTGCGCCGCCCGCAAACCCTCAGTTCCCGTTGTCAAGGCCAGGGTTTCAACAACCAGTGCAGACAATGCCGCCGCCCTCAATGGGACCGCCTGCCGCTTTTGGTAATCAGGCCGGGTATCCAACTGCTGGGCCTCCAGTTGGGGGCACACTTCAGAGCTTAGTGGAGGACTTCCAGTCGCTGTCACTGAGTTCCGTGCCTGGGTCACTGGACCCTGGTGTTGATGTTAAGGGCCTGCCAAGGCCATTGGATGGTGACGAGGAGCCAGTTAAGCTTTTGGAGGCATACCCGTTGAACTGCCACCCAAGGTACTTCCGGCTAACTACCCATGCGATTCCGGCCTCTCAGTCATTGGTCACCAGGTGGCATTTGCCCCTGGGGGCGGTGGTACACCCTCTTGCGGAGTCACCTGACGGGGTAATGAACTATAACACTGTTTACAACTCTTTAATTTTCCAGTGAGTTGGCCGTTTCCTTGACATTCTTGTTTTCATATACAGGAGGAAGTGCCGGTTATCAACTTTGGGGCTGCCGGTGTCATCCGTTGTCGAAGATGCAGGACATATATAAATCCTTATGCAACATTTGCTGATGCTGGAAGGAAATGGCGCTGCAATCTGTGCACATTGCTCAATGACGGTAACTATTTCAAATCTTCAGTTTACGTGCAATCTATCATTCTATGTTTCGTTGAGTTGTGGGAGGGTGACTTACCCTATTTCAAATCTTAAGCAATCATAGACTTACTTTATCAAAAGGGTTAATTTGCTCCATAGGATTCAGTTTTTGACTTGTACACGTGGCAGATAGATAATATTTTACTACTTTAATTGAATGACATAAAGTTTGGGTGCTATGCCACCTTTTTCGGGTTCCTTAATTAGTTGGTTCCTAAGTGGTAATAATTGTAGTGTGGTACAGTTTACATGCAAATTGTACTGTAGGATACGTTCTTTCTTTTGTTCAGATGGTAACAAGAATCATCTATTAAGATGTGATAAAAATTTGGAAATGTCCGAGCGAAAAAACAAGAATGGAAATTTTAGGATCTTGGGTAAAATCAAGCTTCATTTGAACTGATGATGTAGATCAGTGAGATAATACATTGTGATGGCATAAAAGATCCTTCCAACATTCAGTTACCTTCAGATCTATTTATATTTCATTTGAAGACTCAACTTTTCTGTCACCGCATCTGTAGGTTTTTTGAACTAGTATATACTGAGATTTCTTTAGCATTTTGTTCCAAGTGTGTATTAATTATGATAATTGGAATAAATATGTAACACAAAATCCTTATCCTATTATTGAGTCTTGACCGAGGTACATAAGAAAGAAAGGTTAATTTGACCTCCTGGAATTGCTGTTGGCTAGGATATTAGTTTGGTTGCTGCTCGAGCTGTCAGAGTTCCAAGGAAATAATAGGTACCCAAAGAAAGGCTTGACACAATGTGTGTGTTATAAATATGATCATAGTAAGATTGCTGGATTGTAGAACTTTCTACTGTAGTCCTGCTTTACTGAGTTCATAATCACAATATGCTTAGCTATTACCAAAGAGCTGGCTTTCCGATTATGTTCTTAAGCTTTAAGATGCTTTCCAAATTGAAGATTAAGTCGTTCCAGACAGTCTTGGAAATAGACTTATAGTGTCAGATGTTTTTGGTGTATCCCAAAGCTTTTTTATTGAGCCCATAAAATCCGAGACATCGGAGCTAAACTAATTCAGGTGGATCTATGAATTAGTAGTGTAAGACTGCTTTGTTCAGACATTTTATGTTGTATATGAATATATCGTGAATTATAAATTTTGATCTTTAATACGGTTTTCCTTCTGATGCATATAATACCTAGCATCTTTCTCCTTAACCAATTTAAAAATTCGTCCTTTATTTACCTGCAGTTCCTGGGGAGTACTTTTGCGCTCTTGATGCTAGTGGCAGAAGGTTTGATACTGATCAAAGACCAGAACTTTCTAAGGGAACAGTGGAGTTTGTTGCCCCAACAGAATATATGGTGCGACCACCCATGCCGCCTTCATATTTCTTTCTTATTGATGTGTCAGTATCTGCAGTCCGGAGTGGGTTGCTTGAGGTATGTTTATCTGTGTTTCTTATTTGATTGATTTTCCATGTGTCATCTTTTTTCCATAATTGCTAACTTACATATTGTTGTCACATGTGCCTTCTTTCAGGTTGTTGCGAAGACCATCAAATCATGCCTGGATGAACTTCCAGGCTTTCCACGAACACAGATTGGATTTTTAACCTTTGACAGCACCTTGCATTTTCATAACTTCAAGGCATGTTATGCATCTCTAAGTTATCATTCTTTTCCATAAATATGCAATCACATGCTCATCTTTTGCAATATATAGTTATTTTGAGGCGTGTTGCTCAATTTATTTGCGTCACTGAAATGACTGTATTGTCTTTCTATATCAGTCTTCTTTGTCACAACCTCAAATGATGGTGGTCGCTGATTTGGATGATGTTTTCCTGCCATTGCCTGATGACCTCTTGGTTAATTTGGTTGACTCGAGACATGTTGTTGAGTCATTCCTTGATAGCTTGCCAAGTATGTTCCAAGATAATGTCAATGTCGAATCTGCTCTTGGTCCTGCACTTAAAGCAGCTTTCATGGTTATGGTATGCTATCTATTTCTCTTCTATCCATATAACATTTGCAATTTATATAATTTCTATTTAAATGCGTATAGCTTTTTCTGTGTACCTTTATCGCCTTGTCATCATACCAAATTTTGAACAACCCTTTGTAGAGTCAAATTGGGGGCAAGTTGCTCGTTTTCCAGAGTACATTGCCATCTCTTGGCATTGGTCGTTTGAGACTTCGAGGAGATGATGTCCGTGCATATGGAACGGATAAGGAGCATACTCTGAGGGTACCTGAAGATCCCTTCTACAAACAAATGGCTGCTGAATTCACAAAGAATCAGATTGCAGTGGACATATTTTCTTTCAGTGACAAGTACTCTGATATAGCTTCCTTAGGTAAGAATTTTCTGTCTGTATGTCTGAATTGAAGTGCCTTCATAATTTCGACCGTTCTGTTTTTCATTGTGCTATTTTTTATAGGCTCGTTGGCAAAATATACTGGTGGTCAAGTGTACCATTATCCATCATTCCAGGCAGTTACACATGGGGACAAGCTCAAACATGAGCTTAGTAGAGACCTTACACGAGAGACTGCTTGGGAATCTGTCATGCGTATCAGATGCGGAAAAGGTTCTGGGAAACTCATTGCCGCTTTTGTGTACATTATCTATTTTTGTTTGAGGTTAAAATTAATCATGACTCTCGTAACATTTGTTTAGGGGTACGGTTCACGACCTATCACGGTCATTTCATGCTAAGGTCCACGGACTTGTTAGCCCTTCCAGCTGTTGATTCTGATAAAGCTTTCGGAATGCAACTGTCCCTAGAGGAGACCTTGATGACCACCCAGACTGTTTACTTCCAAGTGGCATTGCTGTATCCTTTCTTCTTTGTCAATCTGATGATACACTATTTGTACATGCATTCCTACGTATCTCTTGATTCCGATGTTAAAAATCATTGTTAGATGATAAACTTAACCTGACACGTCCTCCTTCCAAGTGTCAATTAGCAAAAGGTTGTCTGAATGTTGTGGCATGGCCAGCGCATGCAAAGGCAGCAGCAGCACGTCTGGATAGAGGATAAGGACTAGTTTGTTGGTTTATTAGCATCTTTAGTTAGTTGACTGTTAGGCAGATTAGATCAAGACTGTTAGTTTGTTAGGATTCTTAGTTAGCTCGTGAGTAACAACACTGAATAACTAATTTAGTGATAGGCTGGTAGCATGACCTTTACTGGTCTAGAGTACTCATAAAATAAATGCATGTCGATTCTCTGAAATTTTTTAGGGTACTAATAATCTCCAACACGCCCATGTGCTGGGTGCCTCCCTTTACTCTCGCTGTTTGTTGTCCATAATGAGCGTATTCATTTTTGTTCCTTTGTTCTTTTGAAAGCATCATGTATGCATGTGATACTTGCTTGTTGTGTCCTTAACTACCCGTAGATATACATCATCTTCTGGTGAAAGGCGTATCAGGGTCCACACAGCAGCTGCACATGTGGTGACAGACCTTAGTGAAATGTATCGTCAAGCAGATACTGGCGCCATTATATCATTGCTGGGTAGAATTGGTTAGTGTTGATGCCCTCTCTCTCCTGTAAATGTTAATATAGATATCACTTGGTTTTTATTTTGCAGTTTACTAATTATCACAATCTTGCAGCTGTTGAAAATTCCTTGTCTGATAAGTTGGACAGTGTTCGGCAGCAATTACAGTTAAGGCTTGTGAAAAGTTTGAAGGAATACCGGAATCTATATGTTGTACAACACCGAATAGGAGGAAGACTGATTTATCCAGAATCTTTAAGATTCCTACCGCTATATATACTGGCCATCTGCAAATCTCTCGCTCTCCGTGGAGGTTATGCAGATGTTTCTCTTGATGAACGTTGTGCTGCTGGTTTCAGCATGATGATACTGCCAGTAAAAAAGTTGCTCAATTTTATCTACCCTTCTCTGTACAGGGTTGATGAAGCGCTGACAATGGTATGTTATATTCCCCCACTTAGCTGTGTCCCCCACTTAGATGTGTTAATTGCTTCTAGCATATTGCTCGTAGAGTTGCTACATCAAACCATACAAATCAAATGTGGAATAATAAAAAGTTACATCTAGTATGTTGACTTGCACAACTTCTGGTTGGTCTTTTTGTGCTAGTTTCGTTTGGCCTTCGTTATCTTGTTTCTGGAAGAAGTTACTTTATTGCCTTCAGGAATTCTTTATATTAATTAATTGTAATAATGACAAGGGTATTTTCTTGTTATATATTTGAAGTCAAGTCTTTCCTCGTGGTTAGGTATGTTTGTAGGATGCTAACTAAACAATTTTGCAGGAATCTGATAGGATTGATGGTTCCCTGAAGCGGTTGCCATTAACCATGCAGTGTTTAGACACTGGAGGAATGTACCTCCTTGATGATGGCTTCACTTTCCTAGTATGGTTAGGTAGGATGCTCCCACCAGAACTTGTGAACAACATTCTTGGAGTCAGCTTGGCAAACTTCCCTGATCTATCAAAGGTACATCTGGCAGAACATTTTCTTCCATATATGCATTCTCCTTTTCTTCCCGGAAGAAAACTTGAATGTCCTCTGGCAGCACTTTCTTTAATTTTTTTAAATGTGGGTTATGTGGGAACTTGACAATATTTGGAGTCACTTGTGCACTTGCAGATTCAGTTGAGGGAATGTAACAACGAGTACTCAAGAAAACTCATGAAAACACTAAGTGCCCTACGGGAGAAAGATCCTTCTTATTATCAGCTATGCCGTGTTGTGAGACAGGGTGAACAGCCAAGGGAAGGCTTTTTGCTTCTATCTAATCTTGTTGAAGACCAGATGGCTGGAACAAGTAGTTATGTCGATTGGATACTGCAAATTCACCGCCAAACACAAAGCTAATGATGAGAAACGGGTAGTGATGCTTCAAAGTTTTGCCTTAGTGTAAACTGTTGCAGAATGTAGATTCAGTTGCTGCCAGTCCCTAGTCATCCACAGCACCATCAAATCTAATTCACAACTCAGCGGTCCAGTGTCAATCCTGTAAGCAGCATGAGGGTGGTGGCAAGCAAAGCTTTTATTGTTAATATTTGTCCTTGTGATTATTTTTTCGCAGAGTGATAATACAGCTGTTGTATCAGAATAAGTAGGTAGCACAACGTTGGTAAATTATACAACTGGAGTTGTGTAGTGGTCTGTACGTTTCTCAATCTTGTGTTCTTTCATCTTCAGAATTGTAGTCCATCTACTTGGCATTTGGGTTCTCAAAAGTTCATTGTGTAAACTCATTTTTGACCAGTCTGTAATGGGAGCTCTCATTTAACCGTTAAACTGCTGTGGTTTTCTTGGTAGATAGCAAAATGCTTTAAATATACATCTTGTTGAATGTGTAAATATTCACATATAAAGTGTTTTCAAGTATCAACTAGGAGCATGTCTTAAGATAATTGCCCTTATCATTTTTTTTACTGTGCCACGTATGCTTTTTTTTTCAGATGTACATGTTTGGTTATTTTACGGTGAACTGCGAGCAATCACAGCTTCTGTAAAATTGCATTTTCTTGTCCATAAATAGCTTCTCTTAAATTTCTAGCAGATGGCTTGAAGCTGGTGCTAGGATGGCCCTTCGTGGTTGACGTTAACTAGGTCTGTATTTGGTTGGCCCTCCTCAAATAATAATTAAAAAACATATTAACAATGTCCAACTTTTTTTTTACCCATTAATTTAAAATAGTATAGTGCATGGCATGTCTTTAAACTTGTCCAGCCATGTCATTTAGGTCCTCGTACAGTTGTACTCTCCAATTGCAGTTTTGACTCCTTAAACTTAGCTTTAGGTATCAATTAAGTCTATATACTCTTAAAGTACAAATCTATGTCTCTAAACTTGATTAAATTTAAGGAGTCAAAACTTAGCTTTAGGTATCAATTAAGTCTATATACTCCTCGTACAGTTATGTCAATGAACTTGATTAAATTTGGGTAAGTAAATGCAGATGTGACCACCTAATGCATGGTATTCCATAATAAAATTAGGGTGTGAATATATATTTGCTAGTTTTCTTGTTTAATGACTAGATAATATAATTTTTGAAAATTTGACGCAACAATGTTATTTTATTTTGTTCCTACTCGCTTGGATGATCTAGAACATCAGGAATTTATTATCATTCTATACACACATTCGAGTTAAAGTTCATGTTCATTTACTATAATTAAGTTATATTTTTTTAAAAAAAATCAATTTAATTGGGATAATGATGTATTTTGGATATGTAGGACCTCTATGACACACGAAGCTAAGTTTGTGAAGCTAGATTTGCATTTGGGAGTATAAGGAGCTAAATACTCCATTACCTGAATTACTAATTTTTAATACTATAAACCTGCAATAGCTAATTCTTGGAGAGAAGCATTTTCAAGTTTTCATTGGCTTGGGCCCACCTAGTAAGCCACTGGCAGTGTAGGGCTTTTAAGGCCTTTTGGTTTCTTTCCCCTTCGGAAAACCAAAATGTTGGCGGCTCGCCGTCTCTCCGCCTCCGCCTCCTCGTCCCCTCTCCTCCGCCGCGGCCTCTCCGCCCAGCCCCAGCCCACCACGCCGCCACCGGAAGAAACCGGGTCTGGCGCTGGCGCATGGGCCCGTCGCGCGGTGGCGCTCTCGCTTCTGGGGCTGACTGGCGCCGTCGGGGCCAGCGCCGTCAGCGACCTCTCCGTCTTCCTTTCCTGCTCCAGGTCGAACCCTAGAAGTCCTCCGCTCCCTCATTGTGCTAGATTTCAGTATTCACATGATCTTGTGATGTTTGGGATCAGATCAGATCAACTACAGCTAGACACTGACACTTGTGTGCTCGGTTTCTAAGCCAATTTATTGTGAATCTTAGAACTGATTTGCATAAGGAGCCCTTGACCCCTATGTAGGAGCAGATGCTGAATTTGTGAAAAATTTGTAGCATCCTCATACCACTGAGTTCTCTTTGTCAAGAGAGATTGCTAGTTAGGAGCTAATTTGATGTTGGTTGTCTCGTTGCAGCCAGGCAATAGAGAAGGCCACCCAAAACCAGCAGATAGTTGATGCGATTGGCAAGCCGATTGTGCGGGGGCCCTGGTACAGTGCTTCAATTGCAGTGAATCACGCAAGGCATTCTGTCTCTTGCACGTTCCCGGTGTCAGGCCCCCAAGGAAATGGGCTTCTGAAGTTCAAGGCTGTGCGCTTGGGAGGTATATGCTGTAACATTGCAAACCTACTGTCCCGAAGTTCTTACATTCCTAAGGACTTCTTAGCAAGTTGGTTAAACATGCTAGTATGTTTAGATTTTCTGTTGGTTGGTTCTTTCTAGTGTGACCTTAAGCTAAATCACTTTAGTACCGCCAAAAAAAGTCTTTAATTGATGTGCGAAGCAATATATCTCCTCTCGTTGCTACAATGCTACTACCTTCTAGTACTCACCTGACGAACTTGTTCCTTAATGCTACTGCCTTATAGTACCTACCTGATGACCACTAGTAATTGGGCTGTTTACTTCTTGTGTCTGTTTCCTTCCTGTTCCTGGGTTCTAGAACATTAGTTAGCTGGTTGGCTTTTTTATTTTCTCGAAAACGCTGGAGAGCTGCGCTTTGTCGTTACATTAAGAAGAAAAGAGGAGAGGGGGGGGGGGGGGTGTAAAGAGCCCCAGTACGGCACACACCAAACACACCTAGCTTTATTAAATTACATTCGCGGAGAAGACGCCTGTGAAAAGCACAACAAATGAAATGAACAAACTAATCTCCTGGGATGAAGGTTATTGTTGGCGGTTTTCATTTATAGCCCACTGCATGAAGGTTCCTTAGCAGATGCAATGATGATAAATTGATAACATGTCCTTCCCATAGTCCGGCTATCGATTTTCTTGTTTAGCACTGTTGACATTCCCACCCTTTCTTGATAGTTTTGAGTGCCATCAGTACGTGACCGCATAGTTGCTGTAAATGTTTTGCTGGAAGTATTTTGTGGTATAATTTCTTGCTGACCATACTGTCCACTAGGAACACTAGACATGGTAAATTTGAAGCATTAGAATAGAACTCGAGATATTGAATTGTTTTACGGCCTTTCATTGCTACCTGTACCATTCATATCTCTTTTAAACAGGATATTTTTTCTAATGTGAAAAGTTATTTCTGTTGAGGTAAATTTTGTGGCTTAAATCTGAGGACATTTCATTGTAATAAATAAGTATATGATCTTACATAGGCCATTAGTAGTGCCCTAGTTTGATTCATTTTGTCCTCCCTAGTCCCTACACCTGATTAAAAATCATTTTGGATATAAGCTGTGGCATTTGATAGTATTTTGAGATGGCCTTGAGCGAGAAAGGAATAATCGGAAACTGTTTGATATTGTTGGCTATCTTATCATCCTATCCTATGATATCATCAATTGGCATGAATTGCTTAGTTCTTATGTATACAATTCCTTTGCTCTTATCGCAATTAATTTGTGTGAGGTTTGGTTCATTTATGATGTATTCCATTTGTGAAATAGAGTTATCTTTTATTATTCCAAAATTTTGCATGGCAATATATACTTCGTCAGTAGCTGATAGGCCTTACAAGTTCTAATGGTTCCAATGGACTTGCATACTAGTTCATTGGAGCCAAAATTTTGGTGGATGATATACTGCGGGTCATCAATTCATTACTATGTCAGAATTGCAACTGAAATAAATAACTTGTTAGAGGGAAAAGAATGTAGCACATGGAGATAATGAGAAAGTTGAGGGATGATCTAGTGCTGGGTTTGATGGGATCTTATGTATCTCATGTTAAGGAGCAAATAATGGTCAAATAATGTGCAAAGGTCATACAGGGATGTTAAATAAAAAGGAACGAAGAGAGTTGGGCTGGATTGACTTTTAGGATCTGAGTTGGGTTCTGGTGTGCTGCTTTAAGATTAGAATCTTATGCAACTTGGGTTGTAATTTAGCCAGTCATTAGAACCCGTTCTTGCATATTTATCTTTATCTTTTCACTTATTTTTTTATGGTTACACTCTACCTGAATGTGTGCATGTTATGGCGTGGACGTCTGGGAGTGCGCAGGGGTGAGTACAAGATCAGTTGTGACTGAGGCAGGGAACGGAGTGGATAGGAAGGACGAACCGGCGAAGGATTGCTCTCGCCGGTGAACTGAGAAAGGTTCTCAGCCACCGTGCCGAAGAACAATCCCGCCGCAAGGGAGATTGTATTTTCTTCCATGATTACAACTAATGACCTTGGCTGCCTTTATAACACAGGCGCCATGCAAAACCGACTGACAACTAATCCTGAAAACATGCAAACAAACTACCAAACTCTCCCCTTATTCTAGCCACTTTGGCTTGCTGGCGACGCTCCCTTCTTCTTCTTCCGGTAGTACTTGCGGCCCACAAAACTGTCTATAACATTTCCCCCCTCCCCAACAAACAGCGCGTCCTCGAGCTGCACTGATGGGTAGGTTGACTTGAACTCCAGCAGTTTCTCCCAAGTAGCATCTGCCGGTGCTCGCCCTGTCCATTGAACCAGTACTTCCCAGACACCCTGGTAAAAAGCACGTACTACCTTCTCCGGCGTCGGCACCACCCGACCATTCAGCAGCTTCGGCAATGGCACCACCGAGGAAGGTGGCGTTCCTTCGAACTTCTTCAGCAAGGATACGTGGAAGACATCGTGTATGCGCACCTTGGCCGGTAGCTGGAGCTTGTACGCGACTTCGCCAATGCGTTCCAGGATCTGAAACGGCCCAAAGAACTGTGGCGCCAGCTTTGTGGGAGTTGCCGGCGTGATGGCTGTAGCCGATCGTTGATGCAGGCGTACCAACACCCAGTCCCCTATGACAAAGTGCACTTCTCGTCGCTTCTGGTCCTCCATTGCCTTCATAGTGCCCTGCGCCTGCAACAGCCGGTCCTTGATCTCTTCTAGGAATTGGTCACGTTCCATCAACTGTCAGTCCACCGCCGCTGCCCTCGCCGCACCTGGCTGGTAGGACAACAGCGAAGGGGGGTCTCGGCCATACACCACACGGAACGGCGAGCACTGGATGGCTGTCTGATAGGACGTGTTGTAGCAATACTCCGCCCATGGCAGCCATTGCAGCCATGAGCGAGGTCGGTCTCCCGCCAAGCACCGCAGATACATTGTGATGATGCGGTTCACCACCTCAGATTGGCCATCACTCTGAGGGTGAAAGGCCGAGCTCGTGTGCAGCTTGACGTCGGCCGCGCGGAACAGCTCACGCCAGAACGTGCTGGTGAAGACGGTGTCGCGGTCGGAGACGATGGAGCAGGGAAACCCATGGAGGCGAACGATGTTGTCGAAGAACGCCCGCGCCACCGAAGCCGCCGAGTATGGATGACTCAATGGGATGAAATGTGCGTACTTGGAGAAACGGTCGACGACGGTGAGCACCACCGACTTGCCGCCGACCTTCGGAAATGCTTCAATGAAGTCCATGGAAATATCACTCCATACCTCGGACGGAACGGGCCGTGGCTGGAGCAAGCCCGCTGGGTGCAGGTGCTCGGTCTTGTTCCTCTGGCAGGTGGCGCACCCGCGCACGAACTCGCGCACTCATCGCAGCGCATGCGCGTTGAAGAAGGATGCGCGCCACCGATGCAGCGTCTCTGTGCTCCCTCGTGACCGGAATCGTGGGCATGCCTGAGCAGCGCCGGCCACAAGGAAGACGCGTCGGGGATGAACATGCGGCCCTTGTACAGGAGCAGGCCGTCCACCTCCATCCAGCCAGCGTCGGCGGTGTTCGCCGCCAACTTGTCGCGCAGCGCCACAGCCTGTGCATCAGTGAGCAGCTCGGTGCGTAGCACATCGTACAGCTCGAACGTCGGTGCCGAGATCGCGCACGCCGACATCGTTTCCTCGTCGCGGCGGGACAGTGCATCCGCGACAGTGTTCAGCTTCCCCGGCCTGTATTCAACAGTCAAATCATAGCCAAAGAGCTTAGTAACCCACGTGTGCTGAGGAATGGTGGTGAGGCGCTGGTCCAAGATGAACTTCAAGCTGTAGTGGTCCGTCCGAACCGTGAACGCTCTTCCCCACAGATAAGGCCGCCAATTCTTCACGGCCTTGACGAGGCCAATGAGCTCCCGTTCGTTGTGCTGATGTAGCACCGCGCCAAAGCCACTGCCCGATGCGTCGCAGTCGACGATGAAGCGCTTGTTGAAGTCCGGCATCTGCAGCACAGGTGCCGTGATCAGCGCCTGCTTGAGCTCGCCGAAGGCCCGATCCGCATCCTCTGTCCATGAGAACGCCTCCCGCTTCAACAGCGCTGTCACTGGCGCCGCGGCGCCGTAGCCCTGGACGAACTTCCTATAATAGCCGGTGAGGCCGAGGAAGCCGCGCAGGGCCTTCACCGTCTTCGGGCGCGGCCACGCCTCCACGGCCGCCACCTTGTTCTTGTCCATGGCGACACCATCCGCGCTTATCACGTGGCCTAGGTAGGCCACCGTTTCCTCCCCAAATGAGCATTTGGGTTGCTTGAGCGCCAGTTGATTGGCGCGCAAAACCTCGAACACTTCGCGGACGTGCTGCAAATGTTCCGCCCACGAAGAACTAAACACAAGTATATCATCAAAGAAAACAAGCACGAACTTGCGAATGAACGGCTTCAGGATCTCGTTCATCAGAGCCTGAAAAGTCGATGGCGCATTGGAGAGGCTGAACGGCATCAGCAGGAACTCAAAGTGTCCGCGGTGTGTGCGGAACGCCGTCTTGTGCACATCATCAGGGTGCATGCGCACTTGATGGTAGCCGCTGCGCAGGTCCAGCTTCGTGAAGAAGCGCGCCCCCTTCAGCTCGTCGATCGGGAATTTGTCGCGCACCGTCAACATGTTCAGCTCGCGGTAGTCGACACAGAAACGCCACGTCTTGTCCGCCTTGCGCACCAGCAGCACCGGCGAGGAGAATGGCGATGTACTTTCCCGGATGATGCCGTGCGCCAGCATCTCATCACATTGACGCTCGATTTCATCCTTGAGCAGCTGCGGGTAGCGGTAAGGTCGTACCGCCACAAGTGTCGCATCGGGAAGCAGATGGATGCGGTGATCATAGCGGCGTTGAGGAGGTAGCCCGCGCGGTTCCGCGAACAAGTCCGCGAAGGAGCTGAGCAATGCGTCCATGGGCTCCCTGGTGGTGGGAAGTGTGCTGAACAGCTTGGCGGAGCCGCCGATTCCCGTGAAGCGCACGGTCTGGCCATGACGCCAGAACTCCATGGTAAGCACCTCGAAGTCCCACAGAATGGGGCCAGGGTGCGCAGCCACTGGACACCAAGGACGACTCGAAGCCGGCGATTGGCAAGGCGTAGCAGTTGATGGAGAACGACTCTTCGTCAATCACCACCTTCGTGTTGGTGCAGATCCCAGCGCTGGAGACGTGGTCGCCGTTGGCCACCTTCACCGACAGTCCAGGGCGTGGCGTGATGTCGAGCCCCAGACGTCGTGCGACGCTGTCGCGCACAAATGTGTGCGTGGAGCCCGAGTCCACCAAGGCGGTCAGTGTCTCGCCGGCAATGGTGACCCGCAGCTGCATGGTGTTGGCGACGTTGATGCCAGTAAGTGCGTGCAGCGAGATCCCCAATTCCTCTGCTACCGCCTCGATGTCTTGATCGTCGTCAAGCTCAAGCAGAAACACGCCCTTGCCGCCGCACTTGTGGCCAGGGACGTACTTCTCGGTGCAGTAGTAGCACTCATCGCGTGCCCGCTTGGCCGCCATCTCCTCCGTGGACAGGCGGCGAAATCGTGGCCGTGCCGGTCCCGTGCCCTGCTGTGGCGTGGCCGCTGCTGGTGTCGGCGCTGCAGCGGTAGCAGCCTTGGCCGCCGTGGATGGCGTGCGTGGTGTAGAGCGCGGTGCCGCCGGTTTGCTGATGTCGGCCCGCGTAGCGCGCTGCTCGTAAGCCCGCGCGAGGCTCATGGCCGTCTGCAGGTTCGTCGGCGCTTGGAGCTCGACGTCGGTGCGCAATGGTTGGCCGAGGCCGGCCGTGAAGAGATTGATCTGGTGCGGCACGGAGAGGTCCTCGCAGCGACAGAGCAGCGCGAGGAACTGCTGCTGGTATTCTTCAACGGAGTCGGTGCGGCGCAGGTCTTTGAGCTCGGCGAGGCCGTTGGCGCGGATGGGAGGGCCGAAGCTCAAGCTGACGAAGTCTGCGAAACGCGCCCACGAGACGATGCCATGGTCCCTTTCCAGGGTATAGTACCACTGGGCGGCAACAAAGTCGAGGTGCAGCGAGGCGAGCCACACCTTCTCCATCTCCAGGGTGCGCATGCCCCGGAAGTACGACTCACACTTGGTGAGCCAAAAGTCAGCGGGTCGGGTTCGCCGTCGTACTTGGGGAAGTTTATCTTGGGGAGGCGTGATCCGGCGCGACGATCGTCGTCATGCCAGCCGTGACCGCCGGCCACCACCGCCGCCGCCGTCGCCGCCGCCGCCGCCACGTCGTTCCGGAGGTGGCTCGCTGCTGGTGCTGCTGTCGTGTTCGCTCCTCTTCTCGTTGCGAGCGATGCGGATGTCGTGGGAGTCGAGGTGGTTGTTGATTGCGGCCACCTGAGCCAGCAACCTCGAAAGCTTCTCGGAGTCCATCATGTCGCCAGGATCGACCGTGTCGCCGGCCATGGATGGCGATGCGGCAGCTGAATCTGATACCAATTTGTGATGGCGTGGATGTCTGGGAGTGCGCAGGGGTGAGTACAAGATCAGTTGTGACTGAGGCAGGGAACGGAGTGGATAGGAAGGACGAACCGGGGAAGGATTGCTCTCACCGGTGAACTGAGAAATGTTCTCAGCCACCGTGCCGAAGAACAATCCCGCCGCAAGGGAGATTGTATTTTCTTCCATGATTACAACTAATGACCTGGGCTGCCTTTATAACACAGGCGCCATGCAAAACCGACTGACAACTAATCCTGAAAACATGCAAACAAACTACCAACTCTCCCCTTATTATTCTCGACGACGCACCCGACCTCATCCTAGCCACTTTGGCTTGCTGGCGACGCTCCTTTCTTCTTCTTCCGGTAGTACTTGCGGCCCACAAAACTGTCTATAACAGTGCAAATGTCAGATTATAAATTTACCTAGATGTTCGTTTCAAATTTGAACACACTGAGGCACTCCAGATAGCTGTTAGGTACAGGATAGAGATGCTGCATCTTTTCACTTATTTGCATTGTGTCAACTCCGTATCAGTGTACCTGTTAGGCCTAGTACCTGTCATGGTTGCCAGGCTGTTCCTATAGACCCAAGCAGCTGGTGTAAGGGGCAAAGCTACGGAGGAGCAAACTATTTTTGATTCACTTTGATTTTTTAGGCTCAAATATCTTAATTTGATTTCCTACCTATAGTATTTTGATTCAAAATTATTTGTGGGGACTCTTCTACGTACTGTAGATGATCCCGCTTGTTTGCTGCGCATTGCAAGATGGCATGCAGAATAAGCTATGCAGTTAAACACTAGAACTCTCTTCTTGGTAGAATAAAAAGGTTTATGATTTTTTTATTGTAGATTGTAGAACAGATATCCATTTCATTGGCAAATTTGGCATAAATGTTGATAATGCTGAATTGCGCTTTCTTTGGACGCAATAGGATGACAGTTGTAAAAAAAATGCTTGGTTAAGTCTAATCGAGTGGCTATTGTAGTTTTGATCCTTGCAATAAGACCCTAATTACTGCATATTTTTCTTGCAGATGAATCTTGGTTTTCATTTCTACAGCGTAGTGACTGGGAGATACTGCTCATGGATGCCATCCTCGATATCCCTACCGAAGATGGGAAGCACCGGACAATGAGGGTAACAATTCCGGACAACACAGCTCCACCTGCCGACTGCAGGGCCTGCAAAACCCAGCCAACTCCAGCGCCCACTCCATCAGCTCCTGCACCGGCAGAGAAGTGAGTTCGTCTGGAGATGGTGTTTCATCTGATTGTTGCTGCCAGGAAGAGTGATTTTTTTCGTTCCACACCTCGTCAAACATGGAGGAAATAATTTTTCTATATTGGACAAGAAGGCCCCGGATCTTAAGATATAGTAAAAATTCTTTTCTGATGTTAGCAATTGATAAAGTTTAGATAGGTAAGGTGAAAATGTTATTTGGCCGGCCATACTCCAACAAGGCCGTTATACCTGTCCCAAAATATCAAGATTTGTTGTAGGGAGGCCCTCCTAGATGGATCTGTTGGCAGGACGGCATTTCTTGTAGGTTGATATCACATAATAATGGGAATATAGTTTTTAGAGATAATGCTATGGGAATCTAGTTGGCTAGCTTGAAGCTTGTTTTGCACATATATCATAAATAAAATGAAGGGTTCTTTTTTTTTTGAGGGAATAAAATGAAGGGTTCTGTTGACATAGATGGAGTCCAGGTAGAGATCTAGAGGGGACCGTGTGGTGCGCATCGGGCGGGCGCTTGTCGACGGCGGCACCACGCGGCGAGCTCCGGCGACATGCAGAGCAGGCGGCGCGGCGTCTCTGCACGCGGCGGTGTACGTGTTTGTGTCGGCCGTCCATGCATGATCCACGAGGACACCATGTGCAGCCACTCATGCATCTTTGGTTGCTTCCGTTCTCGGTCAATATATCTTTTGCGGCATGCATATGTTTATCATTTCATTGTTTGGCAAGATCGGACTATAGGGCTGGACTTTGGAATCATTGTTGTATCACTTTGAGAAAGAAACATGTTTCTATATATATGTATAATTAGATAAGTTATAACAAGTGACAGTAGATAATCCCATTATTAGTACAAAGCAATTTTTTTAGTGTTAATGCACTTGCTGATAACATAAACTCCAAGTAAATTAAATTTAGTCAGATTTGATCAATCTTCCCTTTTATTTCAGCATTTCTAAAGATCATGTACGTGACTTATTAGTTATTGTTATGTCACTTTATAATTTTTTTATTACACAGTACAACTCAGACACTCACGACGCACGCTATCTCTTTGAACGCACATGCACAAAATCTACTTCTATGAGCCTCTTCGAAGACTGAACTGACAAATCCTCGAGATTGACGAAGTCACCGCTAGCATCTTGCTGCCCACGTCGCCTTGAAAGCAGAACACTGTTAAATTCTAAAAAATTCGCTCTCACAAATAGTCGAATCCAGGACCTGAGATGCTACTCAAGCTCTTGTAACTACTAATCTATAGGCCCTTGTAAGTTGTAAAAGGGTGTACAGTACTTGATACTGCCTAAATTATGAAGTTTGTTTCGTGATGGTAGGCGTTCCTATTGATCAGGATGGAGCATGCTTGATCCTAGTTTCAGGATCATGGTCAGGATTAATAACAAAACCGGTCAAAACCTAACGGTTTTTGTGGTAAAAATGAAAACCGGTCCGGTTCGGTTTCGGATCGTTTTGATTCTGGTAAGTCGATTGCGGAGGAACTGAGAGGGAGAAGGCCGGGCTTCGGATTTGAAATCCAAATAAATTCAAAAATTTGATAAAATTTGACCGGTTTTGGTCTCGTTTGATCGGTTTTTGACCGGTTTTCACAAAACAGGTGGTGTCCGGTACCCACAGCTTCAACGGTAAGAGAAACCCTGATCTCAGTTCCTCGAATCATGATATCTCCTTTCAGCTGGCTTCGATCCATGGGATGAACCATCATCGTATGACGCCTATATATATCACAAATCACAATATCCCTACAGCCTTACGCATCAATACTTAGTACCCGAAGTTAAAAGGAAAAATCTTACGGAGAGGAACCACGGCCCTCGCTCAAAGGTCTTTCGTCGACCTTGTTAAAAAAAAAGGGCACACGTAAAAATTACAGAAATGAAACCTCTTACTATCTCCACTAACACGAAGAGTTATACATACTGATCATACGAAAACGTCACCATACTTTTTACAATATATACTTCCGGATATCATATGATGGCGTGGAGTAGCTCAACTTTCACTTGAATGGTAGACCGACCGGCTACGTATATACATGCATTCCCCTATATACAGACAAGGATATAGACAACAAAGGCCATACCTACGTGTTGGGGCGTCCAGAATCTAAATAATTTCTGACTGGTCTGATGAGAACGACTTTTCTTGCTCCTGAAAAGTCAGGTAGCCAACTGTGCACTAATATATATCGTGCAAGAAAATGATTCGGCCAACCCTAGCTGGCAGGCACAAGCGACCTGTCTTGCTAGCTGGTTTCTTCTCGATCTTGGCAAATATGTTCTCAGCGTGAATATTTTTTATTCCGAGGGACCGTATCAATCACTTTAACTGATCTGATTTCTGTAATTTTCTTTGTTCACGCACTACTTTTCTTATGTTAACCCCTATCAATCTACTAGCTACGAAATCATTGACTACTGGTTCTTATCAAAAAAAAGTTTTAGTGGTTTATAATTTCTTTTTTTTTTGTAAATGAAGGAAATATTTTGTTTTTCTCTAGTATTGCGCCTGTAACTGTGAGCCTCGTTTAAATAACTGCTCAGAATATAGAAACTGACTTTGCCAGTCGAACCACTTAACGAATGCATGTTTGTTGGATGGAGATTTTACTTGTTTGATGATATGTTGAAATGTTATCTTTTAAATGAGTAGAATGTATATTTTAATTGTGTATAGGCTTATTGACACATTTTGTGTGTAGCTATACTATACAACAACAGGGACGATAAATTGCACACGTGAGGGTCAGATTTTTTAGACTATAATTTTTCACAACGTGACTAGAATATTTTGGAGTATGATAAGATTCAGCTTCACAAGCTGGAATTTTATGCAAAATAGCTCAGAGATATATGACATGTTTTGTATTCTCCGCAGTTTATATTAGATCAATTTTGAGGAACCGGTACACACTCATATAAAAGAATTCTAATAATATAATAGCTAGGAAGCCAATTACATCTCTTTCTTGAGTCTATACCTCAAGTACGAGTTCGCCTCCGGCTAAAATTATTCTTCAGTGGGAGGAGACGTCCCCGTCGACAGCAAGGCGCTTATGGTGACTTCGAAAATCTCAAGATCAGCCGGCTCAGTTCTTCGGAGGCGTTCATAGGGTAAGGTGTGCGGGTATGCGTTCATACAGGTGAATGTGCATGAATGTATATAAGCGTCTACTTTTCGCAAAATAAAAAGAGCGTCTGCGTTTGTACAGGTGTTTCAAAAAATGCTCAATTCTGTTTACTTAAAATAACATGAAACGAGAGTATGAGATGCACGAAGAATTGATACCCGGTGCATGATACTCAGAGTACTATTGTTACTTGAAATTGTTCATTGCCCTTTTCACTACCACATAAACAATCATTTCAGACAATTCGGAAACTAGTATACATCACACGTGGATATGCAACAATAGTAGAAATTTCATATCACATTGTTGTCATTTTTTTTGACGGCAAACTCGTTAGCAAACTGGACGGAGGCATCCCTGGATCGTTCGTAGAGAAAGGCGGAGATGCTGGCTGCATATTTGCACTCCGCGAGGGCCGTCGATCGCAAGTAGCTGCCATGAGTGCTCCTCGTGTTCTCTCAATCAATCCATTTCTATAGAGTCCGTCAGTGTACGCAGCCACACGCTACCACAAACGCGGCCTTTAGCGGCGGAAGTCTATAGGGGCAGGAGGCGCACTGTGCAAACGGTCCACCACTACAGAAGCCTTCTCTGTGAGCAAGAATGATAAATACCGAAAAAAGAAGGGTTAAGTGTCCTGGATACAATAGGTATTGGAATGGAAACCTGTTTTTTTCTAGCACTGGAGACCTCTTATATGGCACCCAGGTGTGGGACTGTCTATACACATGACGTCCTACAGTTATTCGGCTCAATAGCCTATTAAAATTAAGCAGTCCGGCTCACGTCAGAGCATCAACATTTTGAAACAAAAAAGTCAACATTTTCATAATTCTGTTTCAACATTTTTATCATAAAATCAACATTTTGAAAATTTTGAAAAATGTACAAAATGTTGACACAGTACATTCAAATGTTGACAAAAATTTAATTGTAACGAACACGTAGGTTCAAACGGATTCGAAAACAAACTTATGGTTGAGGAGAAAAATACGTTTAAAGTTTGAAATTCGTTTCTTTTTCTCCCACTCCTCACCCGCTTCAATCACCAACACATGTCACTCAGTTGTGCTCTCCCTCCTCAGCCCGCAGTCCACCCCAGCCGTTCGATTTTCATCTGCACAAATCTTAAAGCGTCCTATGAAATGAATCTCATTGGAGCTACATATAGGATTGGTTGTGTTGTGTGCACTTGGCGCACTAGGCCCATAAGGGCCATGAAAGGTTTCCACGCAGGTTCACGGTGCCTAACCATTGTTCCGCGTCAGTCAATCAAATGTTCCAACTAAAAAGGAACATTGTTCCAACCAATAGATTCAATTATTTCAACAGATCAATTTAATTGTTCCAACCAACAAAATGTTGTTCATGTAGTATAGACTAAATGTTCCAAGAAAAGAAAAGCATCGTTCGATCGGACCTCGTCTCCGTTGACGGCTCCTCTCCTCCTCCCGTGAGTGGCATCAGCATGGCCGCGGCGTGAGGACCGTGGGGCTAGGCTGGGACGGGACGGCAGCAGGTGGGAGCAATGCGGACGGGGCGGTGGCGCGTAGGAGCAGCGGGGACGCGGCGGCAACATGCAGGAGCAACGGAGCGGAGCTGGGCTGCCCTCGGGTCATCATCCCCGCTGGTGACCAGGGCTGTCGGCCTGGTGGCAAGACGTGCGGTTCGCACCTTGCTGGTCGGGGGTTCGACCCCCGGCCCCCGCAAACACTGTTGCGCGCGCGGTACTGTAGCCCACAGTGCGCGGCACTGTTGCTGCAGTCGGTACTGCTGCGCGCACAGTGGTAAAAAAATCCCCTCGCTTTCCCCAGGTCAAAGCACATGGTTAAGACTCGCGCCGAAGCTCACAACGGCCAGCTGAGTCCCTGTGTAGGATCGGGGAGGGGGTTCAGGGGTTTTCTCGGCCTGCGTGAGAGGCTCTTCTCCTTAGCAAATGCCGTCGGGGGCGGTCTTACCCCCGGCAGGTCGAGTTTTTTATCATCGCCGCTGGTAGATCTGTAATATAATGGGTTAATTTACCTTGGGTTCACAAATGTGTTTAAAACTTGGAAAGCTAATAAGGTTCATTATCCAACTAGTGAAGGTGCAACTGAATTACAAACAGTCATTACTAATTTATGTAGGGCATGGAAATTTAGAAATGCCCCATCTGTTGTACTCCCTCCTCCGTTCCAAATTATAAGCCCTTTTAGCCTACTTAACTTTTCCCAACTTTATAAAACTTTCTCACTTCTCGATGCACATTTCTCTCAACCATATATATACATCTCTATCTCTTACTCTCTTATTGTTTTTTGTGCACTCAAATTTTTCGTCTCTCCTTAATCTCCGTGCCCTGAGCCAAAATGTCTAATTAATAATCTGGAACGGAGGGAGTAGGATGAAGTTGTTTTTGTAGATTTTATACCCCTTATGATATTTTTGACGCTGGTTAGAGAACAGACGAGTATAATGTAATGAATTAACTGGAGATCAGTTACCAAAGAGAGAATTGGAATTGCGAAAAAAAGATGTAGTTTTTGTAAGACAAACCATCGACCTCTTGTTCTTTGTTACATGGGTGAACCGCTGAGAACAAATTGGTGTGAAATTGGTGTGCGTTGGGACATCCGTTTAAACCTAGAAGTTTGGATTAATTCGGAATTAATCCAATGAGGTGTGTGGGAGGTGAAAAACCTTGTTGTAGGTTATATTTGAAAATGAGATCCTTGTTTTGGCAGGGTATAGATTGCTTGTTTCCCTTAATCAGATTTTGATTTAGTTTCCACTATAATTAAGGTACACATGAGTTACAATATATATAGGTCTAGGCAATAGGTCAATGGAGGAGATTAGTTGATCGGCCACTGTTATATGGATGTTTGCTGCCTGCTTAGCTTGGATGAAACGTCTAGTGATCCATACATTGTTATCTATTGTGTACTATGCTACATGAGTTGACGAGTACAAAAATAACGAGAAAAACGTGATGAGCTAGAAGCTGCCGCACTAGTACAATGAGAGCTTTTAATTAGCTGCGGGCGAGCTGTCCACCACTCTGCTTCCGCCACTGCTAGACCGGCCGCTGATGTCGTCTCTAGTGACGGACGGCGCTGATGTCACTTTGTCCGTCACTGGAACGTGCTCCACGTACTATACTTGCGCCGATGTCATTGTGTCCACCACTGTTCGGTGTTACAGTTACCCCTGCGCCGCGCTTGCAGTGACGGATGGAGCCGTGCCGCCTGCCACTGCTGTTTGGTACTCTCCGTCACTGCAGGCTCAGTCCAACTCCTAGTTGAAAGAAGAATGAAGTTGGCGCATGCGTTGTTTGTTGTGATAATTTTTCTTGCCGGTCATGCATATATATCATCTTTCAATGTAGTGCATACGTAGTACACAAGTGTGGACAATGCTGCATTTTGGTCAATATTCTGTTACGATTTTGCATCGTGAACCTTTATTCCTTGTTAACTACAGCTCATATATTCACAAACGCATACGAAGCACAAATATAGGCTGGGGCTGTCCGTCAGTATATAAGCATTATACGATGCAATAACCGGGAAAATATAGAGTCATTCCCCATATATCACAATGGCACCTTGTGTAGTAGCTTCTTCTCTGACCACCACACCACCGCTTCCAAAGCCGCCGCCTCGCACTCGCAGTGATCTGCTCGTCACTACTGATCAGCCATCATGCAAACCGGCAACAACCCTGAAGAAGAAGAACAAGAAGAACCCCATGCAAAGCCTCCTCGCCACCGCCCTCGACGTGCTCGAAGATCGTGTCATCGCCCCCCTCGAGGCCAAGAAACCGCTCCCATGGTGCGTCGACCCGGCCGTTCAGCTCGCCGGGAACTTCGCGCCGGTGTCCGAGTCGCCACCGGTGATGAGGAACCTACGCGTCACCGGCGAGATACCTCCGTCCTTGGTGGGCGGTGTCTACGTCCGGAACGGCGCGAACCCGCTGCTGCCGCCGCAGGGCCAGGGCGCGCCGCACCACCTCTTCGACGGTGATGGGATGCTCCACGCGGTGTCCTTCCCGACGGCGGCGGAGGCGGCGCCGTCGTACGCGCGGCGGTTCACGCGCACGAGCCGGCTGGTGCAGGAGGCGGCATTGGGGCGGCGCGCGTTCCCCAAGGCCATCGGCGAGCTCCACGGCGGCCGCGCGGGGCTCGCCCGGCTCGCGCTGTTCGGCCTCCGCGCCGCCGCCGGGGTGGTGGACGCCGGCCACGGCGCCGGCGCCGCCAACGCCGGGCTCGTCTACTTCGGCGGCAGGCTCCTCGCGCTCTCCGAGGACGACATGCCGTACCACGTGCGCGTCGGACCCAACGACGGCGACCTTCGCACCGTCGACCGGTTCGACTTCGACGGGCAGCTGCGGTCGCCGATGATAGCGCACCCCAAGGTGGATCCGGCCACCGGCGAGCTCTTCGCGCTCGGCTACGACGTCGTGAACAAGCCGTACCTGAGGTACTTCTACGTGGACCCGGTCACCGGCGACAAGTCCCCCGACGTGGCGGTGGAGCTCCGGCGGCCGACGATGGTGCACGACTTCGCCATCACCCAGGGCTACGCCGTCATCCCCGACCAGCAGCTGGTGTTCGACCTGTGGCGCATGCTACGTGGCGCCTCTCCCGTCGTCTACGACAGCGCCAAGACCTCCCGCTTCGGCCTCCTCCCACGGTACGTATATATAGACACCTTGCATGCATGTGTCAACACATCATGCTAGGTCTTTCAAGCAGAAAAGCAATCACGCTACTCGATCGCTCCTGCGAGCAATTCATACCATCTGCACATAAGTACACTAGCAGCTGACCCTTGAGTCATGCATCGGCTCCTGCTGTACATTCATTCGATCTGCACAGACGTACAAAAACACCGTGCCACCTTATGAGTCTTTTTCTTTTTTGGCCTCTAAACCAAAACGATTTTGCTTGCTGTGCATACTATGCATTCAATCCAAGCAAAAGGACAAAATAGTTTTTAGGGCACCAAAAAAACAAACTATTTATCAGCTTCAGATTCCCCTTTTTGCCCCTCTTAATTAAACAAATGATTTTTTTTATGTGTGTATTTGGTGCCGCTAGTCAGTGTCGTCAATGACTTATTTCAATTCTGCTAGGTCAAAGTTGGCTTCAATATATCTTACCAACGTGGTTCAGGTTTAAAAATAAAATGTGTGAGCAAGAGTTGATCCAAACTTTTGCTTGGGTTTTAAAATCAAATAATCGATGACATAGAACCAAACCCACCCTTCAGTTTATTTATTACTTTTAAGGGAGGCATATACTTTGATTCGTATACCTTTGTGCTGCTATACAACTTTAGATTGCATGGAAATTATTTCTGAAAACATACTATTTTTTTGTTATCACAGCTATATAATATTTTTTATACAATCAAAAGGATCTTTCAACTCACTACGAGATCTCTACAGTTTTGCAATTAGAAGTTATTTCCAGGTGGCCAACAATTTTTCCTCTTCTTCTAATTTATTCAAGTGGCTGAGTGTATTTCTAGGTTTATTTCCACCATTACCCGAGAGTAAAACAAATTACCAAATAAGAAAATACATCACTGTCCAACCTTTCTCAATGAAAAGCAAGTTATCTATACTGCAAGTTTTCTCAATGAAATTTTTAATATTCATAAGAAAAAAAAAGCTATACGGCAAGTTATCTAAACGTTGGCCATTCAAAGTTGTAACACTCATTGATAATTTAAGAGAAACAGCAGAAACAAACAAAAATCGAGTGTCTCATCTATTTTTTTCAAGCAGTTGAATTTGTATGATAACAAGCTAGCTTTATGCTTATTTCCATTGGAACGGGTATCTTCATTGAAGTGCATGCCCACTCTTGCTCCCTAATATAATCTCTCCTCTTTTTTTTAAAAAAACTCTTAAGTTTTTTGGTTCAGAGTTTCATAATATATACAATGAATCCTTGTCAGTTTTCTGAATATTGTCCTCTCATTCTCTCGCTCCCATTATTTGAACATTTCAACACTTCTCTGCTTTATTTCCACACCTCAAGCACATATATAGTTAATTACAATAGATTCACACTAAATAACCATTTTTAGTACTGTAAAATTCTCTTGTCCGGTTCCGTTAGTTGATGATGTGGTCCTTTCTTGGTGTCCCCACTAGGCTATCCCCACCAGCGATTATGTCTATGAATATTGTCTGCCTCTTCTCGTCATTCCTCCCTTATTATTCAGAACGTCTCTCCATGATTTTCATTTCCAATGCAAGGGTCCTTCAAGCCTCTTTGTCCTTGTCTGTTTTGGCTAAAAATCCAGTTGGCTGAGACAAAAAATTATGTCAGCTCCCTCGCAAAAAAAAAAAATTTATGTCAGCTAGCTAGGAAATCGTGTCCTCCTTAGCAGTTTGAGGGAGAGAGATGGTGATTTAGGATAAGCTAATGCGGCATGTATGTTGCGCTAGAAACTGTGGTCAGAGGGTACAATCATATAAACTACTAACACGATTCTGTGGTAACACACACATTGGCCTAGAAGCTAGCATTCGGCTCCCACTAAAAAGAGAAATTTCTCTTTAAAAAGATATTTGTACTGATGCAAATCTGTACAAAGCTGTAAAATTTTATCTTCTCTTTATTTTGACACCTTTTATCTGAAAAAATGGAGAATGGATTTTTCAAAGCCCAGGTCCGTTTATACGCTTGTGTATTTGAAAATTCTAAGCAAATACTCTGTAGAGTAATAGAAGGTATTTAAGTTGTCAATAAATACTTGATTCAGGCAAGGTTCCTTTTCGTAAATAAAATGCTGAAATTCGTAACATTATACATCTTTATCTTTTCTTGAAAATATTTTGTTTCTTGCATTGAGAAGTTTAAAAGATATGCGATTGCAAGGTACTACTAGCTGTGATGGTCCCACGAACAGGATAGATGCAAGTGGGATAGGGATCATACCTCATCATCAGTAATGAACAAAGCGTCATCTCAAGGACTAAAAAAAAAAGCGCGTAATAATACAGTAATTCATTTCAATGTAAAAATAACTGAGCAAATATGTAAAACTCGAATCAATACGGGCTTTATCTCTGTTGTCGTACGTGGTAATTTTCAGGTACGACCGTGACGACTCCCGGATGCGTTGGTTCGACGTGCCGGACTGCTTCTGCTTCCACGTGTGGAACGCGTGGGACGAGGCCGACGGCGTGGTGATCATCTGCTCCTGCATGACGCCGCCCGACGCGCTCTTCTCCAACGCCGGCGTCGACGTGCGCGCCGCCCTGACGGAGGTCCGCCTCGACCTCCGGACGGGGCGGTCGAGCCGGCGGGCGCTGGCGGCGGGGCTGAGCCTGGAGGCCGGCACGGTGAACCGGTCCCTGCTGGGACGGCGGACGCGATACGCCTACCTCGCCGTCGCCGAGCCGTGGCCGCGGTGCCGTGGCGTGGCCAAGGTCGACCTGGCCACGGGCGAGGCCGTCGCCGTCCGCGAGTACGGCGCGGGACGGTTCGGCGGCGAGCCGACGTTCGTGCCGGCGGCGGCGGCGAAGGGGGAGGACGAGGACGACGGGCACGCGGTGGTGCTGGTGCACGACGAGGCGGCGGGCGCGTCGGAGCTGGTGGTGATGGACGCGCGCACCATGGAGACGGCGGCCACGGTGGCGCTGCCGTGCCGGGTGCCGTACGGCTTCCACGGCGTGTTCGTCACCCGGGACCAGCTCGCCGCGCAGATATAGGAAGGACGCCTTGAGATATTTCTGCCGCACACTTGCTTTTGTATTTCTTTCCCTTCGTTCTTTCCCCCGTGTCCATCCATGCTACTATCCTGTTTTCAGGTAGTAGTACTACATTCCTGTTTGGCTTTATTCTTCCCCCTGTCCATGCTACCCTGTTTTCAAGTAAAATGCACTTATGATCGTGAAACGAAACATATGGTTTTGAATCTGTGAATAAAATGTAGGTTTGTGTTACATAAAAATTTTCAGGAAAAAAAAAGAGCAAAGGTCATTGTGATTACACATGCCACGCACCATCGCAAGATATAACTTGTCCACTTACAGATCTCACTGTGGCTGAAATTTCATGAGTTTTGGAGACTATTTGGTGGTGTTTTGGTGATTTTCAGTGAACGGTGAACTGCTGTTTTGTGGCCTCTGTTCTGGACACAGAGCAAACCCTGGACTGTATGGTGACTGTGTCTTGAACTTTCTGTACAGCTCGATCGATCTGATCTTTGACGTGTTGGAGAAAGACATAATCTTCGGTCTGGTGCGGTAGCCGTAGCTCTTTCTGTTCGACCAGTTTTCAGTAGGTTTTCTTTGCAAATACACTTTGATCCGTACCTTGATGCAGTCTAAATCTAAAGTAAATGCTGATCGGCTCAGCTCCTTGTCCCTGAATTTTAGATAATGGGAAAAGAGTACCCGGCTTTGACCTCAAAAGAGGCTATAGCCGTTCATTACACAAATTGCAGCACTTCCGTCTGCACTTACTCGAATCAAGTAAAGCAAACTAGACGACATGACCAATATAGTTTGATGAACAAATTTATTAATGACCAATTCTATTGGTAAACCTCCATCCATGATTGGCGAAGATCTGTATGACCAACACTTCCAGAGCTAGGCATGCATTCTTCATCGTCTCCTTGTCTTCGTTACGCCGTTGCAGCTGCGCCCAAAATCGGAGCCAATGAGTGCCCCGGTACAGTACCTGCATATAAGTTTTAATTGGAGATTTGTCAAACACCACATCATTCCTACTAAGCCATATAGCCCAACATAAAGCAGAAGCTCCCACTAACAGTTGCCTTTTCAATTTTATATCAATCCCCCATAGCCAGTTACCAAACAGATGAGTAATATTTCTAGGCGGTTGTAAATTGAAAGCAAACTGTACGGCTCTCCATAGGAATTTTGCGAAATGACAATTAAAAAAAAGACAATCTTTTTTTTTCCTTGTCCCTGGATAATCGGACCTGGTTTTACTCTGTAAATTGTTCGAGCAGTGCTCTGTTTTGTCCTGTACAGGTCCGAAGAATTGCTGGGCACAAATCAATACAACAGCAGGAAGATGCAGCAGCTCGTCCTCTGTTAGAGAGTGGATGCAATACTACAGCGTGGAAGTAGGTTTGATCCTTGTATGCATGCTACAGCGAACAGGTCAATGCATAACTCATCGAGTGTGCTATGAAAATGACCATGATCGATCAGCTGGTCAAAGTTGCCATCTGTGTTTCCAATAATTAAGCGGCACCACTGCATATATATGCTTTCGACTTCTGTAAAAAGTT
Organism: Eragrostis nindensis; assembly: GCA_012490785.1. Taxonomy (NCBI): domain Eukaryota; kingdom Viridiplantae; phylum Streptophyta; class Magnoliopsida; order Poales; family Poaceae; genus Eragrostis; species Eragrostis nindensis. The sequence continues at coordinate 221,090 of JAAXCT010000359.1, read as the reverse complement.
TTGTTAAAGCATAGTTTATTCGAACAGCAACACACACACACACACATTGCTGAACATCGACCAGAACATGAACGAACATAGACCGAAATGACTACCCAAATGAACTCAACACAGTATAGCTAGCTAATAATCCATCTGAAGAACAGGCATGGACCGTAACGACAACTGACCATCCAAATGAACTGAACACGCATGCACATCACATCAGGGACTCCAAGTACGAGACATGAAGAGATCTGCCTTGGTGAGATTGACAAAGGCATGCATACGGGCGAGCGCCTCCCCCATGCCGCCGCCGGACGGGAAAGCTGTGGATGTCGGTGCCAAGGCATACCATTGACCTCTCTGGTTGCAGAAGCCAGTGAGGGAGGCGTCGTAGGTCGTCAGGGAAACCGTGTTCCGGCCACGGATTTTGCCCGGGGTGTCGATGCTGATCAGCTGCCTTTCCCTCGGTTGTCCTTGTCCCTGCTGCGAACCCAGGCTGCTTCGGCCGGCTGCTAGAGCCAGCATGAGGAAGGTGATCATCAGCAAACCCTTCATGGTGGCGAGAGTGATGAGAAGCCAAGGTCTGCTAGCTCTATCCATCTCCTGATCGAGCGCGCGGCGAGTAATATATTGGATTGGACTGGCGAGCAACTGCATCCGTACGTACAAGAGCTAATTAAACGGATCGGTGCAGTAGTTGGAGAATGCAAGAAGCGCCACTACCACACGAAAAAGGAGTGGGCGATTGGGCATTCATGCATGTACTGTACGTCCTCTCGGTCAGTACCTAGCTAGCTCACTGTGGGATATTCTTTCACACGACCTTTCATAATTTCAATACGAAATAATGGTATGTAGTGCAGCAGTAAACCTTTGGTCTCGTAAGTATGTATAGTACTATGCTTCTGTTTTTAAATTAATGCCGCCGTTGACTTTTTAAGTTATGTCTAACCGTTCATTTTATTCAAAATTTTAGTTCAATTTTAGAAACTTACAAGTTATGCTTAAAACAAACCATAACAAAATATATGATAATTTTTGAAAATTTTTGAATAAGACGAATGGTCAAATGTAACTCAAAAATTAACGAAGACATCAATTTAAAAATGGAGGGAGTACCTAGCTAGCTCATGTATCCTCACAAAAAAACATGCATATATAAATGGCCACACAAAAATGTGCGGGTAATTAGTTGGCCAATGCAAAAATGTACGTAGAAGCCATCTATAATTCAATGGGCACCACGATTACATTCGATACAACTGTACTGGCCAGTGCGACATAACAAGCGTTTTTTTCCCGAGTAATTCATATGGCGCGTTCAACCAATTGGGCTGGGCTGCCAATAATTGGTTGAACGCATCGCCTGAGAACTGGCCCGGGAACGCCTAATCCAGCCAACTAATCATTGTTTGTAGTACTGGTCAAACAAGGCATCTATAATCCAGCGGGCATCGCGATTACATTGGATATAACGCCTATCGTTGTGTGTTTTTTAAGACAAAGTTTAATAATTTTAATAAAAAATACTAAAATACCAACGAACAACAGCGAAATCCACATATACTGAATTATCTCATTTGCGTGCAAATATGAAGTCTAGATAGCGCAGTGATGTGTGTGTGTGTTGTTGGGGGCCGGGGGGGGGGGGGGGGGGGGGGGGGGGGGGGGGGGCACTTGCCCTTTGCTGCCTTTTGTTCATAGCGATGGGCAAGCACAACCTCTTTCTTTTGTGGTGAGTATAGTAAGCTGCAGAGGGGCACCTTGGGAAAGGCGATTCACAGGGAGGATGGCCCGAGTCTGTTGGATTGGTGCTTTAGATCAAAGGTGATCCAAGGCCTAGCCCATGCCGTTCCTTCCCTGCACAGCAATTGCATCCATATCGGTGTTAAGGGGGGACAAACATCTAGCACATATCCTCCTAGACTCAGAATTCAAGCCCCATTTATCAACTTCGGCACCGTCAACATGAGGGGTCAACAAGATGGAAATGAGTGGTTGGATTTAGGTATTTTAGCATGTGTTGGATTTTCTTTCTCTTCTATTAAGATCTTTGCTTAACATGATTGCACAATGCTAATAGCTCTTTCAGTAACTCATGATTGCTCGGTCTTGCAGAATCGGCACAAAGCACCCGGAGCAGCATCACCATCGAGTCCGATGTCTACAGCTACAGCGTGTACTTCTTGAGCAGGGGCGAAGCGCATGTATCATAGGTGAACAGATGCACACCGAATATTTTTTGCAAAAGAAAATCCATTGTTTAATCTATGCTATATTGGTATTTGTCAGATTAATAATTTGGGCTCAAATCATCCAAAAATCAGCAATATAATGGATCTGTACTTTGCTCTTTGTTTGTAGAATTTGAAGTGTGGGTAAGGATTGGGCTTTAGGGGAGGGGGGTGGGGGCATTGGCCCCTGCTAACCCCTCCCATCAATTTTGTCTTCGGTTGTTTTGCATATCTAATTTTAAAATCCTGCTATCATTATGAATCCCTCATTGTCCAACCACATTAACATCGTGAGCTAAGAGATGATACTAGCGAGCTCTACGACTCAAGTCTCGTGAACTAAATCAACCGCACAAACAAGATTGAAGAAGCTATACAAAGTACTAAATTAATCTGGTGTACGTCCAAGGAGGCGGGCTAAAGCCTATCATGGCCAACGTTGGGAAACAGGGCTCCCCACCGACAGGAGTGAACTTTGCTAGCTAAAGCAACAGGCAAACTCACTAGTATCTTAAATGCTTGTACTAAACACAATAACGAAATATTCATATTGCAACATATTTATGGCTGGTGATCGCTCCTTCATTTCTCTATATATCTCTATATAACAGTAAATTCCGACTTGCCTGGCACTGCTTTGGTAAAACGTAGTAAAGGTTCGAAATGTTCAGAATTTTTTTCTTTTTCTTTTTTTTTAAAAAAATTTGTGCTCCGTGCAAAGTTGTTCTTCGCGATGGCCGGCGACGATCCACTGCTGATGCCTCCGCCAACATCGCCTGCCTGTGATATCAATAGTTTCTCGAGATACAGGGACCTGCCACGGCCATATTTTCCATCTAACTATGCCATGAGTGATATTGCATTGTACAAGAGAAATGAGTACTGGAACTTCGCTTCTTAATAAGGCGTGCGTAACCCGTGTAACACTGACGTTGGGACAACTTGCATAGATCACTTTCTAGCTAACAAAATTGTTCTATCATCAATTATAAACCAGAAAGAAAATATTTTTGAATATCACACCTAAAATGTATCTACTGAGTATTAGATCCAACATGAGCTCATGAGCACTGGGAAGTAGCCCTTGTAACCTTTTTTGCAAGTGTGATGCAACTGTGAAACAAATATGAGCAGCTGACACCGCTCTGTACCGGACAAATGGGCACTGGATTTTAAAAATAATGCTAGAAGCAACGGAACTAACTGGTGCCTCTTCAGTTTCTCATATACACAATGGATTGCACACCAAAATTATGGGCCACAGATAATCCACACCAGACAAGAACACTTTACAAATCACATACCCTAAAGGAGAGGGAAAGGTAAAAGAGCCAGCAAATCACACTCCAGAACCCGCTTCTTACATTGGGCGTAACTTTCTTTACCACAAGATAACTGAGCATCATCCACAAGATGCTATGCTAACTCTTCTCTTCTTTGAACGATGAATGGTATACGCTGATCAATGTGAGTGGCATTAAGAGCAGCCCAAACATCTACTCATCGGACCTAGGAACTCCAAGAAGCCAGACGATTGTGGCTGGGTCTTCTCCTCCGTTTTTGAAGGCAGATGTCTGAGGAATGCCCTAACAGCACCTGTTACCCCATCTTCAGACTCCATGGCTTTAGCCAGCTCCACAGCTCTTTCTTTCACCTGAAAATGCATGGAAATTATGCCCTATGCACTAGCAGATAAAAAGAGGAATAAACCATGCAAGTAAGCAATCACAGGGTCAGCTGCAATGGTGAGACCAGGCTATTATTTAAAAAGCCTGCCTAAGGTTTGCTGGAAATATGATTTTATAATCACGACGGTATCCAACAGGATGACTATTTTTACAACATACATCATAACGCACAAAGGGGAGGCACAGGATATAAGTTTAAATCATAAATAAAACCCATATCTCTTGTTGGAATTTTAATTTATATTCTTGAGGAGAATGCAAAATTGTATTTAAATACTGGGTAGCATATGGTGTAAAGTTAGAATGGCTAGCTTGACATGTAGGAATGGTAGCTGTAACTATGTAAGCCGGTTACCATAGCAAACCACCCTAGTAGCGCCCCCCCCCCCCCCCCCCCCCCCCAACCCTTGTGAGTTGGATAAGAAGATACTATTACCTACTCCTCTCCATAGCTAGAGCTATCTAGCAGTTGCACTTCCAAACATCTCTACGGCCGATTGGCCCAACCTAAAAAGGTTTTTGGGTCCTTGGATTCTTTTGCCCAAAAGAATTCCATAAATAAATCACAAAATGAAAAACCCAATCCTAAACAGGTTGAATTGGTAAAACAATTTCTTTTAACTGTCCTATGATAATGATTCACTCAAGTGTAAGTCAACAACTACGAGAAAGCCTAACTTTTTACCCATTGAAAAGAGGTGCAACCAGCTCATATCGAAAGCATGAGACACTAGTAGAGAGGATGACTGACTCTAGTGCTAAGCCTTTTTGGCATAGCAGGCCGTCACTAGTGTACACTGGTTAGTAAAATCCGGAGACACTATTACATTTCTGGTCTGCGAACATTGGGTCCAAAGGGGCACAGATGATGCATGCTATTGTAGTTGTACACATAGAAATAAATAATTGGGTGGGTACCAGCGATTTCCTCACCATCCTAACTAATATAACGCCGTGGACTTTTTTTGTTACTTTGACCATTCTCTTATCTATAAATATTTGTGCAAATAGTTAAATGTATAAGTTAACCTTAAAGTACCTTTGGTGATGGATCCAATGATATTCATTTCACGTTAGGTAGCTAATTACTTAAATATATATTGTTGGTCAAAGTTTAACAAAAAAGGCAACTGCTTCATATATTAAAAACCGGAGGGAGTACTAGGTTTCTCTTTCATGCAAGCAACAAATCACTCCAAGGAAAAACAGTGCAGGACTAACCCTAAATTGATACATTACAACTTTTACAGGGAAAAAGCTTATCTTGACACAGTGACCCCAAGCCAAGAGAAACAGGAGGAATAAATTTTAGCATCTAAAGGACTAATTGTTTGCTATACGTGTTTGGGTGGAAGATTTCGTATTTTTCCCTGAAATAGGATTAAAAACCATGTTAATTGATGTCACAACTAGTCTTCATAATAAAAAATATTCTGTATGTCCATTTAGAAATCTATACAGAATTCACAAAATGTCCTTGCCTATGGATGTCCATTTCCATATTTGTATGTATTCCATCAGGATCAAACGGCTCGAAGGCAGCAGTATTTATACACCTTCAACAACATATACCATGAAAATTGCAGAAATTACCTCTGGTTCCATCATGAACTTTATAGCATCGACCAACTTCTGCAAACCAAACTGATCAACTGGAATAGGTGCAGGCCCTAACCCTCTAGCATGCACCCGGTCACCCCAGAATGGTTGGTCACCAAAGAAAGGTACAATAGTTGTAGGACACTGCAAATCGCAAAAACTAAGTAAAAACTCAATGTCCTCCTGCACTAATTGTGCACAGCAAAAAAGGTAGTTTAAACATATGCATAATTCAATCCTAAATTCAGGCATGCCAGATATGGGCTGGAAACTTTTCATTGTTTTGAACCAAAACAGTTTGAATGATTCTAGACAGGTAGTGGTAGTTCGTTCAAAGTTCTCGCTTTTCAATAGGGTCGTTGAATCAAGGATAAACGAAACCCTTCTGGAAGGAGAATAAATGTTACATTATTCAGAAAGAGTAGAGAGCTTACTGCTGCTTTGAGGCCAGCGGCTGTTGTTCCAGCACCACCATGATGCACCTATGTGGAGGTAAATTTAAAAGTAGTAAGTGTCCGCTCAGATTTATGCTTGAATCCTTCCACTAAAATAAAATAATATGCATGAAATGTGAACACCCAATCACTATTCCATTAAGGCACAATAATATGTTTGAATGAGATCAGCCAAAAAATTCACAAGTGGCATACCACTGCCTTGCATTGCAGAAAAAGCCAGTCGTGAGGACAATTGTCCAGTAAATATACAAAATCTTTTGGTTCTGCCACTGCCAAAAGTTTTGGAGTCATCAGAAGAGAAAATAATATATTGCCGAGCAATGAATCGCATAATAAGCTAAGGAGATGAACTTACAGGTCCCAAGGCCCCCCCAGCCTTTGTTAATGATACCTCTCTGTCCAGTAATTTCAAGTGCTTTGACAATGATTTCTGTCATCTTTTGTGGCTCTTGAACTGGCTAGTATATCAGGAGAAAAGAAAAGTCAATTGTCAAAAAAGGTTAAGGGGAGGCTATAATGGCTTCACTTCATAGTACACTACAATAGAACTACTAAATGATAAGGTCAGAAGCACAGAACCCTGAACCATATAATTACTTTTACTTAGCTAAATTCATAGCTTACACATGCCCTACAAAAGACATAATCAAGCCTAAAACAACCAAATAAGGCAACAGTTCATATGCAACCATCCATTTTCATAGAGACAGATTTTTTATTGGAAATTTGGAACATAGCAAGCCCAACAAAATACAAAGCTTTACATCATTATGTATAGTTATGATACGGGTGGGGTTTTGTGAAGCAACATAACCACAAAACCTGGGGTTATGTGATACAAGCCAAAATACATGTGGTTTTACAAAATTTGCACCTTTTTGGGGGGTTATTGTGTGAACATAGTAGGTAAAGAAGCTGTTTTCTGCAGTAAAACAAGTAGGCATCCATATGGTGCCATTATTCAGTGAAGTTAGGATGGTCTACCCCATTTTGTCAGGTAGTTAGAAGTAGAAACTACATACAGAAGTGCTGGCCAAAAAATATTGCCAGCATATCTAGAACACTATAATACAACCAATCATGCAATATCATTTATGAGATCGAATGAGCTATAAAATAGGAAGGTCAAACTTGATCTTACAAGGCTACCAAAACCAATATATATGGGCTTGTCACCAGCTTCAAGCCATTTCATAAGTGATTCAGGGGGTACGTAGTTGGATGCAAGATCAAGGAAGCAAAATCCAACGACATCAATCTTGGGGCCCCAGTCTGCACTCCAATATATGAAAATTGTTGAGTCACTGTCCATTCACAACAAAAAATACTTGCTTGTGGAAAACAAATCTGAAAATGTGCTCAGACAATAAGAAGCACCACTAGTACTTGTCTCCAATAGAATTAACTGTACATATGAGAGCTCCTTACATCAACAGCAAAAATCTTAAATATAGTTTTAATTGTAAACAAACAATGTGTGATGCTTCGATTTCTAATGTCGGCAAACTACATTTAACTTGATGCAAGTTATGCAGTTATGACTTGATGCCCTCTTGTATATAACATAACAACAAATTAGAAGATTGCTTCATTGCCTATCTAGTGGTAGTAACATGTAGCTTATCTAAGATGCAAAATGCGTACATGTAAGTTGATCTTCTGTCCTACTAGTACAGGGATGAGGTACTGGATCATTCTGGTATTGGTAAGATGCCATGGGTTAGCCACAGAGGAGAATGGCTCGGAAGGTTGAGAAAAGGGATCCCGTGTTCTTTTCTTAAGCAAATACACTGCAATTTCCTAGCGAAACCCTACCATACAAGCCTAAAGATAAGAGTTTGGAACCATCATAATATAACTATTCTAATTCAGGAAGCCCTCTCCAACCGAACTTGGATTTCAGACATACAGGGACCTCTCACAACAGGCGCCATATAGTGAACTATATTCTTCTTTGGGACCTTCTTGCCGGGTTTGATTTACAGCCTGATGTGGAGGACACTCATACTCGGCTAAGTCTGCCTATGAAAGTTTATTTGTCCCATAAGTCTCACCTAAAGACTTTCGTCCCATAAGTCTAGTTCATAGCTTTGCAAAATTGGTGACAAAAGTGTTGGCAAATCGGTTGGCTCCCTATCTTAATAATCTGGTGGCATCCAATCAAAGTGCATTCATCCGTGGACGATGTATCCATGACAACTATATTTTGGTGCAGCAAACAGTCAAGGTGCTGTTCAAACAAAAGGTACCGAGCCTCTTTCTCAAGCTCGACATTTCTAAAGCCTTTGATTCGGTGGCTTGGTCCTTTTTGTTGGAAATTTTGGATCATTTGGGTTTCGGTTCTTCTTGGCGCAATTTGGTCTCTTGCTTGCTGTCCACGGCCTCCACTCGTGTGATGGTGAATGGGGAACCTGGCGATCAGATACGGCATAAACGTGGGTTGCGACAAGGCGACCTGCTGTCTCCCATGTTGTTTATCTTGGTAATGGATGTCTTGAACAGCCTCTTCACTAAAGCTAGTGATCTCGGTCTCTTGATGCCACTTTCTCGACGGAACCCGGGGCAAAGAGTGTCCCTCTATGCCGACGACGTCGTTCTTTTCATAAGACCGGTGGAGGAGGAAATGAATCTAACCATGGAAATTCTCGGCAAATTTGGAGAGGCTTCGGGGCTCCAAACTAATCTACAAAAAAGTTGTGTTATCCCTATTCGGTGTGATGAGGGGCAGGTTGATGAGGTGCGCACAGTCATGCCTTGCACAACCTCGGAGTTCCCTTGTACTTATTTGGGCCTCCCTATTCTCAGACAGGAAACTGAGCAAATCTGATCTTTGCCTTGGATTGAGAAGATAGGTGACAAGCTGCCGAGTTGGAAGGCCTCTCTAATGAACTTAGCTGGCCGAGCCACCTGGGTAAGGTTTGTCTTATCGGCCATCCCTATTTATGTGCTCATTGCTATCATGTCCCGAAGTGGTTCATCAAGGCAATCGATAAGATTAGAAGGGGTTTTCTTTGGCAAGGCAGAAAGCAAGCAAATGGAGGCTCCTGTCTAGTTTCATGGGACAAGGTTTGTTTACCACTTGAATATGGCGGCCTGGGCATTCTCAACCTGGAAATTATGGCTTGCTCATTGCAAAGTCGGTGGCTGTGGGCAATGAAAACAGATTTGCATAAGCCTTGGAGGGGCCTGGACATCCCCATTCACAACAATGCGAAGGCTCTCTTCTCCATAGCAATTGAGTGTCATATTGGCAATGGCACCAACACAATTTTCTGGAAGGATAAGTGGTTATTTGGCTGTACAGTATCTGAGCTAGCACCTGCAGTAGTTCCCTTTGTTCCCACAGGGACTCGCAACAGTCGCACCGTGGCCGAAGCTCTCTTAGATCACAGCTGGCCCAGAGATATACAAGGAGGCCTATCAATGATCGGGTTGTTCGAGTACTTTCAGCTGTGGGATATCATTCATGAAGTGACTCTACTCCAGAATGAGATAGTCACGTGTGGCTGCTTGATGCATCCGGCCAGTACTCCTCTAAATCTGCATACAAAGCTTTCTTAAATGGAAAGGTTTTATTTGAACCGTGGAGGAGATTATGGAAGTCATGGGCCCCTGCCAAATGCAAGGTTTTTCTCTGGCTTGCAATCCGCAACCGCTGCTGGACGGCCGACCGGCTTGCAAAGCGTGGTCTGCCACATCCAAGCCAATATCCTCTATGCGATCAATGCGACGAAGACGTTCAACACCTGCTCACAACCTGTGTCTTTGCCCGTCAGTTCTGGTTCAAGGTATTCCAACAATGGGGACTGCCCCAATGTATACCAGGACAGGACGAAGTCTCTTTTGCAAACTGGTGGAGGCGGGCAGTTAAGAAAGTTTTAAAGGAGCAGAGGAAAGGGCTGAACTCTCTTATTATTTTGGGAGCTTGGCTGTTATGGAAACATCGCAACTCATGTGTCTTCGAAGGAGCTAGCCCGAGTATCACTAATATCCTGCGAGCGTTTGAAGATGAGCATCATCTCTGGTGTTTTGCTGGTGCCCGAGGCCTCCGGGCACTTGAGTCGGGTCGCGTTCTAGAACCGAGTTAGTCGGTCTTTAGTTCGCCTAGGTCAGGTCTCACCCTTTGTGTGTGTTTTTTAAGGTTACATCCTTTAAGTATATAAGTTGCCACTCATAGCTCGGTCCGGAGTGAGATGGCACTATTTGTACGGGACCGTTTCTCCTCTCTTTAAATACAAAGATGCGCAGCTCTCCTGCGTTTTCGGAAAAAAAAAAGTTTATTTGTGGGGTCTACACAGTTCGGGCCATGGGAGAGAATTTAGAAAACCTGGGCGCCTGTGAAGTGCCACTTCTTTCTCTAGTTGGTGGCGCATAAGAGGTGCTGGACAGCTGGTAGGCTCCAACAGAGAGGAATGAACCATCCAGAGAGATGCCCACTATGTGATCAGGAGGAGGACACCATTGACCATCTGCGTATCGTGTGTCTTTGCCCGACAATTTTGGTTTCTATTCTTGAGGCAGGTCGGCTTGAATTCTCTTGCCCCACAACCTATGGATAATTCATTTGACACATGGTGGGAGAGAGCTAGTGCATCAATTACAGGAATGGTACTACAGGGGCTTAATTATCTTTTCATCCTTGGAGCTTGGACAATTTGGAAGCATCGCAATCGCTGTGTCTTCGGTGGAGCAAATCCTAACATTGCTGAAACACTCATCCTAGTGTCATGCTTTTCATAAACAGTCATTTTTTGCCATATAAATTTTAGAATAGATTTTATCAAAATTCTAATTTCGATATAATGGCCACACGCCATCAGAAAACGGGCGGCAAAAGATAAAGATACAGACTTCGACCAGCAGCAACCAATACAGTAACACAATGGCAAGGTTAAAGGTGGAAAATTATGACTAAGCTAATAAGTATGACAGACCTTTCGGTTTCGGAACAAGGTGAGGACTCCAAATGTATCCGTGAGGGATGTCATTGCCAGAACCCTGTGAACCACTTAGATATGTCACTGGACGCAGCTTCAATTTTTTCTTCCTAAATTCATTTATCATATCCCGTATTCCAAGCCATATCATAGAATCCACAATTTGGTATGAAAGCTGCAAATGTCGAAACCGTTAATAAGTCATAGTACCAGTTGTCATCAAGTGCATCCAACTAAAGTACAAAACTTCAAGAAGATGCCTTTGGGCTTGGGCTACTGAGGTTTAATTGCTTGTGATAACCAAAAACGGATAGGGAAGCTTATGGCATTGTCCACTTTAGTATTTGTCAAGATGAACTCAGCATCTGAGGCACACTGAATGAATGAAGTTGGCCCCCACAATCTCCAAATGGAGACACTAAATAGACAAACAATGTTATATGTATGCACTTAGGCATGAAAAGATAAACATTAAATCGACAAAACTATAACACTACTGTTAGAATGCATGAACAAAAAGCAACAAACTCGCTCCACATAAGAAATCAAAGCAAATGATGCAAACTGTATCCAAGTATCCAGTAAATCACTTAAATGCCAATACATAACAGGCACTGCTTAGTGCTGACAGTATCGGAAAACAAAGAATGCCATTGTTGGAACTAGTACTTTGCTTGGAACTAATGTCCAGGAGTGCTGCATGTCATTTCATTAAGTGTAGCAAAGAGTGCCACACCCACACAAATAATTGAACTAGAACATTCGCCACTGAAAAAACTACAAATCGACCAGGGGAGAACATGAAGCCTCCGGATCTCTCAAGTTCCAGAACAGGTTAACTGTCGAATAAAAGAAACAGTGAATAGCCTAGGAGCCCACCCTTGCGCAAGGAATAAGTTCAGAGTTATCAGGAAGATCCTACAACAACAACAAAGCCTTTTGATCCCAAGCAAGTTGGCAGATCCTAATTTAAAGAAAATATGAATCCTCCAGCTTCCATTTTGCCATTTGACTTCCATCTTTATCAGTTTAGACATTGATAAATTTCGAAATGGTCTTGCCAACAACTTTTAACCATTTAATCATAACACATACAGAGGAGAATATCATATCTCAAATACTTCCTTTGTTTTAATGCTGGCTATTTTTATAAGTGATCAATTTTGGTTTCTGATGTGCGGATTAATCAAGAAATAAAGACGATCATGATAATAAATCAATGAGGTGTGTATTATGTCCTTCCCACGAACTTTCCATTCATTTAGGACAAGCCATACTAGTTCAGACTTCAGAGATGAGATGATATTTTATGGTAGTAAATCTTCAAAAGAAAATAGGTAAAAGAACATAAACTTACTCGATATCCAGCAGATTGCTTCACACGAGACAGAGGATGTGGAAATTCACTAGTTGGCCTGAATAAATTGAACAACTCAGATACTCATTTGACAATTTTCCTTTTTTATCCTCTTCAAATAGGAAGCAGGATATCAGATACTTACGTCCATGGCATGGTAAAGAATATATGAATGGGTACTTTCAGTGCTTCCGCCACATGTGTATGTCCTGAACAATATTGAGGTCAACAAGACAAACAGGCTTATTATTGCCAGTATAGAGAAGTCCATAATTGTATTAGTTTATACTGGTTAATACATTAGTTCTGACTCACAAGAAAGAAGATGTGTGGGATGGAGATAATCAAGTGGACCGTTGTGTACTGAGGCTCTAAATGTATCATCGACTGGCATAACATTCTATTTGCATTATTTCATTTATGCTTCTAGGTTCATGGGACTCTGCTTCAACTATTTAGTATTTGGAATGATCAATTGCCAACCACAAACCAACCAGCTATACAAATGAAAATTTGTAAAGGAAGTGGGAGCCTCTCTTACTGTTTTCCCGTCAAAAAAATAAAAAGTAAAGGAAAAGGCACTGTGGCCTGAGGCTTAATGCTTCTAACAGGCTACGCCTAGGCAGTATCATTATGTCCCAAACTAAATTCTGGTTTTTGCCGGCTTGGCAAAAGCACATCCTCCTCAGGTCTCAGCAAAATCAAGCTTGGCAGAAGTGAAACTAGCAGGAAGTTCCCTAAGATATTTACGTGGTCGTACCACATGACTACATAACTATTTCAAAAGTGAAAGGAACAAGTGTCAACATTGCTACAATTCCAAACCGAAACCAAGCCACAGTATAAAAGGACGAACTTCTAGAAGAAAGATGAAAACGAAAACATGCCTTTACAGATGCTTAAGTGCTCCATTAATCGCATGACTAAGAATTATCAGCATCATAAAGATAACTACAGCGAATCCAATCTTATAGTAAAGAAAAGGGTAAATGTATTGAATCTATTTCATGAACAACAACAACAACAACAACAACTAAGGGCCTGTTTGGATGCTAAGTATTTTTAAAGTTTTGGTGGAATACCATGGTTTCAAAATATACCATAGTATTGAAAACTTTGAGGTGTTTGGATACCAAAAACAATCAAGTTTTGTAAATCACAGTATCCCAAATACCATGGTATTTTTGGAGTTTTAAAAAATCCAGTCACAACCTCTTTTTTCTCATAACCGAGCCACGTCTTTGCAGCTGCCGGTATATACAGGGGCTAAGTTGCATTGATTAGCACTAATTCAACCTGTAGTTGAAATAAAAAACGGTTCCTGCCTGCTACCGTGCTACCATATGCTGCAGCTTCCATTAATTCATCTTGAATTATCAATCGGATGGTCTCCAGCAGCCTCTATATGACGATCGATCATCCATGTATACTCAAGTAGGAAGCACAAGGCAGCATGTGCTGCATCAAGTCTGCTTTATTTCTTCCTGATGACTGGTTCATTAGTTAGCAATTAGCATAATTTATTCATTGATATGGGAAAACGACTGCACTAAATACTGCTATTGCCAAACATGTCAAAGTTTTTCAAATACCACAAAAGACCATGGTTTTAGCAAACTGTGGTATTGGCCTTGCGCATAGAAAACTCTGGTTTTCGAAAACCATGGTTTTGAAATGCCAAGATATCCAAAAAGACCCTAAGCCTTTTTATCCCAAGCAAGTTGGGGTAGGCTTGAGGTGAAACCTGTAGGAACCCACAAGAGAGGCAAACAAAAAAGAAGAGAGGGCAAGAAAATAGAGTAAGAAGAGAAAGAAAAAAGGAAGAAGGGGTGAAAAAAAAATAAAAAGACTGAAGACCAAAGGGTTAGGTAAAGAAACGGGGAAAAGTCAAGGTTCCGGCACGTGGATTGCTTTCTTCCACTCGCTCCTATCCATGGTAGCTCTTACGCAATATTCCAATGTAATGGTGGGGGATGGATAATCAGGCCTTATGCTTTGCCTAGAGCTTGAGAGATATTGAGGGATTGGGAGAATGTTTCTTCATTGATTGATTGCTTGACTGATTTATTCCAAATGACTGCCGCACCTCTCTTTATATATAGAGAGAGCCGGAGTAACCGCGCTAATTAACCAACTCATCTTATCCCTAATTAACCTAACTTGAGGGCTAAGTAAGGGCGGTGCTACAGTAACCGCGCCGCTACAGTACCATGGGCCGCTACAGTGCCAAGGCCCAAAGGGCTGCCCATAACATCTCCATCCCTCCTTCCGAGACAGCTCGTCCTCGAGCTGGGATGGTGGCCACAGCTGAACCACGTACCACACCCTTGGTGTCTTAGCCCCCTTTCCATCCCCCTTGAGATGCAGCTCGCCCTCGAGCTGCTGAGACTTAATGCTATGACGACTAATTCGACTCCTAAACAAAATCCAAATACCTATAAATAAGCCTTTTACATCTCGGCTTATATTATTATGACTCACTAAGATGAAAAATAAATTTAGAGCTTCTACTCCTGGCCTCTTCCTTTTGCTGCAAAATATTGGTGGACCCCATCCAATTGCATGAAGTGATAAGGTCCTGGAGCCTTTACGTAGTCCACTGCCTTGCTTATCCACAAGACAGTCACGGGGGTGATTGAGTTCCTTATCCATTCGCCCAAGGTGGTGACCGCCTTGCCTGCAATCACGACAAGGGAAGCGCAGGCCATATCTGTCGGTTGTGATCTTGCAGATGAAACGAGCGGGGTAGGTGCCTGCCCACAGTGGCTGACGGAGGCGGGCTCGAGGCGGACGGTGTCGAGCAGATTCAGCGGGATGGGAGGCCATGGCGTCCTTGCAGGCAGCCAATCCCGGTGTTGTTGCTGGTGTACCTTCCCCGGCGGCGCATGGTGTGTGGGCACATAGTGGCGCAGTCACCAGCAACCTGATTTGAGCGGGGAACAGGGGCGCAGCCAGCGGCGGGCTGCTCCCAACAGCGTTTGGCACTGACATCGGAGGCAGGCTGCTCCCAACGATGCTTGGCGTGGAGGTGACCAGTGGCGTCGCCGGCTTGTTGATTTGAGCAGGGTGAAGGGCCGCTATAAGCGGATTGCACCCTGCAGCGCTTGGTCGCAGGGGCGTGTTCACTGGCGGCCTGCTTTGCGCGGGACGCAGTAGCGCAGACCTCATCGGCGGGTTGCTGCTTGGTGTGGGCGGTTGCAGAGGAGGGGACCTCTGCAACTCCATCTGGGCAAGCCGCCTTCTCAGCCTCGCCGCCAAGGCGTTGAGATCCAGATCGAAGGGTGATGGCGCCATAGTAGATTGAGCAGCCTCCTCTTTCGCTTTGCATCTTGCTTTAACCAGATCGCTCAATTCACCGAGGCTCAGATCAGAGTAGGATTTTGGTGGTAAATCGGCAGCAGAAGTCATGGGAAAGATCATTGGCAATCTGATACCAGATGTAATGGTGGGGGATGGATAATCAGGCCTTATGCTTTGCCTAGAGCTTGAGAGATATTGAGGGATTGGGAGAATGTTTCTTCATTGATTGATTGCTTGACTGATTTATTCCAAATGACTGCCGCACCTCTCTTTATATATAGAGAGAGCCGGCCCTAATCCTAACCAACTCATCTTATCCCTAATTAACCTAACTTGAGGGCTAAGTAAGGGCGGTGCTACAGTAACCGCGCCGCTACAGTACCATGGGCCGCTACAGTGCCAAGGCCCAAAGGGCTGCCCATAACATCCAAACCTTCCACTCGCTCTTATCCTTGTTCATGAATCTATTTCATGAACAAAGTTTTTTTTTCTTTGCTCAGAATTTGCCCTAGTGTTCGAGTGCAAGCTTTTAAATCAGCCCAATAAAAGAAACGAGGAAAGAATAGCGACTCTTACCATATGCAGGTGGATTTGCAATAATTGCATCCACTTTGAAAGGGATGCCAGTGTCAGGATCAGCATCCTTGCACGCAGGCAGCAAAGAAAATATAATTTCTTTAATCTGTTTTCTTTGAATAGGAATTTCTGATGGCCCTGAAGGTAGGAATCCTTTATTCTTCACCATGTCTGCTCACATATGAATATAACAAACATTAGATCTTCAAACAATTCTGAAAACTAGGGAAAAAGCCATTCAAATAAGACAAAGAAAAGGACATACATTCAGCAAGTATTTTGGGATCTCCACCGAGAGGGTAAAACTCCAGGCCAGCTGTTAGTACAAACTCCTTGAAGTTGGCATGCGTTGCTAATCTCACACGATGACCATAATCCTACAACAAATATCAGAAATTACAATTGTGAAGACATGCAGCTGGAAGAAGCCCCAAAGTTAACTGGAAGGGAGAGGATTGAGATGCAACAATTTTAACCCACACTAACCTGTAAGCGTTTTCCTATAGCAACAAATGGCTGCACATCTCCTCTTGTACCAACTATAAGGATAACTATTTGCATAGGAGGCCTGTAGGGTATGTCTGTTCCATCCAACGATTCGTCGATAGCAATTTCATTATAGCCATCCTCTGTTGCAACACCAGCTGTATCTTGTTCCAGACCACTAGGAACATTAACAACCACCGTTCCATCATCTTTCACGGTAGCAATTCGATTTAGCATTTTGAGCTGCATAAGAGTGGACACAAGGTGGCAAAAACATCATGAACAAATCCAGCAGTCAGGTCAAAGCACCTAACATCTAGTCGTTTCGGGATATACAAACAATACTCGCGAGACAAAAAATTCACTCAAGCTGGAAATTATGCACCAGAGATTCCACTTCCTGAAGTTTACACAAATTAGCCTGTAGGCTAACTCAAGACTCAGCAAAAGTCAGAGGCGTATCTGTGCATGTTATCACCAAAGGCTGATTTGCACACAGGATTCATTGCAGAAGGTAACATTTTAACAAGATTTGTATCAATACAAACAATGCTGACATGTAATTACTGTTTCCAGTAACAAGTTCCACACATTCCCTATGTGAGGCTTGGCTTCTGTACAGACCAAAGCTTAGTTATTTCTATTCAGCTCAAGGCTCTGAGAAAAAAAAAAATAAAGTAGAAATACATGGTAGTTTTTATTCAAACGTAAGGACAGGGTAGAAATAAAGCGCAGAAGCCCATCCCACGGGCTTTATTTCCACTCAGCTTAAGGCCACAAAATTAATGGAACTAGCAATTCAGTGTCCATACATAAAGAGATGATTCAGATGCCTGTTGTGACAAAAGTGAAAAGCGTCTGAGAAGCAAGCAACAGATAAATACAAGGGGCCAGATATATGCACCTTCTTTTTTATCGGAATTTTTGCATCAAACAAATGTTTAGCAGGATCATCAGCTGGATTATTTTGTTTGCGGCGCTCGGTTCTTGACCTTTCTAAATTTGATGGGCCAGGAGCTTCGTTGGTTATTTCCTCATTCTTAATTACCCCTGGCATCGTGCTTGCTCTAGGGAGGCTTCTGTCATCCACTGAAAAAAAAGAAAGAAATATGAGTCATGTCCGTAGGGGGAAATAGATAATATTTTTATTTTCCATATCATAGCTCCAACGTATCAGTTCGAGAAACCACTATTCAGAAAGAGGAGTTCCAGAAAAGACACCAACCAGAACCCAAGAAGTAATGTTGGCACTACAATGCCTAAAATTAGGAGCCAATAAAACAGGCGATTTTCATGTGCCCGAATAAACACCAAAAATGCTAGCACGCGTGCAACAATATTATTCCATGAGAGGCAAGGAATCAGCCAGAGCGATGAGCATCCACACCTTGAATCCCAAGCACTAATAACGCCACTTTCTGTAACATTAACTGGAAACACCCACGCAACTGTCCTTCCCCCGCACATCACGGTTCTGTGACATATCTTTTTTGAGACATGTTCAGTGACATCAACTGGAACTCCCTCACGCAACACTGCCCGCACTAGTGATCCTCCTCACGCGCATAACGGCTCCGAATAGAAGTCCGCGCGGAGAACTAGAGGAGAATTGGCTAATCATTTGAACAGAACTCCAGCATGGCCAACTCCACGACCACGACGAGGCGAACCTGAAAGGCAGTAACCCAGCACGGCGACGGGACCACGAGCAGAGATCGGCGGGGTCGGCTACCAGTTCGTGCAGAGGATACTGAAGCGCCCCCGCTCCGCCCGCCCGGCGGATAGCTACCCCTAGTACGGCGGCGCGGAACCCCAGCCCGCCCCTCAGACAAGCAAGCAGCGGGCGGAGGCACGCGACGAGGCGGGAGGAAGGATGGAGAGATCACCTGCGTTGGAGGACGACGCAACCTCGGCGGAGGCGGCGGTTGGGCTGGGATCCCCCTCGCGGTCCCCGTTGGCAGCGGCCGGCGCCTCCTCTCCTCCCGGTCCCGCGACCGCTGCGGCGCCGCTCACCTCCGCCGCCATTTGTACCCGCTGCGCCGGGGCGCGCCTTCACGATGGATCCGCTCCCGATGATGCTTGCTTGCCGCGCCCGCTTGCTCGCTTTTCGCCGTGGGGGCCGGGCGGGCAGGCAAGCAACGGAAGAGTTCGCGGCGGAAAGCAAAGCGAAGCAAAAGCCAAAGCGGCGGATGCGCTGCCTCCTCCCCCCGATTCCGCCACGCTGTGCTGTGTTGTGCGCTGCCTGCTTCGCTGTTGTCGTTTAAAATGTTTTTTATTGTTCGGGAAAAGGTAAATCGTTTACTGCTTTCTTTTCCTCCCTTTTCTGCCTTTTCCAATGCGAGAACTGAGCACAGATGCAGAGGAAAAAAGGCATTCTTTATTATTGAATCAATTGACCTTATCTTTTTCTATTTTCAGTTTCCGTCACTCACTCGTGTTGCAAAGAAAGATAAATTATGCCAGCACCTGGAAGTGCAATTACGGTATTTTTTTTTTCTTGCAACGGGCGTAGGAAGCGGTAGCGGTGGCACGTTGCTTCACCTGCTCCACCTTGATCATTGCGTAGTGGCCGGCGATGGCAGTTGCCGATGCAAAGCGTTTTTGATCGGCGGTTCACTACAGAGTCCGCGGTCCGTCGTCCAGGCGGGCAACCAGCATTCAAGAAACGGAGGGCCCTTTTAGTTTTCGCGTACAAACTGCCGTGTCCAATTTAATAAGGCATGTATAGCATGAAACATTTGAGCATATAAAAAAAATCCTATAAAATTGGTCACATAAACTTATTTTTAAGAGCAATTAAAAAATTATAAGGAACAATTTTTCTCCTCCTCCAACGGTCCTCCCCTAAAAATAGATTAAAACACTTTTGATTGGGCAACGTCAGCATTTCGAGCCACAAAAATATTAATTCCATAGCAAAAAGAAGAGATGAAAACCACAATTCTTCCACTGTTTGTAGCTACAAATGAGGAGAGTTTAGGGGCTATGAAAAAACTGAGAGTGGTTTTTGGGTCCTGTAGGAGATGGTTTTTTTGATTGGATCCAACATTTTAATTTAAGGGAGATTTACGAGGATCTCTTTGAGATGCTCTTATATGATACATGAGCAAAGAATTAAGAAATTTTGAAACCCAATGGGAGGGGCTAAGTTTAGGCCATGCACAGAGCAAAGAATTTAAAAGCAACTCCAACATTTCTTAAATCCCGTCCCAATAGTTGGTTATATTGAGATATGAGAGAGTAAAATTTGCTCCAACAGTTCCCCAACAACTTCTCTACTTTTCTCCATCCAAAAACAACCCTCCATCATCCCCACTATTGTCTCCTGCCTCCAAATAGTTGTCACACCCGGTTTTAAGGACAAAAACCGAATGCTCATCTATATGTGTGCCCAGGATCAATTTCACACATATAGGACAATGTATAGTAATAACCAATGTCATAAATACATATTACCTTATAATAATAAATGTCTCAAAAGACTAAAACAAATATATTCGCTAGCGGAAGACTCCATAACGCCACAGGCAATCGACCGGGGGCTCCACAAGCTTGAAAGTTGCCTAGAGGGGGGGGGGGGTGAATAGGCAATGCTAAAACTTCTGCAAATTAAGACTTAATCAAACTGTCAGCACTACCGGATAGTCCGGTACACTGCCGGATACTCCGGGCCTGCAACTGCCGGAGTATCCGGTACTGTGTCGGACAGTCCGGACCTGGGATTAAATCTGCGGAATTTGAAATCTACAGAGTTTCTAGCAATTCTACTTGAATCAAAAGACTTGTATAGATGCTATGAAGTGAATCTACACAATATATGCGAAAGTAAACAAGTACACAAGTAGATCGAAGCAAATTAGTGATATATAAGCAAGAACAACAAGAGCTATGATGAACAACAAGAACAATCGAAATAAGCGCAAGTGACACAAGATTTGTTCCCGAAGTTCATGCCCACAAAGTGCCCTACGTCTCCGTTGAGGAGTCCACAAAGGACCGAGTCTCTTTCAACTCTTTTCCTCACTCAAGCGATCACAAAGATCAAGCTCGAGTTGCTCACTATCAAATCCTCTTGCGAGGAGGGCAATACAAACTTCCCGGAGCGTCACCACACGAATTGGGAGCTCCCGGGCAACCTCTAGCCGTCTAGGAGCACAAAGCTCCAAGAGTAACAAATGAATCACGCAAGAATGATGCCACAAGAAGCTCAAGAGTGGAATGCTTGCTCTCAACACGAATCTCTTGGTCTCTCACACTCCCTAGAGTGAATCCCACAAATCTTTGGCTTTGAAGTGAGTAGAGATGTGAAAGGGAAGGCTTTGGTCGTGTTCTTGTGAGCTGAGACAAGAGAGTGAGCCGTTGGAGGTGGATGGGTATATATAGAGTCCCTCAAAATCGAACCGTTACCCTGCTCACTTAGGTCTTACCGGATACTCCGGCACGCAGCCGGATACTCCGGTGGGACTTGGGTTTGGGTCGAGCTGGAGACCACTGGACACTCCGGCACATAGCCGGACACTCCGGTGGGGGTAAACTGTAAGTCTGGTTTGAACTACACCGGAGACTCCGGTACATGGCCGGACACTCCGGTGGGGGGAAACTGTAAGTTGGTTTTCAACACCACCGGACACTCCGGCACATAGCCGGACACTCCGGTGGGGGGAAACTGTAACCCGGTTTTTAGCTCCACCGGATACTCCGGCGCATGGCCGGACACTCCGGTGGGGGTAAACTGTACTCCCAGTTTTCCAAACACTCAACGCTCATCTTGGGTTTGTTTTGATTCTCTCAAAAGCTCTTGTGACATCATTAGACACATGATTAACATCCCTCTTAATAGTACGGCATTCCTATACTCAATGAAAATATAAAAACATGATATTTCCGTCCATTGAGCACTTCATGCCATTTCTTTTTCAACAAAGCAAGGGATCATATCCACATGTATCTTTTTTGATCTCCATTGAAGGACCTAGCTGAGTATATTCTCAATGTAAACATTAGTCCTTTTGGATCGTTTTGACGTCTGTAAGCTTCATGACCATTGGAGTTTGGAAACCTCAAAGGTATGAATGTTTTGGTGATTGGGTGACCATATTGATGTGACTAACATTTCCTTGTAGGATATTCAAATGGTCATGTCAATGAAGCGTCGTCTCACATACTCTATCTATCGACGACTTGGTGATTGGTTGCCTCGACAATTCGGATCGAGAACTTGATGGAGTCACGGAGAAGATGTGGATCAAGGCTAAGGACATGCTAGATCCAAGCGAGTGTTGCTTGGTTAGATGTTAGCTTGAGTCCATAGGAAAAACCGGACTATCAAGAGGGATCGAATTGGTTCTCTTAGAGCGCACTAGGTTAGAGATCAAATGGATGCATTGTGAGTCTCTTGAGAGCTAGGGTGGCTGAAGAGAAGAAGAGGAACCAAGGATGAAGAAGTTGGAAGCAAGGATCAAGAGTGGATCAAGTTTTCAGCTTATCCGGTAGAGACCGGACAGTACGGTCCTAGGGACCGTATGGTACGGTTTTCATTGAAGATCCAGACAGAGAAGTGAAGTCTCGGGATACTGAGAAAATGAAGACCGGACAATGGACCGTATGGTACGGTCAAGGAGACCGGACAGTACGGTCATCAGAGGTTTTCCAGACAGAGAAGATGGAGTTTCTGGAAGTGGAAGAAATGAAGACCGGACAATCGACCGGATGGTACGGTCCTAGGGACCGGACAGTACGGTCTTCATTGGAGATGAAGAAGAAGATGGAGATGCGCCTGGAAATAGAGACCGGACAATACGGTCTGGAAGAGACCGGACAGTACGGTCCTTTGTACGGTCTCTAGTTTCGCAGGGCACTTTTGGGCAACGGCTAGTTTTGGGTTGGTAGCCTATAAATAGTTGGTTGCCCGCCCCTTGAGGGGTCTCTTGGCCATTGTTGGAGTGCAGGAAACTCAGAGGGAGCCAAGAGCAAGAGAGAGAAGCACTTGTGAAGGATTTGGAGTGATCCTAGTGCTTGAGAGAGTAGCAATTGCATCCACTTGATCTCTAGGCTAGTGTGAGCTTGAGAGAGTCACTTCGGTTTGTTACTCTTGGTCTATGGCAAGGCCTAGACCGGTTAGGCGTCGGTGTTGAGCTGTCCAAGGAGATTGTGGAAGCTAACACAAGTTTGTACACGGTCTTGGAGCTTCCCGTGCGAAAGAAGCATCACTAGTGGAGCGCCCTTTGGCACGCATCAAGTGCGGAGCCTTACCTCCGGAAGAGTACCCGGGATCGAGCCCGGCGGGACGTGCCCGCGACTTCACTCGGAGGGTGAAGTGTGCTCTAGGAGGGTTCGCCATCGAGCGGAGGGACGGGGTCGAGACTCCGGCGGGAGTGACCCAACGTGGAGTAGGGGAAGGCGCCATCCTTCCGAGACCACGGGAAAAATCATGAGCATTCCTATCTCTATCTCCTTTACATACTAGCATTTACGCTTCCGCATTTACCTTTATGTGCTAGTAGACTTGCATGATAGGTTGTCTCTTTACTACTTGGTAGAATTGCTTGTTAGGCTTTACTACTTGGTAGAATTGCTTGCTAGGGTGTTGCTTGTTGCATAGACTAGATTGTGTGCGTGCATCGCTTGCTTTTGTTATCACCATATCTAGTCTTGCTAGCTTCACGCCTAAAGTACGTTTGGGAGAAATTGTTGACACACCGATTCACCCCCCCCCCCCCTCTCGATGCCCTTGATCCTTTCAACGTCAATCACACAAAACAATAATTAGGGGCCTAGATGCACTTTCAATCTCCCCCTTTTTGGTGATTGATGTCAAAACAACCAAAGCATGCAAGGATCAAATAATATTCAATAAGATCGAGATAATATAGAGAGAGCTCCCCCTAAATATGTGTATGAATGGAATTCATCATAATTGGCCTAAGTATGCCAAATGCACATTTTCAAGAGAACAACATGAGAGCTCCCCCTAAAACCTTGCAAGATCATCATATCATATATGCAATAAATAAAAACGCATGATAGCAAGTAGGATCACTCAACCTAACAACAAAGATAGAAAGAGCAATACACCATTACATCCACATAGTCTCTTGCGTAGAACATAGAAATTTAAACTTAGTCTTGCAATCACACACTTAGTTCAACATAAAAATTTACCCCTACAAGTTCATCACTAGGAAAGATAACAAGATCAACAAGATACATTTCTCCCCCCTTTTTGGCATCACATCACCAAAAGAGAAAGAAGGAGCTCTAGTCGTCATCGTTGTTTTCGCTGCCGGTCTCCTCATCGTCATCATCTTCATCTTCTTCTTCTTCTTCAACAATGTCATCAACCTCGGTGTCCTCGTCATTGCTGCCCTCAACCACTCTAGCAGCCCGTCTTGCGGGTGCAAAAGGATCTTCATCCTCAGATTCTGAGGGAAGATCGGGAAGAGGCGGAGGTGGCACATACTCAACGTTTGCATGAGAGCAAAGACGCTGCTGATTTGCTGCAAAGTTTGCCCATTGTGCCCTTGACTCCTCACGGTGCTCACGAATCTGAATGGCATTCTTGGTGCACTTGTTGAAGATTGACTTGAGAGCTCGAGCAATGAAGGAGGATGCACTAGGGCGACGCTTACGTCCAGCCCGAGAAGATGAGGCATCAAGAGATGTAGGAGCAGCAGCACGTGAAGCTCGAGTGGGAGTGTCTCCCAGTTTCCTAATCCTGTAGGGAGTGTGTTTGCAGTCCTTGTGAAAATTGACCCTAGAAACAGCCTCAATCATCTTCATGATGTAGGGGGCATAGCCACAGCTGCGACTAGGATCGGTGGCAGTGGCATAAATTTGCCAAAAGATGAAGTCAAACACACTAAAGCCATCTGCTGCCCCATTTTGAGAAGACATGTACCACAAGAGGTTCCTCGACATCCCCCATGACCGTAGTAGAGTCACCAAGCTTGGGAAGAAGAGTATTCCTAAAGAGTGAATTGAGATACTTGTAGAAGGGCTTCATCCCATGAGTCTTACCAATCACTCCTTGGTTGCGAAGGTACATGAAAGCCATCTGTCCATCGTCAAGAGATTGCTCATTGAAAATACTTTTCCTTCCAAGGTCATCATCGGTGAAACCAAGAATCTGAGCAAAGGTGTTGTAGGACACTTCAAACTGATGTCCCTCAGTCATCCAGTGAATGATAGGCTCGTTTGCAGAGGCTTCATCAATCCAATAGGTGGCATAGAATTGTGCGATCACTTCCTCATTCCAATGATATGGCAGCTCCATTATATCAGCCATCCCCATTTCCACACACTTGGCAATCACACGATCAAAGATAGGATCATTTTGCCTTCTCATGTAGTCCCAATCAATATACTTCATGGGGAGAACGGGGGTTTGCTTGGGCTTGATCACATGCTTGTACCAATCCCAATGGAAATCTGAGTGAAAGCGGTAGTCCTTGTCCCTTAGGTCCTTTTCATACTCAAAAGGATCGGCATGACGCAATGTGGTGAAGTCATGTCGGCCTCTTGAGTAGTTCTTTTCAGCCCTAAGTTGAATGTTCCTCTCATAATGATGAGGGGTACGCATCCTTGGGAACATGCCATCCACAAGAGGAGGGGCTTCATTCTCATCAACACTAGCAGGTGTCTTGCCCTTGCCTCTCCCCCTCTTGGATACATCACCTCTAGAACTTGATGCATGAGGGTTCACGGTCCTTTTGGTACCCTTCCTTCCACCTCTGCCTTCCATCTGAGATTTGAAGAGAAGGAATGAGGCTTAGATTATAGAAGCAAAGGATGGAATCAACTGCAAGAGATTGGACGAATTTGTGAAGAATTAGGTTCTGTCGGAGTATCCGGCTATGTGTCGGATAGTCCGGGGGCCGGACACTCCGGCACACTGTCGGACACTCCGGCAGACCCTGACTTTTCACAAATTCATCGAATCTCAAAATCTAGCCAAGGGATTCCAACCAAACTTCTAGCATTGCTAAACAACCTCATAGACAACAGATTGACCAAAGGAAATCATCCACATTTGCTTGAATGAGGAGATCGAGGAGTGGAGAACTTCAACAATACCTTCAAGAACTTCCTCGGTTTCCCGGAGGAAAATCTTGGGGGCACCGGAGTCTCCGACAATTGGAGGTCTTGGAAATCCTTTGGGAGGCTAAATCCCGCTCCAAATCGACCAAGATTCGAAGATTTGAGTGGAGGAGAGAAGGAGGGCGACGTGTGAGAGAGGGACACGGTGAAAAGGATAAGTGACCGGTTCACCGCGGGGTCAAATCCTTATATAGGAGGTAACTCGCCGGACAGTCCGGCTCGGTACCGGAGAGTCCGGTTGTACCAGGCCCGGATACTCCGGTAGTGTACCGGAGTCTCCGGTGGGGAGTTTCTGATGTCGATCCTGGAATCCAGGATTTTACCGGACAGTCCGGCCTTATGCCGGATAGTCCGGCCCTGACTGACCACTTGCTGAAAGAGAGAGATTTTCAAGGAATTTTGAACAGATGGATGAACTTATAGGGTACACTTATTGCATATGGCCAGTAAGCAATCAACATACCATGAACTATGACCATATTCAACAAGATAGGATCTAAAGATCAAGAGCCATTTAAATAGTTTTGAAAATCACTCAAAGGCTTTCACAATTCATTTTGTTTCGCAAATCCAAACAAATAGAGACAACAATCAGATGTGCAACATTCTACTCCACATTAGAAAAATCAAGGATATTCAATTCACTTCTAAGCTCGCAAAAGCGCTTCTCATCTAGAGGCTTGGTGAATATATCGGCAAGTTGGGCATCGGTTCTCACATAGCTAATCACTATATCCCCCTTGATAGCATGATCTCTCAAGAAGTGGTGCCGGATATCTATGTGCTTTGTTCTATTGTGATCAACGGGGTTATGTGCGATAGCTATGGCACTCTCATTGTCACATAGGAGTGGAACTTTGTTCATAGTGTAACCAAAGTCCTTTAGAGTTTGTCGCATCCAAAGGAATTGTGCACAACAACTACCGGCTGCAACATACTCCGCTTCGGCAGTGGAAAGAGCAACGGAATTTTGTTTCTTGGATGACCATGACACTAGGGACCTACCCAAGAATTGGCAAGTCCTGGATGTGCTCTTCCTATCCACCTTACATTCGGCGTAGTCGGCATCGGAATAGCCAACTAACTTGAACTTGGAGCCCTTTGGATACCACAGCCCTAGGTTAGGAGTATGAACCAAATATCGCAAGATTCTTTTAACGGCCACCATGTGGCACTCCTTAGGAGCGGATTGAAATCTTGCACACATGCACACACTAAGCATTATATCGGGCCTAGATGCACAAAGGTAAAGCAAAGAACCAATCATGGAGCGATATACCTTTTGATCCACGGCCTTGCCTTTGTGATCAAGATCAAGATGTCCATTGGTCTTCATTGGAGTTTTGATGGGCTTGGCTTTGTCCATGTCAAACTTCTTGAGCATATCTTAAGTGTACTTAGCTTGACATATGAACGTGCCTTCCTTGAGTTGTTTAATTTGAAATCCTAGAAAGAACTTCAACTCTCCCATCATGGACATCTCAAACTTATTGACCATCATCTTGCTAAACTCTTCACAAAATGTTCGATTAGTAGAGCCAAATATAATGTCATCGACATATACTTGGCACACAAAGATATCATCATCAACATGTCTTGTGAAAAGAGTAGGATCAACTTCACCAATCTTGAATTGATTTGCAATAAGAAAACCCTTAAGGCATTCATACCATGCTCTAGGTGCTTGTTTAAGCCCATAGAGCGCCTTGTGGAGCTTAAAAACATGGTTAGGATACTTTGAGTCTTCAAAGCCCGGTGGTTGCTCCACATGCACCTCTTCTTGTATTGGCCCATTCAAGAATGCACTTTTCACATCCATTTGATGAAGCTTAAAGCCATGGTGAGTAGCATAGGCAAGTAATATACGAATTGATTCAAGCCTAGCTACGGGAGCAAAGGTTTCACCAAAATCTAAACCTTCCACTTGTGAGTACCCTTTTGCAACAAGTCTTGCCTTGTTTCTTGTCACGACACCATGCTCATCTTGTTTGTTGCGGAACACCCATTTGGTGCCCACAACATTTTGCTTGGGTCTCTCCACCAATTGCCACACTTGGTTTCTTTCAAAGTTGTTCAACTCTTCTTGCATGGCCATCACCCAATCCGGATCCGCGAGTGCATCTTCTACTCTAAGTGGCTCCAAAGAAGACACAAAAGAGTAATGTTGACAAAAATTTGCCACTCGGGTTCTAGTGGTTACCCCTTTTTCGATATCACCAATGATGTTGTCGACGGGGTGATCTCTTTGTACACTTTGGCGTACTCTTGGGTGTAGCACTTGTCATGTGTTAATCACTTCTTCTTCTTCTTCTTCTTCTTCTTCTTCTTCTTCTTCTTGATCATCTTGTTCTTGATCATCACCATCACCATCACCATTTGGAGCTTGATCTTGGATGTGATCTTGATCTTGGTCGTCACCATGATCTTGAGCACTCCTTTGATCTTGCTCTTGTGTTGGTGGTGGTGTATTTTGTCGAGAAGGAGAAGGAGAAGGTTGAACTTGTTCAACTTGTGGTTCTTGTGGTCTTACATCACCTATGGCCATATCCTTCCTATTGCCTCATGAGGAGCTTCTTCATTACCTATCACATTTGGATCAACTTGCTCCACTTGATAGCCATTAGTTTCATCAAACGTCACATCACGCGTGACCTCAACACAACCGGTGGTTTTGTTGAAGACACGGTATGCCAAGACATTCAATCCATATCCAAGCAAGAAACCCTCATCAACTTTTGGTGCAAACTTTGAGGACTTGGGTTTCTTGTTGAGAATAAAGCACTTGCTCCCAAAGACACAAAAGTAAGAGACATTAGGAACGTTACCAATGAGAAGCTCATAGGGTGTCTTCTTTAAAATTTGGTGACGAAACAACCGGTTTGATGCATGGCAAGCGGTATTCACGGCTTTGGCCCAAAACCTATCCGATGTCTTGTATTCATCAAGCATTGTTCTTGCCATCTCAATGAGTGTGCGGTGCTTCCTCTCGGCCACCCCATTTTGTTGGGGGGAGTAGGGTGCCGAGAACTCATGCTTGATGCCTTCTTCATCAAGATATTCTTCAATTTGAGTGTTCTTGAATTCACTTCCATTATCACTCCTTATCTTCTTGATCTTCACTTCGAATTCATTTTGAGCTCTTTTCAAGAACTTCTTGAGCACTCCTTGTGTTTCACTCTTATCATGCAAAAAGAATACCCAAGTGAAACGAGAATAGTCATCAACAATTACTAAACCATATTTGTTACCACCAATGCTTATGTAGGCGATTGGACCAAATAGATCTATATGAAGCATCTCCAAAGGCCTTGTGGTAGTCATCACATTCTTGGCGGGGTGAGGAGCTCCAACTTGCTTTCCGGCTTGGCATGCACTACAAAGTCTATCTTTCTCAAAAGTAACACTCATTAGTCCATGGATATGGCCGCCCTTTTGAAGTTTATGGAGATTCCTCATGCCAACATGGGCTAGCCTTCGGTGCCATAGCCAAGCCATGCTAGACTTTGCCATCAAGCATGTATTAAGTTGAGCTTTATCCGATGAAAAATCCACAAGATAAAGTCCTCCTTTCAACACACCATTAAAGGCAATTGAGTAATCACTTCTTCTAAAGACGGTCACACCTTCGTTAGTGAAAAGACAATCAAAGCCTTTCTCACAAAGTTGTGAGACCGACATCAAGTTGTACTCCAAAGAATCAACCAAGAGAGCACTAGAAATTGAATACTCGGGAGTAAGAGCAATTTTACCCATACCAATTACTCCTCCATTTCCATCATCACCGAAGGTAATAGAATCACAATCGGATGTGTTCTCTTCAAGTGATGTGAACATCTTCCTCGCTCCGGTCATATGACTTGTGCATCCACTATCAAGCACCCAACTTGTTCCACCGGAGGAGTAGGCCTTGCGCCCTTTGGCCATGAGGCACACATGGCGTGGCTTGTTGTTGTTATCATCATCATCATCGGTGAGGCATGGGAACAACTTCTTGCTTGATGATGACCCTTTGATGGCAATGGTGGCCATGCCCTCTTTTGTGGAAGCTTCTTCATTTGAATCTTCTTCCGCCACATGAGCTTGACCGGTGAACTTCTTTTTCTTGAAGAGCTTCTTGTCACTTTGATGACTCTTCTCATTTTCTTGATCTTCCTTCTTGTGTGGACAATTTGCCATAAGTGTCCGGGCTTCTTACATATGTAGCAAATTTGCTTGGAGTTTGTCCTCTTGCTTTTTGTGCCTCGGTCCTTCTTCATGAACTTCTTGAACTTCCTAATGAATAGAGCCATCTCTTCATCATCAACATCGGAGCTTTCATCACCACCATCACTTGAGCTCACTTCAACTTCTTGCTTGCTCTTGCCTTTCTTGCTAGCCTTGAGTGCCACTTCCTTGTTCTTGGCGTTGGAGACCGCTCTTGCTATTGACTTGACATATTGAGCTTCCTTCTCCATGATCTCATGATTGATGATCAAACCAAGCACTTCATCCGGGGACATCTTCTTGTAGTTTCTCATTTGACGGATCATTGTCACTAATGTGATGTTCCTTGGTGAGAAGGCTCTAGTCATCAATTTGACAACTTCGTGCCTTCCATACTTGGTACTTCCATATGCTCTAAGCTTGTTGATCATGACCTTGAGCCGACCATACATTTGTTGAGGAGTTTCATCATCATCCATCACAAACCTTCCAAGTTCTCCTTCCAATATCTCAATCTTGGCTTGCTTTACGGTATCAACACCCTCATGAGCTCTTTGAAGAGTATCCCATATCTTCTTGGCACTCTCCAAACCATCAACTCTATCAAACTCTTCATTGCTCAAAGATGTGAGTATCACACTAGC
This sequence comes from Eragrostis nindensis, assembly GCA_012490785.1. NCBI lineage: Eukaryota > Viridiplantae > Streptophyta > Magnoliopsida > Poales > Poaceae > Eragrostis > Eragrostis nindensis. The sequence continues at coordinate 190,527 of JAAXCT010000359.1, read as the reverse complement.
CGCTTGTGCATTGCGATGCATATCTTGCTCTTGCTGCGGTGTGAGGTCTCTATACTTCTTGGGTAGCTTCACACCTACACACACAACTCTCCAAATGCTCGGATTGAGCGAGATTAGATGTAACCTCATGTTGTGCCTCCACTTGGTATAGTGCGTACCGTCAAAGTGCGGCGCTTTACCTAATGGGACCGGCATGAAGTGAGTGTTAGTGTGTAAGCTTTCATAATTGAAATTTGTGGTGTGATACTCATTAGGTTTCTTGGATCGCTTGCTCTTCTTGCTCTTCTTCTTGCTTCGACTTGAGGAAGTATACGATTCTTCATCCTCGGAGCTTGAGCCTCCACTTGAACTCTCATACTCGAAGTCGTAGGAGTTGTCACTTGAGCTAGTGCTTGTATGGATGACTTCTTCTTCTTCTTCGCTGTAGTCGATGAGCTTGGGCTCCTTTGACTTGCTCTTCTTCTTCCTTATGCTACTTGGATCACCAAGAGTTGCTTCCATCATTTCTCCAAGCGGTTAAGCTTCAATGCGGAGTACTTGGCTCTGATACCAATTGAAAGTTGCCTAGAGGGGGGTTGAATAGGCAATGCTAAAACTTCTGCAAATTAAGACTTAATCAAACTGTCAGCACTACCGGATAGTCCGGTACACTGCCGGATACTCCGGGCCTGGAACTGCCGGAGTATCCGGTACTGTGTCGGACAGTCCGGACCTGGGATTAAATCTGCGGAATTTGAAATCTACAGAGTTTCTAGCAATTCTACTTGAATCAAAAGACTTGTATAGATGCTATGAAGTGAATCTACACAATATATGCGAAAGTAAACAAGTACACAAGTAGATCGAAGCAAATTAGTGATATATAAGCAAGAATAACAAGAGCTATGATGAACAACAAGAACAATCGAAATAAGCGCAAGTGACACAAGATTTGTTCCCGAAGTTCAGGCCCACAAAGTGCCCTACGTCTCCGTTGAGGAGTCCACAAAGGACCGAGTCTCTTTCAACTCTTTTCCTCACTCAAGCGATCACAAAGATCAAGCTCGAGTTGCTCACTATCAAATCCTCTTGCGAGGAGGGCAATACAAACCGGAGTGTCACCACACGAATTGGGAGCTCCCGGGCAACCTCTAGCCGTCTAGGAGCACAAAGCTCCAAGAGTAACAAATGAATCACGCAAGAATGATGCCACAAGAAGCTCAAGAGTGGAATGCTTGCTCTCAACACGAATCTCTTGGTCTCTCACACTCCCTAGAGTGAATCCCACAAATCTTTGGCTTTGAAGTGAGTAGAGATGTGAAATGGAAGGCTTTGGTCGTGTTCTTGTGAGCTGAGACAAGAGAGTGAGCCGTTGGAGGTGGATGGGTATATATAGAGTCCCTCAAAATCGAACCGTTACCCTGCTCACTTAGGTCTTACCGGATACTCCGGCACGCAGCCGGATACTCCGGTGGGACTTGGGTTTGGGTCGAGCTGGAGACCACCGGACACTCCGGCACATAGCCGGACACTCCGGTGGGGGTAAACTGTAAGTCTGGTTTGAACTACACCGGAGACTCCGGTACATGGCCGGACATTCCGGTGGGGGGAAACTGTAAGTTGGTTTTCAACACCACCGGACACTCCGGCACATAGCCGGACACTCCGGTGGGGGGAAACTGTAACCCGGTTTTTAGCTCCACCGGATACTCCGGTGCATGGCCGAACACTCCGGTGGGGGTAAACTGTACTCCCAGTTTTTCAAACACTCAACGCTCATCTTGGGTTTGTTTTGATTCTCTCAAAAGCTCTTGTGACATCATTAGACACATGATTAACATCCCTCTTAATAGTACGGCATTCCTATACTCAATGAAAATATAAAAACATGATATTTCCGTCCATTGAGCACTTCATGCCATTTCTTTTTCAACAAAGCAAGGGATCATATCCACATGTATCTTTTTGATCTCCATTGAAGGACCTAGCTGAGTATATTCTCAATGTAAACATTAGTCCTTTTGGATCGTTTTGACGTCAATCACACAAAACAATAATTAGGGGCCTAGATGCACTTTCAAAGCTTAGACTTCGTCGCCATCATCAAAGTACTCCATCTTCATATTCTCTGAGCAGCATTTCATATTTGTGAGGGAGATAGCAAGTGTGAGTACATGTCGTACTCCGCAAGTGGGAGGAAAAGATGACATGCAAGTTTAATAGAAGAAAGGCTATAACATGGTTCATTTGCATAAATGCCAACTATAACATAAGACACAGTTTATAAAGCAACCTATATTATTAGGTGTGTTGAGACTACCCATCAAATTAAATTAAGTAAATTAAAACAAAGTCTACAAAGGACATAGTCCACACAGGACTATGGTTCACACAGGACCGTGAGGGAAAAGATCACTAAGATTCATGTGATTCACCCAGAAACCACCCAACCAACCAGCACCCACTAATCATGTGAGATGGCCATGCCGCTCATAACCGTGAGCACGGCTTTCATGAAAGTTTTACACTCTGCAGAGGTGGCACCACTTTACCCACAAGTTAGAGATTCCCGTGGAGCCATTCCACTTCCGAGGTAGATGACCGGGGTTTCTCCACTAGCCTTTACAAAGAATGCTCCCAACAATGTAACTCGCTGATTAAGGTTCCACAGCCGTACATAAGTGTTGGTTCACAGAAACCCACAGTTCACACAGGACCATGACTCAAGAGCCAACACCCCAGCTGCCCCCTCTGATGCCAGGCGGTTCCCAGGATCACAAAGCATCCATTCCCCACTCTTCCAACAGCGAGCACAAAAATAAGAACATCCTAATTATTTGGCTAGCCTACCCATTATTAGTCTTGTGATGGCACTGTTGTCATGGTTACATGCTCCACGAACCGGTCCTTAGCTGATCTGAGCAAGAACTAAACACAAACCAAATATTCACAGAGAACCATCCAAACCATCCCCTTGCTCAGACCATAGCTTTCGAAGTTGCTAAACGGATTAGCAGGTTTACACTTTGTTGAAGTATACCATTAGTCAAGATTAACATGATAAGGTGATTGACTCCAACAGCCAAGCTAAGCAAAAGCTACCCAAAGACAACCACCATAAGTTAGGGCGACAAGGAATGATATGAAACAGGTAAAGTAGACACATAGGATTCAATATTAAACAAGCATGCATGTTTATAAACAACACATTTAAAACATAGGTTCAGAATGTTCAAGGACACTTGCCTCAATCACAGTGTTGCTGCTCAGAGTCTTCTTGTCTTGATCTTGCTCTTGATGATTCTCGAACGGGCGCCTTCTCTATTTAACGGTAACATGCAAAGCACACATAGCACAAACAATAAGAAACAGTACACCAAACTGTATCAAAAGACTATGAAAACTATACTATAAAATAGTACTCGTCACTACGATCGCGTGAGCGTAAGAATCGCTTAAAACGGAGTTATGAGTAAAAAGTTATGAGCTTTTGAAGTTTTAGGGGTTAAAATAGAAAACAGAAACGTTTAAGGGTTAATTTGTAAATACAAAAAGTTTTAAGGGCTTATTTGTAAATAAGAAAAAGGTTAGGGACTAAGTGTAAAAGTTTTGGACGAAAACATAAATCAAATAAAACTCGAGGTTGTTTCTGTAAAAGGACAGGATCGAAACAAGATTATATTAAATCCGAGGGCTTAACTGCAAAATTACCTTTTCTGGGAAATTGGCTGTTTCAAATAAAGGGAAGACGCCCGTGGACCGAATTGAAGGCCGCGGTCCATGGTCCACGGTAGACCGATCACCGGCGAACGGCGGCAGCTCGCCGGAGGGAGGCCGGGACTGCGCTACGGTTGACGAAAGCTCGCCGCGATGCGCGTAGGGGAACGAGGACTCGGAGGCGCGCTCACCGTAGGGTCGGACGAAGGCAGAGACGGACGGACGCGGGCTCCCGACGGAGGAGGGCGGCGGGGATTGACGGCGTTCGATGGGGAGGAGGTCCGGCGGCGATATTGCTTTGCGGAGACCTCCTGCGGCTTCGGTGCGTCCTCGCGGTGCTCCTCGTGGATTCGAGAACGATGAGGCACCGTTGGGCGACGAAATGAGGCGCGGCGGCGCTCCTCGCCGGACTCGGGGAAGACGGCGGCGGCGTTCTAGGGTTTGGGGCACGGATGGCGGCGGGGTGAGGGAAAAGAGAGAGCGCGACGCGTGGGCTCCACCTATATAGGGCGCGGCGCCCTAGGGTTGGCCAGCACGCACGCCGAGGAGGCGGCAGCGGCGTACGGAGGCGGCGGACGCTAGGGTTTGGGGTGGGCGCAGGCACGAGGCGGGCTGGGCCAGGTGAAGGGACGAGCTGGGCTGCGGCGGGGAAAGAAAAGAAAATGGGCCACGCGGAGAAAGAGAAAGCAGGCCGGCCCGAGGGAGAAAGAAAAGAAAAGGAAAAAGGAAAAGGGAAGAAGAGGGCTGGGCCTAGAGATTTCGGCCCATGCGGCTGAAAGAAGAGAAAAGGAAGAAAGAGAACTGGGCCAGAAGAAAGAGAATCGGCCCACAGAGGCTGGGTTTCATTTTCTCCTTTTCTATTTCTGTTTCCTCTTCTATTTCCTATACTAAACGAAAACGATCTCTATTCAAATTTTTAAATATCTTTTTCACTCAATAAAATCCTACATGCATTTCTAAACAGCATGAATGCAACAAGCAATTATATATAACTTATATTAATTTAATATATTTAGAAAATATTTTCTTTGCCTAAATAAAAGTGATCACACTCAAATATTAATGCAAATTTTAAACTATTCTAAAAAGTTTTAAAATTTAGTGAAATTTAAGTCACATTCCAAAATCTGAAATTTTGGGGTGTGACAATAGTTCTCTCCCTCATCCGTGCCCTGCCCCCGACAATGCATGCCACGGCAGGCCTCTGCGACCACGTGCACGACCTCTTCGTGGACACGCCCTCCAAGGAGCAACTCGACCGGTTGCTTGCCGATGACGACATGGTCTTGTTGGTGGACACATAGGGCGGTTGCGCACCACGTCGGGCTTGTTGGCCGCTTTGTTTTCTAGAGAAAAGGTGTAAAATGAGCTGCTTTGGCAAATGTTAGGGGTAAAATAAACCAAATTATAGTTTAGGAGGTTATCTGAACTATGGCCAAACTTGGAAAGAGTAAAATGGACTTTATCCTTCTAATAAAGTCTCCGACAACCTGCAGCAGGTAAACATGAATCCGTATAACAATCAATGAAGGAGCAGAAGCAATAGAAGGCAACAAGGAGATGCATGATCTAGAAAGAAACAATATCATAACCCAGAAAACTGAGTGTTTCGATCACATGAAACACACGCAGCATAGCAGTTGATGGGAGATTGTAATGCATCTCCCTGGTTCGTGGATGTGGCTGTCAGAGCAAAATCAAATTCTTCTTCTGGCTTCTTTTGAGAGATAGGATCAATACAAGAAATCTTCTTAGAAGGAAGAATATGCACTTGCCTGATTATAAATGTGCTCTTTACAGTGCTAATGTTGAAGAAACTTTGTTTCATCTTTTCTTCTCATGCCCATTCAGTCAATGGTGTTGGAGATTTATCAATGTCAACTTGAACACCAGAGTGGTAAAGTGACATGCTACCGCAGGCCAAAGACGCATTTGGATCATGCATTTTCAGAGTAGTAGTAATGGTTGCATGTTGGACAATCTGGTGTCACTGAAATGGAATTTTCAACAACAAAACTCTTTCCCTCGATGCTCTGAAAAGGTGCTTTAAAGAGACAACAAAACTCTTTCCTAAGTTATAACGTTACTCTTAGGGTCTTTTTCTGGGTCTACGACCTGCGTAAAACACTGTATATATTCTTTTGTTTGATGAAAAATAGAAAAATAGGTAGTGGACTCCCCTTCCGTTCCCTTTTTTTTTAATATAAAAAAAGCATAGCAGTATTGATCGTGACAAGGTATACGCACATAGGAATGAGCACAGTTCTACGCATCTCGGTCACGCTAGTTATCATCTGTATCTACTGACAGGGCCACTATTAGAAACTAAACATTACGGGAGTTCTATAGCACTGTAGTGACGTGAAGGACCAAACACATGTTTCTCCGGAGAAGCCTGGCCCAGATGAAAAACTACCATTACTAATCCGATCATCCCAAAAACAGAAATGACAACCTCGTAAGCAACTACGGCCTAAGCAAGATCTTTATACACTTGTCACTAGGTAGTTCTTATTACACAAGTTTGCAAGTATGCCAGATGTTATTCCAACTGCATCAGCAGTTGCATTGCAGGTAAACCCAGATGATGAAAATCACAAAGATGAGAAATGCCATCGTCATTAACACAGGCTACAATTCAACCTCAAACACCAAACATGACGCTGAACTTGGTGGCAAGAGGGATGGATATGATGGCAGCCCCCAATGCAACACCGAAAATACGGTGCGAGATGGAGAACGTAGCGCTCAGCTGTGGCTTCTTGAGAGGAAGATGAGGCGATAACGGGCGATTTGCAACAGGAGATGACAGGGGACGACTTGTGTGAAGGGGTCGGCTTCCGGATGGCGATATCTTTGGTCGCAGAGCACCTAGAGGAGAAGATGTGTAGCCTTTAGCTTGCTCAAGATTTGAGTTCGAGCTACCAAGACCACCTGAATGAAGAAAGTAACAAAGTTAGAATAGTTAAAAGGATGTCTAGTTGCATTCACGAAAGCTCATATGTAAAACATCATAGGCTATAGTACCTCCACATACACACATGATAATTTACAATCGAAGATTTAGTAAGTAGATTGGTGCCCCATGAAGACCAGTGAAATCATCGATAAAACAATAATAGCTTTCATCCATACAATAATAGAGGAAAATACCAGTGAATGTGGCCGCTATCGACGTTTCCTAGAGCTACAAATGACTGGAATCAAACATTTACTTGCGATACGACAAATGGAAAATGAATTGCTTCACTCAGTGTCAACAGTGCAGATTGACATTTCCTAAATAACCTAATTTACTTGAAAAGATGCCAGCAGTGTCACCACTATCTCCTAATGGGTCTATCTCAAAACTATGCCAGAATGACACAGATACTACTTATAACAAATCAGTGCAGGAGTTCTTACCACGCAGAGCAAATGGAGCATCTCTGAAGGGTGCAAATCGAGTGTTGCTTTGATACTTCTCCATTCCTGCCCAACATCCAATAACCATACATTAGCATCAACATAATCACAGTTCAGTAAACGGACATGACTAGCCAAATTCTACAAAGCTAAGTTCATGATTAACAGAAGCATCTCCAAATCAAATATTCAAATGATTCTCCAAAAAAAAAAAAAATTCAAATGATCTTACTGCACTTGACTGTTCGAACACAAACCAAGTAATTTTTTGACCGAAACAAACCAAGTAATTCACCAACACCAATACATTTCAGTATACTCCTAATCAATATAAAAAAGCTAAACATAACTGAAATATTGAAATGCTGAGCAAAGATAAATCATGTTGCCCAACAAATCAATCTCATAGCAATAATGTACAATCGCCATGTGGTATGCATGCAGTACCAAAAGGATGGAGGAACTGCTGATGCCAGGGAATATAAATGAGCATTATAATGTCCTGAAACATAAATTTGTTACAATATAGATGCACGCATAAACATTCATAAGGAAAATAAGCCTAAGGATGGGTAGCCATACAATCATGCTATTGTACTAACTTACATCTTTCCACTTAATCATCATTATCACTAATGAACAAAAGGATATATACATACTTTTCTTTTACATCATTAAAAATTATTTGGGCGCACAAGGAATTACAAGTAGCCAGTCATTTTTTGTAATACAAGTGAAGTGAATGGAAGGATGCAATAGATAGATTTGGATCTGTAATAAAATCGCAGTAGGGATTATGACTTGTAGATACCGATGTCATGATTAAAAACACTTCCAGTAACAAATGTGAAATACAATTATATTACCCCCTGAAAAAGCAACTGTTCAGGAACATACAACCTACTAGTAAAATGCCATTCCTGAAAACATTAGGTGGATTGGCGTACTCATCACAAAAGAGATTAGAATCTGAGAGCTTGCAGAAAATAAAAGAATCCACAGAACAACAACTATGCGTCGAAGCAAGCTACGCTTCCTTACCAACAAAAGAAGCAACCACTAATGCCATTACATGTCATGTAGCAGTTTTACATCATTTTCACGTATAAAACACTGAAATTTTACAGTCGAAACAAGGAAGCAAAGGTTACAATTTTCTTATCCACTAATAAAGCCAGGACTAACAGAGTCCGATATGCAACCAGAAAAAAAAAAAGAAAAAAAAATGAGAAGGGAACAATCAAACAACAGCACACCACAGCCACTCAAGGAGAAATTGGCCACAGCCACCTCCCAACCTTGTGGCAGCACAACTAGCGCACGTTCAGAAATGCCTGATCTGCGAGACAGCATCCAACATAACTGCTACTACCTAAAGCCTACTACATAACAACTTCAGCAAAAATGGCTGTCACATCGACAACACAAAAGCTTTTATCCTTGAAGTTTCTTCAACACCTTATTGGTTTCAGACCTACATAAGGCTCCTTCCTCTTTGCAGTCTAAGGACACAATTTTACATATCAATCCCACTTCATCAGATGATGTATTCATGTTTGGCAAACAAATCATAGCTACTTACCTGCTACAGTGTGCTCTGTAAGAATTTACACCAATTACAACTAAAGCGTGTGATTTAAGCGAGCAGAAACCACAGTACCATCGGGACAACTGACAAAAATTCAGCCAACTAGTTCCCTTTCCAAATATTCCCCGCCAAAACGAGATTCCAGACATCACTTACGACCAGCAGCATCAATCGTCTTCCCCTGCGAGACCCTGAATCGAAGCGGACCACCAAAATCATCGAAACCTGAATGCCCCTCATCCATCCTCCACTGGATCAGCCTAGGCCAGGATCCACCCCCAGAAAACCTTACAAACCCTAGGGCAGATCCCAACGTAGCGGCAGCACAACGGGACCAGGATAATCAGAAACGAGTCGAAGCAAGGACGCGGGTGCGATGAGGATGGATGAGGTGGAGAGGAACTCACTGGACTCGGCTTGCTCACCGATCGCCGTACTGATCGCCGCCTGCGCTGGTCCTGCTCCGCGGCCGATGGTGGGGGATGGTGGAAGCCGCCGTGGGAGAGACTGGGAGGGGTGGTGTTATGGGCTCAACTGGAGCCGTTAGATGGGCCGAGCCCATTTGCAACTCTTCAGATTTTTTTTTTTTAGAATAAAGGTTTCCCCTGCTTTATTCAAAGCAACATCGAGTTCATGTTCTGGTTCACGCACATTACAGGTTCAGCATTCTCCGGCTCGATCTGGTTGGTCTCCTCCTCCTTATCTCTTCCTACAGTAGAGAGAGGCGGACGCGAGGCGACTCGAGGCGGCAAGGTCTCCGGCGGCGATTTCGCTCGGTCCCTTCTGCCTCCGGTGCCCTCGGTGGCGCTGGAGGTGGGGGGGACCGGCGATTTCGCCGTCCTGGTAGTCTAGGTCCCTACCCTTCTAGGGTTAGGGTTAGTATTCCATCGTTGGCGTCGAGGTCGAGGCGGCGCCGGCGGGCCGGAATAAGGTCCTTCCTGCTTCTTCCTCACCCCGACGGTGTCTTGCTCCGGATCCGGCGGCGAAGCTGTGGAGGTCGGGCCTCGGTGAGGCCCATGTACAGGAGTCCGCCGGCCTCTCGTGGCTTCTCCGTTCGGCGAGGTCATGAGGGGGCCGGTTCTTCGAGTCAAGGTTCCAGGCGAGGCTGTGGATCGATGGCGTGTTGGTGGAGGAGGCGTCCTCGGTGGATCCGCGGCGGCTTCGGCGGTCGTCGGCGAGCGGCGGCTCCGGCCGGATGGGGTACGGGGCGTGGCCCCGGCCGACTGGGCGATTTGCTATGGCGCATCTACTCCGGCCTACTTCAAAGCACTTGTGCGATCTCGTTTCGGCGAGGGTGGTGCTCCTTCCGGCGTGGGGTGGGCGGAGGCGGCGGGATCTGTTGGCGCCGGCGTCGACCGGCGGTGGTGGATCTTGCTGCTACTGTAGAGCAAAGGGTCAGGGACCTAAGTGTAATTTTTGGTTTCTTCAGGGGCCTTTTTGCTCTTTTGGTGGGACAGCTCGTCTGTATCCTTTCTAATGTACCCGTATGTGTACGCGTATTGTACTTCCTTATCTATTAATACAGGTATGTTTAATCAAAAAAAAAAAAAAGCATTCTCCGGCTCTAAGCCAACACACTCACACGGATCTACAGCTCCTGTGGTACCCACTGCATGATCAGTAGCTTCATCCTGTGATCTCCACATCAGTGCTGGTGGAGCCAACTCTTCAGATTTTCAGCCCGACCAGCAGAAGGGCCAAAACATGTGCGCTTTCCAGAACACTCACGAGCGCCTTCACCGCAGAGAGAGAGAGAGAGAGAGAGCGCGCGACCGGCATGGCGAGCGGCGGCGGCGGCGGCGGCGGCGCCACGGCGCGGATGGACCCCGAAGCGGCGACGGAGCTGGTGCGGAAGGGCGCCACCCTCCTCTTCCTCGACGTGCCCCAACGCACGCTCTTCGGAATCGACACCCAGGTGGGGCGCCTATCGCAGTGCTGTTCTTGGATTGCTCGTTTGGTTGGTGCGGGGGCATGGATTTTAAGTGTTTTGGCCGTCGCCTGCTTCCTCTCCAGATGTTCTCCGTCGGCCCCAAGTTCAAAGGGATCAAGATGGTGCCCCCGGGGCCGCATTTCGTCTACTACTGCTCCCCCAGCAGGTACCAACATTGCCCACAAATTTGTAAAACGGGTTAATCGTTTGTGCTACTTCTTCATGGTCAAGTTTGTCTACTGTGCTTCATGGAGTTTGGGTGCTATCGTGCCATTCTAATTCGGCATGGACAAGTCAGATGTCCTTAGTTACCTTGAACTGCTTTTGAAAAGGTTATGCTACACATGACACACACACATACAAAAAAATTAAATAAAAATGCCACGATGCTAGTACAATTACAATGTTAATGCGACGCATTTTTCCTGTAAGAATGGACCCCGCAATGTTTATGAAGGCTTATGAGATCAGCGGCAGCAAGCTGTGGCGTGCCTATTTTCTTTGATTCCCTGACCTGACTCGCAACATTCTAAAGTGTTTCGCAATGTTATGTAACACATTTCCTGTAAGAATGGGCGTCAACAAAAGCATGCTGTCACGTTTCCGTGCACTGGCCTTGAAGCATTCTTAAAGCTGTTTTGTGCTGTGCAAACTGGTGAAAATGTGTGTACACATGTTGTTCATTTTGCTTCACTACCCCGATGTTATAATAGTTGGTCCCGATTTATTATCACTATGTTATTGCTTCATGTGATACGATATACTCTACTTACTATATCTCCATTATCTATAATCCTCTTAGGCACAGCAATGAGTTTGCACCTACTATTGGGTTCTTTGTTACTACCCAGCCATCTGAGGTAAATTCTTTCTGTTGGCTCAATCATGTTTATTAGCTGCATTTATGCTATCTCACTTACTATTCCCTGTAGAATTGATTGCTGATGTCCAATGTATGCTGCTATTGGAACTTATACTAGCTTGTCACATTAGAACCTTTTTTAGCAGGAAATAATCCATCTTTCTGTTTCTGAAATGAAGTTAATAAACAATTGAATTTATTGTTCATAGTCTTTTATCCAACTTAGATGATGGAAATTAAATGGGTTAAGAAGTGATCCATTAGATTTTCTTTCATTTTCATTTTATGAACAAAAGAAGTGATGCACTAGCTTCCTAAACCGTAGTAGTATAAACCTTTTCTAGTACTGCATTGTGCATACTTATATTTATTGTATATAGCTAATTCCTCCTGTCCATATCCATACAAAATAATGCTAGTTTCTCTCTTTTGCACCCTATTTGTTTCATTCTCTCCACTAACAATTTGTGTGCGCAATCACACAAACTGTCTTGCTCACAAGAACTCATATTTCCAAATTACTTCATGGAAGTTAGAGGAACACTGAAGTCATTTCCCCTTATGCTTTCTTTTGATTTAAAACTTTATCAACCTATGTGTCTGTTCAAGATATGGCTTACATAAGGGCTAGAGGGAGCGCAAATTAATGTATATGATAAAAAGGATGAAAATAGGTACATCGAAGTGCGCTTGGAGGAGTATTGTAATAGTAGAAACAACAACAACAAAGCCTTTTTATCCCAAGCAAGTTGGGGTAGGCTGGGTATTGTAATAGTAGAAAGCAGGCGAAAAAAATTAAATGAAATGTAATGGATGATACACATTCTGTTCGAAGGTTTGAAGGGGATATATAGTATATTCAAAACAAAATTGACTGGTAACACTTAGTTGGATGCTTATGCATACTCATCTTCTGTTTGGTATTTCCAGGTGCTTGTTCGAAAGTGGGATGCGCAAGAAGAAAGGTTAATCAGACTGCCAGAAGAAGAGGTGATATTTGAAATACTTTATATTTAACTATGAACCATTTAGTTAGTAGTTTGCTTGTTTATTGATTCATGGCTTGGACTTCTTCTCTATGCTGTCCTGCACGATTGTTAAAGGATTATAGAAAATAAGATATTGTACCTTGATAAGATAATGGTTAGTTTGAACCTAAACTATCATATTTATACTGATCATATCAATGAATAGACTGTAGTAGCGCTAATATGTTGTAATAGACTGTAGTAGCGCTAGTATGTTGTTAATTATTCTTGCAAGAGGTCTCATGCTCTATTTCAAATAATTAATGCCTTGCTTCACCTGGTTATGCACACCATACTACTACATATTCTACTGGGATGAGATGGCAAGTAGTCTTGAAAGCCAATATTTCAATAAGATAAAAACACACATTTTGTTAGATGATAGTGCCAGACTGTCGGCAGCTTCAAATTCTCATTATTTTTCTTCACTTAGTGCACTTTTGACTGTTGCACACTGGTACATTTTAAAGCATATAACAGTACAGCAATGCTGTTGTTGGATGATAAGGCACATGGTATACTGCCTCTTGAATCGAGGCACTAAATGTGACAAAAGTAACACAATGCACTAAATGCATTAATTTACTAAACCTGAATCAGGCAACGATGGATTTGCACTTATCCCAAAGATTGAGGCTCCTGTAAAATTGCTGTGACTTGACATAATATTGAATTGTGGATGCAAGCATTTGTTTTTTCTTGAGTTGGGATACTGAAGTTTCTTTTATTTTAGGAAATCAGATACACTGAAGCTGTAAGACGTTTCGAGTTTGATGATCATCTTGGACCATATAATTTGGACTCTTTTGGAGACTGGAAGCAACTTTCAAGCTACTTGTCAAAGAATGTCATTGAACGGCTTGGTACGAGATGCCTTATTTGTTTTTGCTTGCATTGGTTGGAAAATGGGCACACTATGATAAGTTTGATAAAATCAACAACTGGAGTAAAAATATTTGTATTTTTTTTCTCTTCCAGAACCCATAGGAGGGGAAATCACAATTGCGTGGGAATCATCATGGATGGATAAAGCTCCCCAAAGCGACACAGAGAGACGTTTGATGGAACAGCTAAGAAAAGGCAAATTTGCAAAGAATGCTCCTGTTCAGTCTGAGCGAAGAGGATGCTACTACACAAATATCCCTGCTTCAGTGAAGCATAAGAACATCTCTAGGGATGAACTGACGGCTCTGAATTTGGACAAAGTAATGTTCTCATCATATATTGTTCCACCAAATCTATATAACTGTCATTTGACGATATGAAGCTTGTCTTATCATTACATAGCTACTCTTTTGTTCATTCATGTTGATGAAACAACTGTTTGTCTGAAATGAACCTATATACAACTATGTTTACAACATTTTTAGTTCTACATATGAAAAATAGCCTGTATGTGCACAGTACAATATAGTACAATCATAGTAAACACAGTATCAGTCGGCATTATCAACATTTTAATCTCACTGCCATCAATAATTCACTCTGACTATAGTACAATCTGCAAGACATGGTAATTTATGCTATATTGGATGGTTTTCTTAAAGTAATTCCTACTGTTGATGAGGTTGCTGTACTTCTCAGACAAGCTTGCTGGAGAGTGTTTTAGCCAAAAACTATCAAGGCCAGGAAGATTTACTCTTGGGCGAGCTGCAGTTCGCTTTTATAGCTTTTATGGTACTACAGAAACTAAACCCTTTCTGTTGTTAAGGAGTTAGAGGCTCCGTTAGACTATCGTCTGATGTATTTGAGTTGTGCAGATGGGTCAGTCACTAGAGGCTTTTATGCAGTGGAAGGCATTAGTCAGTGTTCTTTTGAGCTGTAGTGAAGCTGTAAGTACCATCCTTTTGTTAACATTAAGCAGCATTGCTAATCTTTACCTGCATATACAGGTGGATTTAGGTTCCTTTGTGGCATCCCTCTTACTCTTTAAATGCCACTAATTGTTGTTTATTCTTGTGCTGGATGCATTGTGGTTCCTATCTTTTTGGGTCCATTCTGCATGCCATATATTATCATCTTGGAAAATTGCCTGTTCCATGTTTTGCTACGTCATACTTTGCAAGTGTCACGGCCGTGATGCAGTGACTCTATAGGGCACGTGTGAGAAGTTGCTGACCGATCCTTGTTTGTTGTCGCCCCGTGGCGACATTGTCGTATTCAGCCAAGTAGATGAGAAACAGAAGAACGAGATGAGACAATAGATTGATTATTCTTGATTGCCTTGATTGATACATAGCCCGACATATATGTAGATAGCCAGTACGTATCCTGCGAGCTAACTTGATCAAGTTGTACGCAACTCGTACTCCTATCTTTTCCAACATGGGAAAACCCATATTCTTTCTTAACTAGACACTGGAACATAAACTAGACTAGGATTCTCATGCAATCCTGCCGGCTTCATGGACTTCTAGAAGGTTCGGTTATCGAGGTCGTCGCTGATACTTACGACCGACCATAACAGCAAGTTTGCATGGCCATCTCAGGGCACAACTTGTTGAAGTTGATACCAGTTGAAATAATTCGTTAGGAATCCATAACTGTGTATCTTATTAGGAACACACAGTAGGCATTTATTGTGTTTATGAACTTCCATTTCAGCGTGCATCTTGATGCAGCTAAGTCTCTACCCTTCTGTCAATACTCAATCAAATTCTGTTACAGATATGGGAAAAGGGGACAAACTGCATTTAATACTTAATATTTCTCCTCTTGTCTATTTCTAGTTTGACACTTTTGTTATCCCTGGCAGCCCCTTCATACAAGGACTAACATGTTCGTAAAGGTAATATCTGTCTGTTATAACTTTTTATTTCTGGTGCTAAAGCATGTTTAATAATTATCCGAGCAAGTTTAGTCAATCCATGGGACTAACAGATTTCATTGTTATATGCTATATTCTGTTGTTTCAGTTCATCAGGACATTGTACTATCAACTCAAGCATGGCTTTAGACGTACCCAAGATTCCAGTAGTAGTGGGGATATGGGTAACTCTCTGTTTCTAGATGAAGCATGGTTTTCAAGGGACATGTTCCTATACCGTCTTTCCAAGGTAATTTTGTTGGTTATAATGAACAAGATACTTGACATGGGTAGCTATCTGTTTCTGGAGCATATACCATTCTATCCATTTCAACCATGCAAGAAAAAATATCAGTCCTTTTTCACTTCTAAAGTTATCGCATATACGTCTTTAGTCTATCTTCCTGATCCCTTCATGTTGTTCCTTATGCTCATCCATCTTCTGCATGTTAACTATCCTCGTCTTATAGAAGAATTAAATTAGATATTAACGTCAGCCGAATATTTTTGGTTGATGTCCGGACTCCGTAACTTTAAGTCTCCGACTGCAAAATGAATCAATGTTCCACATAAACTCATCCAAACATGTTTGATGTCAGCAAATTTTAGTTTGTTTGAGTCTGAACTGTGAAACAGTGTTCTGTGGAAAGTATGCCAGCGTCTTAGTAACTTGGTCTACATGAACCATAGATTTCTCATTGTTGCTTTTGTAGGATTTCTTTACTGTGGTACTTGAGGCCCTTGTTGTGGATGGAGATCTTCTATCATGGGTGGGTATTCCTGAACCTTCTCTTTCTGATGGCACAAAAAATTGCTGCAACTCTGTATTTCAGACTTGAATTTTCCATTGAAATCTTGAAGTTACCAAGCGACTTAAATACCACAGGCAGAAACAGTTATCTAGTTACTCTTGTCCCTGGATTAACGTTAGCGAATGATGAGACTAGACAATTAATCCTCTTGACAAATTTGTTGCAATTTCATGTGAATGAACAACAGATTTGTATGTCAGGTTTTATATGAATAATGATATTCTTCAAAGGAACATATAGATAATCTTGTATCTAGGTTACAGAGCAAATTAGGTGATGCCAATTATAACTGAGCATAGTCACTACAGATGCAGAGAACAGGTTTCAGACATTAGTGTACACTGTTGCATAAATTTCAAAACTGTTGAATTTTGGACGCTTCTAACATTTCCTTTCCATATGCAGTCTAGAAAACTTAAAGCGCTTATGGAGACTACATTTGGATGGGATCTAGAGAACAACGCGGTGAATCTTATTGATGAAGATGATGAGGTGATGGATCCTCATCAAGTGACAGCACTTCTCTGTAACACTCTAGAGAAAAAACTAACAGCTCTTTTCCATATGACTGCAGTTTGCGCCTGTGGTTGTGGAAATGAATGGGTCATAGACTGATGAAATCAAATTCCATAAAATCTCGCTAGAATATGGTACGCAAAAAACTTGTCCAACTCGATACTTCAATTGGTATGTTGAATACTTGAATCATGAAAAGGTGCTAGAGAACCAGTTTATGCCTACTTGCTGCTGGAATCTTAAGATGCTTGCTTATGATCTTTGTTGCTGTTACTAGGCAGACAGTGGTGTGCTGATGCTCGAAGTTTTACTATTGATGCAGGATACCTGACTAATGGTTGACATGCTTACCAGTTGACTACATGTTTGAAGATGGAGTTAAGAATGATTCTCTCTTCAGTGACCCGTTGGCATCCTAGTTTCTGGAGGCACCCTAGTTTCTGAAGAGTGAGGCATGTAAATATTTGTAGAGCTTAAACTTTATAGCTGCATCATCAACAGTGTAGCTTGGATAGTGGTTCGATGTGCATATGTCGCAGACTATGAACACTATGATAAATGCCCTTCCCCCCTGTGTCAGGCAGTATGAGAAGACTAGTTAAGAGTTGAGAGAGACATGGTATTCTTTTAAGCACCAGTTCGGGATTGAAGAACTTCAGATTCAACGCCACCTATAATTTCTGTGTAAATTTAAATCTTCCATTGTCAATGGTTTGGAAAACATGAAACAGTACTATATCTAAAGGTTTTGCAGCCCCGGAACCAAATTATTAAATTGCTGCCGGTGTAACCAAATTAGTTGAGAGCATCCCTACTCCGGCATGGACAAGAATGGACTATTAGCTCGATCACAAAGATCATGAATACGATTCTTGCACAAATGCGAGCCAAGGATTGAAAAACCGGAAAAAACCGAAAAACCGATACCGGAAAAACCGGTCCGGTAAACCGGACAAACCGGGCGGTTTACCGGTTCCCTCCGAAACACAGTGTAAATTTTTCCGAAAAACCGGTCGGTTTTACTAACCGGACCGGACCGGTAACCCCGGTTACCGCCCGGTTTTCGCGGTTTTCGAACGGTTTTCAAAACCTTGATGCGAGCTTGAACATGTGCTCCCCCCAACTTGGGGGTTTACCTTAGATGCCCTGGATAGAAAGTGGAATGGAATAAAAGATTCTACGAAATCATTACTGGCGTTTAAGGCTCCGTTCGGTGACCCCTCTAAAAACTTTAGAGGGGTCACATCAAAATGCCGGCACGATTTATGTGTACTAAACAAAGTCAAATTACAAAACTAAGTCCAGGACCCCCCATCTATTTCGCGAGACGAACGCAATGAGGGTAATTAAGCGGCGATTAGACGATGGTTACTGTAGCATCACTGTGTCAAAACATTGATTAATTAGGCTCATTAGATTCGTCTCGAAAAATAACGGCAGAAAGGTTTTGCAATTAAATTTTATTTAGTACCCCTAAATAGTAAGATTCTTTTTACTTTAGAGGGGTATAAAGTTTAGAGGGATTTTAGAGGGGGAACCGAAGGGACTGCCTATATGGAGGGCGTCCTACGGTTTACATTTGATAGATCGGCCCAATAGCCCATTAAATCTAGGCAGCCCAGCCCAAGTTCGAGTGTCAACATTTTAAAATAGAAGAATCAACATTTTTGTAGTTCTATTTCAACATTTTTAAAATGAAATCAACATTTTTTTGAAAAAATGTTGACATAGTGCAAACAAAATGTTGACATATTGAAAAAAAATGTTGACATAGTACATTCAAAAATGTTGACAAAAATTTCGAATTTTAAAAAATTCAAAAAATATTCATATTAGATCTCATTTTGTAGAATTAATTGTAACAAACACGTAGGTTCAAACGGATTCGAAATGGACTTACGGTTTGAGAGAAAAATACGTTTAAAGTTTGAAATTCGTTTCTTTTACTCCCACCTCCCACCCGCCCCAATCAGAGAGCGACACATGGCAGCTTCTCAGCCATCCCCTTCTCCACCTGCGCGAATCTGAGCCATTGCACGAATCTCAAACACTGTTCTATCAAATCTTAACCATAGCCCGCCCTCCATATAGGATCCACGGGAACCGAACGCCACCTAACTAGGCCTAACTGCACACGTTTATGACGGTGGCCCACTTGTCTGTGACAAAACGATAGCTCCTCCTTTTGGATCTTTTCGCGGTAATTCAACATGGCATGTGCCTGGAGGGCCTGCCTAGTCACTTTGTAATTTACGTACCCCAAGCCCAATCGCCCTTCTCTCCTCTCGAACTCTCCAGTGCTACAGTTGGGAGGGGCGAAAAAAGGCGACGCCGTCCCCGCCGGCGCCGACGGCGGTCTTCATCGCCTCCGGCGGCTCCCGAGCCGTCGCGAGGTGGTGAAGACCGTCGATCTGGTGTCGGCTGGTGGTAGGGTAGGTGGTAGTGTAGTCCCTAGGCTTAGGGTTAGGTTTCCTAGCGTCGGTGGCGAGGCGGTGGTGTTGCCGGCGTGGTGGAATAAGTCCTCTCGGCGTCTTCCTCGCCCCGCTGGTGGCCTGCTCCGGCGCTGGCGGCGACCCCGTGGAGGTGGGATTCCGGTGGAGTCCGTGTACAGGAGCTGTCAGCCGGAGCTTCTTTGTCCCTGTGACGAGGTGAGATCCGGTTTTTTGCTGCAAGGATGGGGTGGAGGCTATAGATCTGGGGTTGTTTGGAGGAGGAATCGGGCTCGGCTTCCCCGCGGCGGCGGTGGTCGTCGCTGGCGAGTTCCGGTTCTCGGTGGAGGGGGCTCGGGGTGCGGCCCCGGCCGGCGGTGCGGTCAGCTTTGGCTCATCTTGTCTTCGGGCAAGTGTCTTCTTCGGCTCGTTCTAAAGCCTTGTGGCGATGGAGTTCCCTCTGCCCTGGGAACGGTGGCGGCCGGCTTCGTCGACTCCGGCGACGGCGGTGGGCGGATCTGGGCGTCGCTGGTGTGCAAAGGGTCCAAGGGCCTGGTTGTAATTTCTTTCTTTCTCAGGGGCCTCTTTGCGTGTGTGGTGGGACAGCTGTCCTCCGTATCCTTGTATGAAGTACCCGTATTTGTACGTGTCTTTGTACTGTTTCCTTATCTACTAACCTCCGTTCACAAATACTTGGCAATTTTGACTTTTTCAATCACCTTTTGACCATTCGTCTTTTCTACAAATTTTTTGCTGTTAGATAGAAACAAAATACATGCTTGAAGTATCTTTTGTTACAAATCTATTAATACAATTGTTAGTACCGGTAACTAGAAATTTAAAAAGTTATTGTCAGTCAAAACGTGAACAGTAAAAGTCAATATTGCCAAGTATTTGTGAACGGAGGTTTGTATAATACAGGTATTTTCGATAAAAAAAAATAGTCACTTTGTAATTTTGTGTTGTGCCTGCTGAAAAAGAGGTGCAAATGGAATCTAGTAACATGTGGCTCCCTCATGAACCTTGGGATGGGGGTAATTTATTTGGAAGTCTAAGCTAGCTTTAAACTAACTTTGACAGCAGTAGGGTGGGTGTGAGGTGATTATGTGCTGGGGTTGCTTTTTAGGGTTTCAGTTCGCTCGCTGGTTCTTTTCTTACCAACGCAGCACTATCATGCGGTTTTGCACTTGTTTATGAGCATTTCTGGTGAGTTCTTCCATGCCGTACAAACTTTTTTTTTTTTGGGGGGGGGGGGGGGGGGGGGGGAGGGGGACTATGTGTGTGCTTTTTTTTGTTACTGTACAGTTCATGCAGTAAAAAATTGGTTGGACGATTTAGCATCTCTGGCTGTAATTTACTGGCAAAACACTCTACTTGGATCTTTAAAAGAAAACGGGCATTGCATTGGGATCTAGAACCTCTTGTTTAGTAAACCTGTTACTCCAGCTTTGTGCCTGCAGGCTGCACAGCAAATTAGCAGTAATTTACTGGCATCCAGTAAGAGGAATTTTTACAGCTAGCTCGACCTGTACTTTTCCAGGATCCACATGCACAGCATGATTCGATCCTTGAAGTTTTAACAGTTTAATCTCTACATGGAGCATGTCTTAGAGCAAGTCCAAGGGTCGCCAAGCAGCGCCGGTTTTGCGCCAAGAGTACAGCCTAAACCCACAACGCCAAATGCTCTTCACAAACTCCAATACAGAGTGGGGGCTTGCTGTCAGCTGGAAAAGGGAGGGAGGCCAGAGAGAAAACAGAGGCCAGCGGGCCCACGGTTGTCTTGGAGCGCGGGTGGAGCTTGGCGTCGGCAGACGCGCCGAGCGTCCTGTCCCCCTTGCTTTCTCTTTCATCCACCTCAGTTTTTTGCTGAGCTGTTGGGCTCCAAGCCAAGCCGTTGGCCTTGCTCTTACATCTCCCCTCGTTACCGTCAATCGATCATGATTCTATACTGCATAGATGAGATCAGTTTCTTGAAGTTTGAAACGTACGATAAACACTATTAATCAAAACAAAAATGGTCAGCATTTGGGAAACATGTTGCTTGTAGTAAGAACCTTAACGATTTTCAAAAGTGCTGGTAACTTTAACATGTTGAGTCTTCGCCTTCTTATTTTGCATTGAATGGATTGTCATCGATTCTGCTTGCCACTTTGCCTTGAATGAATTGTCATCGATGCAGGCAGGATATGTTTTATTGTACCATATTCAGGAATAATACTAAATCTTACACCAGCCCACGCAGTAATGATACTAAATCTTAGCACCATTTTGTCCAAATATCAAAACTGGCAAACAATAAAATTAATAATATTTGTTATGCAACAAATAACAGACTGGAAAGGCATTACCAGGCTAGCATTTTGAGAAATGAACACCAATTTACATGATTGTGGAATATACCATCCCCTTGCCGACGTTTTAAGATGTTTCCAAAACTTCCAAACAATGTTTGTGGAGTGTATTCCGCGCTCTTTCACTAGTTAACGGTTTCAACATTTTCCTCAACCATGAATTGCCATAAATGGTACTCCCTCCCTCTGAAACAATAATTATTATTTTAGCTTTGTCTTAAGTTAAACATTTTATCTTTGACCATCATTTTTTTAAGAAATTCGTATAGTAGCAACATACGAATTACATATTCCAAAATTATTTCTCATAATGAATCCAAAATTGTGATAAACTTATGTTGTTAAACTGGAAACATTTTTTAGAAATTGATGGTCAAAGACACAAATATTTGACTATGAGCACAAGAGTAATTTGATGATAAATAATTCAAATGGAGTAATTTGAAGGCAGCACTGGCCAGTATCTAAAAGCGTTATATACAGTGTACTTGACTCTTTCAAACCAATCATAATGTCTTAAATGCACACGAGTGCTGAATTGTCTTGTCACTATTCAAGGATGCCAATTGGGCATCAAATAGGCCCCCTGTGCCTAACTTTGCAATGTGGCCCGGTTCTTTATTCCCCCAAAACCAGGAACTAGTAGTATGACCTAAACCAATTGAGTGATACCTAACAGCAAAAGAAACAACTAGTAAATTTTAAGCCAAAACCTATATGCATGGAACAAGAAGTTGGTCACTGGGCCATGTTCCTACTGTGAAGACCCATTAATTTGACCAGGAAGAATAAAGGGAATATTGTGATTCAGAAGACTGTGAACAGCTTCGAATTTTCTTTTAGTTCACCTTTTTTTTCAGGATTTTATCCTTTAATCGTCCACTTTTCAGCTGTTAGGTGAGGATGAGCTTATTGTCTTCTGGAGAGAGTAGACCAGGACGTTTCGAAAGGTGGCTCCATTTTGAATTCTAGTGGATTATGATTACACCCCCCCCCCCCCCCCCCCCCCCCCTCTCTTGTAGGTCAAACTGCTATCAGATGATTTTGTGTCTTGCCAGCTTTCTGGATTTCAAATTGGGTTGCAAATTAAGAAATTAAGAATTATATTACCGTGTTTCATTGTTGAATGGATGAGTGGAAATGTGACAGGGTAACTAAATAATCTAACTCTAAACCCTCTTACCAAACAACCAGGAGTACTAGATTTTTCTTGTCATCTTTTTCATAACGTCCTAAGAATATGTACCTCATACAAGAAAAATAAACTACACATGATTTGTGATTACATGAAAAAATTGATATCCTAACTGCATACTGCCCACTAAGAACCACACTTTTTTAATGATAAAAGCACAACTAACCATTTTCCTTTCATATTTGCAAAACCTAGTACGACCTCCCGTTTCGGGAGAGCTGAGTATAGCTCACTCGACATGAACAATAAATGTTCAGAGAGCGTACGTTATATTACTAATTATATACAGCCTCATACATGATAGGAGTATATTAGGAGTACATGCTTTCCTACCAATCTCTACATGGGCTCGTGAACACAGGAATAGTAAGCTCCAAAGTAGTTACCCTTCTTGTGCGTGACAGTTTTAGTGGTGGTACTAGTATGATGCATATATTGGGGACAATGAAGGATTAAGCCGACCACAAGGCACATCCTAATCCATTGATATGATGCCTCCCCCAATTCCTTCTGCTTGACACCGTTCCTCAAAAGAAACCCCCAGCCACATTCAAATCAGAACACTTTGAGCTAGAGATGCTTTTCTTGGGCCACAATTGACTAGTTACCTGCAGCCTAACATGGCTCCAATTTAAATAGGTAGCCGCACGCCCAGAGCCCGATGCCAAGCCTACATTTTTTATAATAGATTAGACAGAGAGTTAGACTGTAGTGTAAACACTGTTATAATGTACTCCCTCCGTCCCAAAATACTTGGCATTCTAGCCAAGTCAAGTTTTCCCAAAATACTTGGCATTCTCACTTCCCGAAACACCTTTATCTCTTCCCAATACACCTCTATCTCTATCTCTCTCCTCCTCGTTTTCTACGCACCTACCTTATTCCTCTTCTCCTTAATCTCCGTGCCGGGGGCTACAATGCCAACTATAGTGGGACGGAGGGAGTAATAGTAGTAGTACTTGGCTAGGAATAGAATATCATAGTGTAACGTGGTAAGGGCAGCCGCACTGTATAATTTCATTAAAATTGCTAAGGCATTAACACTTCTCAGAAGTCACTCCCATGCCTCCTTCACTGTGAATGTTACCATTTGTTTTAACATTTTGATGTCGCTTACCTTTTGCATGTATGTTGCGCAAAACACCCTTATTTGGTCGGCAGTTATTTGTAACTATGCAGTGAACCATTATATTCTCCCACTACTGAATAACAGCAATAAGTGTCAGGCTAATTTAACATGTACTACTTAATTAAAATTGTTCGGTAGCGTAAATTTTCTAGTTAGCGGTCAGGCTTCTTAACCTCATCTCTCTCTACTGAACTAGTTTCCCTCTGCTTCGTTCTCTCCCCTGCAACCTACGGTACACAAGCACGTATATAGTCTTTAGCAGATGTTTGCAAATAAAGAGAGACCTGCCATATTTATAAATAGAACATACAACAGAGCTTCCTGTCATATCTCTAAATAGAATATAAGCAAACAGTTGTTTGTTTGTCATGAATATGAAAATGGATCAAAATAATTCGAGACTGGATTTTATCTAATAATGGAAATTGACTTGGAAAATTGTGTGGAAATTCATACCAACCTTTCTTGTTGATATTGCCAACTTCTTTGCTTCAATCTAATTTCTTAAAAGTTACTATTGTAAAATTGTCTCTTATTAGTCTCAAACTCTCACTATTAGAGAGGGGAATGTGAATGTAAAGCAAACAAGGTTGATCTGAAGTTTTCACTGACTAATGATCTAGAGATATGGTCTTTTAGCTTTGTTCCTATTTTGTCTTAATATTAACCATACACCTGTTACAACGATGAAGCTAAGCCACTGCGGAGAGATGCTTCGTGTCGAGTCACCTCACCATCCTTAATCCTTACGTATACATCATTTGTTTACTAAACAAAGCTGGAGCTTGCCCGACACAAGGTTTGTGCCAACCAGGAGATCGATTTTTTTTTTTTTTTGCGGAACAAAACATTTTGATTAAGCCGACCACAAGGCACATCCTAATCCATTTTGGTTCCGACAAAACCGTGGCAAGTCATCACTCACGCGTGGACATTGTTGCTGATAAACCAGTGCTGCTGCTGCTTCTTGGTTGCGAATTGAAAGTGCTAAACCCAGAGTACGTAGTCCATACCTCAGTAAGTACTCATGAGAACCAATAAAATCAGTAAAAATGTGTAAATTCTACAGACCAAGCCAAATTAATCACACATTGAATGGTGAAAGATTAAACTGGCGCAGCTGCACGCGTGGAGGCGACGACAACTTGAGAAGGCAGCACGCATGCATCTGCGACGTATAACTCGGTGAAGATGCATGACTCGATTGGTATCATCTGCTTAAGCATAGAGTAATATTCATATGCACCTACGTACTCTCAGGCGCGTGACATACGCGTGATCCGATGAATAACCCATGCCGGCATCTTCCCATTCTCTATGCACAAAATAAACCGCTTCCTTAATTACTATTTTACTAGAGAGGGACAGGCTTGCAGTGTCCTACACTATTTATCAATTGTAAAACTGCTCTGCTCTAGTTCTTCATTCAAATTAATTTACAGAGACATTAATTTTCTATATTAAATTACGTTGATTAACTTAATATTTGACGATAAAAAAAGCCACCACATTTGCTTTTTAAAAAAGAAATTACAACATTAATCATTAAAAAAAAGAAAATTACCGACCATTTTTGTTACAAGATAATTCAAAATCCCTCCCACATGTTGTAAAAATTTCCCACCAAAAGATGAGAAGAGGAGATAAATTTCTAAACCACTCTCCACATGTTTTGAAAAGGATAAAGTCTTTTTTACTCCCTTCAAGTTTGACTCTAGTCCAATATCCCCTTAAACTTTAATTTGGTTTACTTTATCCCTAACATTTACCAAATCAGCTCACTTTACACCTTTTCTTTCGAATTCAATGTGATTTCAATCACGTGGAGTTAGGTTAAGGCCAGTTTTACATACTCAATTCAAATACACATGCATTCTAAGGTGGTGCGAGGCATTCTTGTCGATTTGTAGCAAAAAATTTGTCCTAATATCTCTACATCTTGATCTACGATGGCATAGCCATCCTCGCCAATCTCCACCCAGAAGTCCACCTTATCGTTGTTTTCGTGGGCTACCATCGTGTATGAATGAACCTATGTCGAGTTGCATCCACAAAACGACCTTAACATAAGTTTACATTAGCAAAATTGCTTTGGATTCAAGAGTAAAGGTGTAAAGTAAACTGATTTGGCAAATGTTAGGGGTAAAGTAAACCAAATTATAGTTAGAGGGATATCTGGGCTATTGCCAAAGAAGGAGTAAAGTGAACACTATCCTTTTAAAAATTACCCACCATTGTTATTATGGAGAAATAGGTTGAAATACCTGTATACTCCGCACTATTGTCATTATGAAAAAAATCAACTAAAAATATTACTGGCATTAAAATAACCGTGATAAGACAATAACAAATTAATAATGCATTCAATATGCTACAGTAGCGCGTTTGCCCTTTGATAAACACCCCCATTAACTAACTGACCGGCATCACACATGAGCAAAGCCCTGGGCAGCATCCCAGCCGTCCAGCGCGCAGCGTGGCGCATCAGGAGTTCGACACAACAAGGCTAGAACAGAGTGCCGTGACAGGGCAGCACTATCCGCCCATTGTTGTAGGTTTAGCTCTGCATTTTGAAAATACTTAAAGCAGAAAAGGCAGAACACTAGCTAAGCCCTGCCCCCTAATTTGTCAGTGCCGCCCCAATTTCTTTCCCGCGCTCCAATGCGCTGTGTTTCTCTCTCCACCACCAGCAAGAGAGAGGGAGAAGAGAAACAACAAGAGAGCATTGAGGAGCCCGATGCATCGGTGCAAGAACCCCCCATTCATCATCCACCCCGCTCCGCAGGACACAAGCAAACACCTTTGAGGGTTTTGAGGAAGAGAGAGAAACAGGTGTATAGACAGAGAAAGAGAGAGGAGAGAGAGAGAGAGAGGTTTTGCTGATTGAATCCGCTCCATCTCCATAGAGATCATCGCCGGTCTCTCCGGGCAGGAAGCAAGCTTGGTGCATTGTGCGGTGCCCGAGCCCCAAACACCGCAGCGCATTTTTTGATGCGGCCATTGCCATCGCCAAGCCCCATGCGCTGCCGCCTCCTTCCCCTCCTCTTACTCCACCTCCTCCTCTTCGCCGCCGCCTCCTCTGTTCTCGCTGCGGCCGCCAACTCTGAGGTCACGTTCCTGACGTCGTGGCTCAACACCACGGCGTCGCGGCCGCCGGACTGGTCGCCGGCGGCCGCGTCGCCGTGCAACTGGTCGCACGTGTCCTGCGACGGCGGCGCCGTGACGTCGGTGAGCTTCCAGTCCGTGCACCTGGCGGTGACCGTCCCGGCGGGTCTCTGCGCGGCGCTGCCTGAGTTGGTGTCGTTTGTGGTCTCCGACGCGAACCTGACCGGCGGCGTCCCCGACGACCTGTGGCGGTGCCGCCACCTCGCCGTGCTTGACCTGAGCGGGAACGCGCTCACCGGTCCCGTGCCGGCGTCGCTCGGGAACGCGACGGCGCTGGAGACGCTGGTGCTCAACTCGAACCAGCTGTCCGGCACCATCCCGCCGCAGCTCCCGGCGTCGCTCAAGAACCTGCTGCTGTTCGACAACCACCTCTCCGGCGAGCTCCCTTCGTCGCTCGGCGACCTGCGGCTGCTCGAGTCGCTCCGCGCCGGCGGCAACCGCGACCTGTCGGGGCCCATCCCGGACTCCATCTCCAGGCTGTCGAACCTGGTGGTGCTGGGCCTCGCCGACACCAAGATCTCCGGCCCGCTCCCGGCGTCGCTGGGCCAGCTCCAAAATCTCGAGACGCTGTCCGTGTACACGACGTCGCTGTCGGGCGCCATCCCGCCGGAGCTGGGCAACTGTTCCAACCTCACCTACATCTACCTCTACGAGAACTCGCTGTCCGGCCCCTTGCCGTCCTCGCTTGGCTCGCTGCCGCAGCTGCAGAAGCTGCTCCTGTGGCAGAACGCGCTGACGGGGCCCATCCCAGAGTCGTTCGGCAACCTGACGTCGCTCACGTCGCTGGACCTGTCCATCAACTCCATCTCCGGCGCCATCCCGGCGTCGCTCGGGCGGCTGCCGGCGCTGCAGGACCTGATGCTCAGCGACAACAACATCACGGGTACCATCCCGACGGCGCTGGCCAACGCCACCTCGCTGGTGCAGCTGCAGCTGGACACCAACGAGATCTCGGGGCTCATCCCGCCGGAGCTCGGCACGCGGCTGTCGGAGCTGCAGGTGCTGTTCGCCTGGCAGAACCAGCTGGAGGGCGGCATCCCGCCCACGCTGGCGTCGCTGGCGAACCTCCAGGCGCTGGACCTGTCGCACAACCACCTCACGGGCGCCATCCCGCCGGGCCTCTTCGCGCTGCGCAACCTCACCAAGCTGCTCCTCCTCTCCAATGACCTCTCCGGCGTCATCCCGCCGGAGGTCGGCAAGGCTTCCGCCCTCGTGCGGCTTCGGCTCGGCGGCAACCGCCTCGCCGGGACCATCCCCGCGGCGGTGGCGGGGATGAAGAGCGTCACCTTCCTCGACCTCGGCAGCAACCGCCTCGCCGGGCCCGTCCCCGCCGAGCTCGGCAACTGCTCGCAGCTCCAGATGCTCGACCTCAGCAACAACTCGCTCACGGGCGCGCTGCCGGAGACGCTCGCCGACGTGCACGGCCTGCAGGAGATCGACGTTTCCCACAACCGGCTCACCGGCAACGTCCCCGACGCGTTCGGGAGGCTGGACACATTAAGCCGGCTGGTGCTCGCCGGCAACTCCCTCTCCGGCCCGATACCGGCGGCTCTGGGGCAGTGCCGCAGCCTGGAGCTCCTGGACCTCAGCGACAACGACTTCGTCGGCGGCATCCCCGACGAGCTGTGCGGCCTGGACGCGCTCAACATCGCGCTCAACCTGAGCCGGAACGGCCTCACGGGGCCCATCCCGTCCAAGATCTCGGCGCTGAGCAAGCTGTCGGTGCTGGACCTCTCGTACAACTCCCTCTCCGGCGACCTCGCGCCGCTCGCCGTCGGGCTGGACAACCTCGTCACGCTCAACGTGTCCAACAACAACTTCTCGGGCTACCTCCCGGACACGAAGCTGTTCCGGCAGCTATCGACGTCCAGCCTCGCCGGGAACGCCGGGCTGTGCACCAAGGGCGGGGACGTGTGCTTCGTCAGCGTCGACGCCGACGGCCGCCCCGTGGCGACGACGAGCGAGGACGTCGCGCGCGTGCACCGGCTGAAGCTGGCCATCGCGCTGCTGGTGACTGCGACGGTGGCGATGGTTCTGGGCATGGTCGGCATCCTCCGGGCGCGGCGGATGGGCATCGGCGGAAAGGGCCACAGCGGCGGAAGCAGCGACTCGGAGAGCGGCGCTGGCGCGGGGGAGCTGGCGTGGCCGTGGCAGTTCACGCCGTTCCAGAAGCTGAGCTTCTCCGTGGACCAGGTGGTGCGCAGCCTGGTGGACGCCAACATCATCGGCAAGGGCTGCTCCGGCGTGGTGTACCGCGTCAGCATCGACACCGGCGAGGTCATCGCCGTCAAAAAGCTCTGGCCCCACGCGGCGGCGAGCAGCAAGGACCACGACACGAGAGGGGTGCGTGACTCCTTCTCGACGGAGGTGCGCACGCTGGGGTGCATCCGGCACAAGAACATCGTTCGGTTTCTCGGATGCTGCTGGAACAAGACCACCCGCCTGCTCATGTACGACTACATGCCCAACGGCAGCCTCGGCGCCGTCCTCCACGAGCGCCGCGGCGGCGCCGCGCAGCTGGAGTGGGACGTCCGGTACCGCATCGTGCTCGGCGCCGCGCAGGGCCTCGCCTACCTGCACCACGACTGCGTGCCGCCCATCGTGCACCGCGACATCAAGGCCAACAACATCCTCATCGGCCTCGACTTCGAGGCATACATCGCGGACTTTGGACTCGCCAAGCTCGTCGAGGACGGCGACTTTGGACGCTCGTCCAACACCGTCGCCGGATCATACGGCTACATCGCCCCTGGTACGTCTTCTGAATTCTGAACATCATGAAAATTCTGAAGTAATTACAGAGAACAAACTGTTGAACTCATTACAATCTGAAAAAATTGTGCACGCAGAGTACGGGTACATGATGAAGATCACGGAGAAGAGCGACGTGTACAGCTACGGCGTGGTGGTGCTGGAGGTGCTGACGGGGAAGCAGCCGATCGACCCCACCATCCCGGACGGCCTCCACGTCGTGGACTGGGTGCGGCGGTGCAAGGGCGCCGTCGACGTGCTCGACCCGGCGCTGCAGGGCCGGAACAGCTCGGAGGTGGAGGAGATGCTGCAGGTGATGGGCGTCGCCCTGCTCTGCGTCAGCCCCACGCCCGACGACAGGCCCACCATGAAGGACGTCGCCGCCATGCTCAAGGAGATCCGCCTCGAGCGCGAGGACTTTGCGAACGTCGATGTCCTCCTCAAGGGAGGCGCGTCGCCGCCGCATGCTCCAGCGGCAATGCCGGCCAAGGCGACGTCGTCCACGTCGAGCACGCCGCCGTACCGGCAAGGCCCCGGCAACAACAGCCACAGCAACAGCGGCAGTAGCAGCAGCTTCTCGGCCCTCTACTCCTCGTCCAAGGCCAAGACGCCGTTTGGCTGAACTCAAGCAACAAGCTGGAGAGCAAAACTGGAAGATCCACAGATGAACAATTTCCCAAGAATGTGGTCTTAGCTGTGCTTCTTTTGTGTCTTTGAATCTGAAAGGCGAGAAGCATTTTGGAGCAGGTTTGCAATGGCGGTGAGCTGTGTAAATGAAGGGAGAGAGGATTAAGGATAGGTTGTTTGCAATTTTTTTTCCTTCCTTTTTGAGGACTTAGGATTTAGACCTTGAAGCAAAAGGGCTTGATGCCTGTTTCACGAGTGTTCAGTGTACGTCTGTTTGAATAAAAGATCGAAATTTGGTAGAACGCCCATGCTGATGTGCAAGGCAGGGTTTGCAAAACCGTTGGTAACCGATCGGTTATCGCGGTAACCGGCCTTACCGGTCTGGTTCGATTTGCTCGGTTTACCGGTTTTCGAGTTTGAATTTAAAATGAATTTGAAAATTTGACGAATTTTGTCTGGTTTTTATCAGTTTTAGTCGGTTTGATCGGTTACCGACCGGTAACCGGTCTTACCGGTCCGGTTCGGTTGGACGGTTTAATCGGTAAGGTGAACCTTAGTGCAAGGTTTGCCCACTGCTGTTCAGTGGTGCCTGCAGTGCTTCAGGATCAAACGATCTGCTGTAAAAGGACAGGGTGCTCAGAACATTTTGGGGCAAATGCAAAATTAGCAGTCTGTATAGGCGCTAAAGCAGTATTACTTACTGTTCAACTACCTTTTATTGATCAGTTCTTCAGTTTTGTGTAAAGAATGGATGGACAGACAAATTTTCTGAACCACTGCAACGATCTTCAGACTGAAGGACAGTTAAAGATCTCTTGAAGGCCCAAACAGAGACGAAATCAATGTAATTTGTTCACAGTAAGACACAGAAATACCTACCATGTATAATTTTAGAGTCCTACGGTGTATCATTCAATTGGCACTCTCCTGTCTGCATCCATATGACTAATTGTTAGCTGCCTGATTTTAGTCCTTACCTCACCCAAACATGAGGATTAACAAACGGACTAATTGTTAGCCAACTAGGAAACTAATTGTTTTCCTGTTGTCAGCCAAACCAAATAATAAGGACTAATAGACCCAACAGATTGCGAAATGACAAGAATACCCCACTGGTGTTCCGTGTAGTGCCTGCAGTGTTTGCAGTGCTTCAGTATCAGACGCTCTGATGTATAATGATAGGATGCTGAGAACATTTTTGTGCAAATGCAAAATTAAGCGGTCTGCATAGGAGATAAACCAGTATTACTTGTTCTTCACTCACCTTTTATTGATGACGTCTTCGGTTTGTGTACGACATGGATGGACAGACAAATTTCCTGAACCACAGCAACTATCTGTAGACTGAACAACGACAGTTCCAAAGATTTCTTGAAGGGCCAAATAGAGAAGAAATAACGCACTTTCTTCACAGTAAGATAAATACCTTCGTCTGTACCATTCTGTGGGAACTTGCTCCTTACAAACATGATGTCAATCCTTCTGAGATATATGACTGCATGATTGCATATATTAAAACTATGTTCTTTAGTTTATCCTAGAAGTATCTGTAAATGCTTCTAACAAAAAATAGATTCATGTCAATGCCACACCTCAAAGATTATAAAACGTCACTAACATCAAATAAAATGGGACAGGGATGGTAAAATTTAATGATATAACAGGGTAAATTATACAACAGACCAAATTATCATAATCTGAAGCCGAAAAGACATCAAGAAATCCTTGCTGGCTTGCTGCATAAGAAAATCACATGGATATCTTTCCCTAAATTAAACGGACAAAAATGTTCCACAAGCATTTTTCCTAACATTCACTCAAACAATTCAAGTATGACTCAGGTACTGAAATCCTAAATACAGTGTAGTGATGATTCAAACTTTTCTCCCCATGCAACCTATAGACTCCACCGAGTGCTCCTGTAACTGGATTAGGGAAAGCGTAGAAGATGCGTTTGAATCTTTGATGTACAAGCCGCCATGGCACACCTGAAAACAAACAAATAAGAAAGAGAATGAAAATAACAAGATAAATTGATGCCAAAGTTAGATACGAGTTAACATACATTGCAAATGGTTTCCACACGAGGTAAATATCAAATCCTGTGCAGAGATATGGTCTGGTGGTTTCATACAAGTCCCCACAGTATGTTCCATCTGCAGATTGCACTTTATCCTGAAGTTCAATTTTGACCTTGTCAGGGAAAAAGGGGAAAGAAAACAGCATGCATCATTTCCAATCATATAAAATTTGGCAATGAGCAATATTGGCAACATCAAGCGATAGAAGATACAACCAAAAAGTCTCACTTTTGCATCTATCTTCAGCCGTTTTGCTGGTTCATTACCAAAATAGGTCCCCAGATGGTCATTTGAAATTGACTTGCTTATTGCAGTGGATGAGGTAAATAGCATTCTATCCCTTTCAGCAGCATTTTCAATGGCAACCATGGCAGCATGCTGTAATGGATGCCATGCAAAACGGCCTTTACAGGGCTTCAGCCCCCTGGTCCTTTGTTGTGTCCATCCCCAAGGGTTGATACATGAGACCTCCATGTTCAAGGTGTTGCATTTAGAAAGACAGGAGCTTGGAAGAAACAATTTGCCATCTTTCTGAGTTGACTCGTTCAAAGAGAGGGTATCTTCAGCTTTAACTTCAGAGAACTTGTTCCCTTCTTCAGATGCATCATGATGGTGTGTTTGGTCTTTAGCCTTAGCAATTATTTGGTTACTTGATGGATTGACAATAATGGCAGCATTTTCCCCCTGGTACATAGACCCCAAGTGGAAGTTAGCAAAAAATATTTGACGAATACCAAGCAACAAGCTGATATAAAATATAAAATAATGTAAATTGGACTTGTATTCTTCATGAACAGTAAATATTACAGCAAGATAGAATTTGCCCATTTGGCCAAGCTTTCTATTCTCAAAGATGGTTTGACCTGATAGCCCCAATCGTCAGCATATCTAGCAGCAGGATGTCTGTGGTGATTGAACCATCTGTTCTACTTGTTTCATGTGGTTCAATGGTGTCTGTACAAAATCATAGAATTTTTATTTGCTATCTCTTGCAGATAGGTATTGAATGTGGTGGCTACAGGAGTAAGAGAAGACAAGACCTTGTAGCACATAGATCTTAAACGTTTGTACCTGGATTAAATAGTTACTCATGTAACAACAGAGTATCATCTTACTGAAAATACAGTACTTTTTTTACGTAAAAAAGTACTGTGTTTTTTCTGTACAAGTACTGAAAAACACAGTACTTATACAGAAAAAACGGAAACATAATATAATAATACAGCTTGGAGCAAGAACTATAAAACAAAACGGTGGCCACCTTTGATAATTGAATAGCAGCTTTTATGCAATTAAATATTGATGGTAATTCCTCCTCGCGGTAACCACGGACATCAAGGCTGTAAGTAAACATAGAAGCCCATTAGAAAGCATGATGAATACAAATTAAAATTGTGGTATTTGTCAAAACTCAATTTAACTATTAATCTTTAATGCAGAATATGATAGGGTAAAGCATGATGGTCAATCTGCCATCACCACCATTCTAACCCTGCACTTTTCATTATGTACCCACCACTGCCACTGCAGTATAAATGCATCTTTTTGAATAGTAGACTTTCACTAATTGTTTGATTATTACTTAGATTTATGAAACATTTTAAATCCTACTTGGGAATTTATACTGGTTTTTTATTACAATTGCAAGCATGTAATTATGGGTCATAGTTTCAAATCAACAAACATGAACCCACCCAAATCAGCATCCACTGAATACTTCAAACCCTGGAGCTATGCCGCTGCAAGAAATCATCCAACCACAAGTCTTCATGATGCTTGAGCTTGACAAGGCAACAAGAACATCCAAAACAGTCTGAAGTGGTCCATCAAACTAGGGTAATGCAGCAAGAGGGAGCAGTATTACCAGTTCAGGGCAGTGGTCAAAATAAGCCAGAGTATCACTATCAGTTGGAGCAGTGTTCTTTAAGGAAAACTTCTAGACAAATCTTCTCATGGAGGTTGGAAACTTGAAGCAAAATTAGTCAACCCCCTTCTTTCTCTTTTTACCCGGTTTTTCTTGTTCTTTCTACTTTTTGGTTTGCCTCTCTTGTTGGTTCCTACAGGTTTATCTCTAGCCTACCCCAACTTGCTTGGGATAAAAAAAAGGCTTTGTTGTTGTGGTAGTGGAACCTCTCTGAGTAGGAAGGATTCCAAACAAGTGGTTTGGTATAGCTAATCTTGCACACTTGAGTGACGAAACCAAAAATACCTTATGCAGGCCATGTTTTAAATACTTAAGAATAACACATATGGGAGGGAAACGAACAACATAACAAGTTATGCTGACATACTCATGTGCAGGATGGTAAGATGTTGGCCAAGAGTTTGCACTGCTCTTCCCACTCCTCTTTTGATGTGGCAGAACACTTGGCAACCTGTGAAAAGCTTTTACTGATATAGTAAGTGTTAAAAAATAACAAGGGAACGAGATAATCTAGTTACATAAGCATAGATCTAGTCAAGGGATTCTAATTTAGATGCATTTGAAGTGAAAATTAATTCAGTTATTCTTTTCAGTATCATTCGATGTTATAAATAACAGCATAAAAATTATTTTCCTATGTTTCCATACAGATGCATTCTTGAGAGTTGACTGCATTTAAATAAAAATTGTCTACATGTAAGGAAAAAGTGAAACATTGATAATCATAGATCACTAATTTAGTAGTGTGCTGACACAGTGATGGTTGTAGATTTCAAAATTGTCATCCATGATGAATGCATGGTAATAATAAGTATAAACAAATGGCAATATGACACGTGAAAATTAAAGTTCTAGATGTGGTTCTTCTACGATGTTAGTTGAAAATTAAAGTTCTTTAATGAAGTCCCAATATGACACGTGAAAATATCAACACATGTGCACGAAGAAAAAATAATAATTCAGCACAAGTCAAAATATTATGAGATGCAAAGCAACACCCTACACCCTATGATTCTAGAGGAGAAGCGCACAGACGATTGTACACGAAATTTTGAATCAATGACAAGGTTGTGCTTCCCTGAACAAATTTCCATCTACAATATGCTAGAAGAACCATGGCACGACCCTTATGAACACGTGTTTCAGAAACATCTGGAATGTCTTCCATGAGGTGGGCACTCAGATAAACAGAGAGCTTGAGAGCTACATGACATATCCTACCGCAGTCAGTATGTCGACGCACCCGCTTTACATGCCTCAGATTCTCCAAGGGGCATACCTGGTTCAACTGTCTGAATAAACACCAACTAAATACATCATCACTTAAAACATGGGGTTAAGTGACACAAGTCAAAATATGTGTGGTTTGTGAAACAAGGACCATAAAACCTGGGGTTTTACGAAATTTACTCTAACTCTAAATATAATTGTACCATTTGCCAAATTTGAAATCTCATTTGGCATGGAATCAAAATGATATCATTTGCATAGTAGAAATGGGCCGTATAATCAGAAAACTGAATAGAGTATCAGTTACTCTTTTTTTGGGAGAATCAATACCAGTTACTTAGTTGAAGAGAAACTGAAGCAGAACAAGTGGAATCAGGGGATACCTGTAGAGTCTTGGAGTGAGGGCGCTGGGCTGCCAGGGACCTCAACGAGCTACCACTCCATGCAAGGCGACTTCAAAGCGAAAATAAGGCCGCAGACAGGTCGCTAAAGCAAGCGAATCAACTGTAAACAGGAGGAAATAGATACATAACTACATAGGCACTGAACAAGAGCTGAAATGCGTTTGTATATATTACATTGCATGTCTGAAACGATAATAGTGATAACATCATAAACTGCATCAAAATGTTGATAAACTCCAGCAATTCAATCCGTGTTTTGTGCCTGGCAGTCACAACTTCAAGCATGAACTGGTGACTTAGACTGAGTGCCTGACATGCCTGTACTGCTTGTCTAGGAATGCTTGAATCACAATTCAGTTTTGGCTTCAGTTGATTTATCTCTCTTACCGGGCCAAAAAAAAGGTAGAGGCAATACTGAAAGATTCCTAATCAACTAGGTATGGGATTAATAAATTCAAAGACAGTAACATTCTGTAGCTACTGTTAGCAGCAGAGATGCATGTACCATTGTCTGCTACATTAGGAAACAAGTTATCCCACTTCAGATTGAAATCCTACATCAAACTAATTACACAAAATCAACCAGTCTCTTTAGAAAACTGGATGGCGTGCAGATATGCGATTGGTTCATGATGAACATAAGAAAATATTACAAAAAAAAAATTTGTGCGATAATTTAAGTTCATTTGCGAGTACAGGGAAAGATCAAACAGTACCCTTCTACAGGCAGATGGGACAATTCTGTTCTCTCTCATACAAGTCACACGGCAGCAGTTTCGCCAAAGAAATGAGCAGCAAATGCACCACCGACTGTCAATGCGAGCATGTTGTCATCCCTGCCTCTTATTGGCCCCCGGATAGGCAACAATTGACCTTCAAAAATATAGCATCTCCTTGTTAGAATAGTAAATTTAAAACGGAATGCGAACAAGGATCATACTTCGAAAATAATATCCTGAAGTGTAAGAGTTGGAATAAAGTGGACTTGAAGATGAAAAAATAAAGTGACACCCCGTGTCACTTTAAAGTCCAAACCTTCGCAAATCAAACTCGAGCACCAAACTGAACTCAAATCCAAATGAAATGAAATTTAAGAATAAATGTCAAAACAAGCTTTGTGAAGGAATTCAAATTTTTCAATAACAACATGACCCAAACAAAAATCCTATCTGAAAGTACATCTCAAGAAATAATTTTGGAGATTTATCCAAGATTTTATAAATTCATGAAGCATCCTCAAAAATTCAGAGAAATCCATCAAGTCCCTGTGTTCTGGAATTTGTATTCCAAATTCCTTTGGTCAAATCCACCTCGACCCAAAAGCAAAGTTGCGGCTCCTTGTCTCTTCTCTCTTCCCAGAAATTTCCAGAATTTTTGGAGGACCGAAGCTATTCCTTTTAATTCCTGCAAGGTAGCAGGAAATCGAGCTCTGGAAATTCGAAAATTGCAAAACCGCTTGGGCCCATCTGTCAGCAGCTTCATCTCCTTCCCATGGACGCCAGGAAAAACCGCCGCCGCGTGGCCGTCGCGCAGGCGCCGGCAAGGGCGCGCCGCCACGCCGCCCCGCTCCTCCCGGCCCCACTCCCCTGCGCAGACCCCGGGCCCCACTTCCCCGCTCCCTATAAAGGACCGTGCCGCGCCTCCATTTTCCCCATTCCCACCAGTCGCTCGAGCTCCACTCACCGTTCGCCGCCGTCGAGCGAAGCCCAGCCGAGCTACTCCACCACGATCTCCTCCAAACTCCACCATGGCGCCCCTCCTCCCAAACCCACCATGAACCGCGAATCAACCGCACCTTTCACTAGTCCGGCACTCCCGACTCGATCATGTGGGAAGCGGTAACGCTTCACATTCCAGCAAGAAATCCCTAGCTGTTCCATTACTATTCCACATCAGAAATAATGATGCTTCACAAGCTTAGCTTATTGTGTTGTTCTCCCCTAATTACCAAGATAAATTGGGTCTTACTGATCTGGTAAGTTCCTCCTATAATAATTACCAATATAAACTTGTGAGCAGGGGACCAGGAAGGAGGTAATTTTTATTTTTTGCACTGATGATCTCAGCTTCAACACTATCCAATTCGCTAGGCTCATACTAGTTCACACACCTGTTGCGCTCAGTAATTTTGTTCGAACAAGTGAAGAACAAAAAAGGTCACAGGAGGTATGAAGCACAGCTCGAAAGCATCAGAATAGCATAGAAGCATTCCAGCGAACACATGGAGAGCGCTTGACGTTAGATTACTCACCAGGACCAGGGAGACCGTCTTGTACAGCGGGCGTTGCATTTCCTATGTTGCAGACCTCCAGCTTCTGGTTCCCCTATATGGCGGCCTTATATGCCCGTGCACCATGATGCAGCTTCGCACGCCCAGCTCTTCTGCCTGGTTATCTGCCCGCTCTACTGTGTGAAGGGAGCAGCGAGCACTGGAGATGGGAGACAGCGGCGGGCCAGGAAAGGAGAGGAGGTGGGCCGGAAAGCACCCGCACGGTGGAGGCTGGCGGAGCGGAAGCGACAAATGCGAATGGACAATTAAAGATAAACAAACGAGGAAAATGAACACCTTTCTCGAAGGACGCAGGTAAGCTAGGGTACGAACCTGCCCAGGCAGTACTGGACAGAAGCAGATCTGCAGATGGGTTACGGTCGAGTAGGAGGCGGCGGCCGGCGGTGCTTCAAGTGGCGAGCGGCGGCGGGGTAGATCTTTTTTTTTTTTTTTGAGTCAAACACGGGAAATCAATTAACTGCAGCACTCCGGCATATCGACAGAGACCAAGTCCAGTACAACACTTGGTGCTGTGCACCAGAACACAGGCTCGCTTTCAACCGGAGCTCTACAACTATGGCCTGCTAAGCCATCAGCTACCTTATTACAATGCCGAGAGCACACTTTGACGGTACAGGAATTAAAGTTGTTGGCCATGAAATCCTTCGTGTACCTGAAGATACTTCCGCGTGGGCTGCTGTCCCAGGAATTAGAGGTGAGTGCGCACCCCAAATTTGTCGCATCCGTTTCAAGG
Source organism: Eragrostis nindensis (assembly GCA_012490785.1). Taxonomy (NCBI): domain Eukaryota; kingdom Viridiplantae; phylum Streptophyta; class Magnoliopsida; order Poales; family Poaceae; genus Eragrostis; species Eragrostis nindensis. The sequence continues at coordinate 151,575 of JAAXCT010000359.1, read as the reverse complement.
ATGATTTTCGACATTCCCCAATAAGCTGCCTTCTCCAGGCCTTTCAGCGCTGCAATGGCTTCTGCTTGAAGGGCATCCGCTGCCCATTGAATTCTTCCGGCTCCAGCTTCCAAAACAGACCCCGTCCAATCTCTGATCACAAAGGGTAGATCGAGGTGGAAGAGAAGGCGGACTTGCGTGCTGGGCCTGTTAGCTGAGGCAGCTTCGTTGGATAACTTTGATTGGAGGCCTATTGCGGCCCACAAAGGAGCTTTGTTCATTTGCTTCGAGCCGATCGATTCTTAGGGCGTGTTTGGCATGGCTCTGCTCTACAGCGGAGCAGCTCCACTCCAAAACTCCACTCCGGAGTTGCTCTGCTGTGGAGTTGGAGCTGCTCATGGAGGTGTTTGGCTAGGAGGTTGTCCCTAGCTCCAGAAAAAAGAGTGCTGAGGTTGAATTGACATCTTTGTCCTTAGTTTGCCTGACTGTATTATTACATATATTGAAATAAATGTAATTATTTTTCTTCATAAAATGGCAAATGAACTAGATTTTTTTGAGGAACAAAAATTGTAGTAAGGCATAAATAATCAATCTCCGGCATCTAACCAACTCACAAGAACTTCTCAGTATAAGGATATTGGTTAATTGGTAACATACAAGATGATATCCGTTTTGTCTGCTTCTGTCAACACGCACATCAGATAGACTACGGACCAATTATAACAATTCGAAGCTAGTAGAAAACAAAGGGGGAAAGAAAGAAAAGGCCAGTGTCAGAGCAATGTCGGGCACTGAGGGGCAGGTCAGGGCGTCGTGCACCAGGAGCAGCTGATGTCGTCGGGCACCGGGAGCAGCTGATGGCGCGTCGAGAGCTGCCTCGTCACTCACGCGTCCGGGAGGCTGCTCCGAACTCGCACGTCCAGATACGGGTCACTGCAGGCCTCTGCGAAGCAGGGAGGCGGCCTGGAACCGGGGAGGAGTTGCGCGGCGCAGGGGCGGCGCCCTGGATGCGAGGCGGCGCGGGGAGGCGGCCAGGCGGGTCCGGCGTTGGGTGGTGGCTAGGGTTTGGAGGCTCGGCCTCCTCTGGCGCGAGCGAAAAATGAAGGCCGGGGCGCGGGGGAGACGACCGGGAACGGAGAAGAGAAGAAAAGAACGAACCGGTACGTTGTGTAACCCGTGGCATGGTGGGTAATTATTTTCAACTCCAGAAATCTGAGTGCCGTGGAGTTGCAAAAGAGGTGCTCCAATAAAATGAACTACAGCTCCACCAAATCTTTGAAGTTGATCTGCTCCAGGAGTTTTGAGAGTTGGGTGTTTGGCTGGATTTGGTCAGCTCCGAACTGGAGTTGAGCTCCAGAGCCATGCCAAACACGCCCTTATAGTCTGTCGCCAATGGGCACATTCTACTTTTTTTTTCATTCTTTTTTTTTACATGTTCATTGTAATGCCTTGATTGTACCACTACCACTCCCTCTGATCTAAAATACAAGTCATTTAGGTCAGTGGCACACTCTTCTGATCAAGGCGAGATTCGAGAAAAATACATTATATCATAAAAGTTACATAACTTTGATTGCTCGGAATTCTAAGGTTAGATCCACGGGAGTATATATATGACAGTACAAACTACAAAGCAGGCATGATAAAGAGTTATCGTCCCCAACAATGCATGTTAACTGATCTCAAAAAAAAAATGCATGTTAACATCACATGGCGTCACATATTTCCTTCGCTAAGAGCATAACAAGAATCATTAGGTCGCCTTGGGGAACTATAATAAAAAGGTCAACTGATCGTGTGATGAGTTCATCTCTGTAGTTGGACATAATTGCGGCTTGGAACTGCTGACCAATAACAAGCTACCTCGGCGTCATTCTAGTTACAGACAGAACATGGCTGCAAGCGGCGGTTACCCATGAGTCAAGGAGACATCGTGGTGGCCATGGCTACGGCACGACTTTTCCGTTACAATAGCTACGTACGGCAGAGGATTTCCTTCGCAGCTTTCCATGTGCCTACGACGACCTGGGCCTATCTTACATGCTTATACATTAGCGTGGTTTGAACCGTAATTTAGTAGCTTAAGTCAACTCCTAGCTTGAGAGGGGACATCGCAAGCATGAAAGAGCTGTGTGGATTATGGTGAAGGTACGTACAAATTCAAGCAGAAAGAGATCTGAACCAAGAAACGCTATGGAATGAAGCATATGCACATGCTCTTCCATTCATTTGACTACACAAGTGCTGGAGCGTTCGTTGAGAGATGAGGAAAGTCAAGTCAGTAAGTTGAGAATGTACGTACCCGCAAAGAAAAAAAATGTTTAAAATGTGGCGTACGTACCAAATGTACACATATAGATAAACCCCTAAAACGCATCAATCATTTGATCAGCCGACCTACCGGGTTTAACAATCGCTAAATTTGCTTATTTATGCATGTCGTCGATCAGGACATGCATGATCGAGTGCCTGTTTTGATGTTTGTAATCCCTCATATCAACATGTGTGTAGATAGGAGATCGCCAGCGATGGTGTCGTTCCTGAGTCAGGCTGCGCAGTTCTGGAGCGAATGGGGAGTCCGTGTGGTGGTCCTTTCTAGCTTTGCAGCAAATGTCATCCTTGTTCTCTTGGCCGGGGTACGCCGGCGTCAGGCGTCCGGTTGGGGCACGCTCCTCTTGTGGCTGGCCTACCAGCTCGCCGATTTGGCCGCCACGTACGCCCTCGGCAACCTCTCGCTCAGTCGCGGCACTGCCGTGTCGTCGCGCGAGCACCAGCTGGTCGCGTTCTGGGCGCCGTTCCTCCTGCTGCATCTGGGTGGCCCGGACAACATTAGCGCCTATTCTCTGGAGGACAACAAGCTCTCCCTGCGCCAAGCGCTGCATGTCGTGATGCAGGTCATGGGAGCCTCCTACGTGCTGTACAAGCACGTGTATCTTGGCGACACCGGGCCTCTGATCCCGGCGTCAGCCGTCATGCTCGCCCTGGGTGTGGCCAAGTATGTCGAGAGGGTGTGCGCGCTACGGCGCGGCGACTTGGGCGACATACGGATCAGCTCAAGCAAGAAGAAGAAGAAGAAGCATCAGCTCGACTTGCCTGAGGTCAGAGCATCGAAGAAACTTGATAACGAGCACGCCCTGCTGTTTGCTCACGACATGTTCCCTTTCTGCAAGCGTGCCATGGTCGATTCTTCGGTCGTTCTGGATTCATCCAGCCATGTCACCAGCGAGAAGATATTCCGGATGCCGTGGAGTAGCATGTCCAAGGTGGTGGAGATGGAGCTGTCCCTCATGTACGACATCCTCTACACCAAGGCTACCGTTGTCCACACCTGGGGCGGCTACCTCATCCGCTTCGTCTCGCCGCTCGCGACCATCATCGCCATTTCGCTGTTCAGGAGCTACCCCAAGGACGGCCAGAGGAGAGCTGACGTCGCCATCACATACATCCTGCTAGCTGCTGCCTTCCTCCTCGACATAACATGGCTGGTGAGGGCCCTTAGTTCCACCTGGACTTTTGCATTCCTGCATGCTCGGCCACGGGACGATTGGCTCCACCATGCGGTTCTGCGAACCAGAAGGTGGCACCGCCTCCGCCGCGCCGTTGTGTCCTTGGATCCATGCAGCCGACTGCTTGGCAGAGGGCCAAGCCACTACAGGTTGTGGTCGGGAACCATTGGGCGGTACAACCTGCTGCATGAGTGCACCCGTGGTCGTGTAGTCGACCGGGGCATGGAGGGTGTATGCAGGATGCTGACAACCATCATTGGACTGGAGGACACTTGGAACGAGTATAAGCACTCGAGGTGCTTATTTGAGCTTCCCAGAGACGTAAAAAAGTTGTTGTTCAAACGGATCCAACAGAGGTTGCCGTCTTCCGACCCGCAAAAGAAAAGCAATGGGGCGCCTGCATACACCATGAAGGAAATCACGACACAATGGGGCCAAGTGGCAGTGAAAAGGTGTCGCAACATGTTTGAAACCCTCCACGAACCGCCAAGTTTTGGTCGGGAATTCCAAGAGGACATCCTCATATGGCATATCGCCACTTGCATTTTTCTCTGCATGCACGGTGATAATCAGCAACACATCCTCAACAGCACATATGTCAGGGCGATCGAGGCGCTGTCGGAATACCTGATGTTCCTTGTTGCCGTACGCCGGCACATGTTACCTGGTCTCGTGCTCCGCAGCCTGTTGGAAGCAACCCGTCAAACTCTGGATGAGATATGGATTGGTCATATCAAGAATAGCACGGGTTCTACATCAAGAAATAAGGTGAAGCTTGCCCAGATCCTGCACGAACAAAAGAGGAAAAACCCTGGTTGGGGTCTCGACAAGGCTAAAAGCCGTGTTGTCGCGGATGGAACCGAAATTGCCATCGCGCTGTTACTAGTTGGTCGACGGAACATGGCCAAATTAATGGAGGTCATCTTTGATGTGTGGGTGGACAAACTGCTCTACGCGGGAACCCGATGCAGCAGGGAGTCACATGCCAAACAGCTCAGCCGTGGTGGCGAGCTGACAACTATTGTGTGGATCATGGCAGAACATGCTGGCCCATTTCGCATTGGCGAAAAGTATGTCAGGGAGATGCATGCACCGGAAAAGAAACATCCAATGGAAAGTGGCGAAGAGTTGGATGACCCGAGGGAGAGTCAAACACCGGAAAAGCAAAGAAAAGAAATGGAGGAAAAGCAAAGAAAAGAAATGGAAAGTGGCGCCGAATTGGATGACCCCAACTGTGAGGAGGGTATATATGCTAAGCCATTACCCCCAAGATGGCGCCCTCCACCTGCTAGTGGTCCTAGTGACACTGAGCAGCTCGATAAAGAAGAGGAACAAGCGGAGTTCGAAGACGACGATAGACCAATAAGCTACGCTACCTTGTATCCACCGTACTGATGTCGCATCGTATATTTTTCAGATGTCGAATGTGTCTCCTCTTCTCTCGTTAGTCGTCACATTATTACTTACCTAATAAGTCTCAAACAAGTCGTCAGCCACAATTTTCAGCTGGATTTTTCAGTTTTCAAACCACGCCGTTTTGAATTCATGGCAGTTCAAATGTACGAGTTCTATTCGGTTTCTTCTTTCGAAAGTCAACTCGCATTTTTTTAACATAACGATGGGTGCTCCAGTGGTAAGGGCTCCGGGTCTCTTTTAGACGAGCTTGGCTAAATTCTATCTTTTTTTTCACGGAACAGAATTCGCGACGCTGAACGGGAACACTGGCGGCGAAAACCAAAGAAAAAATTTTGATGAGGAAAGTTAACCAAACAGATTCTCTTGTAACTTCACCTGAGCATAGCTTGTACCATGCCCCGATCTAGCCGAGCTAAGCGATGCCAACTTACTACCATGATTAGTTGGAATTCTGAAGTATACATAATACTGAAGTATGCATATAACCAATGTGTGTCCGCCTTGTATATTCATGGGCAGCCAGTCATGTTGTTCATGTATAAACCTGAGTTAGACGCCAGCATTCCATATTCTACACTTCTTCGTTTGGCTATCCACAAGCTGGGTGCGGGACAGATTTTCATTGATCTACTGATGAATATTGTGCCACAGCTGGCTTATTCGACGCATCAAATTAGATTTTTTTTTTTGTGCGACATCTGGACTAAAATTTCCTCTGAATGTAGTTGATTCGACAAGCTTGAATATTTTCTTCTTTCACTTTTCTTCATAGAGATAGCCTTGTGTTTTGTTAGTCGCTAACTGGAGCTTTGGATATATGCAATACCAGTGCTGGTGTTTAGAAGCTGAACATGGACCTGAATAGCTTGCGCTAGCGTCGTACTCTAAAGAGAGAGGACCTGAAGAGGGACGTCCTCCTTGCCATGAGTTTCCATGATTATTATCTGCACCATCTCCGAGTTGTTCTGCCGCCGCCTCAATTAGCTCCTTTGCCCTCCCTTAGAATTTTCAGTTTCGTTTGCCCAGAAGGTTTCTGGACTGACGGGAGAAACTAATTTTCAGTTGACTGAAATTTTAGTATCTCTGAGTCATTTTTTTCATGTTGCAATAGGTCATTTTGTATGTTGCAATAAGTTGATCTTTTTTTTTTACCGTTCATTCTTGCAACCATGTAGCATGCCACCGCATCATGGAGGCAAGCGGCGCCGCTGATGCAGTTGATCCCACGCAATGAGACGCGATCCAAAGCAGGAGAGTTTTCCCCCGCAATGAGACGCGATCCATTTAATGTTTAAGTAGGCGAGTTTTATTCTCCCATGGATTTTTTTTTGAGGAATTCGGGGGGGGGGGGGGGGGGGGGGGGGGGGGAGCATCGCCACCTTTTCATCTCCCGTGGATTGATGTGGTTCGCGCGTGGATTGTAACAATCTAAGGAGGAGCCAAATTTTTTCGACGACTGATCGATTTGGTAATCCACATTCATCCAAGTGTTACTAAACGAAGGCTCAGGGAGTCGGATAGGCCGAAATGCGTAGGGTTTATAATGAGGTGTTAAGTCTTAGATTTCGAAGGGTTTTACTTCCGAAAGTGGCTTTAGAATATAGAAAAAAACAAATTCAGGTTATATAATTTTACAAGTTATTGTTGATGTATTGATTCCTAGAAACACATCATATCAGAGAAGATAATTTGTGCTGCAAAATTTTTTTCCTAAAAGTAGACATTGATAGATGAATTTGTGCTGGCTAAGTGAATCATCCTTCTATTAAAAGTCTCGTTACAACGAAATTTTCAAGACCCGTAGCAACGCACAGGCATATAACTAGTCTCTACTACATAATAAGTCTGATCAAGGTGACATGTCTGTCACTTCCTTTGGGTCTGCCATCGTCAAACGTTAACTTCGTCTTTCGGTCTGTCAGATTTTCCTTCCGATCCTACCTCTTCGTTCTACGTATGTTGTCGCCCGCTCTCCAACTCCTGCGACTGAGTCCGACTCTCTGCCTCCTGCTCAAAACCTTCTCCGAAGTATATCCTTTCCTGTACGTGCGTTGTCAAATCTTAGTATAGTATATGACTCATTTCAAAATTTGACTTGAACTTAGATGGCACATGTCTCAATCTGAAAATCCGAGGCTGACGGCCCACTTCAGACTTATTAAGTAGTAGAGATATTTATGATTCTTCCATATTTCATCTAAAGAAGAAAAAAAATTCTCATATTTTATTTCAGTAACTCGGCGTGCATCAACATATCATCGAGTAGGCACTAACATGTACCCTTGATTCTTGTTCAAGCAACAGACACATTTGTGCACCTACGCTTTTGTCTATATTTCTATTATTTTCAATAGCTTTCTTTTGAGAAAAAATAATATTGCCTTGTAATATTCACAAGTCCCGTTGCAACGCACGGGTAAGTTGCTAGTTACTATTCAAGTACAAAGTACTAATTTGATGGGTCATTGTGTTTTGGTTATTTAGATTCTGTCAGTGCATGCCGAGATTTTACCGAAAATGTAGTAAACCAGCATTATTTTAGAGAAGGAGGATTCCAGAAGACTGGTCAAGGTTGACATTTTCTGGCTGTAGTCTCAGCAAGAAGAAAAACAATGTTCCGAAACCAGATCCCCGAGAACAAAGCGTGGTGAGTCCTAATTTGAGTCATATATAGGATAAATCCCCCAGTGTCTCCCTCTCTGTAGATCATCTCAGGGGAGAAGCAACTCATGCGTACGTGGGAGGGCCGCAGGGGCGGATATCCATGCACATGGTACTGCTGGGTGCGAGCGCACCCACGAAATAAATTCCACCATATTCTCACCTTCGAAATTCTTTGTTATGCACCCATAAACAGCGCTACGCGAGGCATTTTCTCAACCAATGGTGAAGAATTGCACCCACATCGATTTGGTTCTAGCTCCGCCACTGGAGGGCCGAGAGCCAAGTACGATGGTTCGTTCCTATGCCTCCAAGTAGGATTCCCATTGAAACTGACCTGTCATCCTCCTTATGTACCTCGGATCCATGAAACAAGAGACCACGGTGGACAGTAACTCGAGGGGATTGGGAGCGTCTTGGATAACTTGCAGATGACGAAGAGCTCTTGTTTGGAGGACGAAGCATATGACGATAAATTGGAGTGAGATATTTGGGAGTAGGCGGTTGAATTAGACGATTTCCAATCATGAAGGCAAGTGCTCAGCGAACCGAGGGGGATCGGGGCCGTCTTGGACCTACTTCTATCACTGCATAGACAGGCCCACAGGGTGATCACGCTGGAAGGCGGCTTCATGGGCTGGGTTGATCTCTTGCAGGGCATACTGCTATGCAACGTGCTCGTCAAGAACCCGGAGCTCGATCCACTACAAAGGAGACTGATGATTGGGACATTTGCCGTCGTCCAAGGTCACATCAAGTTCCTTGAGCACCAAACTCATGTCAGACCAGGATCATTCAGGAAAAGGAACGATACATCTCGGATAATTAGACAGCCACCATTCTTAGCTGGAAGACGAACTCATCAGACTGTTGGAAGGGGAAGTGGGTCAAGGAGCACACCTGTGATGCTTCGCGCATATCAGGGTCGCTATCAAAGCTGCTGTGCTGCCGGGATGAAGATGATATTGTTTACTTCTTGGCCAAGGTCGACCACCGGGACGAACAAGCGTTTGTGCCTGGTTGCTGTGGACATGAGGAAGGGAACCTTGCAAAGAGCTGATTACTTTGGTGCCGAGAGGATGATGGGCATAAGTTCCAGTTCACGACACAGATGGAACTCTTCAAACTATGTGCAGGAAACAGCTTCCGCTGGACCATAAAGTTTCCAAAGCCAGGCCCTGCACTCTTTTTGTATTTAGTTTGTTTTTAAAAATAAGTGATTAATCCTTTTGAAATAAATGTGTATCTATATATCTAAGAAAAAAACTGCACAATTAAACTATGCTGCTTCATTTGTCATACTAGTATGTGTAATATTTTGTGACTTTACCATATTTTATTTGCACAAAACTATACATGAAAAAGATTCTGGAATGCACATCTTCAAGATCATGAAAGGTCAATAAAAGCATCTGATACAGAGAATGAAGTTAATTTTAGTTACACAACAGGGAAAAGTATCATAAAACCTAAGCTCAAGTATAATATCGGAAATGGCATCGTTGCTGTAGAACAGAAGCTCATGGATCCTTTTTCTTTCTCTATCTAAAATGAGAAAGAAAGTTATATCAAGAATTTTCTGAGCACTAACTCGAACCTTTCAAATATGCCTCAGGTACAGTGATCCTAAATACAGTGTAGTGATGATTCAAACTCTTCTCTCCATGCAACCTGTAGACTGCACCGAGTGCTCCAGTGACCGGATTAGGGAAAGCAAAGAAGACGCGTTTGAATCTTTGATGGACAAGTGCCATTGCACACCTGCAAACAACAGCAAAACATGTGGGGAAACAAATAAAAATTAGAAAAGAAAATGATGCCAAATTTAGATGAGTGAACATACATTGGGCATGGTTCCCAGACGAGGTAGATATCAAATCCTGTGCAGAGATATGGTCTGGTGATTTCAGACAAGTCCCCACAGCTTGTTCCATCTGTGGATTGCTCTTTATCCTGAAATCAAAATTGATCTTGTCAGAACAAAAGCTTCCAGAAACAATTTACATCATTTCCCAGGCTTCTTATACAACTGTAATCGGAGATCAGCAATATACATCAAGAACAGAAGGTAGAAGATACAAGTACCGAGGCTCACTTTGTGATCTGTCTTTAGCCGTTTTGCAGGTTCATTATCAAAAGAGCTCTCCAGATTGCCATTTGAGTTTGACTTGGTAATTGTAGTGGATGAAGGAAATAGCATCCTGTCCCTCTCAGCAGCATTTTCAATGGCAACTAGGGCAGCATGCTGCAAAGGATGCCATGAAAAACATCCTTCACCGGACAATGGCTTCTGCCTAGTTGTACATTGTTTTGTCCATCCCCAGGGGTTTATACATGAGACATCTGTATTCAAACCTTTGCATTTAGAAAGATACAAGCTTGGAAGAAACAAGTTGCCATCTTTCTCAATTGATCTGTTCAAAGAGAAGGTTTCTGCTTTCACTTCAGCAAATTTATTTCCCTCTTCAGATGTATCATGCTGGTATGTTTGGTCTTTAGCCTTGGCAATGATTTGCTTACTGGATGGATCAACAATAATGGCTGCATTGCCAGCCTGTTACATGCAGACAAACCTAAGTGGGTTAGCAAAAAATATCTGATCAACACCAATCAGGAAGCTGAGATATAACATAAATTAGTTGCAAAGCATTATAGAAACAACATGCTTGACAAACAGTACATATTACAGCAGGACATATTTTGCTAGTTTGGCTGAGCTGTGGCTGAAGGGGAGCCCTGGCGCAGCGGTAAAGCTGTTGCCTTGTGACCATGGGGTCATGGGTTCAAGTCCTGGAAACAGCCTCTTGCAGAAATGCAGGGAAAGGCTGCGTACAAAAGCGCAAGCGGGAGCTACGTGCACCGGGCTGCCCCTGGCCGAGCTGTGGCTCTGGTTTCTACTCTGTAGATATATGCTCGTTTGATCTGATATGTCAGCCCCCAATCCATCACCATTAATCCTATCCAACAGCAGGAGCCTTGGTGGCTGTAGTGTCTGACCCAACTGCTCTTGTCTCGTGTGGTTCAGTAATGTTTGTGTGAAACCAGGGACTTTATCTTTGGCATTTGTTGCCTAGAGGTGTTGGATATGGTGGATATCTAAGATTCTAGGTAAAGGAAGACAGTAGCTTAAATAGAGGAATCTTTTGAACATTTTTGCGGTGCCTAGCTTAGATAGTTACACTCATTTAAAAACAGAGTAGCATACTACAGAAGAGTACAGATAAAAATGCCTCAAAAAATGTACAGCAGATATACAGAAAATAATGGAAAACACATTATAACAATATAGCTTCAAACCATTACTGTAAAACCAATGGGTGGCCACCTTTGATAACTCAATAGCAGTCTTCATGAAATAAAATATTGATGGTAATTCATCGTCTCTAAATCCACGTACGAGAACAAGGCTGTAAATGACCATAGATCCATCAGAAAGCATGCTTACAGCATGTCTGCATGAAGGCTGCACCATAAAATTGCAGTATGCAGACAATCTATTTCAGTTATAAATTGAAGAAAATTTTTATTTGCATTTACAGAAAACAGAACAACAACAACAACAACAAAGCCTTTTTATCCCAAGCAAGACTGTTAATTCTAACAGTCAACTGAATGCACAAGACTGTTACTGCAATCCTATTTCATAAATAATTATTTCAGGAAATGATACAATCAATCATTTGCAAATCATGAGCCATAATTTGAAATTAACAACCAGGCACCTATACCATAATCCAATGAATACTCAAGACCCTAGAGCTATGCAGCTTCCAGCAGTCATCCCATCACAAGTCAGTAGACAGATGCAGGCAAGCAACTGCCCAAACAGATTGAAGTAGCCTGTCAGGGTAGAGTCATGCAGCCAGACAGAAGCAGTACTGAAAGTTCAATGGCAGTGCCAAGGCTAGAGTACTACCATCAGTTGGAGCAGTGTTAGAATGGAAAAAGTCAGAAGTCATTTTTTGTTTCTTTTTATGATCAAAGCCTTGAAGAAATTGGTTCATTTGGGCTTCAGCCGCACCTTCTTTTTTCTTTAATCTTTATACTTCATTTGACATGTTCCTCAAATAAGCGGGAGTTCAAAGTGGTGTGGCGAAGAAACCAAAAATAGCTTTATCACACCACATTTTTAATACTTGGGAATATCACAAGAAATGCATAACAAGGCACATCATGACAGAAATGAACAACACATCACGGAGTAAATGCGTAGCACAACACAACATTTCATGTAGACATACTCATGCGCTGGATGGTAAGATGTTGGCCAAAGTTTGCACTGCTCCTCCCATTCTTCTTTTGATGTAGCAGAGCACTTGGCAACCTGTGAAAAACTTTTAACAATAGTAAATGTTAATAAAAAAATAAGAGCACAAGATAGTAAGCTAAATAAACATGGGTTAAAGTGATAAGTAACCTTTTCAGTATCATCCAAGTCTTTTACATAACAAGATTATTTTATCCCCATAAAGATATGCATCATTGAGAATGAACTGCATTTAATTAATTATTGTCTACATCTCAGAAATAAGAGGTAAAACATGGACACTCAGATGATTATTTTAGTGGTATGTTACACATGCAAAATATCCATCCACCATCAATGTATCACAATAATGAGTATAAACAAAGGGTGATGAATGTTTCCTGATTTCCTCACATAATTACTTACTTTTGCGGTGAATGGACTCAATTGATAAGTGTCCACTATCTTCTGCAAATCTTCAGAAAACCCATCGCTACAGTTTTCAGAGCCATTGGAAACACATAAGATGATTGATAACTCTGATGTTCCTTCAAAAAATAAAAATCCAACACAAGATTTAGAAGAACAACTATAAAATGTTCCATCGAATTTAAAGATTATATATATGGTCAGCCTAGCATTTCTAGTCTATAGCGAGATGATCTAGATTAGTTTCACATTTTAGTGCTGCTCAGCTATAGTTCCATCGAGGTGTCATTCATATCCTGTTAAGGTTCTTTAAAATCTCCTAACATGTGACATGAAAACATCAGCATAGATACATAAAGGAGAAAATAATAATCTTTCACCAGTCAAATTTTTACAAGACGGAATACATCCCAGAGAAGAATCAATTAACATCTAATAGTATTTCTAGATCTATGGCATGACTCTTATCATGTTTTTTTTTTCAGAAAGGCATGGAAAGAGAACTCAAAGGAAAACTGAAATCTTGAAAACTAGATCAATAATAAAGATACTGTACTACCGTGCTCGGTATGTCGACGCACACGCTTTACATGCCTCAGATTCTCCAATGGGCGAATCTGGCCTAACTGCCTGAAACCACAATAACTAGATACATCATCACTTTGAATAAAAAGGACCTACTAAGAAACATATCAAAACAAATACAATGGGGCTGAAAAACAGTGTACTTACATTAATATATAAACTAAAAACATGATCTCAGTTGCATAATAGAAATATGCCATGGAATTGAAAAACTAAACATCAGTTTCTTATTTGAGGAGAGATCCTAAGCAGGAAATTGGATCGGAGTATTACATCAAAGTGCACGCAACATTGAGTAATGAAATAAAGCACAACATGTAATACCAACCCTATAAATTGAAGTTTCCTACGATTACATTGGTAGATTATTCATACAAACTAACTCAATAATCAAATTGCAAGCCTCGGAACTGTTCAGGATAAAATAAGAGTCAAAAAATCATATACCTGATGAGAACATTGGCTAGCTTGGGCTCAATCTTGGCAGCCACCACGTCAACTGGCAAAGCAAAGGCAATAGGAATAAATAAAATGGAACAAACAATAAGTTGCAGCAAAACAACGAGCGCAGTTGAAGGGGACACCTGTAGAGTCTTCGAGTGAGGGCGTTGGGTTGCCAGGGACCTCAGCGAGCTCCCACTCCATGAGGATCGGCTCCCAGGAGAAACTGAAGTCACGCACAGGTTGCTGCAGCGGCAGTGGTTGGAGGAGGAGGAGGATACCGGCCAAACTGGCGGCGGCGGACGGCTGATCTTGGAGCGTGGCGGCAGTGAAGAGGTTCCCGGCGGCGCAGGTGGTGGAGATCGAGGCGACGGTCGCTGGAGGAGAAGACGAGAGGAGTCGGGCGGCGGCGCGCTAGGTTGCAGGTCGCGGCGGCCGGCGCCTGAAAGTCTCGGGCCGTTGCGGGCCTCTTTTGTTTTTTTTTGCTGGGCTTTGCAGGTTTGGCACACACATCTGGGACGTATATGGGCCTCTTTTGAAGTTTCCATTAGATCCTGCTGTTTCTCCGCCTCCGAGGGTCGGATTCCCATTCAAACAGCCGTGTCCTCCCTTCTGCTCAATCTTATTAGCTCCGTCCGATCCGTTGAACAAGAGACATGAAGATGCTCAGTGACATGCAGGACTTGTTCATCTACCAGCCGGCGGTGGCTGACGGCACAGGGTCGTCGCTCATGCATGCTGATCCCGCACCCTGGCCACTCTCGCCGCGCGCTTTGGACTCTCCGATAATTCGCACCCTCGGCGACACTGCTGATCAAGACCACACTACGTCATCGATCGCGTTGCTCGATCGACCAAGATTCCGCAAGCAGGACCGCGGCGGCGGAGGGACGCTGCTACCGCTGCGAGCTGCACCGCTACCACTCAAGGACAGAAAGTGGGCCACCGAGGTGCTGCGGCTCGGGCCCATGTCGCCGTCGCTGGGGCTGAGCTTCTTCTATCACATGACCCGCAAGGTGGTCGGTCACGCCGCTGGGATCAGGTGGCTTCATGGGTTGTGCTAGGGCATCCTGCTCTGCGACGTGCTGTGCTGGCCGATGACCCCGTTCTCCGCTACAGCTCCTTTGCCCATGAAGCCACCTGCTGCTGATTAACAGGTTCTTGCTACGCGTCATCCTGCAATCGGCTTGGATGAAGGTGATGTCGTGTTTTTGTTGGCCGAGCGAGGCTCACGAACACGAGGAAGCGTTTGTGCTTGCTGTTGACATGAGGACCGCCGCACCACTACAAGGAGCGGGTTGCTTTGGTTGTGAAGTAATTACATATATATACACAAAGTACCCTGTCTTGCCATTTATTAGTGATGATAACTGACAAGGCCATGTGATAATTCCGAACACGTTGGTCGTAGGTTTTGAATCTTTTCATACCCTTAGAAAGGCTAATCCGGTTGGATCGCCAACGAGGCCGAACCTTCCAATTTCAATCAAATAACCCAACGCACAAGTAATATCCACCAGAAACAGTCTATAGCGCTAGTGCGTCAAATGAAGCAAGTAACAGTTTCAGTTGATATTTCCAATACTGAGAAATAAAACACTAACATCCAGCATAAATTCGACAAGTCCGCGTCACAATTCACCGATGCTAGTATCGACATGTAAAAGTCAGCGGAAATCAAAGGTAACAGCAGACAAAGCCAACCAGACAGCCGGAACCAAAAGGTAAACCAACCAGAATACATCCGTAGTACTAGTGCAGTCATTTGAAGCAAGTAACAGTTTCAGTTGATATTTCCAATACTGAGAAATAAAACACTAACATCCAGCATAAATTCGACAAGTTCACGTCACAATTAACCGATGCTAGTATCGACATGCAACAGTTGGCGGAAATCAAAGGTAACAGTAGACAAAACCAACCAGACAGCCGGAACCAAAAGGTAAACCAACCAGAATACATCCATTCTGTCATCGTGGGCTGGGCAAACTTCCCGTATCTGAGAACCTGCAAAGCAAACAGCGACATCAGTCAACTTGGTTTACAGCATTCACCTGTGCGCAGGTAATATCTATCAGCTTTTAGGGTATCAACACGAGTTGGTGGGATGTGTGAGTCATTATTCCTAGTTGTCTTCAATGAACAATTAGCGTATCACGAGTTGGTGGGATGTGCGCCTGATGAATGAAGCATTTGCTTAAGCTACCAAAAACAAAATCACATTATATAATACAAAGAAATGTGTTCCTAATATTCGCAACATAAGAAATGGAGTTAGGATTTTAACAAATATCCCATGCTGTATACAGTGAAAGCAAAGGGAAACTCATCAAATTTAAATGCAGGAAAAGAAAGGTATTTTCTGGTATAAAGAGCGAATGAGCAATCCCATCCATGAGCACCACAGAAAGATGGATGCACAAAAGATGAAAGGGCAGGTATGGGTTCTATAGGGACGAGAACATCCGAGCAGAAGTGGACGCAACTATGGTACAGTGGTTGAAAACTAATAGCAAAGCAGAGCTAAAACTGGAAGGGATAAGCACAACCAAGAGGTGGGAACGGCTGATAGATCGTAAGAAAAAGAAACTGGCGCCAACAGCTCAGTACAGGTGAATGAAGAAGAAATACTTGCTTCTCTGTGGGAATATGATAGTTAAAAATAATGTAGAATGGGATAACATAATGTTATTATTGATCTGATTCTGATTCATAAAAAAACTATACGTCATATATGGACTGAAAAAAACATTCACAATAGAAAAGATGTTAATGAATTGAACAGGAAATAGTGATATCATACATGAGCTGAACTGCAAAAATGGTATTATAAGCACTTAGATATCAGGATGTACGCGAAAGTGAACTATACGTGTTATTGACTGGGTTAATTTAAGGTACAAATTTTTATTGCTTGAAAGAAGGTGTCACAGGCTCCTGGCTTTTCAAGCTCTAGCCAATTCCCGATGAATACAGCCGGTGGTAGACAAGAATAGGAAAAGGTTGGGTTTGAGAAATAAATGGATAGGATACTAAGAGTCACGTTGCCACTTGGCACACTTCTTTGATGGCCTTCTAATAATATTAAATGAGACGATTAACAAGATTTATAACAAAAAGAACATGACAGGAGTGAAGTACCAATGAGACCAGTACCGGTAAACCATGCTGTAACTTGTTCAAATTTACAATTAAGATGTTGACAACCAAAAATGTATTTTTCTTTCCACAGAATAGCAGAGGATCACATTACATTTACCTTTGCAACAAACCCAACAATCTTGCAGAACTAGATAACCATCTCAAGTGTTGTTCATAGTTTCAGCGTCAACACATCCACTGCCAATGCCCATGCCTACGAGAGAAGTACAAGCGACAGAGAGAATTATCAAAATGTGATGCTCAAACTGAGAAAATGTTTACAAGAAATTCATGTGGTTAGGCCAATTATTCTTAAGAAGACTTGTTACTATTTACGCCGGAAATAAATGCTTAATAGGGAAAAATTGAGTGCCAAAAATAAGCATGATTGCTAAAAGTCTAACGTCAGGCATTTTAGAAAACAAAACATGGCATTATTTATTTCTGATCCAACAAAAAAAATCATCTTCATATGCAGCACAACATTTCCAAAAAGAATACACGTGACTCGCTATTATTGGTCCTAGTTCGTGCTCTCATGGAAACTGTTTTCAAGTACGAACATGGTTCATAGAATAAAAAGACGCATAAGAAAGTGAGCAGTGCACTAATTGATCTATTAATGTTTCTTCACTCATGTCAAGTACATATCATATTTTAGGAGTAACCGAGTAAGGACTGAAGCCCTGTGATCTGACGAATGGATGATCAAGATGTTGTGGATCTGCTTTCAATATACAACTTAATTTTGAAACACGATTATTACACACAAAAAAAAATCATGCCGTCCAGAATAAAAGCGAAGATCTCATTAGGGAGCAATGCAGGCATATACATATAAAACGAGCCAACATGGACGCAGGATAGTGTGAGGCAGCTGCAGTTGAGAAACATATAGGTCGAAGAAATAGGCGCCAACAACTTAGAAAGAGTGCAGGAAAAAGAAATATTGATTTCTTCATCGGAATATGTATGATAGTTAACAAAGTTTATATGGGGAAAGCTGACAGACTAAAATATAAAGCTATATCTCACACATGGCCTAGAAATAAACATTCAGAATAACACAGAAGTAGATGATTGGAGTGAAGGATAATGATGGCAGTACATCCATTGTCTAAATATACTTGATTGCAACCTTGGGTAAATGGTCCCATAAGATTCTCAGGGTGTAGACAAGTGTGATAGAGACTATATCTTGTTGATTAGGTAAGTTAGCGGAGAAGTCATTGAAAAGGTTGGACGGCTTGCAATGTTAAAAATATCTTTTCATTCATGCTTAACTAGTGTGCCTACCTATAACATATCAATGCACTGCTAGGGCAAAAATCAACGAAACGCCAAAAAAAAAGAAGCAGAGTGAGATTATGAAGGGGAATATGTCATCAGGTGAGAAAATGACAAATATGTAGACTGGCAGGCCTACGCAAAAAGAATAGGGGGGGGGGGGGGGGGGGGTGGCGGTCAAACTGGATCCACGTCTTTTGTCTAGATGGTGGTATAACCTAGCTGCAGAAGGTGTATAGGCACGAGTAACCAAAATATACAATGGAACAGGCCTAAGAAAATGGTTGCATTTACGAGCTAACACAAACAAATGTACTCACCAACAATGGATGACTTAGGAAAATATTACCAAAAAAAAAAAACCTTATCAGACACAAGAATTAAGTTAGCAAATGGAAGGTGTCCGAAAATGCTATACAGGACTCAGATTGGGAAATGTTATCTATTTAAAATTGATCAGCCAAAACTGTTACAATTCATACCGAATAGAATCCAAATGTGCTCAAACTAAGAAGTTGGGCTAGAGAAATAAACATCACTGGTTAGTCCTAACAAACATTTGGTCTAGATTCCTCAAAAAAAAAACATTTGGTCTAGTAGAATATAAAACTAATGCAATATTAATTTTGTACCCGGCAAAGAACTCTTCATATACAGCAGATCATTCCATAATAGAACAGTGTAGTCTGATTCATACGGTATTAAATCATTCAAAGCATTAATAAAGTAAGAAAGATGCATAAAAGGATAGAAAATGGATCAACTAAAATCATAATGTTCTTAAATGCATCACATACTGGTCCTACGCACTGGTCGTCCAGAAAACTTGATGATCATTTACGTGATACAATTTACATCTGAACCATGCTTCTAATAGAAGGATATAAATAAAAAAGGGAATTTGAAAGACAGTATCAAATGGAGAGCCATAATGACAGTTGTGCTTCCAAATGTGTCGATATCATAGTCACCGTGACTCCGGTTTGACAGGGTCGAGGCACGGGGTCGACACATGAAAAACAAATAAGGTAAGATTATGGATCGGGGTAAGTGATCCCAAGGGTCATGGATCAATGAACTCGAGCCAAACTATGGAGTCGAGGGCTGAGCAGTGACCAAGGCCCAAGTTCCCACCAGCCCAACTCCAACCCGAATACAACTTGCGGCTACTTTACTTGTCCTATCCACTGCTTGCAATCCCGTTCCCGTAGAGGCATGTCGTTTCTACAGTCTTCAGTTTGCCAACCGCCACGTCTCCTCCCAACATCAACCGACATCTTCCTGCGATCCTGCCAGAGGCCCTCTCTCGCATGCTCCGTTGCAGCCTGCCCTCCATCTTACATGCTGGCGTCCCCACGGAACAGAGCCCGATTCGTACCGAATCGGGACAGCAACCCTGGTCGACCCCAACTCCCGAATAGGGACGATGTACGGGGATCGCAGATCACAGCCTCATACCTAATCCCTGTGACTATGGTCAATGTAATTACTACTTTCACTTATCTGATGGCTCAAGTTTAAGTTTATTGAGCAGATTTCCATTTTCATGTGGTTTTACCTTATGCTGAAAAAGGCCATAAATACGAAACAAAAGAACAAATAATATAGCAATTTGTGGATAACAGTGATAGGAAGAAAGAACTTTGATGTTATTCTCTCATCAATTAACACAAGGAAAAGAAATCACACAAGTTCATTTACATGTCAAATAAGCAAAACATATTATCTGTACTTTTTGCGAGGCAATGCAACGCGTATGAGAGATATTGCAACAACAGACACGAAAAGAAAAATGGCAGTCCTGAAAGGCACATATGAACTTATACCTGCAGGATAGAAACTTCTGTAGGGATAATAGGTGGGGATGCAACTGGTTTTGAAAATATTCCTGAACTTCATTGACTTAAGTTGGATCATGAAGACTCCATGAACCGTCCATACAAAGATAACGTGACCATCCTCATCATACCCCATTAGTAATGGGCACAATGACCTCAGCGACAGAAGCTGTGGCAGTTGGATTTCTTTCTGAAGCACCCATTTGGCAATACCAGCGGAATTAGCGTTCCTCTCCCATAGTTGAATGGTATCATCCTCCTGTGACGAGATGGCAAGGCCAAGCCCCCCATCCTCCATCCGCAGGACCTGAAAGCGTGTATATTCTGTAACATGTGGATCCATGGGGAATTCGATCACAGCCAAACTCTGCTTATCCATATCGAACTGAAGGATGCCACGACTCTCGTCGCTGAGAAGCAACCAGAAGATTGAATTCCGAACCAGGGTGCTGGGATTCAATGCAAGCAAAGATCTGATCGATGTTGAGATGACGTCGCCCCACACGCCAGTTTTGGAATCATAGACACAGGCGGAAACCTGAGAGTCAGCTTGAGTCAGATTGCAATCAGACTGTAACACAACCACCCTGAAGGCCTGCTTCTGCTTGGAGATGTCCTCACAGATCAGGGCTGCGTCGCGGGCAACGCCGGGACCTATGTTGCTGAAAACCCGGCGGAAGGGCCACATGGCGCTTGTCTCTGGTGATGGGGTTCCAAACGGCGACTTCGTCGCGCATCTGGCTGAGGACGAGGATGAGGCCGTGGCGGCAGCAGCAGAAGTTCCAGGATTCCTGGAGGGGAAACGCAAGGGAGAGGAGCGCGGAGGGGATGCGATCGGGTGGTTCCAGCGTTGGGGTGAAGGCGGAGTAGCCAAATCGGCTGCGAAGAAGCCGAGGAGCGGGGGCGCCCGGTGATGCGCGCAGAATTGGCGGTGGAATCGGGGGTCGGAGAGGAGACGCCGCCAGCGCTTGCAGACGAGAGAGGCGCGGGGAAGGGGACGAGGATCTCCCGGAGGATGTCGTCGTTGTCCGGCAAGGACGCCGCCGGCGCCGGCGAGGAGTGGCGGCGGCGCATCTCAAACCCTCGTCATTTGGACTTTCTTTCTTTTTTTATTTTTAGGAGGAGGGGGGACCACTCGCTCATTTGGACTGGACTTGAGTCGAGTAGAGTTGACTGGTTTTAAAGTCGTCTGGTACCCTTTTTCCTATTTTCGGTTCTTTTTTTTTCTGAAAATCACCAAACTTGACAAAAACATACTCCATTTCCTTCTAAATATATGACATTATTGATTTTTCTTTTTTACTTTTATCATCATATATATTTAAGTATTTAGTTAATTTAAGTCTGACACATATGTTTATCTATTTGCATAAATATTTTATAGACAAAATGAAGAGTCAAACTTAACATATCATGTATTTAAAAATGAAGAGAGTATTATTGGTACCATCATGGACAGAATCGTATGTTCGCTGCTCTTTTTCAGCAGAAATATAATTGAAATAAAGTTTGTGACGTCAGCTTACTTTTCTATATGACTAGTGGGGCTATGTGAAAATTTATAATAATAAATTTTTTCTTTGAAAAAGAAATTTAAGGTTTCATACGAAAATCTTTTGCTAGAAGTGTTTATTCTTTAATCTGCGTCATTCAGCTGGCGGAGGACAAATGGAAGTCATAACGGGGTAACCAACATGACGTTGTGGAGTTGGAAGCTGTTCTGTTAAAGGACACCAATCAAAGTGAAGTCTCTGATGAGTTTATCCAGAGTTTTGCTGCGAGTTGTTAGTGTAAAAAAGTTTGCGTAACTAAGAGTCCGTTTAGATGGGCGAAATGTTTCAGACTCATATGAAAATCAATCAAAACGCAAATTGGTTGAAGAGAGTGCGAGGCGAGGGGCAAGCGTGAGCTCCTGAGCCTGAGGCGGCGGTGACACGACACGAAGGTACAAGAAAGACAAAAGCATGTCGGAGAGAGGGATGAGAGTGGAGGCTGGAGAAGAGGGACGCGGGCGACGGGCCCGAGTTCTATTGGACTCGCCGTGGTCACTGGTCTATTTGCGATCGGACCTTCATCACACACACCGAGGTGCTGTTTGGTTGGGTGTTTTGTATCGTGACGGAAGGTATTGCAAACCGATACGTGTGTTTGTTTGGACGTGATCCGTAATCCGTTACCTTGTAATCGGATACTAGCCTGCTCAAATTTGACTCCCTCCTCCCTCCACCGGTATCAGATTGATACCGCACCTTTCTTCTCCGCGGCGCTCCTCTGGTCGAGCTCCGCACGATCAATTTCTCCTCGTTCCCCATGTTGTTGCATCCTCAAACAAATTCCGTTGACTCCCAGATCAGGACGCCAACATGGATTCGTCTGAGCCTCCGCCGCCGCCGGAAATTTAGAGCTCATATGAGGAGAGGATACAGAAGGCAAGCAAGAGTAGGGCAGCCACCAGCCGGAGCTCGAATCCCTCCCCGACGCGCTGGTATCCTGCTCGGCGCCCCTCTCCTTCGCCGCCATTGCGTCGCCCCCCCCCCCCCCCCCCCCCCCCCCCCCGACGACGGCGTCGACTGCACCTCCTCGACGCCCTGGGCTCGGGCGCGGCCTCTGGCTCTCGGCGCCCCTAGTCCTCGCCGACAACGCCGGCGTGCGGCGCGTCGCGGCTGGGGCCAACGCCGCGCGCCGTTGTCGCCGCTGCGTCCGGCGCCCTGGCCGCACACCCAGGCCCCCTTCCGCTTTGCAATTTCATTACAGTGTGCCAACCAAACAATGTCTAATGTGTTACTTTGATTACGATACCCGTGTCTTTCTATTACGATTGCGTTTGCGTTACCATTCCTGAACCAAGCAGCACTCAAGTGAAGCCGAGACCGGAGCCACTCGATGTCACAGGTGGCAGTTGCTATATACTCCTTCCGGTTTTAAATTGTTGACGTTTGAGTTTTTTTTACGTTTTACCATTCGTCTTTTTCAAAATATTTTAGAAATTATCATAAGATTAGTTTCATCACTAAAGGAAATTGAAATATAACTTTTAATTTTGTATATTTAAAGTAATATTTTGAATAAGACGAATGGTCAAACGTAACTTAAAAATTGTCAAACGTCAACAATTTAAAATCGGAGGAAGTACGTAGTAGAACAGATGGAGGTCAAGGATAATCAGGATGAAGAAAAAAAAATAGTCGCACAATCAAAATTAAGAAAGATGAGAGAGTCGATCGAGACCTACTACGTCCACCACGAGTACGAGCGCGTGGTGCTCCACCGCGACATCAAGGCGAGCAACATCATGCTCGACGCCAACTTCAACCGGCCGCCTCGGTGATTTCGGCCTCGCCGGACTGGTGGACGACGCCGACAAGAACTCCCTCACCGACCACGCCGTTGCCGGAACGTGGGGCTTCATCGCGCCAGAGTACTCTGTCACCCACAAGGCCACACGCCAGACCGACATCTACGCTTTCGGGGCGCTCGTCCTGGAGATCGTCACCGGCAAGAGGTCGCTCGGCACGGCGGGTACGGAGTTCCCGCTGCTCACGGACTGGGTGTGGTGGCTTCACGGGGAGGGACGGCTGCTGGAAGCCGTGGACGATGAGCTCACTGCCAAGCCTCAAGTTGATCCTCCCGGCGTCTCCACCCGGTTGCTCGAATCTGTGGATTTGGGAAGTGAAGATACTACCAGCACCAGCTTCAAGTTGGACGCCATTCGGTTGCTGCTCCTTGGGTTGGCGTGCACCAATCCCAACCCAACGGACCGCCCAAGCACGGCTGAGCTGGTGCAGATCATCGCAAAAAGAATCGCACCACCGGACGTGCCGCTGGTTAAGCCAACGTTCCTAGAGCTTCCCCTGCTGGACGACCTGGACTTGGGTGAAGATTTCGGCCATGACGAGGATCCTCCTGACTACTACAGCAACAGAGGGACACTCAGCCGTCAGGGCTTGGCGCTCAGCATCGGCTCATTGTCCTTGGAAATCATGCTGTGCACAGTGTGCAGGTCTCGTCCGTGAGATCAACTTCACTACCGAGGACACCAAAAGTTATCATTTCTCAACAAATCATTTCATTTTACTTATTATTCCAACTAATCAAATAGCCCGTGCAGTTGATAGTATGAGTCACCAATGTTTTCATTCGCTCAAATGGGCCGCTGAGTTCCTGTGCGTCCAAATCGTTCAAACAACATTGGAGAATCAACACACAAATACTATCCAGAAGTTTTCAACTGCAGAGCGAACAGCAACATAATCAGTCAGCTTAATTTACAGCACTGACCCGTAATATCTATCGGCTTTTCCCAATTGAACCCTAAAAAAACAATTCAAATTAAATGTCATGAATTGAGGGGATGCGCAACTAGTTTTGTCTCCAGTTCTAGAAGGCTAAATTAAGTATTCACAAAAGTAAACAAGTTGATTATTGGAATGGGAGGTAATGATAGAAACACATTTGCTAAAATATTTAACTACAAACTTGGTAAATGGCCACACGGGGTATCTCACAGCACCTGTAAGTGGATCTAAACTTACCTGCCATTGACTGGGTCAAGTGATTGGATCAGGTGCTAAGAAAGTTGGATAACTTGCAGGGAGAACACTATACCTAGGGACCATAAATGCGTAGATCAATCATGCTAATCTAGTGTGCCTGTCTATCATGTATCGATGTGCCTGCTTTCTGAAACTGTGCTAGGAAAATTGAATCATGATTTGGCATATTGATAACTGGTTCTAATACTTTTGAGTTGCAGACCAAGAATATGTGGGGGTCTATGAAGTCAAAACTTTCACAAACGTAATACAAACTGTTTCGGTAGAAAGTACAAATGGGGCGGAAGCTAGAAGCTGATAAAAGGCATGTAGCTAGATATTGCAAGAAAAAAACTGTTTCAGAAGTTCGGTTCAAAGTTCAAAAATCTGTAGTCAATTGGGTAGAGCAGCTAAAACACATACAAACTGATTCAGAAGTTCAATTGGAACTTCGAGAATCTGTGGTCATTATGTACTATGAGAATGAAGTTGTGATATAGAAGGGTTACTGGTTGGGGGAAAAAAGGAACTTGCGGATGCCTTTATGACACTATCTGAGATGAGCAGAGCTTGATTGTTGCAAAAGTGACTGCAAATGGTAGGATGGCGACGAAGAAAAAAAATAATAAAAGGTGAATGAGTCAAGCTGTTGAAGAGAAGTCCATCCATTTCACTGAAGTATAATGGGCTTTAAGAGTCGCTTCCTTTTTAAGACTACTCCCAATGGGGAGTATCATGGACATTAAATGACTGCCACGTAGGATTTTTTGCTGACGTGTCAAAGATTTAAAGAGGAAAGAGAGGAGAGCGGTATCATCTCCATGACACTGCTCAAGCTCGATATCCAAGACATTGGAACTCGGATGATACCGCACTGTGGGCTCGGCAGTATCATGGCACCCTAAAACATACCACATTTGATCAAAGATAGATGCATGTTCAGATTGTCTCGGATGCCACAGCATGATATAGTGCACTGGAGGTAGTAGTATCATCACAGGAATTTATTACCCTGAGTCTGACGTGGCGTGCTTTGATACTGCTCGACGAGACGATGCACTGGGAGTAGTCTAGGTGTAGTTTTAGGCTTCGGCACGGGAAGTAAGGAGAGATAAAAAAGTAGAAAGAACACTGAAGACGATGAGTAGTGGAGGAGAGAGATAGATATAGAGCTGCATTGGAAGAAAAGAACACCTAATGTGAAAAAAAGTGCTGGCTCCTAGAATGCACTTAAAATGGAATGGAGGGAGTAATTTATACTATTGTACTACATGCTTATATTAATCTCTTTATTTTCTCACCACTTGTGGACTTGACCTGGAACTGGGTGTATTTGCGGTCTAGACTTTAAGTGATGTGAACCCCCAAAAAAAAAAAAAAACTACAGCCATAGCAAGTCAAAGAAATCAATGTAATACAATGCGGAATAGAAAATATAAGCGCAACCAAACAGAACATTCCGTAGATCCTGTTTCATAATAATCAAAATTGAATGGAAATGGA
Organism: Eragrostis nindensis; assembly: GCA_012490785.1. NCBI lineage: Eukaryota > Viridiplantae > Streptophyta > Magnoliopsida > Poales > Poaceae > Eragrostis > Eragrostis nindensis. The sequence continues at coordinate 126,008 of JAAXCT010000359.1, read as the reverse complement.
CTCCCTAAAAGACTTGCAATAAATTTGATAGAATAAATTGCACCATGGGTCACTAAATTTGATGCATTCGTTTGTATAGGTCAGTGAACATATTTAATGGCCCATTCCATCATTTATAACCTCAGCGAGGTAACGGACAATGATTTGGAACTGCCAACATGGCACCTAGAAAGATGGGCCTTATAAGTTTGCACTTCTCCCCCAGAATCCATGCTGGTTCACTTTTTTCCTCCCAAATTACGAACAGGCAGGCGGGTGACGCTGCAATCTTTCATCAAGGCACAACTTCATCCATGAGCCAAAATACTCATTGTGTGAAGTCCAAGGGATCCGCTTCACTCTGCTCCAGCAACCGAAGGATTCCACAATGAGAAGGTTAACGATCCATGGATTTGACGATGATACTCATACCCAAAGGTTGCATAAATTAACAGGGCTGCAAGGAAAGGTGATTGCTGTAGCATGGTCGAGTAATCAAACTTGAGAGGAAATTTCGGCCTTCATTATTTTATTGTGAACAGGAACTAATCCTACAGAACGGCTTAATGTTTAGTTCAACCGTGGCAGTGAAGAAACATAACCAAAAGAGACAGACGCAAAGTTGAAAAAAGGTATGGAAAATACCCCCCAAAAAAAAAGAGCTAGGAAGAAGATATTCTGTGAAAACGCACACTCTTTCTCCATGAGCTTCTCTCGGAGTCTGTCTCTCATACAGACGGAAAGCTCCATCTTTCCTGTCTAATTTTCGTTAGTGGTGGACATTGTCATTTCACAGAAGCAGATTGTAAATTATTGGATTTGCAGAATAAAGGCAGCAGGAGCCCCCCTAACCGCATCAATTGAGCACTCAGGCTTCAGTTGACACAATATTTTTTTTTCTATTCTAATGGCAAACAATAGTGGCCATTCTAAGGGATTTTTTTTTTCCCTTAGGAGCCGATGCCATTCTTGAGCGCTGACCATGGGATGGATTTGGTATTGTTGATCATTTCACAAGTTGTAGCTATGCCCAACGGGAGGGCGAGGCTTCCATCCTCCTCACCACCCCAGAGCTATGGTGGAAGGAAGGTCCCAAGCACCAGGAGAAGTACAGAAATTAGGGATAAACTTTGCTTGTCTTTACTACAGGATACAGCATTTCGTTATGTACAGATAGCTAACCTATATTTTTCACTAACAAATTAACAAACCAAATATTTGTCTTAACAAACAAACCATTGTCTATGGAACAAAGCCCAAACTAATCGACTGGCAAGCAACTAAACAGTGAGGCTACTAAGGTGGCCCAGTGCTGATCATCTTCATAGGATCGACCCCACATGATAGACCGATGCCAACAGAACCTGAGATTTGGTGCCTATAAATGACAGGAATGAAGTGGGCCCTGAGAACGAAAAAAATAGGGAATTAATATCTAAGGTATGTGGTTCAAGGTTCTTAATGCAAAGTACATGGCCTCTCCCTGCTGGAGGTGTCATCATAGTGTGCCACATCACTTGTCATTTCTGTGTGGAGCTTCTAATATGGATGAACCGCTTAACAAGTTTGCTGACTCGATGAAACACTGTTTGAGTTACATGACCTACGTGAACCAGCACAATCAACAAGTTTGGTCCCATTGTGTAATCTACTCATATTTGCAATTGAGATGTTTTCTTCAAGATAGTATTTGTTATACAGATAACAGAAGATAAATTTCATTACCTGTTCAACCAAGATACCAAGTTTCAAGATCTAGGGATATCCATCTCATGTGATGCTCAAGGTTTCACCTTCACCTTCTCCACTGCCTAAGCTCCGGGCAGCAGATAAATATGTCCAAGCGATAAGAAAAAATACCAAACTGTATTACAACATAAACTGAGAAAAGTACCAACAAAAATTTAGCTAAACTGAGAAAAGTACACTTATTACTAAAATGCCAGTTAGACAAAATCGAAATGTACTCCAAGTGGGAACGTCGAGTGGCCAACATAAACATGATTACTAAGCAAGGCACTATTCATCACTGATCCACCATAAAATGCTATTCATATGCAGCAAGGCCGTAGGCACTGTTACAAATTAGATTTGAAACCGTGCTTCTTATAGCAGAAAGATAAACAGATATTAATAGAACAATAATAAAGATATTATGAAATGAAATACCACAATAACTTTCGTGCTTCCATATGTGCCGCAAATTTTGTATTTACATATCAGATGGTTCAAGTCCATGGGGTGTTTATTTTGGTCCTTTTTCAAAAGCAAGTTTAGGGGTTATAATGTTAGGGATTCTGAAATGATGGAAAAGGTTAGTTCTAATGATTCACACACAAAACTGACATAGACAGTTGACACTGAACTTCTTTGCTATCATTTACTCAGGTTCAGTAACAACAGGAAATGAAAAATTGAATGAGTTCATATATGTGACAGAAAAACATATGTAGCATCCGTGGTCATTGATAGTCACGCTTGAGCACATGAAAGATACTTGCACAAATCAGATATGAGGAACAAAAAATGTTGTTCCTGAATAGTAAAGTAGGCCTATTACCTATTGTATAGAAACTTCTGTAGGGATGATAGGCGGTGATGATCATGAAATTGCTTCTATTAAAAATCTTCCTGAACTTCATTGACTTGAGCTGTACCATGAAGATTCCGACAGCTGTCATTATAAACATCACATGATCATCCTCATCGTACCCCAATATCACTGAAAAGGAACTCTCCATCGGCGATTTCAGCAAAAGATGCTTGTCCAGTTCGATGGTTTTCTGAAGCATCCATGCGGCAATACCAACAGATATGAAAGACTGAGAACTTTTATAATGGCGTGTAGGTAAAAGAAAGTTCGTGTGATGGCATACAGGTGTCAGCAACCTTTTTAATGGCATACACGTAACTGCGAACTTTTATAATAGCATACAGGTAAAAGACTCAATGGGGAATCCATTTTTCCCTGTTTGGGGTGACCGAGGTTGAGGATAGGGCCAATGGACCAAATTGCCCCTGATCAGTGATCACGTACTTGCCTCTTTTTTTTTGGGTAGTCGTCATCGTAGTTACAAGGGTCAATAAAACTAATAACCGGAAGAAGTAATTTCATTCTTAGAGCATCTTCAAGAGATTACCAAAAAATTAGCCTCATAAACTTATTTTTGAGGCTAATCAAAAAATCATACAGGGCAATTTTTCTTTCCTCCTCCAACAGTTCCTCCCTAAAAGTGGATTAAAACACTTTTGATTGGGCCACGTCAGCATTTGGGGCCAGAAAATCATTAATTTAGTGAAAGAAGAAGGAATGAGAATCCCAATTCTTCCTCTGTTTGTAGCTATAAATAAGAGGAGTTTAGGAGGTATGAAAAAGTTGGGAGTAGTTTTGGGGTGCTGTTGGAGATGGGTTTTTTGACTGAATCCCATTATTTTGATTTAAGAAGAAGTTTTAAAGCTCTTTTGGATATGCTCTTAAAAAGCTAATTCACAAGTGTAGGAGCAGATGAGACTATCTGAGAGCTTGCCCACTGAAAGCCATGGGAGGCGATGGCAGCAAACAGATCGGAGGCATGTCTCGTCATACTACATTGGTTCGCTGGAGGGGCAGGTGATTCCATCTTTTATATTCCAATACAAACCCACCTTCCCAATTAGATGAAACCTATGCCCTAAAAAAAAATAGATGAAACCTATGGGAAATAAGGACTAAGAGCGAAATAGCAATTTTCTTCCAATGCGAAATTTTGTAGTTTTGAATTATATAATCCCTTCTATAAAAAGACGCGTGAATAATCTTAAGAGCTCTAATCTTGTCACACCATGTGTAAAAACTGAATTGAGAAAGAATTTAGACATTTTATGACATACGTTTCAATTTAAAGGTGTATAAGTTGACCAAAGAGTAAGTTCATCGTAGTCTAATTTTAATACCTACTCCTCCTTCGCAAGAAATAATTACAGACATATGGAGGATTTGAGCCATTGATTTTTCCTCCAATGGACATGAATTTCTCTGATTTTTTTTACAGCTCAACAATGGTCGCAGAAAAAGAGTTTAGCAGCCAACAAAGTACAAGGAGGGAATGTTTCCCAGCGTCAAACCCTGCCCTGCTCATCGTCCCAACCAGGAATGTAAATCCCACTAGGTGAGTGCTCGTGCGTTGCCACGGAGGCTTTAATACTTGTTGTCTTACACAACTCAATATTTATGTTTTGCCATTCACAATGGCACACAAGAAGTCAAGTAAATATGTATTTTTTCTTTGTTTTCTCTCTAATATACATGATACCTACATAAATCGTATTTAATTATTGATGGAGAGAATAGAAGATGAGGGATGTTAAATATAATGCTGATAGAAAACACTAACCCAACCGGGTTAAATCAACCTAATTTGTCGATCTATCCAGACCCAAGGCATGAAGCACCCATGAACCTCTTTTCAACAGCTCGAGTAATTTCCACCATCAACTCAAGACCACCCATGAGACATCCCATATATATGACTTAATCTCGATCAAGACACAAATGCTTTGCAATGGGGAAAAACATTGCCATAATTTCTGAAACCCATCCAAAAATCTATCTATAATCCCAAATGGTCAATCATAGCATCAGCGATACAAAATGTGTTTTTCCAATGACATTATAGAAAATATTTTTTTATACTTTCCTAAATTAGGCACATGACTCATTTACTATCCTGTTGCAACATATAAACCTTGATCGTAGTCTCCAGCAACGAGACTTGCTCCATCTTGACAAGGCCACTGCACATCGTGTTCAATAAACAAATCCGAATTCCCAAATAATCAAACATGTAGCATGCAAAAGCAATAAAATGAACAAGCAAGGTCTTATGACGAATTAGCACAAGCTATCAGACATTCGCTGCAGCACGTCCTCCATGCGAGCCAGATGTTTTCTCTGTGCTGACTTCATCAAGCATGATCTTATGACGAATTAGCAATATGAAGGTAATGGCTTGGAAAAATAGAAACATGAATCATTTTAAAAACAATGGACAGCATTCCATTGAATATAAAGGCTGGAGGTACCTACAAAACTATTGAAGCAAGCATGATAAAACTTTTTTTTTCTCGAACACGCAGGAGAGCTGCGTATCATTGCATTAATAGAAGAAGAGATTAGTACAACACACCCACTTACACCCCTATATTATCAGTTACATTCGCGCCTTTTAAACATGATGGAACGACCACTACCTACTTGGTGAACTAATCACCCTCCACGGGGTCATGGCCGGTCAGCAAGGAGAGACCCTTGGCTCCGGCCATGTTCCAGAACCTTGTCTCCTCGGCAGCCATGACCAAGGCAGCTGCAAGGTTTGGGGAAGCTCCATTGAACACGCAGTCGTTGCGGTGTCGCCATAGAGTCCATGCTCCCAGAGAAATGAGTGAGTTTAGTCCTTTTCTTGTTGTGCTGCTTACGACCATCTCTGCCCTGCTCCACCATTCATCAAGAATTTCATCCGTTGGTTGAGGAGACAACTGCACCAAGCCCACTCGCTGCAGGATGACATGCCAGAACTGGCGCGCGAAGACACAACCAATAAGAAGATGATCAAGTGTTTCATTTTCCTGGTCGCAAAGGGGGCAACGTTCTGGGTGGGGTAGATTTCGTCGTGCCAGTCGGTCAGCGGTCCAGCAGCGCCTGTGCATGGCTAACCAAAGAAAGAACTGACATTTGCCAGGCGCCCACGTCTTCCAAATGCGCTCCCACGGGCCAAAGTGAGTTGCTCCACTGAAGAGGATTTCATAGGCTGATTGCGCCGAGTACTGTCCGGAGGCAGATAAACGCCAAATGTGCGCATCAGGGACTTCTGGTTGGAGGGATGCAGTAGAGACAAGATCCCATAACTTGAGAAATTCAGCAATGACATGAGGAGAAGCCACACCATGAATATCTCTGAACCAGCTCATGCCAGTCAGTGCTTCACAAACTGTTCGCTTGTTGGCAATCCTTTTGGGCACCATGCTAAAGATCAGTGGGGAGATGTCTTCTATGCGTTGGCCCAAAATCCACCTGTCTCTCCAAAACAGGGTATTTGTTCCATCCCCAACTTCAGTAGCAACCGCCATTGAGCAGAGCGCTTGAACACATTCAGTTGCTTGAATCGGCAAAGAAGCCCATGGCTTACTCGGTTCAGATTTTCTTAGCCAAAGCCAACGAGCACGCAAGGCTCGATTCAGGTTCTTGATATTTGAAATTCCAAGTCCCCCTAAAGATTTTGGCCGTGTCACCTTTGGCCATGCGATCAGGCAATGACCTCCCTTGGCTTCTTTGCGACCTCGCCACATGTAGCTTCTTAGTATTTTGTCGATGGCTTTGACCGCCCAAGGTGGGAGATCAAGCGCCATAGCATGGTATACCGCTGTCGCTGTGAGAACAAACTGAACTTGTATTGTCCGGCCTGCCCTTGTCATTAGGTCCGCTTTCCATCCCGGTAAAAGATCAGCCAAACGATCGATGAGAGGCTGCAGCTGTGCCTTGGTGAGCTTCTTCAAGGACAGCGGCAAACCGAGATATTTCACCGGGAATTCGCTGAGCTCACATGGGATCCGTTCTTGGACAATCTGGATATCCTCAGGTGAACATTGGATGGGTGCTACAGTGCTTTTTTGAATGTTTGTTCTCAGACCAGATGCTTCCCCAAAGAGTTGCAGCATGTTTACCGTGATGTCAATTTCATTTGCAGCCGGTCAAAGGAAGAGAACTACGTCATCCGCATATAGGGAAAGTCGGTGCTGGATTGATCGGGAAGAAAGTGGCCGAAGTAACCCCATCTCCGAAGCCCGTGACACCAAGAGATTGAAAGTATCCATTACCAAAATGAATAGCATAGGGGTGAGGGGGTCTCCCTGCCGTAGGCCTCGTCGGTGAGTGATGAAATCCCCAGGGATACCATTTAAGAGCACTTGTGTGGAGGAAGTAGTCAGCAAGCCACATAACATGTCTCGAAAAATTCTCCCAAAACCAAGCTTCTCAAGCACCTCCATGAGGAAGGGCCATGACACTGAATCAAATGCCTTGGAGATGTCAAGCTTCAAAAGAATTCTTGGCTGTTTTTGTGAGTGGAGAAACCGTGCAGTTTGCTGGACCAACATAAAGTTGTCTTGAATGAACCGCCCCTTGATGAATGCACTTTGGTTTTTAGAAACCATTGTATCGAGCCGACCAGCAAGCCTATTAGCGAGGATTTTCATCATGAGCTTTGCAAAGCTGTGAATTAAGCTAATAGGTCGGAAATCCTTTGCCTCGCTCGCTCCATCTTTCTTTGGCAGCAAGGTGATGTATGCTGTGTTGAGGAGTCGAAAATTTCTGAAATCGCGTCGCCAAATTGCTGAAATGGCGGCCATGACGTCTTCCTTTATCACTTGCCAGCAAGTCTTGTAAAATCTTCCGGTGAACCCATCGGGACCGGGAGCCTTCTCAGCTGGGAGGTCCTTGATAACTCTCCAGACTTCATCCTCAGTAATTGGAGCATCCAAAGCCTCAAGGTCATGCTGCTGATGCCCAAAGCCTCAAGGTCCAGAGTGTGCTGCCGTTGCGGAGAGGAGCCGATCAGATTGTGTAAAAATTTAGGAGCACCTCAGCCTTGTCATCATGGGTGGTAACGACCCGTTCTTCATCATTCAGCTTGGCAATGAAGTTTTTCCTCTTCCGATATCGAGCATGGAGATGAAACAGCCCCGTATTTGCATCACCTTCTCGCAGCCAAGTGATCCTCGATCTGACCCTAGCGATGGTTCGGATCAGAGAGGCTAGTGCAAGGGAATGTTTCTTTAAGCTGTTACGCAACCAGGTTTCGACAGGGGTGAGTTGCCTACTGTCTTGGGCAATATCTAGTTGGTGTGTGTTTTCTTTGGCCATCTCCAGTTGAGATTTGAAGTGCCCAACTCTCTTGTCACTCCAGCTTTGTAACCCTCTCGCTGCGGCCTTTAATTTGAGGGATAGTGTCTCCATTGGGCAAGGCTTGCGCTGAACTGAGTTCCATGCTTGCTGGACTGCGTCTCCGAATCCTTCAAATTTGGGCCAAAAGGATTCAAAATGGAACCTTCTTTTACCTGGCCTGATATCCTTCAAGCCAAGGATCAAGGGACAGTGATCGGAATCCTCAGAAGCAGCACTTTGCAGCAAGCAGTCAGGGAATTGTTGCTCCCAATCAGCTGAGCAGAAAAATCGATCAAGCTTGACAAGTGTTGGGGAAGCTGCTGTACTGGAGCTGCACCAAGTGAACTTACGACCATGTAGCGAAATCTCCTTGATAGCCATGTCATCAATGAATCTTCGGAACCGCCCCATCATTGCCCGATTGAGGTTTGAATTGTTTTTGTCCTCCTCCTTGTAAATCAGATTGAAATCGCCCGTGAGCGCCCACGGTCCTGCACATTGTGCTCGGATGGTGCGCAGTTCTTGCAAGAAGGCGATTTTATCATCTACACCTTGCGGGCCATAGACACAAGTGAGCCACCACGCCTCTCCATTGTCGGGGCAGAACTGAACCGATGTGCTGAAAGTATCAACTCTGCTAGCACCAATAGCTCCAAGCTTTGCCCTCCATGCCAACAAAATGCCCCCACTTGCGCCAACAGAGGGAAGGGTGAGGAAGTTGTTGTCAAAGTCTGAACCAAGCATGGACAAAACTGTCCGTCGGGAGATATATGACATTTTCGTTTCTTGCAAACATACGACATCCACTTTAGCCGAATCAACCAAGATTCTGACCGAGTCTTTTCGTGCGGTTGAATTAAGACCCCGCACGTTCCATACCAATATATGTGATGGATCCATTAAAACACTATAAGAAACGACCATACAGTGAGGGGCTGCTCAGACTTAGGCAGCACGCACACACGACTGAACCCCATCTAAGTCGTCAGGGACAGACCAGCCAAACAGGGCTGCCAAAGCTTGAATGTGCGAATCTGAAAGTGGCTGGGCGAATAACTTAGCATACTCCTCTTGATCTTCCTGTTGCAAACGTTCTCGGTCTTCCCCAAAACCGAGGGAGCGCATCACTGCTTTCTTGGAGCGCGACGGCGCAGCTTGTGCTTGCTCGGCCGGAAGGCCAGCAATCCGGCGACTACGCCGGGGTAGGGAACCAGGCGACATGCTCTTCTTCCTCCTTTTGTTGATTTTTGGCACCGGGAGGAGAGTGCCAACTGCCCTTTTGACGCGACTGATGAATTGCTCCTGTGGTGTAGGTGTTGCAGAGGGTGGGGCTGCCATAATGTTGACTTGCGGCCGGCTCCTAGCAGCTGACCCAGAACGCCGTCGGGAGTAGACAGCGAGCGGCCGCGGTGAAGGTCTCACATGTGTTGCAGCTGCGTCGTCGTGGCCGCCCAAGACAGCCGGTGCTGGGGAAGAGGGGATTGTTGTGTCATGGCCGCCCGTAGCAACCGGCGTCGGAGACGAAGGAGCGGGTGCCGGTTCAGCTTGATGGCCGCCATTGTCGCCGGGGCATGGTGGACAGACCGAGGAGCAAGCCTCGAGGTCGTCCGGCAGCGGGGGAGATCGAGCTGAGGAGCCATCCTCAGCGATCGTCCGGAGCACTGTTGACGCTTCCGCCAAGGCAACAGCAAGAACGTCTCCTGGTTGCTCCGTTGAGCACAAGGCGGGAGGGCTGTCACGGAACTCACGTGGGCTGACAGGTGCCCCTTCTTGATTTTGAAAAAATGATGCTTCTATGGGCCGAGCTGAGGAGTGGTCGGACGGCCCAACTTGTTCACGGTCTGTTGGCAAGGCCGCTTCCTGGCTAGCTGCAGCGTGGGTCAACTCTGGTGCGACAGGAGGATCGAAGTGATCCGTCTCGACTGCCACACCGCAACGGCTCATCCCGTCATCGCTGAGTAGTGAAGGCGTTGTCTCCTGGGGAACACGCGATGCATGCCTGTCGTCGAGAGGCAGGGCGTCGCTTTGGGAACCGTTCGGCGTAGGTTGCAGCGCATCGCGAGCCGAGTCGGCATCAGCGACCGCCACGTGTCTAGCCGTGGATGGGCGGGGCCCCAGCCTTGAATGCACCGAGACCCGAGGCGTCTTCCCTGTGGGACCGGACGCCGACCCCGACGAAGGTTCCGCTGGAGACGGGAGCGGCGCCGGCGACGCCGCCGATCGTCGTGGTGGTCTTCGTCCGGAGGCGATGGGGGTGGAGGTGGCGCCTCCATGGCCGGAGGCGGCGCCGGGTCCTCAAGGACGTCGATCGGATAGACGAGGCCCCGCTTCAACGGCGGCTGCTCCGCCTCCGCCTCCACCGGTTCCGGGATGAGCAGGTCGACGGCAGGAGGGACAAGGTCATGACGCAGGCACCAAGCTGTGAGCCGAAAGGACCTCAAGTCCCGCCGCGCCGCCGTCTCGGGATGGAGAGAACGAACCCAGCAAACGCCGTTGAGAAGCTGCTGCGCAGTAGCAAGCTCCCAGACATGCGCCGGGACGCCGCGAAGCTCCAGGTTGATGAGTTCCGGCAGTGTCGCGCCATGGGCGAGGGCGAGACGCGACCATCTCTTGACATGCAGACTGAAACCCGGGCCATGCAGGGGCAGCCCGTTGTTGTACACCCTGTCCGCTGTCGCCACATTTGGCAAGAAGAGGAGGAAATCTTCAGGATCAGCTACGATGATGGCCATCGTCTCCAGCTCGACGTCAAACTCCGCTGCCACTTCTTCCAGGACTTGGTTCGCCGTAACCAGAGGCCGGTTCCCCACCACCGTGATGAGCAGGGCTCGACGAAGGTCAGCCTCCGCGCGCGCGATGCTTGCCGAACGATCAACAACGCACAGCGGCCGGATACCAGCAGGGTTGGGAAGAGGCGCTGCAGCAGTGACCTCCGGAACAGCAACCGCGGCCTCACCAGAATCGGAGGGCGGGGACAAGGAGCCATCGCCGCGGCGCGCAGGGCGTCGACGCCTACGCCGAGCGCGGCGTCGCCGCGGCACGCTGCTCTCAGCCGCCGCGGCATCACTCGCCGCAGCCACAGCTGGAGGCCGCTCAGCCCTCGCAGACACCGGACGCCACCATAGTGAAGACTTTTGAGGGCGCCGTCCGGCTGCAGGGCCGACGAACATCCGTGGGCACACGTAGGACCTGTGGCCGGGCTCCAGGCAACGGAAGCAGCGGGTACGACGACGGCAAGCGGCGGCGTGGTGCGAGCATGACAAGCAGTTGAAACACCGGCCTCGGAGGTCCTCAGGGACCGGTCGACGAGGCCGGCGAGACTGAGCGGCGCGCAGGCGGCGCGCACGCCGCGACTCGACTCGTCGCCATCCTTCCATATCCTCGAGCGGCTTCGGCAGCGAGCAGTGCCCAATCTCTGAACGCACAACCACCTTGGGGACTGTCACCATGGGGACAAGCTTCAGCGCTGGTACTGTTGGTGGGGTCGCCAGCTTTGATAGGAGCACCGCTTTGTACGACGTTGGGTACGGCAGTGGGGAGAAGGACTCGCCGGACGACGGGCTGGTGTCCTCCCACCGCTGGGCCTTGGAGCGACCCGTCGGCACGAAGGGGATTGCGTCGGGGGACAGGGAGGAGAGGGGGCTGAGGGCTCGTGAGGTGGTCGCCGGAGCCGGAGTGGCCGCCGGCGAGGGGCTGAGGTGGGAGGGTGGGCTGGGAGGGGAAGGGTCGGGGGCGGGGAGAGGAACCGCCATCCGAGAAAGACCTAGAGCACCTTAATTAGAAAATTTCGGGATAGAAAGCTCAAAACAGGATATGATATATTGTGAGGTAGCCTACTACTGCCAAACCACCTGACCTCCGCATGATAAAACTTGGCACAAAAAGGTTCCGCATTTAGGGACATATTCATATTAAACTGCCATTGTATAAACTGGAAAGAAGCCTTCAGAGAATAAAAATAAAGGGGTTCCTGAAAGGATCAGGCGACTGATCTATATATTCTTTATAAGTGCAACCAACTAAAGGTCATTGATGGCTATTTCTCTCTTCTCTGGTGCATCCACGTGACCTTACAAATGAGCACCGTTGGATTTCAAGCAGTCATGTCCATCCTGTCCATTGGTTCATTGTTTTCCTTTGTCATTCCGTGCACTCTCTGTTACCAGGCGTCCAGTTATGAATACACCACGTCTTGCCCTCATTTTCTTCCTCTCCATTAATCCATATTATAAATCCGATGCCACTACTCAACAATCAAGTCATCTTTAATGACGTTTATTTTCTCTTTCAATTCCTCTCTCAACTTGAGTGTCTCACCCGCTCATCTCCACCTCCCCTTCCCCTTGAGTTCAATCTCCGGCTGTCATTTCCCTGCTCTGATTTGAAAACGCCTCTTTTGATGCTCTCATAAATCACCGTCGCCAATGCTAGGAGATTTCTAGGCACAACCGGGCAACACAAGTCCTATAGAGCTGCATCCTTATCTCTCGATCCATCTTTTACTGCCGCTACACTCATGCCCGGTGACTCTACGACACAGAACAAATCTCTGCCACCAGGCAAGCCAAGTAGCAATATCTGACGACACTTCAACCAGGGCAGTCAGTCAGGCGTGCCTCCAAACGTGCCTTCCCTCAGTTGGCACTATCCGATTGCTTTCCTGGAGCTTTGTTTTAATTTTCATTTGCGTCTTTCTTCTGTCATTAGATGTTAACCTGATTTTTGCATCTTTTGTCATTTGTTATTTTTGAATTTCAGGATCATAACTTCGACCAAGGAAAAATCTTTAGTCATTAGATGGACTTTGGTAGCATTTGATTGAATACGGCATTTAGGCCTCCGGGGTATGTTCTCTCTTAGTGTTCTATATACTGTTAGCATTCACTGAATGATGCTATACGGTGCTCAACAAGAACTAAAGAGCTGCTAAAAATTGCAGAGATAGTGGACCGACAGCTGATCTGCAGAACACATTTCATTTGACTGGTCAGTGCTCTCCCAGTTGAATCATTTAATTTTATGTTTTGTCCAACTAATTGCATAGTTTGTTTTTAAAGACTTATAGATTATGTTGATTCAGATTCATCTACACAGCAAGCAGATGCAAAAACTCTTTCCGCTGCCACCACTGACTACATACAAAAAGAGATCCATGCCTACAAGCCTTGATCACTGAAGTAGGAATTAGGATCATTACAGCCTCTACTGAATTGTCCTCTCTGATCTCAAAGTTTCTTCTACTGCATATATATACTACGACCAATGCTTCGCGTTTTCTATCCTCTTTTCATGCATGAATGTATGTGCTTTAATGCGTTTTTAGATTGCCTTACCTCACTCTGCTCATGGGTTTCTACTTCTTAATCTAATGTCTCATGGAGGAGATCCAGAATGACGAAGGCAAGGATAAATGTTGTAATATGTTCCTTTGGTCTCAACTATCAGTCCTTTTTGAATTAGTTAGAAAAAAGGGGTTAGTTCCAACTATTGGCAGTAACCAATTGGTTCATGTCCATGCTTCACCAAGTTTTGTCTCCTTTCATCATGTTTGAATCAGATAATAGTAAAATTCATCTTGGTCAGTCCTTTTTGAATTAGTTAGAAAAAAGGGGTTAGTTCCAACTATTGGCAGTAACCAATTGGTTCATGTCCATGCTTCACCATGTCCCCTTTCATCATGTTTGAATCAGATGATAGTAAAATTCATCTTGGTTAAATCACACATTTTTGCGGCGACCCTTTTGTCGTCAATGGTTTTCATAATTGTATACTTCAGAATCGTATATTCTCACATGTTATACATGCCACTTTTGGTACTGTCACAACGTGTCAGATCATTGAACCTCCAAATTTAGGAATCACTTAGCAAATAGACATACGATACATCATAATATTTATGCAATCCTTCAAGCATGCAACACCTTAACAATTATTTGGATCCATTTCTTTTGTATCATTTTTATTCTCCCGCAGCAACGTGCGGGGTATCACCTAGTTCTGAACTGAAGGATGCATCACGAATTTAATCTCTTTACCGATTTTACTAAGTACTCACAGTCACAGCCAAGACAAACTTTTAAAAAACTATTTATTTTGTGCTTATCATCTCTAGTCCTTAATGGACGGTTGATTGTAAGCCATAAGATAAGAGATAAATACAAATTAAGCAGCTAACAAACCATTTCAACTGAGAAAAAGGCAATAACCAATCATAACTGTTGAAAACTTCCAGGAACCGAAATGTAATGACACATGCAGTATTCACCAATGAAATTAATTGACAACAATGGTTACAATCTAGAATGTACAAAAATAAAATTAGGTTGCTCAAATAAGAAAGCTGCTGCAAACTCCTGTGGTGACTGCTCATTTTACATAAAAGTTAGCTAATCAGCAAGAAAATGGATCTTAGTATCTCTATATTGGGATTTGACACCTGATTGAGAAATGGACATGCCTCTTCTAGATTTCTTGCTCTGTAACAAAAGTGGAAACTCCAAATAAATTATAGAAGTGTAGGAGCTCACCCTATCCATGCTATTGCGAGAGAGGCTTGATCATGAGAGGCTTCGATCTAAATTGCGAAGCATCAATCAAAATAACACAAAGATTACACCTACTTATATAACAATGATCACCTGCGGAATATGTGCACAGGGGCAGGTGTTGCGTGGGTCAGATCGACCAAATTAGGGGAAGAAATCAGAAGCTTCATCTGGACCATGATAGAAACATCAAGTTAGCTTCATCAAATTAACAACAAATCAACCCCTAGGCAGTCATCTCACACATGCTTTTGACTTCACCGATGTTACTATTGATTTCATACACTCAATTTATAAAAAACAAATATAGCCTCCTCTGAACCATTCAAAGTTTACACAACATGTCACCTCATATAAAAATGTGAACTTGTTGGTACCTCCTGTTTCAACCGCAGCTCCTAGATCTCTCCAGCATGAGGAACTTCTTGTTGGCCCTAAAGTGCACTTCCGGCGAAGCAGCTAGCTGACATAAATGCTTAATGGTATACAAATTCATACAAAATCACATATCTCATTCTTCTAAATACTTTGAATCATCAAAGATGGGCTTGCCCATATGATATTAGCTGGGGTGTTTTCTTGTCCTTCTAAATCGATTTCATCCTCTGTTCCATGATCGCAACCAGTTTCGCAGCCAGCTTTGTGCTCTTCTCTTACGATAAAGAAAGAGGACTCGACAACAAATATTTCTCTTACAAAGCAGAAGATTTCTAAGGAGAAAAAGGAGACAATTTGAAGTGCGCCCAAGCCACAATTGCTTTACAGTGCAAGAACACCAGTGACATATTAAGATGAACACGTTTTAGACAACACCAGGTCTATCTTGTATCCATCAATATTGCACAATCATTGTCCTCAAGTTTCTAGTCAAGGAAGCACTTACATCACTACATCTAGCACTGACCTTGAGGGAGAGCCATGGTAGCAAATGCTACCAGGTTTCTCCTGCGGCACAGCCTAAACTTGGCATGTTTTCTGCTTGCCAAGACTTCCTTAATTCTTTCAAAAACGTCACAAATAATCAAGTCAGCTATGTTTAGTATCTGAGCGGCATTTATATAATAAATCAACACTTAAGCAGGTAATTTTTGTAACAGGCTGTTCCAACCAGCATCTAATTCAGGAATTTCATCGAAGATACACACAGGGTGCAAGGGAGCGAACCTGCCGAAGTGGAGGCGAGCAGCGCCAGCGGTCGGGCACCGTGATGGAGAGGGTTGGTTTGGCTGCCGTCAGGGACGAGCAGGGGCTGGTGGAGGCGACCGTCGAGGTTGCGATGCGACCAACGTCAGCAGCGACGAGGACCCACCATGCGGCGCGCGCCGGGGAAACTCTTGGACTGCTTGGCGGTGTCCAACGACGGTGCTGGTGGGGATTGGCGAACGGAAAAATTTTTGGTGCGGCGGCGTTTACTTGCTGCGTAGGCACAGATCGATGTCGCGATCATGGTGGTCCTCGGCAATTCCCATCTTTGGAGACAGTGGTCTTCGTCGCCTATGGGGATTGAGGACGTGGCTGCGGTTCCCAATCCAGGGCACTCGGCACGGCGACGCGCAGGTCGACCGGCGGTGGCGGCGCAGATCGAGCGATGGGCAGAGGAGCAAAACGACTGTGGGCAGGTCGAGCGACGGGCAGGGGAGCGGGGAGTTGAGCAGAGGAGGAACACGGGGATTGGTCGAGATGGTGAGGTGGAGTCATGGGGGAAGGGAGCGAAAGCGAGGAAAGCGGACAGCAGGGAGAGCGCACCGATCGCATGACGGCATGAGGCGCCGAAGACCGGAATTTGCGGGCGGCTTTTGGCTCGCAGTCGGCTCGGGAGCGGAATAAGCCGGGCGGACGACACCCAGGCAATTCATGAGTTGTAGAGATGTACAAAAAGAAAACAAGATTCCCCCATTGTCGCCTCGCCATCTCCGTGTGAAATCAGGGGACGGGCCACCCTGCGGTAGCAGCTCTCGCCGCCGGGCGCTGGCTCCGATGGACAACGACGACATTCTCACCGACATCCTCGTCCGCCTGCCCCCGCTGCCATCCACGCTCCCCCGCGCCTCCCTCGTCTGCAAGCGCTGGCGCCGGCTCATCTCCGACCCCCATTTCCTCCGCTGCCTCCGCGCCCACCACCGGAAAGCCCCGCTCCTCGGCATCCTCGCCTACGACATCTCCGCCGTCCGCTTCACCCCCTTGCTGGACCCACCCGACCGCATCCCCTCTGAGCGCCTCTCCCTCCCGCTGGCCCCCGACGAGCGCTGGCACTTCCTCGACTGCCGCCGCGGCCTCGCCCTCCTCCTCAACCGGACGCGCCTCGAGCTCACCGTCTGGGATCCCATCACCGGAGGCCAGCGCCGCTTCCCCGTTCCGCCGGGTTTCGACACCCAGGACGCACGCGGGGTCATCCGCAGCGCCGCGCTGCTCTGCGACGACTCCAAGCAGGCCTTCAGGGTGGTTGTGTTACGGCATGATGATGTGCGGAATGATGATGAACCTCAGGTGTTCGCATCCGTCTACGACTCTGAAACCGGCATCTGGGGCAGCCTCATCTCCACGTCCATCGTCGGACGCGGATCCGCTGCCGTACTGCACGGGCGTGCAGTGGTCACTGACGCGTGGGGACGGGCCCAGATGTCAGTGACCACCACCTACGGCAGCGGATCCCTGTCCACGTCCATCACGGCTCCAATTTCGGTCGACAAGCCCAGCACCCTGGCTGGGAGTTCGCTCTACTGGCCGCTTCTTGGTATTCAGAACGGCGGCATCCTTGAGTTTGATTTGGATAAGCAGAATCTCGCTGTGATTGATATCCCGGTGGAGGCAAATTTTACCTCAAGCTTTCAGATCTTGCGGATGGAGGATAACAGGCTTGGATTAGCCATTTCGACTGCCAGAAGCATACAACTTTGGATGAGGAAGGTTGATTCGGGTGGTGTGGGCAGGTGGATGCTCCAGAAAACCATCCAACTGGACAGGCTCCTTTCGCTGATGGAGAGCTCATGGCTACCAATTATGGGGTATGATGAGGATGGTCATGTGATTTTCGTATGGACAGATACTGGAGTCTTCATGATCCAACTCGACTCACTGCAGTTCAGCAATGTATTCAAGACCAATATCATCAATACATATCATCCCTATACATTTTTCTACACTGCAGGTAATACCTAAACATTCTTTCCTTCTCAGGAGCAGAGTAACGTTTTTGTTCTGTGTCTGGTTGCTGCCATATCTTAAGCTTAACTTGCAATGATCACATACAGATAGCACGTTCGTTCACATTGATGAAATTATGCCCATTCTTTTTTTACTGGACTCTGTAACAGAGTTTCATTCTTGACTGTCTATGCTGTATGCATAAATTTCTGACCCTTATTAGCATAATGATTGATTATGTGTGAATCTTCAGCACCTACTTTATTTGGCATATACACATTGGGTATAGACTGCACAATGTGACATCTTGTAATGGTACAAGTAGCACTGGTTCATATTGAAGTTGTGTGCACAGCCATTCATCAGATTGGATGGGTGCGACAATCCTTACTTCAATGCAGCTGATACATATTAAGAACATCAAGCGGTTACGTAGTGCAGTACCTCCGTTGTACTTTTTGCATCTTTTTTCAACGAAAAAACTTATTAGCTTTTTAGGGGAAAATATACCGTGGTACATATTAATAGAAGATAAAAAGTGAATGGAGTGTTTAACTTCCAGGAAGAATAATTTTGAGAGTTCTAACAGTTGTACAAACGTTTACCTTGTTTGCAAACTTCTATATTCTTGATGGCCCTGTGGGGATATGTGGATATGACATTGTTCAGAAATTTAGATATCTTGCATGAAGCCTTCCACTGAGGTGTTTGCATTCTTTTCGAAGGAGTACAACCCCAGGAGCGTTATTTAAGAAATTATTTCCCTCTGGGCAAGTAGTCATACCTCCGAAATTATGATAGAATTCTATACATCACCAGAAAGATCCTCTTTACGTAGATGAACCCGAGGAAGATCCTTTTTCCCCCCTCTGTTATAGATTTTGGACCAGTAAAACTTAATTTGCGTCTTGAGATTTTTGACTCGATGCCCCTCTTTATTTTGCTGTCTTACATACATTGTCCCCGGCAGCTACATGCGGTTTCCCTTATGCACCAATGTTTTCTGTTACTGTGAGGGGACAGTCCAGAAAACTGAATCATTGTCAATCCGCCAGCATATGGCATTCTTGTGGCGGTTTAGACTTGAAAGGATCTCCACCCTGTCCATAAGGAGCATTCTTGTGTCAAGGAGGAGCCTAAGTCTGTGAAAGGTAATTTTGCATGCAAACAGGTGCTAGAAGCTGTACGTTTTCATCAGGCACATTTTGTGGTGTTCCTAATTTAACATAGTAGTAGGGGTGTCCTCATGTGCTTTAACTGCTACTTCCATTATAGCGAGTTGCATTTCATCTATTTGTGAACTGTACTGCTTTTGGATATGATTTTTTTTTGGGTGCTGGAGCAGTAATCAATAATGCCTCGTTCCATCTTCTACAAGGCTAAATGTCAGTGAGATCTGTTCATGATTATTTTTGTGAATCAACTTTCCCCATTTGGACATATTTTATTTGGCTTATGTGTGTAAGTAGTGAATTTACTTCAGAATGATTGTAGATCATTTTCTCTGGTCACACGCCAGCTAAGTATTTTCTGAAATTTTCCTCAGATTGATGTCCTTTGTATTTTAGTGAATTTCCTTATTTCTTGGACTTATTTCTCATGTAGGCAGGGACATTGGTAGTGGAGATGCTGGAGCTTGAACAACACATGGTTGCCAGATCTGCCTACTGGTGTGTAATTTCATCTTCTGCTAATTGTATAACAAATGCCAGTTTGCATGTCATCATCGTAGTTATATCATATAGTATGATGAATAACTCTACATTTACAAAGCTCATCACCTGTATAAGGGATTTTGATTAATATTTTCTTCAGATGTAAACAAGATCATGGAATGTGAACATGTTGGTCGTTTGTACGCACCTACTTATATACCGCAAGTGGACGGTGCACAGTTGTAGCACTTTTTCCCCCAGAAGAGTATTCCAAGGTTTAATCGAACCACAAGGACCAATGGAAATTAAGCAGAATCATCAGTAAAAGAGTTGGCCAGGCTTTCTAGCGAGCGAGGGCGCGAGCTTCGGGAGAGTTGGGGGTTGTGCCGATCGGCACATGGAGTGTGCCGGTCGGCACGGAGGCTAAATTGTCCGAGTGTTGCTTGAACAGCCTAAGGAACCTGATTGAATCACAGGGTAAGTTAGCCAAGTCTGCTAGTTGAGATCGTAACCAAAAAGCCTAATTAAATAGCATCATGAACGGAATTACTCAATTATTGATAACCAAAGATCGGTAGGAAACAACCCCTTTCAGTCGAGCCCTGTCACGACCAGTCTTCGTAATCAGTAGCCGCTTCCCACTCTACACGTCATCTCAAGGATCATCGCATATTCCAGCGCGTTGAGGTACAGAGACAATATGCAAATATGGCGCATTACAATATTACCTTAACCACAATGGAGATAATGAGAGATTGAATCTCTTACCTCTTATTGCCACCACAATTAAGATAACATCTAGTACTTAGTCGTCACTAAGCGTAGGAACAAGTGTATGTAAAGACCATAAAATCCAGACAATCAATAATCAAAACCATTCATCCACATATTCAATCGTACTTTGATAATAGATAGTACAAGATACATCACCATCTAGTAGGCCTACCTTGATGGGTCACCTCTTAGCACCAGCGGTTCTTGATCTGACAACTAGAGAACATGAAGAACGGGGCAAAGCCCCGGTAGCTCTAAACTTACTAGCTGTGTTGTCCCTCTGGCGGCCGATCCCGAAACCCTAGGGTTTCTACAAGTTTATATAGGGCTGTGCTTCGGAAAGGAAAAGAATCTCGGGAAGAGAGTCCTTGTGCCGGTCGGCACGGGGGCCGTGCCGATCGGCACACCTCGTGTCCGTCTCGGTCTCTTCTCTAAGTCGGTTCCGAAGTCCTAGGTAGCTTCCATGTGGGCCTTCCAATTAGCTTTCTTCGAGATCAAGTCTTGCATTGCTCTTTCAAATCTTCGAGTATCTTTTATCTCTTCGTGATGAATATCTCCCAAGATTGGTTCAGATGACTTCCTTCTAGAATCAACTGAGTGGTGGGCCAGCCTCGATTGTCCTGAAGTCACCTTGTGCCGGACGGCACAAGGCTGTGCCGGATGGCAAAGTAGCCCTTTTCTGCTACTTCTCTTCTCTTCAGGTCCAGATCAGCTACATTGTCCAGAATGTCGTCCTTTTCATCTGTTTCTGCAATAAATCTCCAGAACGACATATATACAAATATAGTGCTAATATCAAGGGTTAATGGCCTATAATGATGACATTTATGCTTTAA
Organism: Eragrostis nindensis; assembly: GCA_012490785.1. Taxonomy (NCBI): domain Eukaryota; kingdom Viridiplantae; phylum Streptophyta; class Magnoliopsida; order Poales; family Poaceae; genus Eragrostis; species Eragrostis nindensis. Next base: position 105,157 of record JAAXCT010000359.1, on the reverse strand, counting down.
ATAAGGCGCAGTTGGCATATAAAATGGTATGCTAGAAATCGCCAACAGAACACATTTATATTTTGCATCCTGCATTGTACTTGCTCGCATTTTCATTTTTGTTAATAATTTAATTTTTTTCTTGGATCCTTATCGACCCTAACTCACCTATACAGACTCTCTGGCTAACTGGTACATAACTGACCAAGTGGGACAGTGACATTACAGTTGAAAAAGTTTATTTAAGCCAACCTAGTGGCTAATGAGAACCACACTTTCTCATTAACCAACTGTGGGGGCTAGCATCTCCCCACTACCATTATTTCACTTTTCTCATTATTGCCATAGCAAATTTTTCCTTTTTTTTTTGTCACTTTTCTCATATATTGCCTGATGGCTTCTGCCGTGGCCATACTTAGCCCTTGCGGTTCTGGCTCTCCTGCTTTGCAGCCAGTTTTCAGTTATCCGTCTTTTTCCTTGACCACACTGTTGGGAATTCTTCATCGTAACAACAAAGAATCCCGACACGGGCAATCAAATGACACTCAAGGAGCAACGGAACAGCATTTCATTCCAAGGGTGTCATCTCTCCTTCTCCGTCCTGTTCTACGGAGCCCGGGGGCGGGTATTTATAAGGAAGGCCAAGGGTCATTTCGACATGACCGAAATGCCCTTGGCTACCCACTATATTTGCGGAATATTCTGTACAATTTTGTCCTAAGGGTACAAGTGACATTTCCATTCGACGACGGAAACCCTAGTTAAGTGACGTCATCACGCTGAGCTTCATTTCTCAGGGCCGCCGCCATTTCATGCGCCGCCGATTCGTCGCCGGTCGGGGAAGAAACTGCACACTCCCCGCAACGTCGGCAGCCCGGTGTTGTCATTCGCTGAGGCGCTGCCAATTCCGGAAATGTCGGCAGTCCAGCGTCACCTGCAGTTAGAAACCAAAGGAAAAATAGGGTGTCGCTATTACCGTAAATACCGATCCCCAACAGTAGCCCATCGCGGTCGAGGGCCAATTTCGATGGGCCGAAACGGCGACATGAGATTGGAAATTTACGAACGTCACCCCCCTTCGAGAAAAGGATGAGTTTCGGATTTTATTATTATTATATATTTTTGGGCAGATTTTTTATTATTACTTTCGGGTTTTTACGAGGATCGAGGTGGCGCCATAAATGCGGCGCCGTGGGCCTATATAAATACGGGGGGGGGGGGGGGGGGGGGTCGGAGAGCCCCGTGCCTCTGCTTTCGCAACAAATTGCTGCCGCGTTTTCTGTTGAAAGCTTTGCGCCGCGTTTGTTGCCTTCCGGAATTTTGGCTGCGGCGAGTTTCTAAGTGTCATTGATTCCTTTCGCCGCCTTTTGCTTGCTGAAAGGTGAGTACGCCTGAGCTTTCTGCTATGTAGTTATTCCCTTTTCATGGCTATTTGTAATGTTATGCTTTTTCATTTTAGATGCCTCGCGTTAAGCAAACCGCTCGTCCTGCTGACGAATCCGACGAGGAGTTCCTTGCCGATTCGCCTGTCGCTGATGTGGAGGGAGAGGAGGGGCTTGGCGGAGCGAGGAAGCCGGTTGCCGTTGATTCGGACGCTACTCCGACGGCGACTCCCAAGGGCTCGCAAGGAGATCCGAGTCCGGCTGCGGATCTGGACGTTTTGGCGACGGCTGCCTCTAAAGCTGCCGGGATTTCTGGCGCCAGCAGAGGTACTAAACCTGCCGCCCTTTTAGGTAAGGGTCTGGGGTAGTCGTTATTTTCTTGCATATTTGTGAGTCTGCTCTTGCAGGGTCTGCAGCCAAGAGAGTGAGGGGCGCAGTAGATACTGGCTCTAAGGGGAAGGAAGCAGTGGCTAACGTCGACGACGAAGGCGAAGATCTATCCGGGGTGCCGGCCTCCCCTAGTGAATTGGTAGGGGAGGACTCCTGGGCTAAGGGCGGCATTGAGCCGACCTTCCGGTTTGGGCCGTCTAAGGTCACTCCCGCTGATATCGAAAGGTTTGTTGCCCTGGGGTACTTTGAGTCTGGGAAAGCTCGCGCTTCTAAGGGGGAGGAGATTCCCCAACCTCACAACAATGAAGCAATAGTATTTCGTGACTTCTACGAAGCTGGCCTAAGGCTGCCGGCTTTTGGTTTTCTTGCTCGCGTTTTGGACAGATATGGTTTGGACTTGCACCACTTGACCCCCAACGCCATCGCCACGGTCTCGAAGTTTATATGGGCCGTTCGCAGCTATGGCTCGGCTTTACATTCTGATGCATTCTGCCGATTTTTTGAGGTGAAGCATGACATGAAGCCGGTGATTTTTGGTGGGGTGAAGTATTATCCGCAGTATGGCTGTTGTAGCTTTCAGCGCCGCACTTTCGTGAAGAAATCCAAGTACGAGAACGCGGAGTTGGTTGGCGGTCGCCGAAACAAGTGGCCTGGAGATTGGCGGAACCACTGGTTCTATGCCGAAGTTCCAGAGGAGAAGAAGAACGACGGCAGCCCGTGCTACCCTTTGTTTAGTCGCTCGAAAGGCCTACGGCCGGTGCTGTCGCCGGAATTTGGAGAATCAGAGGGTTTTAGGAAGTGCTGCAATGCCTTCCTTACCGCTATTAAGATGAGTAGTGCCAGAGATCTGGTGGAGGAGTTTGTGGCCTGTTGCATTTGGCCCATTCGCAGCGGTTGGAGTCCGCTAAAGTTGAAAGCTAAGCGCATCGCCAAGTTGAATCTTAACTATCAGCTGCCGACCTTTGGAGTAAGGAAGCCTGATGGGATTTCGGACAAGGATTTTGTTCGTTACGTTGCGCTGACTGCCGCCGTTATTTGTGGACCGTACACTATGTTGGAAAAAGAGGAATGTGAGAACATGCTGATCTTCTCTCAGCGTGTGAATCGTATTTTTGACGAGATGAATGTGAAGTACTGTCCTCGTACTGTGATGTCAGTTAAGAAAGGGCGGCGAAAGAAGGGTGAACTTGTTATTGGAGCTACTTTCATCGAGAAGCGTGGTTGGGAAACTAACCCCGCGCAACACGTACGTGATGCACCAGCCCCAAGGGCGGCGGTTGGTTCTTCAGCCGGGGGTGCCGCCAAGAAATCGGCGGCAGTCCCGAGAGTGGCGGCTGGTTCGTCCGCTGGAGGTGCCGCCAAAAAATCTGCGGCGTCCGGCGGGGTGGCTGGGATAGTGAAGACGTAGGCTGGGAGCTCTAAAGCTGCTGAGAAAGCCAAGCGGCAAACCCTGCGAAAGGTGCCCGCTTCTCAAGTTGTCGTCGAGTAGCGAGCTGGTGCTGCTGCAGAAAGGCGGCGGGAGGACGTAGAGCCGGCCCCTGCTGCTGAGCCGATGGAGACTGGTTCCAGCGCGGCAGGTGCCGCTGATTTGGCTGAGGAGTTGTCAGTGCGTGAAGGTTGCAAACGGCGTCGGGTGTTGTTGGCTTTGGCGCTTGATGATTCTGATGATGAATTTCTTGATGAGCCTGAAGAGCGTGACTCGGGGAACACACGGGAGCCGTCTGTGCCACTGGGCGATGCAAGTGCCGATATTGCTGTGGCTCCCTCAGGCAGGCTTGATTTGCCGCCAAGCCGTGCTGCGACTGTTGGTCCGGTAAGGCGGAAGCCCCTCCTGCCGGTTTTGTCCGACGATGAAGAAATTGAGTTACTGGAGGACTCCCAGGATTCGCGCGCCGAGATTGGACACGAGCTCGACGCGGCGTTTGTAGAAATGAGTGGCTCCGATAGAGGTGTCGACTTTTTCTTGGGCAAGGCAGAAAGTGCGGCAGCTTCCTCTCCCTTGACTACAATTGATGACCATACTTCTAGTTCATCAGTTAACGGGAGTATGTCTAGCCGCTCTTCTGAGACTAGCTCCTCTGACGCAGGTGAAAGATCTCCGGCTGCGGAGACGCGAGAAGGCGATGCCAACAAGCTATCTTTGTCCGCTTTTGTTGAGATGACAAAGGCTGTGGACCCTCAAGGTTTTTCACCTCGCCGCTATTTCTTTGCGTTTGATATTGGGCAATGATCTGACTTCGTTTAATTTTTGCAGAACTTTACAGTTTCTTGACTAAAGCTGACAACGCTTCGGTTGCTGAGGTCCTGGATAGAAATGCGACGCTGGTAACGTGCTTTTTGACGTTTCAGTCGCTTTTGTTTGTCCTTAGAGGGGGTTGCAACTGACGTGCTGTTCTGTTAATCGTATGCAGGCTCTTGCGGCAGCTCGAGCCCTGAGCCGTCGCTTTTACGGATCTGAGGCCGCCTCTTCATCCGGTGATGTGTTAGAACTGCGGCGGGCGCTGAAGGAGGAGCGCGCGTCTTTCGACACTGTTAAAGCTGATCTCAATGATCAGATTCAAAAGAAAGACGAGGCGTTAAATGTGCTGCAGGAAGTCCTCCAGAGCAGCGAGGATGAAGTCGCCCGCTTGAAGCAGGACCTGAAGAAGGCGGAAGAGAGGATAACTGCGGCAGAGAATAGCGCTGAGAGCGCCAAGAAGGCCGGCAACAATTTTGCCCGCACTTTTTCGAGTGGCGCCGTTAATGCTCATGCTGCTTTTGATGCAGCCCTGGCCACTATTGGCGGCGCCGCTAATCCTCTTCCACGAGTCGACGGTTTGCTGACGCCGGAATTGTTCTTCAATTGGCTGAAGGGGGAGTTTGGCGATCTCCCTGAGGCTTTCGAGGTCGTTGGCCGATTTGCGGCGCGTACGGCATGTGCAGCTCTTCTGGACCTGCTTGAAAAGCGGCAATGAAAACACTTCACCGATCTCGCGCGCAGCACTTACCCTGATTCGCATTTTGACGAAGCCAACGCGGCGAGTGACAGCAAGGGCGTTCGCTTAGTTGTGAAGCGCTTCATGAAGAGGTACTGGGGGGTGTTGGTATTTCTTAACGATCACAGATAAATCCGCAAGCGCACGGAGAATACCGCTGTAGCATTTCACCCGGGAGTATTCCAAGGTATCGTAATTTATATTTTCCGCAGGGAAGACGATGGTAAGAGAGTACTATGCTCATAGTTAATGTCTACATTTAAATGGATCACAGTCCATGCATAGCCAAACAATAATATATGGGTAGTGTGACACACAAGAAAAGGATCAACTCTAATATACATCCATAGCCAAGTGGAGAAGAACAAAGAAAAGAGCTAAGTTCCTATTGTACTTCATTATACAGTGGCATAGTATACAACATACACATACATGTACATCAACTAAGGTTTAGGCATATGCACTCAAGCAAATTGGGCACCGGCTTACCCCTGGTCTGCCAGGCGACTCCGGTCTACAGCTCTACGCCGTGCCCGAACGTGGAGGGATACCGAGGACGAATAGGGCTGTCACCACCTATCGTCTACCTCAAACAATCCGTGGGACACGAGGCATCCAATGTATTCTACCAATCCAAGCACCATGCTTGCATTGCTAAAACATTACTCTAAATCCCCTAGGCGATGATATGGATCTAGAGCATAATCATAAAGATCATTGGACCTATGCTTGGATATGCAAATGCATGTAAACCTAAGTATATACATGGCCTGGTATACTACGTAATAGGACACGTGACAATAAGGCAATTATGTCCATACTGCCAGCCCTCTAGGCAATACCCACATAGCAAGCATATGAATATCACACTAGCACTATATAAGAAGATTATAATTACTCTATTACATAAGCAAGCCAAGGGTCCACAACCAAACAAGGAACGCTTAACCAAGGCAAGACTATATGAAAAGAATAATATTATTAAATAGAATAAAGTCGCAAAAAGAGAAAATGATACAAGAGCCATACCAGAATCTCCAAGAGGACTTGGGAACTAGAATAGCTCTACTCTAAGCCTAACTCCACTAAAGCTTGGAGACTACATCTAATGCAAAGGAGTGATTTCTCTCTTGGTGTGTGTTCTAACCGGCCGAGCACCCCTCTATTTATAGCCCCAAATGGGAGAGGAGATTAAATAGAGCAAGTGAGAGGCGGTTGAGGAGGATTGGCCGCCAAGGTAGGCCGGCCGGCCTAGGTGGCAGGCCGGCCGGCCACACATTGTGGCGGTTGGCCACCGCCTTCCGTGTGGACGCTCAAGATTGCTCCATAAAGTCGGTCCCGAGGTCGGTTTTCTCCTGGGGTCGGCAGAACTGGAGTAAGAGCCAAGTTTAGGCCCATTGTAGCCCATCTTCTAGAAAGTCTTCATTAAGTTCGAGTTGGACTTCAATATTCTGGTTTTGTGGGCTTCTTGTGGCCCACTGGTGGAGGCCTGCAGGCTGTGGCCACTGGGTGTGGCCGGCCGGCCTGGGATGTAGCCCGGCCGGCCTGTGATTTCTCTCACAGAGGCCTATTTTCTCCAGAAATACTCCTGCACTCATAAATCATCCAAAACTCGTAGAAATTTATTAGTTGAAATAAATATGCGTATAAGAAATGCTAATTCTCCTTTATGTGTAGGAATATTGGCGGTCGAAGTTTGTACTTAACGACCGTCAACAAACCCCCCAAGCTTAAACCTTTGCTCGTCCCGAGCAAAGCTAAAAACTGGGTTGTGTTGATCAGGAGTTGCTACCATGTCTTACTCCGCAAAAGCACCATGCGTACAACAAAATATTCTCCCTTGAATTGAATAAGCTGGCATGACAACTTACTCTTCCCCTTAGTCCTCATGGGGCTGATTGCTTCTCCTTGACTTGAGCAGTTGAGAGACAGAACGGTTTGTAGAGTACTATTTACTCATTCTTTGTTAACTTTCATTCCAGAGGTTTTCAAAAGATTTTGCAAATAAAAACAAAGCTCCTCAAATGATTCTCTCAATCGCTCAATGTGTATGATTCCTTACCAAGGCATTGCGTTGCCTCTTTTCCACCTACTTCTAATAGTTTTATATATGTGGGGCTTGGTAGGGGCAAAGTAAGGCAAACTTGCATCACATATATTGGTAAATCAAAAGACCGGATCCAAGGAGAAAGCAAGTCATACAATCTGATCAAGATGTGCATGTGTATGGATATGTGGATGATGGAGAAAAAAATGATTACTCCGTTTTGTATACCTTCTCTCTCTCTTTTTGTTAATTTTGAGGGAATGGCTAGCTCTTTATTTTTTTTTCTTTTTTTTCATCATGCTCTACTTGAATGAGCAAGATTTTTTTTTTTTTTTTTGCATAGCCATTCCTCTTTTGCAATGATACTTGGAGAGAGAAAGAGGTATAAAACATGTGGAGTATTTATTTTGTGGAATGAGGGGGAATGTGATGCTAACTTCCAGTGTAGAAGTTAAGCACATGTATATGGTGGAGTGTACGTGATCTTGATCATAAAAGTATGACAAGAATATCTCAAGGGTCACAACAATTTTGAAAAAGCTCAATGTAATGACAAGCAACATATGTGTAGAGGTTTTGCATTAAAATCGACATATGGCTTTGGTAGGAATTTTCATCACTGAGGAACTTTTGGTTTTATAATTTTGAAAAAAAATTCTCTGGAATTTAAGTCTTACTTAGAAAGAGATCATAGCAGCTCTATTATATCGTATCATATCTCACAACAACCTAGACTTGGATCATGCATTTTGCTACCCACGACTTTAAGGTTCAAGAATAAGAGTGCATCCATCAAACTCAAAACTCGGGAGAGTACTAAGTTGCAAACAGGAACAAGAGAGGGATAAAACAGAGCAACTATTCATCATTTCAACATGGAGAATTAAAACATTCTTATCGCGCATAGAAAACAAAAACTACTTTTATTTTATTTATTTGTTTTTTTTTTTGAATAGTGGAGGTTTAGCCAAAGCTCAGCTAGAATTTATGCCCAAAAATTATTTTCCCCAAAAACAAACATCTCAAATTCCTTTTTTTTTTAAAGGGTTGGAACAATCCAACATGCAAAATGATTTGGAAAAATCAAACATGCAAATGCAATTGAATTCAAATTAAGGGAAACCAAATATGCAATTGGAAAAATCAAATATGAGATAACTACCGATTTTCCTGTCGGCAAGGGCATCATCGTTTAAAGTCCGATGAGCAAGACATTATGACGAGTTCGACTGCCATGGGTCTTTCGAATTTTTAGTGCAGTTTCTCGGCAATTCGAATCCATCATGCACTACCCTGTTTTCACATGAAGAGAAAACAAGCAAGTGATAGCCTGTATAGGCTATGACCATATATTTGCAGATATAACTAAGAGCATTTGTAAACTCCTAAACCAAGTGTTTTCCCCGGCAACGGCGCCAGAAATGCTTGTTGGTATTTCTTAACGATCACAGATAAATCCGCAAGCGCACGGAGAATACCGCTGTAGCATTTCACCCGGGAGTATTCCAAGGTATCGTAATTTATATTTTCCGCAGGGAAGACGATGGTAAGAGAGTACTATGCTCATAGTTAATGTCTACATTTAAATGGATCACAGTCCATGCATAGCCAAACAATAATATATGGGTAGTGTGACACACAAGAAAAGGATCAACTCTAATATACATCCATAGCCAAGTGGAGAAGAACAAAGAAAAGAGCTAAGTTCCTATTGTACTTCATTATACAGTGGCATAGTATACAACATACACATACATGTACATCAACTAAGGTTTAGGCATATGCACTCAAGCAAATTGGGCACCGGCTTACCCCTGGTCTGCCAGGCGACTCCGGTCTATAGCTCTACGCCGTGCCCGAACGTGGAGGGATACCGAGGACGAATAGGGCTGTCACCACCTATCGTCTACCTCAAACAATCCGTGGGACACGAGGCATCCAATGTATTCTACCAATCCAAGCACCATGCTTGCATTGCTAAAACATTACTCTAAATCCCCTAGGCGATGATATGGATCTAGAGCATAATCATAAAGATCATTAGACCTATGCTTGGATATGCAAATGCATGTAAACCTAAGTATATACATGGCCTGGTATACTACGTAATAGGACACGTGACAATAAGGCAATTATGTCCATACTGCCAGCCCTCTAGGCAATACCCACATAGCAAGCATATGAATATCACACTAGCACTATATAAGAAGATTATAATTACTCTATTACATAAGCAAGCCAAGGGTCCACAACCAAACAAGGAACGCTTAACCAAGGCAAGACTATATGAAAAGAATAATATTATTAAATAGAATAAAGTCGCAAAAAGAGAAAATGATACAAGAGCCATACCAGAATCTCCAAGAGGACTTGGGAACTAGAATAGCTCTACTCTAAGCCTAACTCCACTAAAGCTTGGAGACTACATCTAATGCAAAGGAGTGATTTCTCTCTTGGTGTGTGTTCTAACCGGCCGAGCACCCCTCTATTTATAGCCCCAAATGGGATAGGGGATTAAATAGAGCAAGTGAGAGGCGGTTGAGGAGGATTGGCCGCCAAGGTAGGCCGGCCGGCCTAGGTGGCAGGCCGACCGGCCACACATTGTGGCGGTTGGCCACCGCCTTCCGTGTGGACGCTCCAGATTGCTCCACAAAGTCGGTCCCGAGGTCGGTTTTCTCCTGGGGTCGGCAGAACTGGAGTAAGAGCCAAGTTTAGGCCCATTGTAGCCCATCTTCTAGAAAGTCTTCATTAAGTTCGAGTTGGACTTCAATATTCTGGTTTTGTGGGCTTCTCGTGGCCCACTGGTGGAGGCCTGCAGGCTGTGGCCACTGGGTGTGGCCGGCCGGCCTGGGATGTAGGCCGGCCGGCCTGTGATTTCTCTCACAGAGGCCTATTTTCTCCAGAAATACTCCTGCACTCATAAATCATCCAAAACTCGTAGAAATTTATTAGTTGAAATAAATATGCGTATAAGAAATGCTAATTCTCCTTTATGTGTAGGAATATTGGCAGTCGAAGTTTGTACTTAACGACCGTCAACAGGGGGTGCACGGGATAGAGGCCTGCCGTCAAGTGGCGAGGAGCAAGTTTGAAGAGGTGATGCACTATTGCCCCCGAAATTGGTTCCTTTTCCAAGATATGGTTTAATAAACTCTTGTTTATTTTTAGTTGAAGGCGGCGGCTGGCGCTGTGATGAGGACATCACCAACTCGGATATGACCATGTTCATGGTTTTTAAACAAAAGGTGAATCAATTCTATATCATGATTATGTCTAGAATATTTGATGAATTGCTGCTGCACCATGATGTGTGTACAATTTCATTCTCAGAATTGCTTACATGGATCAAGGAAAGTGTGAGATGCATATGGAAGGCATGGAGGACCAAAGAAGTTGATTGGGGACCAATTCCAAGTATCCTCACCGTCCTCCACCAGATCTCCACGTCACATTTGGCTGAAGGAAAGAAAGAGATGAAATCCAACACGTTTTGGAAAGTTGGATTCGGACTGCAGAACAGCGCCATCTTGCAACGACCGCCACGACTTCATACGGACTCCGATTGGGGCGATCTTGGACTTCATGGAAAGCTTATCAAATCTACTTTCCAATGGATCCGGTCTCATATCCATATCCATCTGGAGTCGCCCGCAATCGTAGATTTAGTACAGAGACCTTTTTCTGTCCAGATTTTGGTCCGATGGGCCGTGTATCAAGTTGAGCCCAATTAGGGGCGCGTCCTAGGGTTGGAGCACGACCCCAGCACCCCTTTGGTCATCCTCCCATGTCCATATACCCCTTAGCCGCCGCCAAGAACAGTTGGGTTTTGATTGATTGTAAGTTTAGCCATTGCTACTTCCTTGTAGACGCGCGAGTCGACTAGACCGCCCGGACTACTTGATTCGGAACCCCACCTTGATGAATTGAGTTACTTGTTTATCTTGTTCTTGTTGGTTCTTCGATTGCTTGCAGGAATTACCCTCGTGGTTTGGTTGATCGTGCTCCACAAGATCGCGAACAACCGTTGGAGTTGGTGTATCGGTCGCTAAGGCGCATCCTTGCTGGTTGTGGTCGGGCCGTGAACGTCTCTCCAATCGAAATCGAAGTTATCCCTCATCTCTCACCGAAAGATCAGCGCCTAACCCACCGCGTCCTCATCAGTTGGTAATCAGAGCAAGGTTGATCGGTGAGAGATTTATCGTTCTTTGCTGAATTTTTTTTTTCCTATCGTCCAAAAACAGCCAAAAAAATTGATTAGTTTACCATAATCCTATAAACCCTCTGTGTCTTTTGCTACTGCTGCTTAGATAGGCTTGTTGAGTTTTTGGTTACATCGGTTTGTGTCGAGTTGCTGGTCTTAGTTTTAGTCCTTTAGAATTTCGAGTTCTTGTCACGTGCAGTTCGGACTGCATAACAGTACCAACTTGCAACGGCCACCACGACCACATACGAACTCCGATTGGGGTGTTCTAACACTTCACGGAAAGCTTATCAAGTCTACTTTCTTTTGGTTTTGGTCGCACATCAATATCTATTCAAAGCTGCGCGCAATCAATTTTTGACTACAGATACCTTCTGCTGCCATATCGCTGTTCTATCCTGAAAAATAAATAGTGTGTGCTCACTTGGCTTCCCTTGTGCATTTTCAATTTATATTCAGTTTTGAGGTTGCCCTGCAGAAAGATAGAAAAAAAAAGGAAAAAAGAAAAGAAAAGAGAAAAAGAAAAGGAAAAGAGAAAAAAAAGGGGCTGATTTTGTTTTCGGTGTGTGCCGCTTCCTTTGTGTCTAGGCTCGCGTCTCTAGCACGGTCTAGGCTAGGACCAGCACAGTACCACCGTTGAACAATTACTCAGCTTGCTTTTATACTAATGTGGTGCTAGCATTTCCTTGTGCATTATTTTCAGCCCACCTATAGGTCCACATATCCGATTATAGCTTGACAGGTTTTGTTGCTGCGGCATCGATACACTTCCTTTCACGGTTGCCGACTTGTTGGTTGCCATCACCTCCTGTTGAGCAAGGTAAGAACTTGTAAGAGCTTGTTTGAACAAGTTGAGATTGAGAGAAATACACCAGCCACATCCTAGAATACATATTGTTTGTGTGTTCCTTGTTTTCATCTAATCATGGCAGGTGATACGGAGATTGTTGAGATGAACAAAGGACGTCCTCATATTCAGGACATCATTCAGCACTTGCCTTCATACGCTGGTAAGTATAATCCCAAGGCATATATTGATTGGGAGCTAGCTGTTGATAAAGAATTTAATAAAACAGATTTGTCTGAAGAGAAAAAGGTGAAAGTTGCTTCCACTATTTTAACTGATTATGCTTTGACTTTGTGGATGCACTTATGTAGACATAATAAAGCTCCTAAAACGTGGAATGCTATGAAAAGAATTTTTAGAGAAGATTTTGTTCCTGAATATTATGCTGATCATATGCTTGCAAAATTAGAATGCTTAATACAAGGTGATAAATCTGTTGAGGTATACTACCATGATCTGAAATCTCGTATCTTGCGTTGTGGTTTGGAAGAATGTGAAGAAGCTATTGAGAATAGATTTTTGAGAGGGCTTAATATTGAAATTAAGGACATCCTAAAACATGAAACATATAATTCCCTCTCTTGTTTGATTGAGCTTGCTTCCAAGATTGAGATTCAGCTTGCTACTAATTTGAGAGAGGCACCTGAAATTTTATCCTCTTGTCATGAGAAAAATTCTATGGATGTGATGCCTTTTGTTGTATGTTCTGCTATGACTAACTTTGGGCAGAATAGAAAGGATGTGGCTGCACAATCATCAAATGAAGAGGGCGATAAAGGTAAGGTTTTGTATGCTGAAATCAGTCATGTGAATGAAGAGGCATTTGCTCTAACTTTGCCTCCATTTGAACCTGCTGCTTTGGTGTCAAATTTATCCACTCCTTATGCTAGTTTAGAGCAATCATTCGTGGATCTTGCTGCTGAATTTTCTTTGTTACAAGATGATTATATCGTTGCTTGTGATAAGGGCGACTGCTCCTGCTATTGCTCCTGCTATTGAAAAGGGCGACTGCTCCTGCTATTGAAACGCCGCCGGCAAAAATTGCCCACGTTGAAGATGCTGCCGAAGCGGAGAAGGCTGCCTCGAAAGTTGACGCGCCTGCCGCAGTTGAAGCCCCTGCCCCGACTACGGCTCTCGCGGCTGCTTCGTCTTCAGCGACGGGTGAACCGGAAAATGCGACGGGTTCCGCCGCACCTGCTCCTTCGCCTGCCGCTACCGCTGCCCGAACGACTGAAGAGGTTTAGACTGCTCTAGGTGTAAGGGAGAAACACTTGGTTTGTAATAATGTACGTTTTTGGTACATTTTGTGCGCAGGATGCTTTCCGCGGTGTGGCCTTGAACATTGCCCCTTTGAAGTATGAGCGTGATGGTTTGCGTGTTTCTGGCGAAGCGCACTTGCGTTATGTTTCGCGATATCCGCGCGATGATTTTGGGCATTTCTGGAGGAACGTAACGGCTCAATATTTTGAGGGGCGGGAAAACCTGATTCGCTGCTTTGAACGCCGGCATTCTTTTTCCGGAGTGAGTGTGAAGGTTGAGGATATTGAAGATCTTGCCTTTGATCCTTACCTGTACCGCTTTAGTTGTATTTACGATAGAGCGGATCCGGGGGGCGGTCCCGGGTTTGTAATAGAGTCTGATTTTTGACTCGTAACGGGACCGCCGATTTTGCGATGAAGGGCGCCTGAATGAAATGTTTTGGCGACAACTTAGTTAATTTTTCGTGAGCTGGAAACCCTTTGCATTTTTCTTGCTGAAACTCGCTCATCGTGGCTCGATTGCTGGAATAAGACGAACGTCACCCCCCTCCCCCCTGGCAATCGAGGGACGGAGGGCGTAGTGAGGTTGCAACGCGCAACTTACGCGGAGAAATCTTCAGGAAAAATTGCGAACGTTGTTTGGACTGCCGCAATTTTGTGGTTGACTACGACGCGTGTCGGCCATTAATCAGTTGCCTCTATTTGTGCCGTAAAAATGCGGCGCTAGACAGTGTGGGTCCTTGGGGCCCTGCGTTTTTGTTTAAGTGGAATGTAGTTCGACCTTCGCGGTTTTGAGTCCCGTCCTTGGATGGGTGTGCCGGAATTTCTTACGGCAAAGATCTAATTGATCTGTCTTTGCTGTGCCGGAATTTCTCCGGAGCCCCTTAGTGCGTGCCTTCCCCCTTTCCTTGGGGAAATAGGCGGCTGAGCCCTTGAGCTGCTGGCGTGTCGCCCCTTTTTTTTTCAATTTTTATGAAAAAGAGAACACGCCGTTATTTCTCAATTTTATGAGAGAAGTTGGAGAGATGGCCTCTTGAGGCGCTTTTTCTTCTCGACTGTTGCTCGTTCTCGATTTGTTGAGAAAGGTTATAGAGATGGCCCCTTGAGGCGCTTTTTCTCTAACTGATTTGTGGAGAATGAAGCCTAGGAGAAAGGAGCTGAAATGCTTCGCTTCCTTTTGAGTGGCTTTTTTCCAGGAGTTAAATCCTGCGTCGATGTGGCGATATTTATGCAAATATGGCATCGACTACCTAAGAGTGAGAGTATCAACTTTCTGGGGAAAATAGCATTATATTGAACTGCTAGGGTTACAAAGGTCCCACCTCGTTAAAAACCTCACCCCCATTATGGGGTTCCCCTGTGAGGAAAAGAGTATGGGCCTTGAAAAGGAGGAACGAAAAATTACAACTCTGGGGCTGACTAAAAGCTCCGCTTATAACTGCGCGTCGCTATTAGCCTTTACATTTTTAGGTGAAGTACCTCTTGAGGTTGTCGATATTCCAGGCGTGGGGGAGCTCGTTGCCTTCACTGTCTGCTAAGTGATAGGACCCCGAGCGATTGCTCCTGACGATTATGTAAGGACCTTGCCACTTGGAGTTGAGCTTTCCAGTGTTCTCAGTTTTTGGGCTTCTTAAGAGGACGAGGTCGCCGACTTTAAATGATCTTGGCACTACTCTGGTGTCCCGCCATTTTCTTGTTTCTTCCTGATACCTCTCCAAATTAAGGATGGCTTGGTCTTTGTCTAATTCCGACATGTCCTTTGAAACGGCGTCAAACTCATGGCAATTTCGGCCGAGAGTTGCCCTCATGCTGCGGTACTTTATCTCTTCTGGTGACATGGCCTCTTCGCCGTACAGAAGCCTGAAAGGTGTGAACTTGGTGGTTCTTGAAACTGTTGTGTTATGCGACCAGATCACTTTGTGCAGCTCGTCCACCCATTTTTCTTTTCTCTGGCCTTCTAGGCATTTCTTGATGCCTTCGAAGATTTGCTTGTTCGCGTTTTCGACGGCGCCATTTGACTCTGGATGATATACGGATGCAAAATTTACTTTGGTGCCAATTGAGTGACAGAACTCGCGGAACTCTTGGTTGTCAAACTGTTTTCCATTGTCCAACGTGATTTCAGCAGGGACTCCGAATCTGCATACAATGTTTTGCCAGAAGAACTTCTTGATTGCTGGGCCAGTAATGTTTATGAGTGGCTTCGCTTCTATCCATTTGGTGAAGTAGTCGAGAGCTACCACAGCGTGCGTGTAATTTCCGGCAGCCGTCGGTAGAGGACCGACAATATCGATTCCCCATCGTTGAAGTGGCCATACTGGCTGGATGAGTGTTGGCGGTCGTTAAACCATGTTTTGACCGCCACCCTACCGGTAAATAAATGTATAACACCAAGATTTTGTGCATAGTAGATAGGAATAATGCTACTCCACAGGTTTTGGTGGATATTTGGATGCAGGAGTGAATAATGGAGAAAAGTGGGCCCAGCCAGGGAAAATCCCTGGCCGGCCGGCCCCACCCTAGGCCGGCCGGCCCCACCTGGTGGCCGCAGGCCCCAGACTTCCTCCAGTGGGCTGGAAACTAATCTTCAACGCATAATTAAAGCCCAGCCCGGCAGAATTCCACCGCCATTCTAGAAGGTGGGCCATTTGGGCCTTTACTTGGCCCTCACTTCAATTCTGCCGACCCCACGAAGTAGCCGACCTTCGGACCGCCATCAGGAGATGATCTGGAGCGTTCAGGCAGAAGACGGTGGCCAACCGACAGAAGGGACGGCCGGGCGGCCACCCCCCTAGGCCGGCCGGCCGACTTTGTCGCCACCGCCTCTCCAGCTTCGGCCAGGGTGCTCCCACCGCCTTTACAAGCTATAAATTAGACCCCTCGGCCTCCGAAGCAACTCGCACCATCACACTTCATCCAAGTGTTCATTAGTTTAGTAGTAGCTTTGGGAGTTAGAGTAGAGTAGAGTAGAGTGAGAGAGCTCTCGGGCTTCCGGAGTATTCTTGGAGTTCGGTATAGTTCTTTGTATCCTTACTCTTTTGAGATATTATTTTATTCAATAATTAGTTTTATCTTTATTTATTTCTTTTAGTAATTCTTTCTATTTAGTTTATTTATTCTGTTAAGTAAGTGCTCGTAGAAGTCTTGTTGTGGGATTCGTGATTGTTGGAGTACGCAAGTACGAGAGAGTGCCTTCGTCGAGATGACGTCGTGTGAAATCTGTGCTTGTTTATTCTTAGATAGGACTGCTCCGTTGATCAAGAGTAGTTCCTCTAGGCGGGTTGTAAGCGTGGCGCTTAGATCTTGGCCTATGCACGTTTGGCACCCAGCCCCACGGAGGATGGTAGCCGCGAGTGTATATGACAGCTGCACCGGTCTCTGTAATCCACCACGTCCGGGTTGGACTCAGCAGGGTCTTAATTATAGCATACGGTTCCCTAGGTTTGAACTAGCATCATCGGTTGACCTAGCACGTGTGTGCCCCGAAACGACATGACTTGTATGTGTGTGATCTTAACTAGAGTAGATAACCTTTGTAGATTAGACTACTAGAAAGAGTAAATACTAGGTAAACATACAGGTAGCCTTAGCTCTATCTCGTTGCTCTCCCAAATGTATACTACAGTTTTTCTTTTATTACCTTGGATTTGAGGATGTGTGTGCCACCCATATATATCATGCCTATCTTACCCCCGTCTCAAGTATAGTTGATACATTATGTCTTTCTCCAAATTATCCAGTGCATTGCTACTGTTCAGCTCCCTTTTGCTCTACTTCCCTACGGAAATATAAATACGATAACCCTGGAATACTCCAAGGTGAAATGCTACAATGGTGATCCGTGCGCTTGCGGAATTAATGAAATTAATTTTATCGCATAAGAACCGCCAACAAGCATTTCTGGCGCCGTTGCCGGGGAAGTAGCAGCTAGGAACTGAATAAATGCATTGAAGTTTGTGAGAAGAATAATTATCACTTACTTTTACGGGCTTACCCTTGTCCTGTCTTTCTTTGTTGTGGAAATTTGAAACAGGACTGTGCATGACTGGTTTCGACCTACCAGAAAACTTCCACCCAGATCCGGAACAGTTCTTGAGAAGGGTGAGGGCCAGGCTTACCCCTCCTCCCACCCACGCTCGATCGAAAGTTCTGGCTCTTGAAGGATCCCTTCCGACGACTGTCGAGCACCCTCCATCTTCATCAACGAACAACAACATGGGTGATCCAGTCGAGAAGACGATCAACGATTTCTCCGCGCCAACTACGGAGAACATCCGCGTGGGTCCCAACCCGCGCATCACCAACAAGGACTACGAGCTCAAGCCAGCCTTGATCAACATGATCTTGGCCAGTCCTTTCTGTGGGAAGCCGTCGGAGGATGCAAATGCTCACCTCCAAAGGTTCCTGATGACGTGCAACACTTTCGTCATAAAGGATGCACCTCAGGACGCCATCCGACTACAGCTTTTCCCATTCTCTCTGTTGGGGACGGCTCTCCAGTGGTTCTACGCGAACCAAGAGTCCCTCGACACGTGGACGGCATGCTCTAATGCCTTCCTCGCCAAGTTCTTCCCGCCGGGTAAGACGACTGCCCTGCGGAACAAGATATCGGGCTTCCAACAGCTCGCAGAAGAGTCGACCGCGGAAGCCTGGGATAGGATGCAGGAGTATGTTCTCTCGTGCCCACACCATGGCATGGAGGAATGGCTCCTCATACAGAGTTTCTATCACGGTTTGAGGCCGTCCGCTCGAGAGCACCTCAACGCCGCAGCAGGCGGCTCTTTCTTCTCTCTTAGCGTGAAGAACGCTAAGAAGTTGATTGCGAAGGTGGCGGCCAACCAGACTCATGGTGAATGCCAAGCGGCGAGCACCAAGACCCGTGGAGTGCACCAAGTGGAGACGATGGACATGCTTGCCATCAAGCTCGATCAGCTACTCCGCAAGGTGGAATCTCCACAGGACCTGCAAGTTGCGGACTCCCGCATGACTTGTGAAGAGTGCGGCAACACAGGGCATATGGGCAGCAATTGCCCGAATGCGAGAGAGGAATGCAATTTCCTCGACAATGGCAATGGGTACCGCTCCCAGAACAACTACGGCCGGAATTCCAGGCCCGACCTCTCCTTCAACAAAAATCAGGGAGGTAACAATGGTAATCTTTCCCGCTTTGAGCCCTCTATCAAGGATCTAGTTCTCGGCCAGGTCAAGATTAATGATAGCATCAGTAAGAAGTTTCTTACTACCGACAAGGCTTTAGAGAGCATAGATGCCAAGCTAGAGTCGTTCAGCACTGCCCTGCAGAATCAGCTAAGCCATAACAAAATGCTAGAAACGCAAATTGCGCAAATAGCTTCAGCTGTGCAGGCTCCTCGTACAAAGGAGAGTGTTAGTGCTATCACCACCAGGGGCGGAAGAGGTACTGTGGACCCACCTTACCCCAAGGGTGCAGAGAGGAAGACGCCAAACGCAGCTCCTAAGGAGAAGGCCGGTAAAAAGGTTCCAGAAAAGAAGGTCCCTGAAAAGGAAGATGCCGAGAAGGAGAGCTCCGAGGAGGAACCAACGACAGATCCTCCCGTTGAGCAAACTCCACCTAAGACAGCACCTCACAAGTATTTTGACACCACAGGCTTGCCCTATCCTGACCGCAGGAAGAAGCTCACCGTGGATGAGCGCTTCGATAAATTTGTTGAGGCCATCCGGCATATATATGTGCATATTCCGCTGCTTGATGCCATGCAGGTACCTACTTATACTAGGTATTTCCGGGACATCCTCAACAACAAGCGCCCCATTCCAGCAATGGAGGTAGTGAAGCTTACAGAAGAGTGCAGCGCAGCCATTCTGAACATTCTTCCGGAAAAGAAGAAGGATCCAGGATGCCCTACTATCCCGTGTTCGATTGGCAGCCAGCACTTCTCTCAAGCGCTTTGTGACTTGGGTGCAAGCATGAGCGTTATGCCAAAGACGGTATATGACAGGTTAAACTGTCTATTATCGCCTACGGCTATGTGCTTGCAGCTCGCAGATCAGTCCGTTCGTCATCCTGCGGGTATTGCCGAAGACGTCCCCGTACAGATCAGAAACTTCTTCGTCCCCGTCGACTTTGTTGTGCTTGACATGGAAGTGGCTGGATGAGTGTTGGCGGTCGTTAAACCATGTTTTGACCGCCACCCTACCGGTAAATAAATGTATAACACCAAGATTTTGTGCATAGTAGATAGGAATAATGCTACTCCACAGGTTTTGGTGGATATTTGGATGCAGGAGTGAATAATGGAGAAAAGTGGGCCCAGCCAGGGAAAATCCCTGGCCGGCCGGCCCCACCCTAGGCCGGCCGGCCCCACCTGGTGGCCGCAGGCCCCAGACTTCCTCCAGTGGGCTGGAAACTAATCTTCAACGCATAATTCAAGCCCAGCCCGGCAGAATTCCACCGCCATTCTAGAAGGTGGGCCATTTGGGCCTTTACTTGGCCCTCACTTCAATTCTGCCGACCCCACGAAGTAGCCGACCTTCGGACCGCCATCAGGAGATGATCTGGAGCGTTCAGGCAGAAGACGGTGGCCAACCGACAGAAGGGACGGCCGGGCGGCCACCCCCCTAGGCCGGCCGGCCGACTTTGTCGCCACCGCCTCTCCAGCTTCGGTCAGGGTGCTCCCACCGCCTTCACAAGCTATAAATTGGACCCCTCGGCCTCCGAAGCAACTCGCACCATCACACTTCATCCAAGTGTTCATTAGTTTAGTAGTAGCTTTGGGAGTTAGAGTAGAGTAGAGTAGAGTGAGAGAGCTCTCGGGCTTCCGGAGTATTCTCGGAGTTCGGTATAGTTCTTTGTATCCTTACTCTTTTGAGATATTATTTTATTCAATAATTAGTTTTATCTTTATTTATTTCTTTTAGTAATTCTTTTCTATTTAGTTTATTTATTCTGTTAAGTAAGTGCTCGTAGAAGTCTTGTTGTGGGATTCGTGATTGTTGGAGTACGCAAGTACGAGAGAGTGCCTTCGTCGAGATGACGTCGTGTGAAATCTGTGCTTGTTTATTCTTAGATAGGACTGCTCCGTTGATCAAGAGTAGTTCCTCTAGGCGGGTTGTAAGCGTGGCGCTTAGATCTTGGCCTATGCACGTTTGGCACCCAGCCCCACGGAGGATGGTAGCCGCGAGTGTATGTGACAGCTGCACCGGTCTCTGTAATCCACCACGTCCGGGTTGGACTCAGCAGGGTCTTAATTATAGCATACGGTTCCCTAGGTTTGAACTAGCATCATCGGTTGACCTAGCACGTGTGTGCCCCGAAACGACATGACTTGTATGTGTGTGATCTTAACTAGAGTAGATAACCTTTGTAGATTAGACTACTAGAAAGAGTAAATACTAGGTAAACATACAGGTAGCCTTAGCTCTATCTCGTTGCTCTCCCAAATGTATACTACAGTTTTTCTTTTATTACCTTGGATTTGAGGATATGTGTGCCACCCATATATATCATGCCTATCTTACCCCCGTCTCAAGTATAGTTGATACATTATGTCTTTCTCCAAATTATCCAGTGCATTGCTACTGTTCAGCTCCCTTTTGCTCTACTTCCCTGCGGAAATATAAATACGATAACCCTGGAATACTCCAAGGTAAAATGCTACAATGGTGATCCGTGCGCTTGCGGAATTAATGAAATTAATTTTATCGCATAAGAACCGCCAACAATGAGCTGCGTGAGCTGAGCTGGGTTGTTGATTTTCCTTGAGAATTTCTGGCATGCTTCGCACGTTTTGACAAGGTGTTGGGCATCCTGCAGTGCAGAGGGCCAATAGAAACCTTATCGGAAGGCTTTGCCGACTAAAGCTCTGCTGGATATGTGGGAGCCGCATATTCCCTCGTGGATCTCGCTGAGGAGCTTTTTCCCTTCTTCTTGATCAATACATCTCAAGAATGGTGTGGATGTGCCGAATTTGTATAGGAAATCATCGACAAACGCATAGTTTCTTGCTCTTTGTTTCATGCGTTTGGCCTCGATTCTGACTCAGGCTCGTAAAAATCTCGGAGGTATGCCATGATGGGGGCGCGCCAATCTTCGCTTGAGATGGCATGTATCATCTTGAGTTCTTTGTCTGCCGCTTTTATGGATGGAAAAGTTAGTGTTTCAAAAAAGACGTCGGGTGGCAAAGGGTCTTTCCTGGCTGCCGCTTTTGCTAGCTGATCCGCTTCACCGTTCAGGTTTCTGTCAATGTATTGATAGGTGAAACCTTTAAAGTGCCTTTCCAAGCCCCGCACATGATCCAGATACCTTGCCAACAATTCATCTCTGGCCTTGTAGGTTTTATCTACATGCCCGGCGATGACCTGAGAATCTGTTTTGATGATGAAGTTTTTTACTCCTAATGCTCTTAGCTTTCTTATGGCGAGCAAGAGGCCCTCATACTCCGCCACATTGTTTGTGCATTTGTCAGTGTCATGGTTGAACTGCAATCTGATGGCATACCGCAATTTGATGCCGGATGGTGAAGTCAAAATTGCGGCAGCCCCTGCTCCAAGATGGCACCATGCGCCGTCGCAATGGATCTCCCATGGGACTTCAAAGACTGGACCCTCGGTGTACGATGAAGGCTCAGTCCAATCTGCGATAAAGTCAGCCAACACCTGAGAATTTGCGGCACTTCTTGACTCGAAGTCAACAACGTGTTCTGATAATTCCGAAGCCCATTTTGTGATTCTTCCAGATGCTTCTCTATTTCTGAACATGTCATTCAATGGTTGATTTGTCAGCACTCAGATGGTGTGAGCTTCAAAGTAATGCCTCAATTTTCTTGATGCCATTAAAACTGCATAAGCTATCTTTTCTAGTTCGGAATAGAATCTTTTTGAACCTGAAAGAGCTTCAGATACATAGTATACTGGCACTTGAACTTTCATCACTTTGCCCTTCTTCTCAATTTGCTGCTCTTGAACAAGTGCGGCACATACTGCTGAGTGTGATGCCGATACATACATTAACAGAGTTTTATTTTGTTTAGGACTTGCGAAGGCAGTCATTTCCTTGAGATACTCTTTTAATTCTGCGAAAGCTTTTTTCTGCTCTTGGCCCCATTGAAAGTTATTTGCGTTTCTGAGGACTTTGAAAAAAGGAAGGCTTCTTTCGGCTGATCTGGAAATAAACCTGTTGAGTGCCGCAATTCTGCCGGTGAGCTTCTGCACATCTTTGAGGCATTGGGGCTCTCGCATATTGATGAGTGCACTTATCTTGTCTGGATTGGCTTCGATGTCTTTGATTGACACTAAGCATCCCAAAACCTTTCCCTTGCGAATTCCAAAAACACATTTTTCAGGGTTGAGCTTGAGGTTTGCCTTTCTGAGGTTTGCGAATGTTTCGGCCAAATCAGAAATATGATCTTCTTTCTTGCCGCTTTTTACCACTATGTCGTCGACATAGGCTGACAAGTTCTTGCCTAACTGATTCTCAAAGGCGATAGATGTCATTCTGCAGAAAGTTGGTCCCGCATTTTTTAGGCCTTCCGGCATTCTGACAAAACAATAAGTTCCGAAAGGGGTGATGAAACTTGTTTTCTCTTCATCCTCTTTGTACATGAAGATTTGGTGATACCCGGAGAAACAATCCAGCAATGATAGGAGTTCTGAGCACGCCGCTGCGTCGACAATTTTGTCGATTCTGGGCAGTGGGAAATCGTCTTTGGGACAGGCCTTGTTGAGGTCAGTGAAATCAATGCACATTCGCCACTTTCCGTTCTCCTTCTTTACTGGTACTGTGTTTGCCAGTCAGGTTGGATATTTCACCTCCCTAATAACATTTGCGTCAAGCAACCTCTGCACTTCGGCTTTGACTGCCTCGACCCTGTCGTCGGACATTTTTCGGAGTTTCTGTTTCTTTGGCCTGATGTTTTTATCAATTTGCAACTTGTGCTCTATTACGTCCCGACTGACGCCTTTTAAGTCACTTGCGGACCAGGCAAATACATCCTTGTTTTTGCGAAGGAACTGGATGAAAGCTTTTTCCATGTCCTTCGGCATTCCTGCCGCAATTATAACTTCCTGTCCTAAGACATGCTTGTCCAATAGAACTCTCTTTGTTTCCTCATTAGCCGCAATTGCTGGTTCTTCCTTGTCCATTTCTTTTTCCAACTGGAGGACTTCTTTCCCTGGCTTTTTTCCTGCCGGGTACAAGACATGCACATTCGGGTGAGCATACAAAAAGTGAACATTCTTCTGGCCGGGGGCTGCCGCCCTTTCTATATTTCTGGCTTCTTGCTGATCGAAAACTGAGATGACCTCCTTATGTGCCGGTATTTTCATACAGAGATAAGAGCTGTGCAAAACTGCTTCAAATGCATTGAGGACTCCTCGTCCAAAGCTTGCGTTGTAAGGGTAAGGCATATCCACCACATCAAATGTGATGTGCTCTGTTCTTGCATTGTCGAGGGTGCCGAAGGATACTGGGAGGCTTATTTTGCCGAGAGCGCGGACTTCTCTCCCGCCAAAACCATACAAGGGATATTCAGAAGGCTGAAGTAGAGATGAGTCAAGGTTGAGCTGGTCAAATGTTCTTTTGAAGAGGATGTCTGCCGAACTTCCGTTGTCAATAAGTATTTTGGTGACTGACCAACCATAAGTATTTGCCTGAATGACCATGGCATCTGTATGAGGGTAGCAGCGGAGGTTTAGATCGGCTTCTGTGAATGTGATTGGAATGTGCGACCACCGTGATTTCACTACGGGCCCGTTGCACACCGCATTGACGGCTCGAAAGTAATTTTTCTTTTGTTTCTTACTTTCAAAGTCGGATGTAGATCCGCCGATGATTGGTAGGATGACTCCATAAGTGGGAAGGCTCTGAGAGGTATTGTTTTGGTTTGATTGCTTTGGGAATGGCGGCGGAGGTGGTAAAGGCGGCTCCTCAGAGGCAGTGATTCTGGGGATTTGAGGCTGGGGTGTGTATGAACTTGTTTGGGATGTCGCCAAATGCTGAATTTGCGGCGAGGGTGGTGGGTGTGGTTGGTATGGGCTTTGGAAGTGGTGATGAGGGTTGTAAGAATTTTGGAAGTATTGGAAAGGGTAGGAAGCACCGAAAGGTGAGTTGTTCCAAGAATTGGCGGCAGCAGTGTGATTGACACTTCTCTGTGTTTCGCTTCTTTGCTCCTTGGCTTTCATTCTTTCCATGGCGTCTTTTGTTTCTGGGCATTCCTTGGAGGTGTGACCCTTGTCAAGTCCGTGAAACAGACAGTATGGCTTTTTTGGCTCCTGGTTTCGCGAGTTGTGCGAATTGCCGCGACCCCTTCCTCGAGAGCGATTGTTTCTTCCTCCTCTGTGCTGAAAATTGCCGGCAGGACTGCTGGTGTCGGCTTTTTCTTCTTGGTTGTCGATATGATTGACTAGGTTGGAGTTCTGGCTCTGATTGTTGTTGCCACCTCTCCTAGACGAATTCCAATCCTGCTGCCTTTGGCTCGATTGGTTTTTCTTCGCCTGCCGCTGCGCGCTCTGCTGCTCTAATCTTCTTCTGTGGTCATTGTCGGCTCTGCAGAACTGATCGACCGTTGAGAAGAGCTCTTCAAGTGTTGAAGGGCGGTGCATGGAAAAATGAGTGGCGCAAGGGCCGGCTCGCAACCCTCCAATTGCGGCATCAATGACAATTTGATCAGGAATATCATCCGTTCGGGCTTTGAGCTTGACAAATCTCTGGAAATAGTCTTGCAGGGGCTCTTTTTCTTGCTGAACACATGCTCTCAGTTCATCTGCAGATATAGATGTTCTGTGAAAACCTTGAAAGTTTGTCGTCAATTTGTCCCTTAGGTTCTCCCATGAATATATTGATCCGGGCTTCAGCCTAGAGTACCACTCGAGGGCTTGATGCTCAATTGCGGTGACAAAGGTCTTGGCCAATACAGTATCATCTCCTCCAGCAGATGCTACTGCAGCTTCAAATGACATCAAAAATTGTCTTGGGTCGGTTGAGCCATTGTACTTTGATAAGGAGATAGGCTTGTAGGTTGCTGGCCATGGGGTCAACTGGAGGCCTTCTGATAAGGGGGAGTTCTTGTCGAATTTACTCACGAAAGGTACAGATTGGCGGTATACATTCCGAGGCTTATGATGGCCTTCGCCATTGTTGTTTGTTTCAAAGTCGGGAGTCACTTGGTAGTGCTCTCTCTTTGCTTCGCTATTTTGCCCTGTGGTGCTTGTCATCTCATCGAGCTCTTTTTGCAGTTCCGCGACTGCCGCCTTTGCTTGTTCAATCTGTAGCCGAAGCCTTTCTTTTTCTCTAGCCCTCTCCTCAGAGATTATCTTCTCCTTTGTTAGCTTGAGTCTTTTCCCAAGTTGTTGCAAGTTGGAGAGCTGACGCATTTGCTTGTCGACTTCATCTTCCTCTGGATCACTTTCCTCAGGGTTGATTGTCGACGGTGGTTCCGCCCATTTCTTGCCGGCTTTTACTTGCTTCAACTTTTCTGCCTCATCACTTGGCCGAATTCCGGCGGCTTGGCTTCCTTCCGCGCCGGAAATTCGATTGGCCTCGTCAGCCATTTGCCTTGCTTGAATGAATGCCCAACGAATTTCTTCTTCCGAGAATGCTGGGTTGGGAGGGAGAATTTCTTCCTCAAAGCCCGGCGGGTGGGAGCTGATGGTGATTTTTGGATTAGGTGTTCTTTTCTTTCTTTGTGGCATCACGGGTGGTATTTTCGAGCAACACAAACGGTGGGCGCCAATGTTGGGAATTCTTCATCGTAACAACAAAGAATCCCGACACGGGCAATCAAATGACACTCAAGGAGTAACGGAACAGCATTTCATTCCAAAGGTGTCATCTCTCCTTCTCTGTCCCGTTCTACGGAGCCCGGGGGCGGGTATTTATAAGGAAGGCCAAGGGTCATTTCGACATGACCGAAATGCCCTTGGCTACCCACTATATTCGCGGAATATTCTGTACAATTTTGTCCTAAGGGTACAAGTGACATTTCCATTCGACGACGGAAACCCTAGTTAAGTGACGTCATCACGCTGAGCTTCATTTCTCAGGGCCGCCGCCATTTCATGCGCCGCCGATTCGTCGCCAGTCGGGGAAGAAACTGCACACTCCCCGCAACGTCGGCAGCCCGGTGTTGTCATTCGCTGAGGCGCCGCCAATTCCGGAAATGTCGGCAGTCCAGCGTCACCTGCAGTTAGAAACCAAAGGAAAAATGGGGTGTCGCTATTACCGTAAATACCGATCCCCAACACACACTGTTCCACATCTTCTGCCAGTATGGGCTCCTCGCTGTTGTTCCTCAAATTAGTTAGTCCCATCCCTACCTTTCATGTTATGTTCATAGTTTAAATTAGTGCCTGCTCATAGATGATATTTTTTTTAATTCCTTTGCTGTTCTTAATTTGTAAATATAGTTGCCACGCTTAACCTTACCCATTAGCGTGCACGCGGTTAGCTGGCTTGAGCATGGCCCTGCTGAGAGCGGCTTGGGGCACTCGATTGCTTGCTGCTCTTATTTCTGTGCGCAAGAGAAGATGGGATCGGTCCGAGACATGGTAATGGTGATTGAAGTAAATGAAAGAGGCAGAGGTGATTATGGGAGAGGATCTTCATAGCTGTGGTGCACCGGAAAAGTGTGGCACTCCTTTTTCACGCTACACTTTGTGGTGAAATTTTCTATGGCGAAGGTTTTAAAGAGCCTTCCTAATATCCTGCTCGCCTAAGCTTAGGCATGGTGAAATTAGTAAGGAACCAAACTGGCCAGGCCATTCTGTGATTGATACTGTTTGCTGCCTTGCTTCTGTAACTAGTACCATCTGGTGGCATCTGCATGCCCGTTTTGGGGATTAAGATGATGCTCTATGTTTCAAGTGCCCCAAAGTAGCAGTGATGATTCCAAACTAATACCATCTGCACATTACAACGAGCCATGACTGTCTTTATACTGTTAAATTGCTGAATGTCGATAAATAATACCTTTGCTTGCACTGTTGAATACTTAGAACTAACTTGACCTTCGATGCTGTTTGCTTAGATTCCTGGAGACCGGAATTGTCCAGCCCAAGATCAAGAAATTTGTTCTATCGGATTCAGTTTCATTGTTCCTGTCATGTAATTTTTTTTTTTTTTGTCTGCAGTACGGGTGCGTTGTTTGAGCACTGGTTGACTGTGGACTACTGGACTTGTCAGATTTTATGTAACCTGCTGGGAGACGGTGGTTATATACTCAGCATTACTCTTTCGACTTAAGCTTTTGCTTGGCACTTTCTGGTTGCGTGAGCTATTCTGGTTGCCGTAATGCATGAGGCTAGGAGCACTTGAGCTGCTTATAAACTCATAGAAATTCTATTTACCTCACCCTTGTCTTTTAGTAATTTCGACCTATGGATGGACCACATCACGCTAGGAATTTGTCGTGGGCTCCCTAGTAGCCGCGCCGAAGCGTCAGGCTCCGCATTTGGCAACAAGCGCCAAGCCCTGTTTGATACCATAACAAAGGGCCTGATCGCTTCTACTGGCTACGGCTGTAGCAGACATACTTTAATCGCATCCGATCAGGCCCAAACAGTTTCAGTTTCTATCAAGAAAGAGGAGAGACCCTCCCAAAACAGTTTCAGTTTCTACGGAACTGTTTCTCGTTTCTCTTAAGAAACAAACAAGTTTCATAGGAGAAACAGAAACGCTAACAGTTAACTGAAACCCAACCAAATGGGGCCTGATTCAGAACCGGAGGAAGCAATTAAGCATAAGATGGCACATAGTCCACACAAAAGCTTCAGATCTAGCACACAAGATGGCGCATAGTCCACACAAAAGCTCCAGCTTCACGGGACATTGCACCCATATCATACAGCTAGAATGTAAAGATCAAGCAGTCTGATTTATTCATCGATATGTACAAAGAGGAACATCTAGCAACTGGCGAGGACAAACCCTCATGCTTTGTTGGCCTCCAGAGCCTGGAATACATCGGTGCGAGTGACAATTCCTGTTTCATCAAGGGAAAACATTGATCATAAGGTCATTATTTGCACAGACTGAATTGAGGGGAACTTGTTATAGCATCATTGCATGGTCACAAAGTTGCAATAACTGAAACCAGGAGCAATCAGTTGGCATCAGCCAGGGTCAGTGTCAGGAGTTTCAACTAGTTTCCAGTGAAAAGGTCAGTAATTCAGTCTCCTGGTTAACCATGTTTCAACTCTAAAAAACTCGACCTGCGGAGTGCAGAATGTTTTTAAGGAGACAGTACCAAGCTACTGGTATTGCAATTTGTGGCAACTATGTAAAACAAGGCTAGCTAAATAGTGTCAATTATATAAGTGTGGCAAAAGCTTTACTGATAAATTTCGGAATATTCTGAATTCGAAAAATCTTACCAATCACTTGCTGTTGTTCATTCACAACCGGTATCCTGTGAACCTTCGCCTTAAGCATTAGTGCAGCAGCTTCTGCGCACATAACCAGCAGCCCATTAGCAATATTGCCATAAAGACTCCAGGCAACGAAATTGTTTATGGGTCAAGGAAAGCAAAGGTTACCCAAGACAGTCTTCTCTGGCGTCAGAGTTATAGCAGGAGACGACATGACTTCCTCAACAGTGGACTCCATCTGCATCATGATAACAAGCATGAAACATAAGGCAAAACCTCGGCAGCCACAAACATCAGAGCTGTCCTCACCCTTTCAATTCTGAACGCAAGTTCGATCAGTATGTATTTATCCAACCAGGACACATCTAAACTTGTGTATGGTACCATATAAATTTGCCTTTGTATTTAGTATGAGAATAGTGGCTAAATTTTGAAGCAGGTAACCCAATTTTTAGTTAGGATATCCTAAACTCACTTATTGAATAGCACTTGGTAATTAACAAAGAAGGAACTGTTGTCATCTGGAACACAACAATCCAAATAGTTGACACAACAATCATCAAACTTCACAGCCCATCTATTTCTGCGGTGGAGGATATGCAGTATCTGCAATTTTCAGCAGCCATCATTTTAGACTGGACCACTCTTTTATCTTTTCCATAGATCACTCAGCGTAGCTGAAGACAACTCACTTTCAGTAGCTATTTCACCTGACACGCCACGTATCGAACACACATCAAGTCTGCATAATGCCTGAACGTATTATCGATGATTCCAATGTGTCTGCATGCGTCCTTTTCTTTTAATTACATGTTATAGTGCAGGGCTGCACTAATAACCAGTAGGTGTTGGGAAAGTTTGGTTAACGGTTGAAGCCAGCTGCTTTCCTTTAAAGAAGTACTACAACAGGTCTTGTCGGTAGCTGTAGTAACCAAGTTAATCGAGATAATAACTTGGGATAAATAGAAAAATTAAACAGAGATTCAAACTGCATTGTTCTAGATTGATGAACCCATGATCAAGGGAAACTAGAATGTCTCATGAGCATCAACCTCCTAATTAACTGGATGATATATTTATTTTTAAGTGGAAATGCTCCTACAGAGTAGCAAGTAACTGACAGGCAGCAAGGAGGAGAAGTGAACTGACCCCTTTGGTGGCCTTGGCCTTGTCCTTCTTGGAGACGACCCCGACGCACCTGCCCTCGTCGTCGACCACGGGGAGGCCGGACTGCGCGGCGAAGAAGGCGTCGATGTCCGCCAGCCGCTGGCCCGGCGTGGCCACCTGCACCGGCCGCGACATGACGTCCCCGAGCTTCGCCGTCGGGCTCATCTGCGGACCAACCAACAAAATCACATGAATCAAGCCCGAGAGAGAGGGGCAGGCATGCCAGAAGAAAGAGATATCGACGTGACCTTGTCGGAGGTGACGATCTGGGACTCGAGGTAGGCGCGGAGGTCGGCGTAGCTGAGCAGGGACAAGTTCTCGGGCCACTCCCCGGAAAGGATGCCCTCGGGGTACTCGTCGATCGCCGGGCGCAGGTCCTCCGCAGCCGCCGCCGCCACCAGCGCCGCGCCACGCCGCGCCTTGCTGGACGCGGCGCCCAGGGACAGAACACCCGGCGGCGCGCGCCTCGCCACCATGGAGGACGGCGGTGGCGGTAACGCGACGGGGAGGACGGCCTTGACGGTGGGAGCGTAAGGAGCGGACGCCATGGATGAGACGAGGAAGGTGATACCAGCCCTGCACGCGGACTCTGCTTGCTCTGCTCTGCTCGTGCGCGCGCGTCTGGTGTGTAGTGTAGTGGAGTGGCGCTGGTTGAGTGGCGAGTGTGGATGGTGGCGGAACACTCCGGAACGGGGCGTGGGACCCACCTGCAGCTGGACGGACGTCCACGCGGCATCGAAGACACTTCTTTTTTTTTTTCGTAAATGGACAAGACACTTCGTTGTTCCGCAGGTCGCTGTCAGATACTATGTCGCGTCTTTGTCATCTTTGTGCTTGCTGTTGGTAAATTAGGCAGTGAGAGAGGTTGTTAATGTTTCTCGTGCAGGTGCTCATCGTTTATTTCTTTGGGTTTCAGAATGAAAAATGTTCCAAACTATAGATTTCTTCAGATACAGACAGTCGACTTTGGGCCCATTTGACACACTATTGGGCCTTCACGAACGCATTCCCCTCAAAAAAGAAAAAGAAAAAAAAGGCAGTCCAGTCGACGAACGACTGTGCTAAGTAGTAGTATATTGGTTAGTGCCTTGGTGCCCGGTGCAGTCTCGCCGCATGCACCGCCTTCTGCAATCTGCTTCCCAAGTGCCGCGATCTAGCCCTAACACAGTAGAGAGAAGATCGAATTTGCGGCCATGTCGGAGAATTCCTCGATCGAATTCGAGACCACGAGGATCGGCCACCTTACGCTGCAAGACTCAAAGAAGGTCGAATTTGCGATGTCGGAGAGTTCCTCTATTGAATTCGAGACCACGCGGATCGGCCGCCTTACCCTCCAAGACTCACCGGACGTTCCGGCTGGCGTTGCCAACGGGGACATCGCCGGTTACCCCAGAGAATTAATCGAAGCCGCCAAATCCTCCAAGAGACTATTTATGGCCACACTGGTGGAGATGTTCAAGAATCCTGGTAATTAACAGTTTTGCTCCTCATGAATGGCCTGCATGCAAATCTGTACGTAGTCACTTTTTATTCAATCAGCAATTAAAGATAGGGATTTGAGTTGGGGTTGGCATGTGGGATTGGCGGGTGTCACGGTGAGGTGTGGGGGCAGAGGACGATGGTGGTCAGTGTTCGTCGGTGCTCCAAGTGATGAGTTCTGTCGTCGGAGGCGTCCAGGACGGCGGTTTAGGAGGGGCACACGAGCGACTTAATAAGACTGAGGCGATCTGGACAGTTAGTTGACACACTACACATGCACGGTCCAAAATTTTGATAAGCTGCTTTTGCCTCGGATCGGATGGTCGGATGCCATCACTTCTGTTATTAATTGATCGCATGCGCGCCTATCTGATCAATTTGCTACTATCATCTCACTAACTTTGTTTCTCCTCTTATTATCTTTTCTTTTGATGTTTTCTGAATTTGATCTGTTTCCTGAATGATGAAACCACAGATTCATGGGGATGGAACAGGCTAATTCCTTACGATTCGTTTGAGTATAGTGACCTGCCTTTGTACGAGAGCTACCTTGACAAGTTTTATGAAGCCAACAAACATTCTGCTGCTTCTGCTGCTGATGCTGTCATGACAGTTCGTTACTCAACTTATTATTTCTTTCATGCTTATGTGCTATATAAAAATTGCTTGAAACTTGTGTAACCTGCCGTAGAAGGAATAGCCCTATGCTGTAAGTTTCATGACTTTGTTCGAAAAATTAGACATTTTCTATTATACATGGGCCATATGATTTTATTATAGGCTGACAAACCAAGTGCAATTTCAGTTCCTTACATCCTAGTCAGCTAGCACAAATCATTAACAACTGTTGACAACTTACTAAATATTATGTAGATGCTTCATGTAATTTGCATTAAACGTACACATTGTTTTTTGGTAACTATTTGCCCTGCTAATCTAAGTTGTTCATTGTGTATGCACAATTCAATTCAGGACTAGTAGAGACTAAAACCAGCACACCAATTGTCACTTTGTAGTGTTATTTGGGTCTTAAATTCTTAACTTGAATTGATTGAATAAGTTGTTTTTTTTCTTAAAAGTGTTTGCAAAAGGAGAACCGTTTGAGGTCGATTTGGTCGCCTTCAAAGCTCTCTTATGATCACATTCTGAGCGACGACATCCTTCAATGCATGTTACCGCTTCAGGGTAACAAAGAGGCACAATCAGTATCTCCCTTTATCGCTGAGGCTGCTGCAGTATGTGTCCATCTCTTCCAAATAAACAAGTAGCCATTCAGTATTAGTTCTACCTTAATTCAGTTTGCTTATAAGTTATAACCTAATGATTCTCACTTGTTTCTTTATGTTGATCATTTGCAAAAGTGTATTGGAGAAGAGGCAGAGCTGCTGATGAACTGGATGACCCAGAAGGCCCATATTCCCCTTGAGGAACGCCTCCTGAACCGAGATATTCGGCGGCGTGCCTTGGCACTTGCGACGATTGAAGGGTGTGATTGGTCTTCTGACATTGCTGCTGTTCTTCTGGTAGGAGTATGCGTGACTAAATTTGTTGTGTTATATATACTCTTTGTTCTTTGTGTCACATGATTTTCATCAATTTCTTTGCATGAACTGCACAAACAATGAGCAGGGAATAAAAAAGGAGGCCCAGTTGTTGTGTGCGAATATGGGACATGCTGGTTTTGACTCCGATACCTCCACGACGATCCGTGGGTATTCCATGGAATTATTGTCCTGCAAACTAGATGAATATGAAATGGCCGATGAGGTTGATGGGAATGTGGATTAATGATTATTATTTCATAATAGATGCTGCAATTGACAGATGGTAAGATTTTTGAGTTAGTCTAGTAGACTCAATAGTGATATGATTATCATGTACCATCTTCAGGGCTAACATTGATAAAATGTACTTCGTATTATATAGAATGTCGAGCTTAAAAAAAAGCTGGAGAAAAACCATGTCGTCAACACGGAGGTTAAATTGGGAGAAACACTGACGAAGTGTCTTTTGTTAGCAGGTTCCCTAATGTCATGCATGTGTATCTGATCTGGAGCAGGCAATAGGTGATCGCAAGGCTGTGGATATTTCAAGCTGAATGAATTATTTTTATTTCTTTATCCTTTTGTTTAACTGGCTCACTTGGTTTGTTGCATGGTTGTGTAAGACATATCCAGAGAAACCTGACATGCTAAATGGCCATTTCATTATTTTATTCGTAGTCAGTCATGTTTTTGTACATTTTTTTTAATATAATGGTGTTTTGTACATATGAGGTTACGGGCAAGCAGAATGGCATGGCCCATATACAGAATGTTGGAAGCTTTAATGGGCTTGAATTGGATAATAATCTGGACATGTTGGACGCGGCTTGTCTGAGGATTTCCTGCAGAGTCCCATGAGTCGCTGAGGCAAGTATTTGAGATTCCTGCAATAGAAATCTAACGGGCACACTTTCCTGCTCGTGTCGTTTCCCGGCCCGACACACCCTCGAGTTGCTGTTGCGCCCTTTTCGCCCGGCCGCCGCGCCCAACGCCATGACCTCATGCCGCCCCACCCCGCCCTGTGCCCTGCCCAACTACAGCGCCGCCACACGCTACTCCCCAGCCGCTCAGCCGCCCCTGCTCTGCCCGATTGCACGGAGCCGCCATGATTTAGTTATGAACATTCAATAGCTGGAACAATTGATTTGTTTGGGCAGAACATTTCGTTTCAGTAGGTGGAACAATTGATTTGTACATGCGAAACATTTTGTTTCAATAGCTGGAACACTTGATTTGTACGTGTGGAACATTTCGTTTCAATAGCTGGAAAATTGATTTGTATGCATGAACATTTCTTTTCAATAGCTGGAACAATTGATTTGTATGTGTGGAACATTTGGTTTCAATAGGAACAATTGTTTCCAACAGCTAGAACATGTGATTTTGTGGTATTTATTGGAGGAAGAAGAAGACCATGCTGGGCTTAGTTCGCTTATTGGGCTGCTAATGGGCTGAGTGCTCCAGGGGCTTCCTAGCACTTGGGTGCTGTAGAGGGAGCCCCATTGGTCTGGCCTACCAAAAGCACTCGGATGCCCTGAGCCGTAAGGGGGCACCCAGCTTGGAGAATTGTGCGCTTCTTTCTTCTTCCTCCCTCTGCCACTGCCCCTCCGCACAACTGCCCTATGCCGCCCACGGCCTTGCACGTCGCCAAATAAAACATGAAATACTCTGATCTCAACAACAGATTATGTGTGTTATGCATCAGTATTTGGAGGCCATACACTCGGATAAATTTTAAGTTTCAAAGAACTTCTTTACTGGTAAAAAAAAAACTCCACCAAATTTTCTTCCATAGATCTTAGATTTCTTGAGCTAATATTCTACTACAAAGACATTTGAACTGCAGCTTTAATTCTGTCCGTGCGGCACATTGTACCATCCCTTTTCTTTTCATGTGAAGTGCTTGATCTGCAACCTAGACAAAATGACATGACTTCTGTGCGTTAACCTGACGTTACATTGCTGTACCGAGATAAGGCTGCCCTGCAATGCAAGCCACATGGGCCGATGGGCTGGACAAGGATGGATGCATGTGGATAATCCATACTGAAAGCTTTGTTTTTTCACGTGATGGGGCAGACAAGCCATCTGAGCTTTCATTTTCACTGAAATCCTAACTTCAGAATATATTTTCCATGCAACTGTGGTAATGAGTCTAATGACTGACGAAAAGGATAGTGGAAGATGACAGCAACGGATCACGCTTGTGAGTAATCTGACGCCCAGCATGAGAAGATTCAGTGTTCTATTGTGTCGATGGGACTGGGTTGGTTTGTACAGACTGATCCGGATCAAGCTGACAAATATTTAGGTGCATCCATGCGTGCTTCTCCAAATGAAAACTACCCTAACAAAATTTAAATGATAATCGCAAAAATAAAATAATAAAAAATGCGCCATCGTCCAGTATATATTTTAGACGCATGCATTAAAAAATATATCATCCTCGCTTCAGCATCGCCTTAAGCATGGTGAAATAAATATCAGCTTGGATTTCCGACAAGAAAAAACAAACTTTATAGACTGGCCCCTTCCATTTTAATTTGCATGTGACGATGTGAAGTGCTTGTGCATGTAGACAAACATGACATGATCCCATGCACATCAGCTTGTGTGTTGACTTTGATGTTCATATATAAGGTTGTGTACTCACTGCATCCACACGAGCGGATATATGGGATGGAGAAGGATGAGATCCGGAAAGCCTTGCTACACACACACAATGCATTCAATCGTTTTCACTTTGCTGACACGATTCGACCTTGCTTTGGCGGCAGTGTCGTCCAAGCTTGCACGGATCAAATCTCTCTCCAGCAAGTATATGCATGTCGGCAGCGCTTTAATTTGGCGAGAAAGATGGCGGCACAATCCATGCATGTCCCTCTCCCCTTTCATGCACATGGACTCCCATTGCATCTGCACGTCGTCGCATGCATATATGTAGGCACGCAAATCATTAACTAGACTTATATATAGCTTATCTAAGTTGTTAGATTTTCTAGTTGTGATCAATGGATCCTTGGAATGCATGGTTTTACTCACATGGATGTAATAGCTCTCGATGCTAGATGGAATAACATTACTTGTCCAGCTCCTCATGAGATTCATGTCTTCTCTTATTAAATTGTAATCTAGTTAAACGCTATCCATAATCCAACCAACCTGAAGACTTTCATGTGCTTCTGGAAGATCTTGTAACATCTAGGGTGATGCTTTTATATGCGACCACACAACTTGGAGATAAAAATTCTGATAACCAAGTGATATTGTCAGATACACATTTCAACATATAAATCCGTCATTGATAAGTATCTGCACATACTACTTCTCATATTATAATGATTTCATCTCCTGCTTGAATGCGGGGGAATCAGACGAAACCTGCATCCAAGAAGCACACAAACTATGCACCTATTACTTACACGACCTCCTAATGTCATTTGATAGAGATGCGTCGTGCAGATCGAAGCCGTGATTGATGGCCACGCATGCACGCACCAAATGCACTAAGCTCCAAATTAAGGAGTTGAAAGTGAGCCAGCAATCCAGAACCGTGTGAGAACCACGTGGAGTTGAAAGTAATTATGTTAGATTTTGACGAAGAGTTGATCCCGGCGTCACCTCCGGATTGATTGACTATTTTGAGTTTGTGATTAGTCTGAATTGTAACTGGTGTGCCTTCAGCTCAAAAGGTACGTAGTCTTACCCGCAAAAAAAAAAGAAAAAAGAAAAAAGAAAAAGGTACGTAGTGATCCGCTAAGAACAAAGTTGCTTCGGGCTTGGGTTTGGGATAATTCTGGCGGCCTGAAGAAAGCCAGATCTGACAGATATGGACAGAGCCCTGCACAGCTGCAACAATGGCAAGATCGATCACCATCTCTGAACATGGGTGAAAGGCATGCATATGCCGACGACACACAAGCTGCCAGGGCTTCTCAATCTGAAAACGCGTAATTAAGACGCTCGCTCGACATGAAGGCGCCTCTTGGGACGGTTAGCAAATGCATGCGTCCTGGTCACAGGCATTGGATGATGGAGCCTGAAAGCACCTGACACGGAACCTTCCTGACAGGTTGCATCAGAGAGTTGGACTAGCACGTACGTAGTCAAAACCTGGTAGTACGTAGGTACACAACACATGCCTAGCGATTTACTCCGTCGGTGACAGACAGCATATTGCGATCTTGGGTTCCCTTTCGTAAATTGTTGTAGCCACAAACAAAACAGCCCCCTTCTGTTCGAGTTGCTGCAGGTTGATCATACAGCCCATGAAGAATGGACATGCATGAGATGCACTATCAAGGAGAGGTCGATGCTTTTACTGCAAGCTTCTGTGCACGAATTGATGGTTTCATGCAGCTCTAAGGTTTTGGCAGTAGTAAAAACTACTGCTCTGCTTCGTCTTCCTCCGACATGTGCGATCATCTGTTGCCTCGCGTCTTGGTACACTTGCTTGCTTGTCTGCAAAAGGGACCTTGCTAGCTAGTTCCTAGCCCGGCAGGCAATAGGTAGGAACGATGGGTGCGATTGGTACTCGTAGCAACGGAGTGTAATTAATGGCCTCTGTTTCTTGTTCCTCTGCTGGTGCTTGTCTACACGACTCTGCTCGCGTTTCCTCCGGTTAGTTGCTGAACATTGGACCAAAGTTTACCTCCTAGAAAGGGTAAGCGAGAAAGCGCGATGATCTGCCGCGACCCATGTCAACTTTTGGCCTTTTAGGTGCCAAAACAGTCAAAAGGCTGAAATGTGGGTGACATGACCGGAAATTATTGGGCAAAATGCACGAACTTAACCACCAACACCAAACGGCTGATGGACCTACGTGCTACAGAGAAAGGGAAGGAAGGTAAGAGATTTTTTTTTTTTTTGCGAGGAAGGGAAGGTAAGAGATGATCTGAAAAGGTTGGCGAATGAATAATCGCTGACCGGCCGGGCTAATGGCTAATGCAACAGTATCCTGTCACGGCCAGTGTCGGCTGCTGCACCAGTGATGAGATTGTGATGATTGCAGAATAGGTTCAGGTCTCCCTTTCGTTTGTAACAGCTGGTCATGATTAGTTAGTTATTCACACCCTGTTCGGATGGCTGGGTTGCCTGGGCTGGCCGGCTGATTTCCACTGTTGCTACAGTACTTATGTGTCTAACGGTCACAAGCTGCTACAGCCCTGCTACAGTCTCCTGTGTTTAACGGTCACAAGCAGCCAGCTCCAGCCCAGCCGATTCCAAGCTTCCGAACAGGGTGTCAGACACCAAATGTACGTACATGCACACGTTTATTGCTCTACCAAACCGTCCAAGCGCTACATTGCAGGGTTTGAATTTGATCCGATCCACTGTGCAGATCGCTGGGCATTTGAGTATGCTTTCCTGAAAATCTGATTCAATGAATGAATATATGAATTCCACAATACGCCGTAGCTAGACCGTGAACATGCAAAGACAGGGTAACCAACCTTGTTCCAAGTTCGTTTCTTTTCTTTAATGTTTTTTTTTGAATTTCCACCAACAATTGAAGATTTATAACGTAAAGAAATATCATAGAAAATGTACTACACAATGCATTACATGAAACGGCGTTCCCGTACACAATGTTAGTGAGAGCGAGAGATATGAAACGGATAGTCGATGGGTACTGTGCTCACAAGAGAAGCCTGCCTGTTGCGATGTGACTACATACTGCAGTACTCAATGACTATATATAGCATATTCATAATATATCTCTCCTTGTGTGACTTGTGTCCGATGCGCATCATGGGGCAGAACGATTGGGGTCACAAAATCTTTCTGCTGATTGTCGGCACAGCTGCCGCTATATTTACGTTCATGTGCTTTGTGTTGTCGTTGCATGCTTACCGAGAGCAGCTCAATCCCCTGCTGCTAGTATCTGTTAAGCCGTTGATTGAACAAGTCACGCATGCCGGCAATTAGGATTTAGGGGCAGTGACACAAATTCAGGAATGAGTCGATGCGTTCAGTCACTGACGCGTGCAGCTAGTCACAGCGGTCGATTCAGGCGTATGATAGAGCCAGACAATGCATGAAAAGATTGCATGTTCTTCTG
Source organism: Eragrostis nindensis (assembly GCA_012490785.1). Taxonomy (NCBI): domain Eukaryota; kingdom Viridiplantae; phylum Streptophyta; class Magnoliopsida; order Poales; family Poaceae; genus Eragrostis; species Eragrostis nindensis. Next base: position 66,487 of record JAAXCT010000359.1, on the reverse strand, counting down.
CGGTCTGACGAAGGAATTGGACGGTGGTACCTACACGCAATTGACACGCTTCGTACGTTGGATCTCGCTTTGAGACAGTGTATAGTAGCCTGGCTTGGACGGACCATGCATGCAAATCTCTCCGACGTGTCAGCGATTAGATAGGAAAGAATTGGCGACATAATGCATGTTACCCTCAGCTTTCAGTCACATGCCACTGCATTCCCATTCGTACGTAGGAGTACATCACATGCACCCATGGGGGCTGTGGCCAAATCATGGGAAACTAATGAAATTAGGCAGATATATCTAAGTTGATGTATAGTTACATCTTGTTGGGACTAATGTGTCCTTGGAATATATTGGTCACCCACATGAATATATTTTGAGGTCAGACTGGTTTGCTCTTGGGATCCATGCAGTGCTGCCTCTAGTGAGTGAATCTGACGCTACGTAGCTGTGCGACTTTCAGGCAGGAGCTCTGAAGTAAGAAAGTTGACTGCGATTGGCACCATGCTTGCATCTCGACGTAGCTGAATGCTTACGAGGGCACCGGCATTGCAGAGTGCAGCCTGAGAGTGCTCTCACATGATACTAGTACACCATTGTGACTCAGAACATGTGCTCCTATCTTACTTGGAGCCAAAGTTTTAAGGCAGCAGAAATATTGTGTATGCCTAGCGACACAGTTCACATATCATAGTCGACAGTTTTCACTTTTCTGTAGCAAACTAGTTAAGAGCATTATCAGTTGTAGAGGGGACATGGATTGGATGCACGGCAAGGCAAATCGATGCAGGCATAAAAGGCTATAATTTTACTATGGTCAGTAACAATACGCTAGATCATTGAGAGCTTTCCTCTTTGCTTCAGGAACCGTTCCTCTCGCAGCCTCTCTGTTTCTCTGCATCACCAACTTCATGATTTCACCTCAAAGATGAGGTAAGAAATCGCTCTTGGTCCAGCTTCCTGTCGTGGCATGTGCAATCATCGTGTCGTGGCGCCTCTCGTCCTGGTAGACTAGCAAGTCAGCAGTAAAAGGGTCTTGCTAGTTTCCTACTAGTTCGTGGTTGGTAGCAACAAGCAAGAGCATGCAAATCGAGTACTAGTAAAACAATGAGAGTGCATGTGCCGTTCCAGCCGCCTCTGTTTTTTGCTCTGCTTCTTGTCCACACAACGTATGTCACTGCCAATTTGGTCAGGTCACTCTGCTAATCTTGCCAGGGGAAAATGTCAACTCGTGGGAGCCAAAAAAAGGTCAAAAAGATGAAAGGTGACATGACCTGCAATTATTGGGAACACAAGAGCATAAACAGCCGACACTTAACCACCAATACCAAATAACCGATGGACCAGCCGGCAGCCGGTACTACAGAGAAAGGGAAGCAAAAGAGCAGCTGATTGCCAATGCAACAGTAAACGTCGTACAACAGGTTTCAGTTGTTGCAGCACGATGAGGTGCTAATGATTTGCAGTATAATAAGCTCAGGTCTCCCTTTCATGCATAATAACAGTGCTAATAAGCCTGGATCCACTGTCCCCTAATAATTTCTTCAGACACCAAAATGTACCATAATTTGTTGCAGGCTGTGAACTCTGAAATTGCTCTGCAGACTTTTGTACCACCACTTTAGCTGTTAGGTGTAATCTACTGTCCCCTAGGTAATTAATTATTCTGACACCAGATGTATGTTTTTCGCTGCACCAAACACAGCTTTGGAGGGTATGAATCTGCACTACTTTCTCATCAGTGTAGAACATTTTTCTGGTATAAGCGGCCATGCATCAACAACATATTGGATGGGTTATCTGAGTATAAGAACTTTATCTGTTGATATTTTTCTTGCAAAAGGATAATCTAATTTTGTTTTTTTGAAAGAGAATAAAAAAGTTGAACTGATGTTAAATTTATACCAAAGCTAGGAATCGAAATTAAGTTCTGAATATAAAAACTCTACAACAAGGACATCATATCGATGTCAAACTTCTTCTGCAATGCAAAGCAGGGTAGGATATCCTACACGAAACCTTTCCCAACTTCCAATCAGGCTAACAAATTTAGAAGTTATTTTCTTACATCCTACATCGTCCAACCTGATACTGCAACTAACACAAATCATTTCGTCCATCCAATCGTACAAGAAAGTTGTAGAGTCTGGAAAAAAAAAATGGTCTGGGATTAGTTAGGTCTATATATGTCCACTACTCCCTTTTGCCCTTTCCACATAATGGAAGAGGCGGATGATGGAAAAAATAGTTAAAGTCTAGCATGCACGGATGAGTAAGTATCTAATAGTTTTTCATATTACTCGTATAAAGCTGATGTTTTATGTGTTGGCATAGTAGCAAAATCCTCTTTGGGCCACTGTTAATTTGTAAAGTATTTTCATACATCTATATACATTTTTAGACGGCCATATATGCATTGTGATGCAAAAGGAACATTTTTCCCTCATCTAAAAATACTCATTTTAGACAAGTACGACATGCTGTTTTTCATTTGCAATGTCCAAACTGGTGCCACAAGCAACTAAAGTTTAAACGGTTCGACCACGCCAAGAGTTACAGAAACATGGTAAAAGCAAGTTATTCTGTTTTGAAGCTTAGTACGTCTTTCTTGCCTCTCAAATGTAGATATGCTAAAATTAGTATAGCGACTCGTGGAGTTGACAAAACTGCGGGACATGTATACAACACAAGCGTTTAGAGACTCTGGAACATGGATCGATGGTGACAAGAGGAAATGCAGAAAAGGGCCGGAGAATATACGTGCAGATTTGATGACAAGGTAGCGATAGCTCACTAGCTGGTCGCCTGCAGGTGCTCGCCCGAGTGGCCAGAGCCACCAGGCTCCGGAGCGCTTGCGCTCCGTCGGCCCGGGTTCGATGCACCGTGGCACTGTAGCGATTATTTTCCTGCAATATGGCTCTGATCGCTGCAGTGAAAAAAAAATCCCCTCGCTCCTCCGTTGGACCAAAGCACAGGTTAAGTACTCACGCTGATTCTCACCGGCCTGCTGAGTCCCTGTGTATGGTGCGGAAGAGGGTTCGGGGGTTTTCTCGATCTGTGTGAGACGATCGTTCTCCTTAAAAAATACCCGGGGGCCGTCATACCCCCCGCAGGTCGAGTTTTTGATAGCTCACTAGCTGGTCAAATTTGGATGGTGAGAGGGTGACTAGCTAGCTGACTCCCGACCAAGTACTCCGTACGTGATCATCAGCAACAACCACACTCTACACTCGGTCACTGGAGTCACCTTATGTGCATGCCACGTGAGATCCTTTTCTTATCATTTCAACCCCGTCGCTGCAAAAATGAAGGCAAGAAAAGAAGTTTTGCTTTGGAGATCCAGTGCACAAGCACGCGCTTTATCTTAGTACCCTCCTCTTAAGTTTTCGATTTATTTTTGAGTAATAATAAGTTGTTTCTTTTAAAAGCAGAATATGGTACAAGGATATATAGATACGGATGTCTCGATTGCATGTTGGGTCATTTCGTCTAGCTAGCTCTTCTTTGTCCGGTCATGCATGGTCGTTACGCATGAGCATGAACATCAGCAGCATATACTAGGGCCATGTTTGGATCCATACGTACAGTACGGCAGAACGCTGCGAGAGGTACTACTTCGGAAAAACTGGCCACGCACGGCAACGATGAGATGCTGATAACTTCAAAATCAATTAATTAGGACTGGATGATTATGGGTAGGGAAGCTTAGCATGCGTACATGCGAAATGATTCTGCATTGCGCACAGCAGAGGAGGTTTCCATCAAAAAAAAAAACAACAACAACATCCGGATTATGCCGGCCGGCGACCTCTTCTCTTTTTTTTTTACGACCTTGTACTCTTTGCCCTTTACCGCTTTGTATTTTAGTTATTTGTTTTGTTGGGGGCAGTGTTCTTCTGGTGTCTCTTTCAGGTAGAATAATCCGACACGATAGATGAGCTTGTCAGAGAATTTTTTCAGTTAAACTAGCGGTGCTGCAAGCTGCAGTTTTTATATATTATGCACTAAACATATGTCGGCGACTTGTATGAGTCAGAGAGGGATACTGTAACCACCGGATAAGATCCTCCTGTGTTTACTTTAACCGCCGCCCTAACCATGATCATTAGTAGAGGTAGGGGGTGTTCGTTTCTCTAGGTCTAATTTCAGGCCGCCTAGAATCTTGTTATTTAAGGGTATTAAATAAAGTTTAATTAAAAAACGAACCACAGAACCTTGTACTAATTCACGAGACGAATCTAATGAAAGTAATCAAGCCGAGATTAGACGATAGTTACTGTAGCATCACTGTAGCAAAACATAGCTTAATTAGGCTCATTAGATTCGTCTCGCAAATTAGCACACACCTGTAAAAAGGTTTTGTAATTAGACTTATTTAATACGCCTAAATAGCAAGATTAGTTTTGATGTGATCTTTAGGCCTAAAAACACGAACACGCCAGGTTGTTTCGGTTGCTTTTGGTCATCGTCACTTGCTTTTGGTTGTTTCGGTTTGCTCTGCTTTTTTTGTCCTCTCCTCTGCTTTGGTTCGTACGCCGCAGGGCAGCTTTGGCCCAGGCAGCAGAGTTCTCTGCCTCTGCTTGCAAAGTTGTGCCGCCCGGCTCCGGCTGTGGAGGAGTATGCTACTTGGGTAGGGATGGTAATGGGTAGAAATTCATCAGGTTTTCCCTCCTCAGACCCGTACCTTTTAAAAAAATCTTCACCTGCTGGATAACCCAAATAATGTCACGGGTAGAGTTTTTCACCCATACCTATACCCAGCGGATAAAATATGCTCATCGAGTACCCATACCGCCAACCATCTCCAAATTTCAGCAGCATAACAGCAGTAAATGTCGAGGTTTTAGGGCCTCGATAGTTATTTTATGGGTGTACGAGAATCAAGAACACGATGGTAACACAGGAGACGAGGGTTTATACAGGTTCAGGCCGCCAAAGGCGTAATACCCTACGTCCTGTGCTGGTGTGATGTATTGCGAGAGAGTTTTCTGTAGGTCTCCTGCCCGCCTTATATAGTCGGGGGTGCAGGGTTACATGGATCTAAACCTAGTCGGTTACATGGTAAACAGCCTTGTAGTACAAGTTGATTGATGTTTATCTCCTGGCCGAGTGGGCCGACTGACTTTAGGTCCGTCGGGCCACCCGGTTCTTTTTGGGCCAAACCGATTCCCCATTACTGGATCACTCGGCCTTGTTGTATCTTGAGTATACCCGGGTCTCATATCATCGACAGTAGCCCCCGAGTTCTTTTTGATTGATCTTGAAGACCTCCGACTGGTTCCGACTCCATGTACAATAATCCTCAGCATAGCTGGTCAATAAAAAAGAACTCCAAAGAGTAATAATTACCGAAGTAAACCGATGAAGAAACTGAATCCTGGGAATACCAAGATCAGCAAGGCCTCGAATTAGGCATGAAGATGAAGGAACACCCAATGCCGACTGACGTCGGGAACAAAGGCTGGGCTCAGAAAGCGTGTCCCTACCTGTCAGTAGCATTCAACTCGAAGTTGACCGAAGACTTTAAAAAGTATGCTTACCAGCAGGATTTTTTAAAACACACCTGTAAGGTGCAGCCCCCGAGCTTCCGGGTAATCCAAAGGATTAGGCAGAAGATCCGAACAGAGCCTGGCATATAGACTAAAGCTATTACCGTAAAGGGGAACTCCATGGGAGTCATGGGAACTCCCCACAACTGGTGCACTACAGCTGTTAAAAATCAGAAGTGAGTTGCGAGTCTCGAACCGAGCGTTCACTCGGCCGGAATCTAAGCCTATCCAGCAACTTGTGCCCAGGATGATGACAGCTCGTAGGTTTTGGCGACCGCCTCGCTCTTCACTGCAGTTCATAAAACCGACTCAAAGAGCGAGTTCAATTCTGGGAAAAACCTCCCGTAGGCCTTCAACATCCGAGTGAAGATCTTGTGCAATTGTAGCCCGAAGAATATAGTCACTGACCGGCCGAGTGGAGAAGCATAGGGTGCACGTCTAGTGCATCCTATGGATGTAGCCCCCCGAGTCAATGAAGAAGTCGCAGAGTTGTTCATTGACTCTAATAGAAGCTGAAGAGTATATCCGCATGAAGACATCCGCCAAAGTTGAATCCGAAAACTTGATCGCCTGACTGAATGAAGCGCGACGTGGGCTCACGCAAGTGAGCCCACGTGGGCTAGCCCCCGAGTCTATGAAGAAGTCGAAGAGTTGTTCATAGACTCCAAGAGTAGCTGAAGAAAGTAGTCCAGAATGTCCGACTGCCGACTGTCCGGGTGAAGAAGCATAGAAGTGCAACGTGGGCTCACGCAAGTGAGCCCACGTGGGCTAGCCCCCGAGTCTATGAAGAAGTCGTAGAGTTGTTCATAGACTCCAAAGAAGCTAAGAAGTTGTACCAAACTCAGAATATGCCGAGTGAACTGAATGCCATCAGTATGCTGCCAAAATTTTACTGTGCTGACCACGGGTGTGTTGTCCCGACTGACTCACGAGAACACAGTAAAACCAATAATGCCCGAGGTACTGCTTGAATCGTCGTCTTCGTGCTTTCCACCACAGCATCCTTATCAAAAACAGTCACAGCGCTGCTATAAATAAGCTGCTACCGCAGCCCCCAAGTATCCACTGAAGTTAGCCGAAGATGAAGAACACCAAGAACACCAAGAACACCAAGAAGAAAGGTGCCTCCAGTTCCAATAATCAGCCCCCGGCTGAACCGCAACCACCAAATCTAGCCATGCCAAATCTGGAAGACTTAGCCATCGTCGAAGCTCCAATCATACCGCCTCTCAATGTTGTTCTGCCACCTCCAGGTCCATATGATCCGTCTCTGCCTGAATACATTGAAGTCTCATCTGAAGATGAAGCCACTGGAAATCCTCGCCGTCGCTATCTGCCCAATGGTCTACCGCCATGGCAGCCCATCAGCCGTCCAGTTGCAAGTTGCACTCGAAGCCGTACTCGTCAGGATCCACCAAGGAGAGAATGAAGAATGAAGATCTTGAAGAAATCCACCAAAAACCTTGTATCAACTGTGTGTAATGTTTGCCACCTTCTGGAATCTTGCACCATCTTGTCATGTACCACAATGTAAACAAATAAAATCCACTTGTATGTGTGTTTGTCGCCGTCGTAGAGTAGCCAGAACAATAGCCGAGTGATTACGACCTCAAATAACAGCCAGCCGACTGAATTTGGTAGTCGCTGAAGAAAAAATGCCGAAATGAACAACGCTATAACGGGCAGAAAATCTGGACCGTTAAAATTAGGTCAACTGATCTGCACCGTTCACGAAAATTTCCCGCTCCTTTAAGTTGCTGTATCGCATCGCCTTCTTCATCTTCCTCAACACACTTGCGACAGTGCGCCTGCCTTATCCCCTTGCATTCCACCAAGATCCAAATCCACGAACCCCGAATCGCCAATCCGACGAACTCGAAGCCGCCATTTCGGCGGACTCCATTCCGCGATTGGTGCCGCCGTCGAAGAGATTGCGCCGCCACCAACAAGATCACGCCGCCGGTGAAGAAATCGAAGCCGCCCTTGAAGATCCGCCGCCGCAGATACCGTAGCCGCAGTTGAAGATCCGCCGTTGAAGCGATGGCCGGGAAGAAGAGAGCTGCCGCGCGGAAGCAGAAGGTAGACTCGCCGCCGCCCGCCGATGAGGACAACCGTTGGCCGGAGTCCGTCATGACCGAAGAGAAGTGCCAAGCGCTGACCGACGCGGGATTGTTGCCCCACCGGGAGGTGATTGGATGGCGTCCGGCGGCCGGTGAGCAGTTTCCTACTCCGTACCCTGATGAAGTCGTCATTTTCGATGCTTTCGTTCGCCGCGGGTTAGGGTTGCCCACACATGCTTTTTTCCGGAGTATTCTGAATATCTATGGTGTGGAGTTGCACAACTTGAACCCTAACTCGATTCTGCACATCGCCGTCTTCATCACCCTCTGTGAGGTCTTTTTGGGGATTCGGCCACATTTCAATCTGTTCCGGCACCTGTTCATGTTGAAGATGAAGACGAACGAGAATCCGGCAATTGTTGGAGGTTGTGGGTTCCAATTGAGGAACAAAAAGATCTACTTTGACATGCCATTCCCGTCAACACTCAAGGGGTGGCACTTTGGTTGGTTCTATGTGAAAAACCACTCGCCGAGTCTGCCAGCCTTCAAAAGTGTAGCTCCTGTGCAGCGAGACACTTGGAGGAAACCTCTGACTGCTGAAGAGAAAGCTCAAGTGACAGATCTTCTTGCGATGATTGACGACTTGAAGGATAGTGAAGAACATGATCCACTCACTGGACCAAGCATTGCTGTTATGTTTTGTGGCAGAAAGTTCCAGCCTCTAAAGGATAGAGCCGAGCCAGCATGGAGGTGGCGTGGCAAAGAAGATCCGAGCAATGAAAATATCCCTGGAAACACTGCCACCATCATTGAAAACCGAGTGAGGGAGTTCTTCGCTGCTGGAGCTGAAGTGGAGGTGCCACCCCTTATTGGCTACCATATCAAGAATCTCCCTCCACCTGTAAGTATTCTCATCCGAAGTCGATACCAATATTGCTCATGCTGCCTATGTTGTAATGCATCCGTGTGTGTGTTTACGCGCAGGCTTTGGAGATTGAATTTCGCTCGGACGGGCCGAGCGAGCCCATGCATGTCAAGCCGGCTTCCAAGAAGAAAAGGGCAAAAGACATCATGGACATCGACGCGAGCGAAGAAGAGAGAAACTCCGCGGAAGCTGCCATTGATGCGGCGATACCGAGTGACGATGAAGAGGAGAGCCCGAAGACTCCTCAGCAAAATGCTGGAGAAGACCGAGTGGAGGAGTCACTGCCTGTGGCACCTCCGTCGAAGAAGTTGAAGAGGGACGTGCGCCGACCGACCACTCGGTCAGCTACCTCGAACCCGAGTGGTGGTGTAGTCGTATATCAATCACGCCGGGCCACTGTGACGGTGAGCCCGACTGCTTCACCATCACCGCGGAGTAGAAGGACACCGCCGAAGACGCAAGATGGCGAAGCCCCCGAGGGGACCTCTGGCGAGCGAGATGTCCGAAGGACAGCCCCTGCTCCCAGGGAAGTATCGTATGAAGACTGGTTCGACATTACTCTCTCCACACTGTAAGTAAATCTCACAAGTGTGATGCCGAGTGGTAATGGCGGAGAAAAATCCATCTGAAGACTTGTGTAACTGCAGGGCTCCCTGTACTGAAGTGCCGAGTGATGAACTAGAGCAAAACGCTCCTCCGAATCCGCCAAGAGGTAAAACTCCGATCCAAGAGACTGCGGAGCAGATACTCGGGAGCGGAGGAGTGCTCATCGAGGACCTGGGTCCTGACGGGGAGGGCACAGCTGGGCAATCCGAAGAGGTGCATGAAGAGGAAAATCCACGGAGAAGTGCCGAGTTGCCCGTCCAGACGAGTGCTGAAGTAAATAACCAAAACGTGCGTGGGGACGAAGCCGAAGAAGAACACTGTGAAGCTGGCGCCGATCGTGGGGAGAAGAATGCTGCCGAAGAGGAGATCCGTGGTGAAGACGAAGGAAATGCACAGGGTAACGTACCACCGAAGACTGCAACAGCCCATCCTTCAGCTGCTGAAACCGCCGAGGCAAGTATACCAGCGACAACTATAGCTGTAGTAGATGAAACTGCAACTCCTGCAGTGCCGAGTGAGGAGACAGTGCCCCGAGTGGAGGTGGAACAGACTGATGAAGACTCTGAACTCTGCCGACTGCTGAAACAAGTGAATGACCATCTGCTAAACGGAGTACAAACAGAGTTCAACACTGTGACGAGCTTCCACCATCATCATACTGCCCTCCATTCTGTGTTCAATGTAAGTGAAATGCAGCCTGTTTTCTTTGGAGATTGCTGTTCTGTTGACCTGAAGGCTGACACTATTACTGCATAGGTGACGGAGGAGAACTTGAAGGCGAAGAACCAGATGATCCGTGACATGAAGACGCAGCTGGAGAAGCAGGCAGCCATGGAGAAGCAATTGAAGACTCTGCTAGCCGAAGCCAAAGCTAAAGACGAGCTCATCCAGCAGCTGCAACAGGAGAAGAACTTGGCGACGACGACGACCGGTGAGTATATTGTAAAGCTTTACCAAGCCTCGACTATGCCAGTCGGTTATTTCGTAATCTGACAAATTTGTAGGTCCCTCAACTTCAGAAAACTTAGAGCGTGTCAAATCCAGGGCTGACGCGTTGAACGAGCAAGTCGGCAAGCTGAACCAAGCTTATAAAGCTAAGGAGGCCGAGCTTGTCGAGATGCAGGGTCAGCTCACTCAGGCTCAAACTCAAGTAGAGGCCCAGAAGGAGAAAGAGAAGACCTACTTTGAGGAGCTGAGCAAAGCCATTGACGCCGAGAAGATAGCAGTGCAGACGTTGAGAAGCAAACGAGCTGAATGGCAGGCCTCCATAGATGAAGTCGACACCTTGAAGAGAAGTATGCTGAAGCGAAACGTCGATGGAAGGAGAGCGGAGACCTTGCCACTGCCTTGGAGAAACAACTGTCTGTGAAAGAAGAAGAAATCTCGCAGATGACTGTGCAGCGGACGTTGCTCATCACGAACCACAAAGGTAAGTTGTATATGCTCAACACCCTTGCAAATGGTGATAGTAAACATGCATGTCTTGTAGAGGAGTTGAACAAACTCAAGAGCGAATTGATGGAGCTTGAACTGAGCGGGCTCCCGACCGCCGAGCGTAGAGGAGAGCACACGTTGGCCAAGTTGCTGGAGAAGGCGCCGGCGGAGATGAAGAAGCACTGCGAGTTCGTCGCTCGCATGTGTGCCGGCGTGGTGCTTGCCAAAGTGAAGACCCATTATCCACGCATCAATGAGGAGCGCTTGAAGACGGGCTTCGCTGGGGACCGGGCGAACGCTCGGCAGGCCATCGAGGAGACGAAGGCGACGGCAATCGCCATGATCTCTGAAGTAAGGGTGGACCCATGAACTCGGTGCGTATGCCGAGCCTGCAAAAGCGTTTGTAAAAACAGCAGGGTGTATATATAATCGTTGGTACAGGTTGCTTTTATGTAGTTAGTAATTATTTAATCATGCCTCGTATGTGTAATTCAATATTGCCCGTCTCGAAGCATAAAGTACAAATGAACTCCACGGACAGCGAACTCGGTTGTGACTCGGCCGGACTCGTTAACCTAGGGTGTTAGCAACAGATGGCGTTAACCCGTCAGTGTTAGAGCATGAGCAGGAGCCTGAAGTGAGTTGGTGTAACAGGGAAAAATTCACCGACTTGCTAGCTTAAAGAGAGACTCAAAACGTAACATACGAGACAAAGGCAAATTGACACGGAGATGGCGAAACAGGTGTGATCATTATAAAGCAAATGATGGATACAAAATAACTCAAGCAAAAAAGCGACGTAGCTGATTGATGTTCCAGGAACTCTGCAACGGAGTACCGTCTTCGGTAGTTAACCGATAGGCACCCGGCCGAGTGACTTCAGCTACGATGTATGGCCCCTCCCATATGGGGGACAGCTTGTGGCGACCTTCAGTGGTTAAAATCTTCTTGAGGACGAGGTCACCAACTCGGAACGAACGTTCATGAACGTGTTTCTGGTGATAACGCCTCATTGCTTGCTGATACTTGGCCGACTTGAAGAAAGCGCGATCTCGCTCCTCCTCCAGCATGTCAATGGCCAATGACTGCTGATCTTCGGCTCTAGCTTCATCAAAGAACTCGATCCTGGGAGCGCCATGGTCCAACTCAGTCGGCAACACTGCCTCTGCACCGTAGACCATGAAGAAAGGTGTTTGGCCGGTTGCCGAGCTTGGAGTGGTGCGTAGGGCCCATAACACTGATGGTAACTCGTCGATCCACCTGGACGCATACTTCTTCAGTCGGTCAAATGCGCGTGGTCTGATACCTTGAAGAATCATGCCGTTGGCCCGCTCGACCTGCCCGTTGGACTCGGGATGGGAGCGTGAGGCGTAGCATGCCTTGATTCCGACGTCGTCGCAGAACTCTTGGAACTCGGCGGCTTTGAAATTGGTCCCATTATCCGTGATGATGCGGTTAGGGACACCAAACCTGAAGATAACGCTGCGCACGAACTCGATTGCCTTGCTTGCCGTCTGATCCTTGATCGGAGTAGCTTCAATCCACTTGGTGAACTTGTCAACCATCACCAGCAGATGAGTGTAGCCTCCCTTGGCCTTCTGGAAAGGACCGACCATGTCGAGCCCCCAGACTGCGAATGGCCATGAGAGGGGTATCGTCTGCAGTTCCTGAGCCGGTACATGAGCTTGCCGAGCGAAAAACTGGCATCCTTCGCAAGTCCTGACGATGTGCTTCGCGTCCCGACTGGCAGTGGGCCAGAAGAAACCCTGCCGATAGGCCTTAGCCACCAGGGTTCTAGCCGCTGCGTGATTGCCGCAGACTCCCGAGTGAATGTCCTGCAGTAACTCCTTGCCCTTGGAGATGGGAACACACTTCATATATATATCCTTGGCACTCTTACGGTACAATGTGTCGTTCACGACGAAATAGAGCTTGCTCTTCCTGAGGATTTGCTCGGCTTGCGCGGTGTCTGTCGGCAGTCTTCCGTGAACCAACCACTCGGTAAACGGTGCCATCCAGTCGTCCTGCTCTGATGGGGTCGCCAAATCGATATTCATGGCTTCAAGCTGTTCCTCAGGACCGCCTGCGTCGGTCGGCGGGCGAGTGGCTAACTCGGCTTTCTCCTTCGTGACCGAAGGGTGGTGAACTAATTGAAGAAAAACCCCTGGGGAAACTGGGTCTCGACTTGAGCCTTTATTGGCTAAGAAGTCGGCTTTGTGGTTGAACTCGCGACGGATGTAGACAACTTCCAGGCCGTCAAAACAGGATTCCATCTTGCGGATTTCTTGGAGATAGGCCCTCATTGTATCATCGAGGCAGTCCCACTCCTTATTGACCTGCTTGACTACCAGCATGGAATCACCTTTGGCTGTTAGCTGGCGAACGCCAATGGACTCGGCGATCTTTAACCCGTGAAGTAACGCTTCGTACTCTGCCGCGTTGTTTGATGCCTTGAAGTGGAGCTGTAGTACGTAGGAGAGCTCGTCCCCTTGAGGGGAAACAAGGAGGATGCCAGCCCCCGCGCCCGTAAGCTGCAGGGAGCCATCGAAGAACAACGTCCAGGACTCGGACGTCTCGGGCTTAGCCGGTATTTGAGTCTCCATGTACTCGGCGACGAAGTCGGCGAGAGCCTTGCCTTTAATGGCCGTCTGCGGCTTGAAGGATAAATCGTAGGTGCTCAACTCAATGGCCCACTTCGAGATCTTGCCTGTAGACTGCCGGTTGTAGAGCACTTCTCCAATCCCATAAGATGTAACCATGGTGATTGGGTGAGACTGGAAGTAGTGGATCAGCTTGCGTGATGCCATGAGCAGAGCGTAGATGATCTTCTGAATGTGGAAGTACTTGACCTTAACGCCGACAAAACTTCGCTGACAAAGTAAACTGGGCGTTGTACTTTCTGGACATGGCCTTCTTCTTCTCGTTCCACCACCAGCGCCGCACTAACCACATGAGTGGTGACGCCAACATACAACAACAAAGGCTCATTGTCTCCTGGCGGAACCAGGGTCGGTGGTGTGCTTATGTAGAGCTTGAGATCTTCAAAAGCTTGCTTGGCCTCGTCGTTCCAGACGAACTTGTCGTGTTTCTTCAGGAGCTTGAAAAAGGGGAGGCCGCGCTCGCCGAGTCGCGAGATGAAACGGCTGAGTGCCGCCATGCACCCAGAGAGTTTCTGCACGTCCTTGATGTTCTGAGGAGTCGGCATCCTCAGAATCGTCTCTACCTTCTCGGGGTTTGCTTCGATGCCCCGGTGAGTGAGTATATATCCGAGCAGTTTGCCCGAAGGCACGCCGAATACACACTTCTCGGGATTCAGCTTCATGTCATATTCTCGTAGAGCGTCAAAGACGTCCTTCAGGTCGGCAATGAGATCATCGCCTTCCCGAGTCTTGATAACTACATCGTCAATGTAGGCCTCGACTTTACGTCGGCGGAGCTGATCCTTGAGGCAGCCTTGTATACACCGCTGGTACGTTGCTGCTGCGTTCTTCAGGCCAAAAGGCATAGTCAGATAGCAATAAGCCCCGAAGGGAGTAATAAACGAAGTCTTAATGCAATCATTCACGTTGAGTGGAATCTGGTGATAGCCGGAGTAACAATCAAGAAAACTTAATAATTTGCAACCAGCGGTGGAGTCTACAACTTGATCGATGCGAGGAAGCCCGAATGGGTCCTTGGGACAGAACCTGTTCAGGTCTGTGTAGTCTACGCACATTCGCCACTCTCCAGATTTCTTTTTTACAAGAACTGGGTTAGCTAACCACTCGGGGTGGAAGACCTCTTTAATAAAGCCGGCTGCTAGCAACTTGGCTAGATCAGTCCTAATGGCCTCCTTTTTATCAGGGGTGAAGCGGCGAAGGCGTTGGCGAATCGGCTTGGCGTTGGGGTCGACGTGGAGAGAATGCTCAACCAACCTCCTTGGGACACCTGGCATGTCGGACGGTTTCCAGGCGAAGATATCACGGTTGTCCTTCAGGAAGTTGGTGAGCGCGAGTTCCTATTTGGGGTCCAGAGCTGCCCCGATGACCGCCGTCTTGGTGGAGTCCTCGTCGTTGACGCCAACCTTCTTGGTCTCCGGTCCTGCCTGTAGGGCCGACTTGGCCGACTTCTTGGAAGGGACAGAACCCGGGTCTTCAAGGGACGCGGCTGCTTCTTTGATCTGGGCAGCCCCCAGCTTAGCCTCGGCGGACGCGGCCAGCTCGAGGCACTCGGCTTCCAGTGCTAGGCACTGCTTGACGTCTCCACGGAGGGATATGACTCCGTTGGGTGCTGGCATCTTGAGTAGCAGGTACGTGTAGTGCGGTATTGCCATGAACTTCGCCAGAGCAGGTCGACCGATGATGGCGTGGTAAGCCGACTCGAACTCAGCCACTTGAAAAGTGATAAACTCCTTGCGGTAGTTCTCGGACCCTCCAAACACAACCGGCAGAGTGATCTGTCCGAGTGGCAGAGATGATTAGCCCGGTATGATGCCATGGAACGGCGCGTAGCTTGTCTGTATCTCCGAGCGTGGGATGCCCATGTCGTCCAGAGTCTTGATGAAGAGGATGTCGAGGGCACTGCCTCCATCGACCATCACCTTGGAGAGCCGAGTGGTGCCGACGATCGGCGATAGTATCAAAGGATACCTCCCAGGCTGGGGTATATGGTCAGGGTGATCCGTGCGGTCGAAGGTGATGCTCACCTCGGACCACTTGAGGTAACGTGGTGTCTCAACCACGGTGTTGACTTGCCGAAGAGTTAGCTTTTGCTTCCTTCTGGACTCGTATGCTGCAGGGCCGCCGAAGATGCTCAGTACCTTGAGTGGATCGCGGTACGAACCCTGGCCGTCTCTGTCTTCATCCCTCCTTTGATTCTGGTGCTCCTCCGGCTTCTTGCCCTGGCTGTACTCAATGAGGGCCTTGTACTTGTAGCAGTCCCGCAACTTGTGGGGGCGCGAGACGTTCGGATGGAAGTGGCAGGGCTTATCCAGCAGATCTTCAAAGTCGTCAGTCCTCGAAGGACGTCGTTGCCGGTTCCTGTCCACAGCCGCCACCAGGTTGTCACCCTTGCGCTTGCGCTCACGAGGTCGGGAAGACTCGCGGGGTCGAGATGGTTCGGGGTCGTCTTGCTTCTTCTGGCGGCGTTCTTCTCGGCGGTGAAAGCCTTCTCTGGCGTTCTCCGACCAGTAGTCTTCACCACTGGCAAAAGTGTTAGCAATCATTAGCATGTGGCCTGCAGTCTTTGGGCGCTTGCGGCCCAGCTTCTCGACGAGCTCCCTCCTGGAGCAGCCTTCCTTGAATGCCTTGATGACATCGTGATCGGAGACGTTGGGGATTTCATTCTTCTTGCGCGTGAAACGCTGAATGTAGTCCCGCAGGTTTTCTCCCTCTCGCTGTTTCACTCGGTACAGATCGTACTCGGTCGGCAAGCGGTCAGCCGTGGGTTTGAAGTGGGCGATCATCTCTTTGCAGAGGTCGTCCCACGAACTGAAGCTGTTCGCCGGCAGGTTGGTGAGCCATCTCCTGAGCGGCGGGGCGAGGACCACCGGGAGATAGTTGGCGAGAACACTATCATCACCTCCGGCTGCATAGATCTGAGTGGCGTACATGCCTAACCACTCTTCGGGGTCGGTGGTGCCGTTGTACTTCTCAATGGAAGTGGCACTCGGCTTGAAGCCTGACGGCCAAGAGCCGTTAAGACGCAGGTCGCCAGCGAGGCAGCGCAATCCCCGAGTCTGGGTGCTGCGCCTCGAATGGCGTTCCGGTTCTTCGTAGTCGTCGGAGTAGTAGGTCGGCGAGCGATCGTCGCGACGGCGCCGCCTGTCTTGATCATCATGGCGAGGTCGGCGATCACGATCATCGCGACCGCGGTTGTCGTCACGACCACCACGGTGATGATGGTCGTCTTGGCGGTGCTGATCTCGGTCACCTCTGGGGCGCCGGTGGTCGTCTCTATGACGCCGGTCGTTCCGCCCACGAGGGGCTTCTGGAGCTGCGACTTCGACATCGCGTCGGTCGTTGCGGCGCCTGTGGTTGCGATCCTCTTCCCGATCCCCAGCAGTCACATGGCGGGGGTCGCCTCTGGGAAAGGTCAGGCGCTCCAACACGGGACGCCTGGCGGGTGACCGCTGTTGGTCCCTGTTGCGTTGTTCTTCGGGTCGGCCGAGCCGATCTAAGGCGCTGCGGCGCGCCTCTGGATGTCGTTCATGAGCTTGGCGCCGCCGGTCATCTTCTGGAGAGTAGGACCGATCTTCCGAATAGGTCGCGGTCTTGTCGACGCTGTGGGACGACGCGACTCGTCCTCCCGAGTCATCCCTGGCTAGGGCAGCGTTGGTCACAGCGGCGGCTTGTTGGGCCGCGGCAGCAGTCATTGCCTTGGCCTTCTCCACCATCGGAGTGAGGGTGGCGGGATCCGGGTTTGCAGCCATTTGCCGGACGACTTGATCTAGGAGTGTAGTGGCGCCGACTACATTGTCCTGGGGCGTTGTGAAGACTTGATGCCCGTCGTATTCTTGCATGAGGTCGTTGTGGACTTGCCGACCGCGCAACCTGATGTTACGCTGCGCAGAGTCTTCGTCGGCCGGGGGTTCTTCCTCTGCCCCGGCGGCGTTGACGCCGTTACCGCCGGCACCCGCCGCGGCCGCTGCGGCCGCAGCAGCAGCTGCGTCCGTGATCGGAAGGATCTGCGCCATGAAGCACTCGAACGGCGATGTACCGCTCAGAGTTGTGCTCTCCCAAGGAAGCGTGCGTAGCACGGATTCATCAGGGTAATCTCCGAACGAGTGGATCCCGAAAGATCCGATCTGCTCAGGTGTTGGATCTGCTAAGGATCCGAAGATCTCAGGACTCAGATCTTGACAGATCGTGGCCTGGTTGTTGAGCCCGAACGGAAACCGAACGGGACCTCGAGCGAAGCTCGGTATAGCAGATCTAATCCTGACTGCCTCCATGCAAGCGCGCAACTCGGCCAGCGAGTAATCCGCGTAGGTCCTTGCAGGGAGGGTGGCGTGGCTCGGTCCGAAGCCCAGGCTAGCTGGATCCGGATGTTGCCGAGTCGACGAAGTTGGCCGCCGAGTGATTTCCTTTACCACCGAGTTGACGGGATGGAGCTCACCACGGCGGTCGGCGATGAAGTGCAGGCTTCCGAAAGAGATCCGGTCGCCGGCGATGAAGTTGTTGATGGAGTTGAAAGCCATCGAGCTCGACATGGTGGACTCTCGTACTCCCCCTTCCTGGCGCGCCACTGTCGAGGTTTTAGGGCCTCGATAGTTATTTTATGGGTGTACGAGAATCAAGAACACGATGGTAACACAGGAGACGAGGGTTTATACAGGTTCAGGCCGCCAAAGGCGTAATACCCTACGTCCTGTGCTGGTGTGATGTATTGCGAGAGAGTTTTCTGTAGGTCTCCTGCCCGCCTTATATAGTCGGGGGTGCTACATGGATCTAAACCTAGTCGGTTACATGGTAAACAGCCTTGTAGTACAAGTTGATTGATGTTTATCTCCTGGCCGAGTGGGCCGACTGACTTTAGGTCCGTCGGGCCACCCGGTTCTTTTTGGGCCAAACCGATTCCCCATTACTGGATCACTCGGCCTTGTTGTATCTTCAGTATACCCGGGTCTCATATCATCGACAGTAAATATGTATATCTAAGATTAGTTCTAAAAGTGATATAACAGAAAAACAGCACAAGCATATTTAGCAATTCAGCAGCATCACCATTCATCACTTAACATCAAGTACTACCACCGGTCTAGTACATGATCAAAAGTTTAAACTAAATCATCAAGTCATGGACCGGGTATCCACGGGTGGTAGGTTTGGGTTTTGCTGAACCGCATCCTTACCCGGTCTACCCGATGGGTAAGCCTTTTCACCCATTAGTATACCCACGGATACAATTTTTCAACCAAATCCTCCCCCTAATAGGAGAAAAATCCATCGAGTCGCGGGTAATAGGTACCCATTGCCATCCCTATACTTGGGTGGTTAGCTGCATCTGCTTCTCGTATTGCACTCACCTTTTGTTGCATTGGATATAATATAATAATGCTTATGTTCCAGCCAGTAATAGTTGACAGCTAGCTGCAGAGGAGGACAAGGGTTGGATATATGTTCAGTTAATCCGCTGATTAAGTGACAAGTGAAGAGTGGGTGGATGATCCGATGATGACCCGGACACGGGCCTGCGGCGATGATTCCGGGCGCGGCGTGCGGCGCCACCGACGATATAGGTTATTAAGACTATCTCCAACGGGAAGACAAGACCCAAACCCATTTTGTGTGGCGATTTCCCTCAATACATCAGCTCCAAAAACGCTGATCTCCAACGATACGACGCAAAACGGACACCCACTTTTCTTCGTCCTGCTCCCACCACGCCCCGCGGCCTCCTCCCGCTCCCACCGCGACGCCCGCGGCCGCGCGCGCCGCGCCCCGCGCCCCCGCGACGCCCGCGACCGCGCCTCGCCCCCGCGACGCCCGCCGCCGCGCCTCGCCCCGCGCCCGCGAGATGCCCGCCGCCGCGCCTCCACTCGCTTCGTCCGCTGCAGATCTCGACTCGATTCGACCGACAAGAAGGAGGGTGGCGGCGGATTCATCGAAAAGCCAACGACGCCACCTATTCTCCGCGTCGCGCCGCTCTTCGGGACTCCACTTCAATCACCGGCGCGGCGGAGCGAAGTCGGGGAGGGGGGGCGGCGAGGCCGTCCGCAGCGACGGCGAAGAAGAGAAGGGGAGGGAGGGCGGCACGGCGGTCCGCCGTCGACCCTTCCGCCACCAATCCGAGACAGGCTTGGAAGGTGAGCGTGCTCACCGCCGTCATCAAGCACAAGTCGTCGGACATCGAGAAGAACCACCGCCTCGTCCGCCAGTCCAAGTGCCGCCGTCTCTTCTTCCTCCTTCCAACTTCCTCCGCGCCGCCGCCGTCCCCGCCCGCCCTCGCCTCCTCCCGCGGCGGTGACGCCCCCGCCCGCCCACTTCGCCTCCACCTTGACCTCGTCGAGTCCATCGGCGAGGCGCGCTCCAAGCTCGAGCTCGAGCGCCTCTAGTTTACGGGGCAAGGCGCAGCGGCTTCGGAGGGAGGGAGGGGGAGGGCGCGGTGGCTCTGGAGGGAGGGAGGGAGGGGGAGGGCGCGGCGGCGGATGTCCCGGGCAAGCTCTTCTGTTCGTCGAGAGAGAGGAGGAAGATAACGTTTCGAATCGATCGAGGATGGGTCAGAGGGCTGAGACGACGCATTGCTGGGTCGCGGCGGTTGCGGGGAGTAAAATGGGTGAGGTGTTTGCGTCGTCCGTTGGAGACGCGTTTTCCAAGTTTGACGACGCATTTTGGGTGTTATGTGGAATATAGGGTGTCCGTTGGAGACAGTCTAACGTGCCACGCGACGCATGAGTAAATATATATATTTGCGACTGACATGAGTCAAATCTCAACACCATCAGGTTAAGGTTAACGTGCATGGCAGCTAAAAAACAAATGGGTTAACGTGCTTGGCACAGGAGGCGTACCTAGATTAGACTAACCGCAGCAGTACCCGGTAACACGTCCTGAACCCTAAATTTAGCGGATTGGACACTCGGTACCCGGTGCAGCAGTACACGCTAAAGAATCCGCCATCATCCAGGCTTCGCTCGCTCGCCGCTAAATCTGGGGGCTGCCCGGCCGTCCGCCAAATCGCAGCCGCCGTCGCCGTCGCCGTCCCGCGCGTCGCCGTCGCGCCTCCCCTGCACCTCGACACCGTCGCGCCTCCCCTGCACCCCGTCGCGCCTCCCCTGCACCCCGTCGCGCCTCCCCTGCACCCCGTCGCCGTCGCGCACGTCGCCGTCGCCGCACCTCCCCTGCGGCTCGACGCCCCTCGACGCCGCGCCTCCCCTGCGCCTCGACGCCCCTTGACACCGCGCCTCCCTGCGCCTCGACGCCGCACAGGTAATGCTTTCTTGAATTCTTCCTGCTTTCTGAATCGCACGCAAGGCAGGTCAAATCACACTACAAACATGTCCATGTTTCTTGATGAGCTCGAGCTCCCTGAACTGTTCCGAGTTACTTATCTGATTCGCACATTTACTTGTTTTGTACATAGAGATTTCAGAGGGAGATAGAATTATCTGGCTGGGAGTCTCTGCTTTGTTCATGCTAGGTAAATCTCATTTTGTAGACATCGGTGCCGGAGAAACACCACAGCAGAAATAAATAATAAGAGTACATGTAAACTAAGATTCAGGGAGATTGTGTTATGACAGAGTGCCCTTTTCATATATGATGCTTTGGCTTCATGAAATGGCAATACAGAGACATACCTAGCACGTATCAGTTATGCTAAAAGTGTGCAAGATCTGAGAACACACTACAACAATTTTTGAATTTGGTGTCTGATATTGGTTTCTGGAAACATTCCTGTCAACATTCTTCTCTTTTCTTTGATCAGTTGTATGATGTTGCAATGTATGAGAAGAAATAGCCCAATTCTGTGGGAGGCCTGTCTAATCTGTCACTGAACATTCTGTAAGATGGGAGACTTATGCACCTCTAGACCTGCATATTGAACTATCTCCATTGTTTCATATCAGTCTTGAATAGTCACAATGTTTTATGAGAAAATTCAGTCTTTTGCCTACTGAAGTGAATGTAGTCAGAGTGAATTCTCTGGCACTATATTTTTTTATTACTGAAGTTGTGCCCTCAGCACTATATTTTGTGATGATCCAGCTGATATGTGAAATAAAGCTATTTTCTGCTATTTTCTGTCAGATATGAAATGGAGTCTCAGATATGTGAAAGAAAGCTATTTTCTGCTCCATGATAGTAAACTGAACGTATTGCATATTTTGTAAACTGAACTTATGGTATTTCTATCTGAAGTTCCAGGGACATAGTCAAACTGAAGTGTTACTCATATGTGCAACAAGCAGTATATAATACATTGATCCACTGTATGTGATGAATTATTCGACAGATGGATTATTATCCATTACATTGGTCCAGTAAAAAAAATATTATGCAGATGAATTATTCAACTTAACCTGTATGCATTGATCCACTGTGAATCCATGGAACCTGATAGGATTGTGAAGTTGCAGAGCTAAGAAAAACCTGTATACATTCAGAGTTGCAACACTGAATATTTCACTGGTAACCCATGCTTTTTTCAATCTGAATATAGCACATATTGTTGGCAGCTTTCACTTCTTGATTTCCAGCACACAGAATAAAATGGCATGTCAACAATCCTGATAATGTGTGCTGTTTCTACCTCTGCATATCCTTTCCAACCCTGGATTCGGATGGAACATATAATGTGTGCTGTTTCCAACTCATTTGCTCAACTATGCAAAACTGCAAAGTGACCCTTTGTCACCTTTTCATCTAAACAAGTGAATCTTAGTAAATGCATTGAAATTCACACATCACCGACAGTCACAGAAATTATTACAAATCCTTCAAGACACTAAATGCATGGATTGAAATTATAAACTTATCATTTCTTAATAACTGAAATTCTCAACAGATACAACATCAGTCATGTTTAGATGAAAGGGATCATCACTTCTGAGCTTAGGTGAAAGAAGGTACATTTACACAAACTATTTGATTCATTGAACAAACAAAGTATAAAAGGTCCTATCTTTACATGATGTTTTACAAACTACAACAGGTTGGCTCTGTACACTACCACTATCAGCTACGTATTGATTCACAAGATTGAATCACTCGACGCCCTGACGTCGCACTGTGAGAATCTGTGATGTACACCTACACAATTCAAGGCGGCGCGCGCTGTGGCGCTCTGGGTAACTACTACGGCTTCTTCGGCAACCCCGCCACGCTGGACCTCTGCTCCAAGTGCTTCCGCGGCCGACAGCAGCAGCAACCTGCAGCCGCGGCGCCGGCGGCCTTCCAGGTCTAGCCTTCCTCCTCCGCGGCGGCCACGGAGCCTAGCGGCGTCGCTGTCGCCGCCTCGGCGTCTTCTGAGCCCACCACGCCGTCGGAGGCCGTGCCGACAGGCTGCTCGCGCTCCGTGACGACCCGGCCTGGGTCGCGCAGCCGGACCTTGCGCCGCGGTGCAGGACGCCGGAGCAGGGCCGCGCCGGCGCAGGGCGGCACCGGAGCAGGGGAGCAGGCGGGAGCGCGGGAGCAGGCGGCGGCGGGCAGGGATAGAGGACAAGATACAGGAAACTGTTGCAACTAAATCTAATTTAGAGGGTAGAATCTTTTAGAGGAGGTAGAGAATATTTTTTTAGAGGGTGAAAAATAGGGAACATTGTTGCGGTCAGTCTCCCTCTATGGTGGCGTGACTTCCTAGCTGGGCCAGGTTGAGTGACCGCCCCCAAATGTGCGCGCAGGTTCGCTTGCGCATCACTCAACCTTCATCAGGTCACGGACTTCGATTCTGACATTCTGGGTCGTTTTTTATTTTTTTTTGCAAAGCTTGCGTGTACTAATTTGACTTAAACCTCACTCACGCTGCCCCTGATCGAGCAGGTCCGTAAAACACGACGTCGACTTGTATCGCCTTTCCCACGAACGCAACAAGACTAGACTGTACTAGCCATTGACCTTTCGTTCTTCATGCCGTGACGATGGAGCTAGCTCTGCTACGACAGCGCGCGATTTGCCTGTGATGATGATGATTCAGAACCTGACGCACTCATCTTCACTCGCCTGTTGGAGATCACAAGTGACACAAGGCAAAACGTGGGTACTCCGGCCTGCACATTTCTGGAAGTAATATACTAATCCACGACTGCAAACTGTCGCAAGTAAAAGTATGTCAAACTAGTAGTATTACACTCGTTGCGGAAACAAACTTATAAGGTCAACCACGTTGTAGGTAAAGTCCAGGGGAAATGTTTCCGCATTTTGATATATACTTCTTTGGGAAAATGTATGGAGATTGGAAGATGGAGCTATATAGAGGATGATGGTGGATGCAATACTCTTGTTTGGACACAAGTCGATCTTTGCTGCTTCTGTAAGCCAGCCTTCAATAAGTGGCGCCATTCCGAGCCTGCAGTTGAGAAATGGAAACAAAAGGCAGGTATCCCACCTCCGAGCTACAGTACTGTACTAGAGAGGAGTGGGCCAGTTTGTTGCCACTTTGAACCCTTTTTCGATCGGGCACTAGAAACTGCAGAACATGCACCCACAGAAGCTAGCTAGTGTATGGAGATTGGAACATGGAGCTATATAGAGATCGTGACAGGAGGAAATGCAGCAAAGGGGAGGAGACCAAGCAAAGCTATTGGCGATCAAAAGCTACAGCCAACTACTACTACTCCTAGGCGATCGATTTGGATGGTGAGAGTGAAAGGGTGACAGTCGAGCTACTTGCCAGTCCGGCAAGCAGCATGCCTGTACAGGGCAACAGCAGCTAACTGACGGCCACAACGAATTTGGATTAGGACGATGCATTATTTAATTTGGCTGCATGCACGTATGTACTACTCTAATTGTGATCAATGGATGGTTTGAATTTCATGATCGTGACCTGTGACGTGCCATGCATGCGTGCCACTACTAACTAAATTTGTTAGTTGGAGCACCAGCTAACGACCATGCCCGATCCCCGCTGTACGTAGTTCAGCCAGGAGCTAAAGACGTAGCGGCACTTGAAAAAGAAAATCCTTTATGATCGAAAGCAGCGATTAGTATATATTTATCGACTTAATTACGGTGTGTCCTGCACTGTATTTAGATCATTAGACTAGCTAGTTAATTATGCGAATTTCACATGGGAAAACAAACATTCTGCTACGTAGAGCTTAACTAAAAAAAAAGGGTGCTTCGAGCAGAAGAAAAGGCTTAGTACGTGCTGATCTGTCTGTGTAGGCAGCAGAGCAGAGAGTGAGGACGGTGTGACCGGGGCCATGGAATCCAACGCGCGCCTTTGCATGCATTCACGACCTCGTTGGACTCCATAGGAGAAAAGAAATGAAAAGTGACTTGACGTCCAACCGGTACGTGGTCGGTCGGTTCGGTTAGCTTCTTCTGACCTGACTGCTTGCTCCTACAGTAGTCCTAGCCGATGGACCGATGCAGTCGTTGTTGTACTATACTCCTGTCCGCTGCCAATAGTCTGTCTGCCATGGTAGTTTTCTCGGTTAACGTCCGCCCTGGACGGTTGCCAGCCCTCGCTAGTTCTTCCCCCATGCTTCCGAAACAAACACCACCCCTAATATAAACGCGCACAGATCATGACTGACTGGCATTTCTGCGGCTCCCGGCCTAGCTTCTCGGATACAAGCAGCGGTGAGCACAAGTGAAATGATATCAAACTGTTGTTGCCAACTTGCTAGTAGCTTACTGTTTCCACAACAATTTTATAATTATACTCATATATAAATCCCCTTGATCTACAAGTAAAGCATACGCTTTATTGTCTCTCATGGAGCTCCTTAATAATTCTAATAACATCCAAAAAGGCATCAACGTACAAACCGGAATTGAAATGATTGTCCTTACTAGATTCAGACATGGAAAGGATAAACTCCTTAGACCTTAATTAGTCTTTGCTGCTTCTCTAAGATACTTCAGCATACAGTATTCCTGCACATCGGAAATAATAAAAGGCAGCTTCCCACTTTCTACTCAACCATTTTATAATTTCTGTTGCTAGTTTGGACCTTTTGGAGCAGATGAAGTCATGAAGAACCCTGCACAACATCATGCATACACAACAAGTGTTTGGAGATCGAAAAAAAAAAGCAGCAAAGATGGTGACGAGGGGAAATGTACGTGCTAAAGGGCCGGGGAGGTCGTGCACAGTTAGCGGCAAGCGGACTTGCTGGTCAATATGTGGATGGTGAGAGGATGACTTGCTAGCCAACTCGTGTCCCAGTCCCCGGCAGCAGGGTACAGCAGGCACCACAACAACAACAACCGCTCGCTACTTATTGTCGCAACCGAACAATTTTGGCCATGGAGCTGCATGAAAGAAAACGCATGCGAAAGCTAATTGCGATTAATGGATCCAATTGAACGGTTTGAATTTTAGGATGGTGACGTGTGGCTTGCCATTCAACCATTACGAGGTCAGCTAACGACCACGCGCACTCAACCTCAGTTACACATTGGTCTAATATGAAAATTTCCCTTTTATATGTGACCTCGAGCAGAGGCTGCATATAAAGTTTACAGACTTCAAGGATCATCACTTTCTCATGCTTAAAAGGATTATTTGATTTGAGCTGAAAAATATAGAATGCAACTCCCGAACTAGAGGCTTACATAAATTCACAGAAGAGAGCAGAGCAGAGCGGTGAGGCAAGATGTGACCTGGGAGCGATTTGGACGGTGACTTACATAAATTCACAGAAGAGAGCAGAGCTGAGCGTGCAAAGTGCATTTCCCACAACCACGTGCGTGGGCATTCTTTATCCTACGGCTTCGGATGCTTTGTGATTCGCACAAGTCAACAACAGTTTCACCAATGATAGGTACTTGCCTCCCGCTGGCTGCCTGTAGCTTCACGAGGCAGAAGTTGGGCATGCACTTCAGGGCAGCTTTAACAGTACTACTCCACGGCCGCTCTCTCTCTCTCTCTGTCTCTCTCTCTCTACATCACGCCCCCCCTCTCTCTGTCTCTCTCTCTCTCCAGTGGCTTCCAGCCTTCCACGCCCCGGTCTCCAGTGCAGTTCTTTTTTCCTCAACTCCATCCTATCTTTTTATCCACTAGCTGCGCTACCAAATATAACACACAAATTTGTTACTCGAACTTATTGTCACAAGTATACAAAATTTATGCTTTCAGAATCTGCTACTTCAAATTTAGGGCTTGTACCTATGTATACATTTTTTTATTGCACTAGAAAAACGACTATCATTTTGTTCCACATTCTAGCATTTTGGTGCAACAAATCTGGTGACATCATTTTTGTGTTGTCAATATTTATAGGCTTTTTGTAATTGATAGTCAAACTTTGAAAAGTTTAACTTAGTTAAAACTAAAATGACACTATATTTTTTTGATGCGATAAAATGACACTATATTTGTGGACGGAGAGAGTATTATACTACAATACTATTGATTTTATTTCACATATTGAAATACTATACAATCGAAATGCTATACTATTGTATTACTATACTATCATACTATACTATTGATTTTGTTCAACATAATGAAGTATTATGCTATCGATAAAAATGGAAGCACAACACTACCAAGTGCTATACTATCAAAGTACTATACAACTGAAGTACAAAAATTTTGTTCCACATGTTTAGAATTCTAGTACAGTACAAAAATTTGTTCTTCTCACACGCCAACTTTTGTACTTCTCGCGATGAAAGTACAATAAAAATAATAATATCATATTTGTTCCATGTATCCAGCATTTTAGTATAGTAATAAAATGCACATTGATTTTGGTTAGAATAAACTTTACGCAGTAGTAAAAACAATACTATTAAGCACTACTCCTACTAGCTAAGCATTTGTTTCGACTCTTCCGAGTATACAGCATAGCCGACACAAAAAGAGTTGTTCTTGTAAAGAAATGGAGTAGTAGTAAAAAGTAGCAAAGCCTGCTGCACTGCTGCGCGTGCGGGACCGACTGTAGACATAGAGACAGCAGGTGAGGATTGACAAACGAGCGGCGACAAAATGTGAGGGAAAAGCCAGGGCACCGTCAACACACATGTAGCTGTGGGGCCAGTACTTCGAATCTTGATGCATGTCTTGCGGTGGGAGATAAGGTATGCCCACGCATACCGGTTGCGGAGTTGCATTATAGGCAAAGCGTGAGGCAAGATGTGACCTGGGAGCGATTTGGACGGTGACAGCATCCAGGACCATGCATGAAATCCATCGCCTTTGCATGCATGCATGCATCATCACGTGGCCGGTCAAACCTCGTGGACGAGCTAGTAGTACAATCCATTCGATTCGACGTTGTCCCGTCTCCTCCATCTCCTCGAAAGCCGGAAGAGAAACTCGAAAGACGCGAATGGGAGAGAAAGGCAAAATGTGGCTTCACATTGCATGACAAGAGTCAGACCTTGATAAGGCAGTGTTTGAGGATATGGTGATCCCGTGTAAGCCTCTGCTGCGACTTGTCTAGGAGAAGGACGATATACAATGGTGCCAACAAGATGACTCTTTCTTTGCGGTGAAGGTGACATTTCAATCCTTTTTTGCCTGGTGTAGCCATTGAAGAGTCGGTTGCTTTGGTTTGGTGGTTTGTTTAGTGCGGGGGAGTGTGTCTTTCTTTGATGGCTCCTTTATTCCTAGCCTGCGAGCAATTTGGAATGGAGTTTTTCTTTTTTCTTTGTAATCTTTATGGCTATATGTATTGTTTTGATGCAGAGGCCGGAATATCAATATATTCCCGTTTCTAAAAAACATTGCATGACCGCTGGCCCCAAAGAGATGGTTCAAATTTTGTTTGAGTAGCAGTATAGTACTTCTCTTCTTCCCGCTACTCTTCTCCTCCCGCCAAAACTCAAAAAAGAACCATAAATTGTCGAGGTTTTGGGGCCTCGATAGTTATTTTACGGGTGTACGAGAATCAAGAACACGATGGTAACACAGGAGACGAGGATTTATACACGTTCAGGCCGCCAAAGGCATCGTCCTGTGCTGGTGTGATGTGTTATGAGAGAGTTTTCTGTAGGACTCCTGCCCGCCTTATATAGTCAGGGTGCAGGGTTACATGGATCTAAACCTAGTCGGTTACATAGTAAACAGCCTTGTAGTACAAGTTGATTGACGTTTATCTCCTGGCCAAGTGGGCCGACTGACTTTAGGTCCGTCGAGCCACCCGGGCCTTCTTGGGCCAAACCGTATCCCCATTACTGGATCACTCGGCCTTGTTGTATCTTGAGTATACCCGGGTCTCATATTATCGACAGTAGCCCCCGAGTTCTTTTTCATTGATCTTGAAGACTCCCGACTGGTTCTGACTCCATGTACAACAATTCTCAGCATAGCTGGTCAATAAAAAAGAACTCCAAAGAGGAATGGTTACCGAAATAACCCGTATAAAGAAACTGAAACCTGGGAATACCAAGATCAGCAAGGCCTTGAATTAGGCATGAAGATGAAAGAACACCCAATGTCGACTGACGTCAGGAACAAAGGCTGGGCTCATAAAGCATGTCCTACCTGTCAGCAGCATTCAACTTGGAGTTGACCAAGACTTTCAAAAGTATGCAACTAGCAGGATTTTTTTTTAAAACACACCTGTAAGGTACAGCCTCCGAGCTTCTGTGTAATCCGAAGAATTAGGCAGAAGGTCTAAAAGAGCCTGTATAGACTAAGAATCTATAACCGTAAGTGAAACTCCATGGGAGTTATGGGAACTCCCCACAACTGGTGCACTACAGCTGTTAAAAACCAGAAGTGAGTTGTGAGTCTCGAACCGAGCTTTCGCTCGGCCGGAATCTAAGCCCATCCAGCAACTTGTGCCCAGGATGATGACAGCTCGTAGGTTTTGACGACCGCCTCGCTCTTCACTGCAGTTCAGAAAACCGACTCAAAGAGCGAGTTCAATTCTGGGAATAACCTCCCGTAGGCCTTCAATGTCTGAGTGAAGATCTTGTTCAATTATAGCTCAAAGAGCGAAGCCACTGATCGGCCGAGTGAACAAGCATAGGGTGCACGTCTAGTGCATCCTATGGATGTAGCCCCCGAGTCTATGAAGAAGTGAAATAATTGTTTATAGACTCTAATAGAAGCTGAAGAATATAACCTCATGAAGACATCCACTGAAGTAGAATCCAAAAAACCTGACCACTGTCTGACCGAGTGAAATGAAGATCCTGCGAAATAATGCTTGCTCGCCTGACTGAATGGAGTGCGACGTGGGCTCACGCAAGTGAGCCCACGTGGGCTAGCCCCCAAGTCTATGAAGAAGTCGTAGAATTGTTCATAGACTCTAAGAGTAGCTGAAGAATATAACTGTGAAAATCCGGCTGCTGGATGGATTATTCTTGGTATTGGGCTTGTCTGGATCGGGTTAATTACTGAATTTTATTCCTCTTTAAGCCCACTTCGTCTCTTGTGCACACCATGGTCCTTGTAAACAATAATTCACCAAAACTTGTGAAATTGATTAGTATAAAGCACCTATCGTCTAGTTATGTGGTCGTTATCATGTTATTTGATATAAAGGTTGACGGTGGATTTAGGCGATAAACACCGTCAACAGTAAGTAGAGATACTCAAAACAGGGGTAAGAAAGATATAAGATAGTAGTGTGACACACACATGATTCACCTCAGTTAGATAACTACAGCTAGGGAGAGACGTCAATGAGTCTGCTCTAGGTTCTAATGTTACTTCCTATGTACCGCATATATAGATTATACAATTCAAGCATACATACACATTGCATAGACTATCGATTATAGCACCTAGACACAAACGAGGAGATAGCCTCCCCAGCCACTTCCACAGGACAGCAGTGACTAATCATTTACGAACTCCTACAGAGTACCCGAACGTGGTGGAATACAAAGGACCGACATGGCTGTCACCACCCGCGGCCTACCACAAACTATTAGTGGGGCATGTTTATAATCAACGAAGATCACAATCCAAGTACCATGCTTGCATTGATCACAACACTCCAGTTAGCTCAGACTATTGTGACCGAAGCTAGAGGCACCATGAAATCATGGACATTGAACTGGTGCCGTAGCTAGAACAGTGATGCTATGCAAGGTACATACATGAACTAGAATAAACTAAGGTAAGATGCATAAATGGAAACAAGAGCATATCAATCTATACCAATAGATCAAAGGGTCGTGGTTCTCGTGAACATACATGCCTAGATCAAGAAGGGAGTAAGAACATATATCATTAATCCACTTTTAATACTTCTAATTAGTGTCCGAACATTTGATGTGATGGGTGGACGGAGAAACTTTTGGGAACTAAACACACCCGTCGTTAACAGCAACAACTCAACGGAACGTCCAATGCGGCCACGCGCATAGCGCGGAAATAGTCTGGCTCCACCGGTCCATCCCCCACCCTCTACTACCGGAAAATTTAGATATGTCGTGTCTTCTGCATTTTGCCGTGTGCCGCGATGAAAACAAATGGCAAGATGATTTTGCCGTGTGCTTGGATGTTGGCACATGGCAAGTGTTTGTAGATTGGCACATACAAAATACTATTTTGCCGTGAGCTTTTATTTTGGTCGACGACAAAAATCCTCTTCCCACCTCCAAATGTTTTCATAACTTTTTCATACAACTTCGAAAAAATCTAAAAATTGTCATGACAACATATATTTAATGTATTATATTAGTATAAAAATTTGAGAGGCATATGAGTTCGAAATTATTATGAGGTGTTCAAATCTCAAAGCTCTACTTTAGTTGTTAGAAACTACGTTAGTGATGTGTCCAATTGTGAACAATGTATAATACCATTTTCTTAAAATTGTTTGAATTGTTTATAACAAGGTTTTTCTACTCTTATATACAACATGTTAAATTTTGGTATATATTTATATTTTTTTGTTATATTTAACTAATTAAATACATTTCAAATATTTTTTGGAAAAAAAAGAATAGAAAAGGTAAAAAAATAGTGGGCCGAATTGCTAGCCGGCCGGCCCAGCCCATTTACCCTCCTTCCCCCAACCAAAACCCTACCTATATAACCTCCCCCCTCCATTATCCCCTCCTCCCTCAACCAGCCGCCGCCCCTCTCCTCTCCCTCCCAGCCGCCATCCCCCTCTCCTCTCCTCTCCCAGGCAGCAGATCCGGCACCCCCCTCCCCCCTCTGCGCGCCCCTCACTCGCCGGTGAGGACTCGGCGCGGCGGCCTCCTTCCTATCCTCCCCGGCAGCGGCGGCCCCCTCCTCTCTTCCCCTCCCGACGCGGCTTCCTCCCCGAGCTCGAGATCTGGCCGCGGCAACCTCCTTGGCGGCGGTGGCCTCTAGGCGCGATCGCCCTCTCCCCTGGCTGCGGCGTGGTGGTGGTGGTGGAGGGCACGTCATGGTGGTGGCGGCGGTGGTGGTGGGGACGGCGGCGGCCGGGCCCACTTATTTTGTGATTTTTTTTATTTTTTTGATACAATTTGCCGTGAGCTTATTTTGGCGCACGGTAAAGCTTTGCCGTGAGCCCGACAGAAGGCCCACGGTAAACAAGCTCTTTGCCGTCCCAACTTTGCCGTGTATATAGGCCTTTGCCATAGGCAACGGCAGAATGCCGAATTTTTTTTATTTTTTAACCCTTTTTTAATTAATATTTTAATAATAACTCGATCCAAACTAAATTTACAAATCTAGCCCATTTGGTCGCGCCAAACTGATTGGAGCGACCAAACACACAGTCACGCCAAACTGGTTGGCGTGATTAAATGCCACGTCGGCATAGACTGCCACATAAAAATAGAGTAGACCCGAGTCGCGCCGATTGAATTGGCGCGACACAGGTGCCTGTCACGCCGATCGGTTCGGCGCGACCAGGACTTCGCGCGCTTCTGCGCTCCAGAGCAGCCTCGGGTTGAATGCTTGGCACGCGGGCCGAGGAAAGAGAGCAGGTGGGTTGCGCTGCGTCGGCCTCGTTGCCATGCATTGAGGTGAAGTCTTCTGATTTTTTTTATGCTACGGATCCACAGGGTAGGACATCTAATGATTTACGTGTTGGAATTCTCCATCCCTCTCACAGTACATGACCCTTGTTAATCCTCCCACTAATGCTGACCAAACCAGCTCATTATAGAAAAAATCATGTAAGAGCTATTCTGTAACACGTTAGGAACAGGTGGTTAATGAATACTACTACTATAATTATCCAGCAGATTACTTCATTTTGATATGATGCATCTGTCATGTCACACATGTGTGTTTGCCTTTTTAATTGAAAACTTTCAATGTGAGTTCGCTTAACTGAAAATTGCATCACTCGAGTATTCTTAAATCTGGTAGTATAA
This sequence comes from Eragrostis nindensis, assembly GCA_012490785.1. Taxonomy (NCBI): domain Eukaryota; kingdom Viridiplantae; phylum Streptophyta; class Magnoliopsida; order Poales; family Poaceae; genus Eragrostis; species Eragrostis nindensis. The sequence continues at coordinate 34,053 of JAAXCT010000359.1, read as the reverse complement.
GATGCATTAATCAATATGAATATTAAAAAAGGCAACATTATATAATTAATTGAGTGCATAATGGGATTTTTTTTTTTTACAATGGCACAATAATTAGAGCAACTCCAAAAAAATAGCCAAAAGAAATTGTAAAGTCAAATATAGCTATTCTCTTGGAGTTGCTCTTACGATAGATAGAGAACATTTTTCTTATCATGTACATGACACGGCTTCGACACGATTTCTTATCCTAAACCATGCTGACTTCATAATTAATCTCACATGTATGTTAGTTACCCTAATTTTTTTATGATGGTACTCCCTCCGCCCAAAATGTAAGTATTGTTTGACTTTTTAACTTCAGGTTTGACCGTTTGTTTTATTCAAATTATTTTATAAAAATGTAAAACAAATTAGTCATGCTTAAAGTATATCTAATAATAAAACAAATTTAATAAAATAAATAATATTTTCATAATTTTATGTACCGATGCTTAAGGATTAGAAAAAATTTAAAAAGGCTCACCGAGCATCATTTACTCGTGCCATAGGAGAACGGTGGCGTGGTGTTGGAATAGTAGAGGAGCCACTGCTTGCCGCATTAATCGGCTGACAAAAGAATAGTCCCGGGTACAATGGCTCACTGCCAGATGCTAGGAACAGGGACCCGCCTGATATACTATGTGTGAAGAAAAATAAAGTTGGGTGCAAAGTTGGGATAGAGTAAAGCTGCCTCTGTCAGCCACTTGCAGCGGGTAGGAAACAGCAAGAGCCCGGCACGGCACGCTCGATGGAAACTGCAGGCCGTCGCAGCGCAGTACCCCACCTGCTCTCTTTCCTCGGCCCGCGTGTCAAGCATTCAGCCCGAAGCTGGTGCGGCAGAAGCGCGCGAAGTCCTGGTCGCGCCGAACCGATCGGCGTGACAGGCACCTGTGTCGCGCCAACTCAATCGGCGCGACTCAGGTCAACTCTATTTTTACGTGACAGTCTATGCCGACGTGGCATTTAGTCACGCCAATCAGTTTGGCGTGACTGTGTGTTTGGTCGCTCCAATCAGTTTGGCGCGATTAAATGGGCTAGATTTGCAAATTTAGTTTCGGTCGGGTTATTATTAAAATATTAATTAAAAAAGGGTCAAAAAATAAAAAAAAAGTCCAGAATGCCTCGTTCCGGTAGTGCTCCCACCGCGCGTCTACCTCCCAACGCGCCACGACGACGTATAATTGCACCCGGTGGCACATATCTCTCACTTCCCTTCTCTCTCCGCCAGCACCCGTCTCTCTCTTCCGTTCTCTCTCCGCCAGCAATGATTTTTTTCCGACATGTACAGCTCCCTGCCTGCCTAACTGGCATTACTATACTTGCTCTTAGTTCAGGCGTCACGTCAGGACGGCTGGACGGGCCACTTCGTATTTATTCACCCCACGGTCCCCACATCCCCACCCACGGGAGGCACAAAGCCAGGCTCAAGCTGCGCGAGAATGGCGAGGCCTCACGTGGTGGTGCTGCCGTACCCGCGCCCCGGCCACATCAACCCCGCGCTGCAGCTCGCCAAGCTGCTGCACCGCCACGGCGCCTACGTCACCTTCGTCAACACGGAGCACAACCACCGCCGCGTCCAGGACGCCGAGGGCGCCGCCGCCGTGCGGGGGCGCGAGGGCTTCCGCTTCGAGGCCATCCCGGACGGCCTGTCCGAGGCTGACCGCGGCGCGCAGGGCCACAGCGCCGGCCTCGCCGCGTCCGTGACCGCGCGCGGCGCGGCGCCCTTCAGGGCCCTCCTCGGGAGGCTCAGCGGCGGAGAGCCCGGTGTGCCACGGGTCACGTGCGTGCTGGCCATGATGCTGATGGGCTTCGCGGTAGGCGTGGCGCGGGAGCTACGCATCCCGACCATGGCGTTCTGGACCACCAGCGCCGCCTCGCTGATGGCCGACATGAGACTCCGCGAGCTGGAGCAGAGAGGTTACGTGCCACTCAAAGGTGTAATAACTGATTTAAACTTCGATTTCACCACGCGCACAGCACAGGCACCGATTTGTTTAACGTTCGATCGACCTCCGATCCCGAGCATATATACTGCATGCAGATGAGAGCTACCTGACGAACGGCTACCTCGAGACGACGGTCGTCGACTGGATCCCCGGCATGCCGCCGGTCCGCCTCGGTGACCTGTCCAGCTTCCTCCGCACCACGGATCCCGATGACTTCTGGCTCCGGCACACAGTGGCGGAGGCCAAGAACTGCGGCGAAGCCAGCGCGCTCATCCTCAACACCTTCGACGCCCTTGAAGCCGAGGTCCTCGCCGCGCTCCGTGCCGAGTACCCAAGCATCTACACCGTCGGGCCCCTGGGCACCCTGCTCCGGCGCGTGGAAGCAGGGGACTCGACGGCCGGGCTGAGCCTGTGGAAGCAGGACGCCGAGTGCCTGGCGTGGCTGGACACGCAGGCGCCGCGCTCCGTCGTGTACGCCAACTTCGGCAGCAGCACGGTGCTGACGCCGGAGCAGCTGGCCGAGTTCGCGTGGGGCCTCGCGGCGAGCGGCCACCCGTTCCTTTGGCCCATAAGGGACGACCTCGTCCGTGGCAGCGGCGACAGTGATCGGGCCGCGGCATTCGTGACGGAGACGGCAGCAGCAGGGCGGTGCCGCGTGGCGACATGGTGCCCGCAGGAGCGGGTGCTGCTGCACCCGGCCGTGGGCTGCTTCCTGACGCACAGCGGCTGGAACTCGACGAGCGAGAGCCTGGCCGCCGGCGTGCCGATGGTGTGTTGGCCGGGGTTCGCGGACCAGTACACCAACTGCAGGTACGCCTGCGAGGCGTGGGGCGTCGGCGTCCGGCTGGACCCGGCGGTGAGGAGGGAGCAGGTCGCTGCCCGTGTCAGGGAGGTGATGGCAAGCGAGGAGATGCGGAGGGACGCGGCCAGGTGGAAGGCGGAAGCCGAGGCAGCCGCCGCCGGCCCTGATGGGTCGTCGTACCAGAACCTGATGGCGATGGTGAGAGCGCTCAGCAGCACCAGCTCATCCACTGAAGCCGACACCCAAATACTGTAGGCTTGTCAGATCACGACACTTAGGGTCTACTAGCTGAGATCCCCGCGCGTTGCTGCGGGCACTATTGAAGTTATATAGAGTTATATAGCCACGCATGAAAATTAAAAACGCAGAAGTAGACATTGTTGGCAACATTATCGGTGGGCAGCCTGTCCTTTTAATTGTTATAAACTCAACTGAACATTCACATTTGTAAAACAATATAGGCTGACCAAGTAAAAGAGGTGCCATCTAGATATTCTATCACAGCCAGTTTCGATCCCGCAAAACATAAAAAAATTAATCTTGACGTGGAGGTAGCATTCAAGTTCACAATTTCACAATATATTGGGCTACCAGTTCTGGAAAGCATTAACCATGAGATGCCTACAGAAGGAAAATGTGCATCTGGTTCTAAGAGATACATATGATCGTGAGAGATACATATAGAATGCCACTACTTCAATGGTTAAGTGCAGAGAGATAATGTGGTCTCCTGTAGATATATATTTCTGTCAAGCAATCCAAGAGGTCATCCGTCTTGTTAGTAACTGGTTCAAAAATTATTGAAATCATCATCCATGAAAATAAACACATTGTTATTCACAGACCTATAAAAAAGTGATTGAACCTCGAAGCGCTACTTTATCTTTCATTATATATTTATTTTTGCAAAGCAAAATGTCATGTGAATACATTCTTTTGCCAATTGACCAGGTTGGATACACAGAGAAACGGCTTGAAAGACATTTTTACATGGTTCGTGGCATGCGTGCTTCAATATTGTGAAATAACAATAATGTAAAAAAAAACCATGACAAATGGCAGGTTACCTACATGACTTCATCTCAACTTAATTGCTTTTTTTTTTCTAATTAGTGATTGCAAACCCGAGAGAACACAAAGTAGCCAATTAAAATATGCATAGCGTGGAATTTTTTTATATTCCAGTGAAAAGGGAAAATACTCTTCAAATTCAATTTAGCAATCCACAATAAGGCATTGTTTGAGAGGAGCATAACCTTAGTATTTCGCTTGATAGCATTGTTACTCATGCAGCATACCTTCGGAAAACATATTAGGCTGAAAACTGGCCATACCGAGAAGAGAGGGAGTATGTTGTTTAGCCTTGAACTTGCAATTGTCCAAAGCAGGCTGGAAAAACGAATGCTTAGTTATTATGATGAGCTACAAAATTATCACGATGAGAGTAAATACGATGCAGCAAGAAATAAGTATGAAGCCAAGAAACTGTGTTTGACAGTAATCACTAAAAATCTCTCTGTAGACAACTGTGATTACACGACAAAATAAATCTTCAAACAACTAAAGAGCACTCCGCGTTATATAAGCAAGCAAAATATTAATTCCAATTGAAGTCGCTAAAAATGCCCATAAAATTGAGGGAGGATTTAAGGTAGCAGGTGGCAACATGGTATTTGTTGCAGATCTCTCATACTACTGATCGATATGTCGATGGTTTTTCCATCCAAATGCTTTAACATGTAACAAAGAGACAAAATATATATATACAAACCATATCACAAGCCATTATCTGACAACGAATGCATGTGGAATTATAAAGTATGATTTATAGAGCAGTGATGATCACCTTAACAATCATGAGACGAAGATGTAAAATGGATACATTATTTTAGGCTGCAGGCAATCATACCTTTTTTCCCACTGAACTGTGAGGGAAAAAAGAACCATAAGCAGATGGTAGGAAAGGAATACATGAATAAAGTATTATTCTAAAAGAAATATATGTAGCAGTCAAGCAAATTGAAGAACTCAAGCCAAACAGGATTGTAACAATACAAACCTCAAAAGAAAGGGAACGGTGAAGCAAAAGCTTGCATGAACATCAGGACCTCAGCCTGCATGAGTGCAGTGCACTGCACAGGATCCACCCTCATGAGGTTGCCCGTAAAGGCTTGCAGTGTGCGAAGCTTTTTCTGCCACCAACGTCAATCGGTCAAGGTCGTCTGGTACGCATTCATGGCCACACGGTTTCTCTTAGTGCTGAGAAAATGAAAATGAGATTGAAGATGAGGGTACGGCCATGGTACCAGAAGCTATTGAGTATTTACCAAAAAGTTCAGTTGTGAAATAAATAAATGCAAGTACTGATATGATAAAATACACACAAAGACTATCAGTACACTATATATTACCCATGACTCGCTTCAGGAAACTATGAACAGTAACAGACTTACAGTATTATCTCATCTAATGTGATTATTTTACTGATGCACAATGGCAGTCTCAAAGCACCAAGTAGCCGAGCAAATGTGAATCGTGTGAAAAGGATATTTGCATTTCTGTAGAAAGGAAGATAACTGTTTTTCATTTTCGATTTACCAATCTGAACAGGTTCTGATTTATACTTTTCAGGTAAACAGTATTTGTTAGATTATATGGTCAATTGTAGCTAATCAATAGAAGCGGAGGGAGCAGCTACAGCTGGTGATGGGTTCCTTGGCATCCTCGTTTAACTCGCTGCATATTGAGATATTCCATTGGGCAGCTAGCACGCAACACAGATACTTGCAGTACAGCACATCAACTAACATTTTATGAACTGCAAGGAGGCTGCCAGTGCCCAGTAGTCTGTCCTTCTAAGCTACTGTGGTGTGATGTGCTACAATGTTAAACATGTGGAAAGAGATGGAGAAGCTTACCTGAAAAGTGAACGTTCCTTCATGCTAACTCCAGTCTTTTTGTTTCAACAACATGTATCATCATAGACCAAAAGAACTGCAAAACGCCTGGTAGATGCAGGAGTAATGGTTAGGGAGGAAAGAAGAAAGAAGTGCATACAACAATTTAATTTGTACTGCAGACTGGTCACTGATGTTGACATGTTGTCAATGTTTTACTTATTTTTCCACCATCTAAGTAATCTAAAGTTGATAGAAAATGTTACGTTTTTGCAATAGGTATTCGCCAATGGCATAAAAAACTTAAATTATGGCTTAAATTATAATCAGCTCTTATATATTGGACAACTAACATTCAAGTCATAAATGCAGTAAGAGAAACACACCTATGACAGAGTTTTTTTTTTTCAGGCAGGGAGAAAAAAAAATCTTAACCTGCAAGACCAAACCTCGTAGACATAAAAGGCTTGTATGTACATCCTAATCCGCTACATGGAAACAGGGGAAGTAAATAGTGCCTTTGGCCAAGCAATATTTACTCATTCACAATCTTGTTATAGGAGCCAACACCTTTTCAGCCTTAAGACACCGCAATATTCAACTGAAACAAAAGCAGACATTAGCTTTGCCGATATCCGCAGAGCACATGCATAGAGCACACCATTCCACTGGCAAACGTAAGAAGTTTCAGGTATTGGAGGGTCTGAATAGAGTAACCTGAAATCATACTTTTCAGGCAAAAGATAATACATTATTTCGTTTTGTAGTCCAGATTAAGTAAACTTAGATTCCTAATAAAGAAAAATGCAAAATATGGAGCATAGAAATGTTCATACATATCTTTCTAAGAAAAAAAATGGCCTGCTTCTTACCATTTTCAGTTGCTAGGTGACTGATTCCATAAGATGTACAGCAGGCAGCAATTCTTAGTCTACACATGCAAGAGCAGCAGTCTTTCATACATAAAAGATCACTGAATAAAGAATGCAACTTAAGAAATCTCACTGATCTAACGGATAGCTGTAGTGTAACCAAAGCAATCTTGGAAGATTCAGAAGTCCAAAACAAATCAAATAGGCCATCGAGTGGCACATGAGGCTATGGTTGCTCACCTCGGACGGACTGCTGGGCTGCTGCCAGTCGCCGCATCTGCATCCCAGTCTCCTATGACGACCCCAAGAGACTCCACACTGTAGCTTGTGCTGCAGTGTGGTCCTCCGTCTCCTCCGGCCTCAGAATCCATCAGGACTTCAGGCAGCCCACGAAAAAGAGGCAGCGCGGCGAGGGTGCCGGGCCGGGCAGGGCGGCGCACCAAAGAAAGGGATCTCCGAGGAAGCAGGTCAGGGAGCTGTGGAGGGAGACCAAGCAGAGGAGGGGCGGATGGACCCGATCCAGAGGCTGGCGGTGCTGGCCGGGGAGGCAGGGCAGGGAGCGTGCGGCGGCGCGGGGAGAGGGCGACCGGGGCTGGGTCGGGGAGGAGATGGGGGAAGCGCGTGGTGGAGAGGATAAGGCTCGGGCGCAACGGCCGCGATGGGGGCGCGAACAGCAGACGACGGCCAGGATCGGGCGCTACAGCAGAACAGTAAAACAGTAGATAAACAGTAAAACAGTGCTTGACGGGAGAAACTAAAGATTTCATATGATTTGGTTCCTACGCTAGGTCCAAAGTTTTGTCCTGTCACATCATATGTTTGGCACTAATTACAAGTATTAAATGATAATTCGCGAGATGAATCTATTAAACCTAATTAGTTAATGATTAGCTTAGCTAATCCAATGCTACAGTAAACATATGTGAATTACGGATTAATTAGACTTGATTAGCTCGGAGGTTATATATACAATTAGTTTTATCATTAATCTACATTTAGCACTTCTAATTAGCATCAAACATCCTAGGAGACTAAACTTTAGCAGCTGGGATCAAACATGCCCTTAGCTCTCAGTCTCTCACCATCGCCAGCTCATCCAACGACGTCTCCAAAGCAGACACCGAAGTATGTCAGATCACACTTATTGAGAAGCACTCAGATTTGCATGATTTGTTGTTGTCATACATATTTTTCTGTAATAAAGTGCCGAAATCGCTACTATAGTATTCCCCAAGAATATAATGATCTAATTATTAAAACCCCTGAATTTCTTGTTCTTAAACTCCACGCGATCTATTTCACTATTTTATTCAATGTTTATGTTTGTGCCTGACCACATAAGATGCATTTTGTAGCCTAAGCTACCTTAGCCAGGCATCATAACACAACAAATATAATGTCTGAATGTCATGAAGATCATGACACAAGCTTGACCTTGACCATAAGCACAATTAAGGAAGGAGAAGTGAAGCCTAGCTGTCGGGGTTCTCTACCGCCGGCAAGTAACGATTTGTACGGTTGCGTGTCAAGGATCGGGATGGCTGGCTCAAGAGGCAGGGGAGATTATACTGCTTCGAGCCTCCGAGGAGTAATACCCTACGTCCAGTGCGAATCCATGTACTCGAACCCGGGTCTGTAGTAGGGGATACAAACTAGTCGGGGGAGGGAGTAAGAGTGCGTTTGGATAGCTGAAACGTTTCAGATTCTGAAGAGAATCACTTGGAGCAGTTCCAAAGGGCCAAAAGGTGAAACGTTTCACGTGACAATCGGCCTAGAACGATTCAGCAAAATGAACTACGCTGGTGAATCACCGAAATCGGTGTTCCGAGCGATTCTGGAAACGTTTCGCACTCCCATTTGTAAACCTACCCCCAAACTTTGGAAGATAATTACGATGTTTGCCACCGCCTCTTCTCTTATCCACACGAGTCCTCTGCCGCTCGCACGCACGACTCCTCTGGCGGCTGGCATCCGCTCGCACGTCGCTGTCCTCTGGCGCGCGCGCTTGCACGCGCCGGGTTGTCGCCGGCGCCTCCCGCCGGTGGCCCGCTCCTGCCCCTTGCTCCTCGTCGCCACCTGCACCACCGACCCTGGCTGCCGCTCCCCACTTCGTCTCCGCCTCCCGCAGCGCCGCCCCCAACGACATGGTCGCCGCCTCAAGCAGCGCCGCCGAACCAGCAAACCAGCCGCCCGGCGCCGAGCTCGCCTCCAACAAGACGCTGCCGATCCAGCAGCCCAGCAATCAAGATTTTGTATTGTTTTCTTCTTTTCCTCCACTGGTAGGACTATTTTTAATTTGATTGCCAATGCTGCATTGTTTGATTTAGGACAACTAATAATGCTTGACATGTATCTCCATATAGAATTTGACATGACTATTTGTATAGATGCCTGAGACAGATTGGTCAAGTGAGGAGCATGTTAGACTTGTTTGTGAGTTGTTTGCTCAACGAGCCTGAACGATATAGAGTTCAAAAATGTAAATTCTATGATGTAGTAGAAACAACATTGTCCAACTAAGGGTAAATGAGTCATTGTGATCATTCTCCTCTCTTTTTCGAATCTGAAACCTGAAAACCATCCAAACGGTTTCTGAAGTGATTCTGTTTCAGATTGTGAAACGTTTCTGGATAGAATCTGAAACGTTTCTGATTCTCGGTGAATCTGGAGCTGTACCAAACGCACTCTAAGTCCCAATCCCCTGTGTGGTGCACAAGCGAGCTTGCCCTGTGTCGATGCGTTCGTGGATCTGTGGATGAGTCGCTGCTTTCTGTCTTGGGTGCGTGTGTTCGGTCGTGCCGTCCGTGTTGTTCCCTGCGTCTCCGTTACCCCTATCCCCCTTTTATAATCGTAAGGGTGACAAGAGATAGAGGGGTAAGAATGGAATTACAGCTCGGTTCTACAGTGCTCTGGCTGCTGCCGTCGTCATCTTCAGGTGAAAATCGTACAAGGTGAACAGGCGTTCTACTGTCGGAGGAATGACGCGGGCGCCATGGGGTCCCGTCCGTCCTTGGCGCGGCCGTCCCGAATGGTTGCTGGGGGCGCCTCCCCGGGTGGTTCCCCGAGTGGTTCGTGGGCCGGTTGACCCGTACTGTGCCTTCGTTTGACCCCGATTGAGTAGTTGGGTGTCTTTTTGGAGCCTGTAGTCTCCCTGTTGGACAAGACTCCTCTCCTGTGGAAGTGTGGATGCCGTGGCGGCGGAGGGCGCCCATCCCGTTCTGACAAGGCCAGTACCAAGGGGGTACGGTCTGGAGTGGGCAAGAGCGGAGGGCCGGAGCCAGTACGGTTGACTGACCGCGGGAGTCTTCCTCGGCGGTTACTTCTTCGCAAAGGATGGAGCCAGCCGAGACGGGGACCAGTCATGCGGGACGGAGACTGGTCAGGCGCAGGCTAGCTACCCGGGGCCGCGCCCAGTCGGGGGAGAGCCGGCCGTGCGGGACGGAGACTCGTCGTGCGAGCCCTTTACGTACTCGGGCGAGGCGAGTCCGTCTTCGGCGGGGCCTCATGCCGTTCGCGTACGGCGGGGCCCACTCGGATGGGGATGATGGTTAGTGTTCCCCAGGGGTTTTGTTCGTGCCTGATGCCGGGTTAGGGGGTAAGTTGATCACCCCCAGTATCGGCCCTCGTCACTAGCGGGTGCAAATGCACAACAGTGAGTTTCATGGAAGAACTCATAGTAGTATATGCGCTAGGACAAAAGGATAATCTTAAAGTTTCTCCATTGTGGAACTCAAAAATAAAAAAAACTAATATAGCTATGACCCAACCATATACTAGAAAAAACCATATACTAAAACATATATAAATAAGACTAAGTAAACAAATATGCATGCCACGGGTACAAATATAGGTATCACCATGGACCACTGAAAATATTTTTTTAGAAAATGGAAATATATCCGGCCTCTGCGGTAAACGCACACGGCCAATTCTTACATGATATTCAGCTCAAAAGCTGATAAAAAAAATAGTTAAAGGAGAAAGGATACACATGAAGAGAAAATAATCATAAGTAAAATGTAATATTGCTTATCCATCCATTCTAAGAAAAAATATCCAAAGGCTTCATTGCTCTGCTTGTCGAATAGACAGTCTCCTTTGTGTCCTCATGCTGCGTTGATAAATCACAGCCAATATATTTTCCCAAAAGGTAGCCTCCAAAGCGACGTAGGAACATCACCCACAACCAGCCGAGCACGAACAAGAAATGCCAGAGAATCGAAATATGGACATATATTCGGGGAAGTATAAACGAAGTCGCCTCCAAGAAGGAAGTGGCACCCACAGGTGTCACCGACCGGGCTTTCACCCCAACCTCCACCATGCCATGCTAGCAGCCGCTTGAGTAGAAGATGCCTCACCGAGCTGCTAATGTACCGAGCACGACCACGATTGCAACCATCATTATCGATAGCCAACCGCTGGCACCTCGATTCATGCCCGCCGCTTCCAAGATGAAGAAGAAGCACATCGACGACGCTTCCAAGTAAGAGAATGATGCCCAGAGGCATCACCATCGTCGGCTCCGATAGCTGCCGGCCGGGGCTTTCACCTAGTGCAACTCTCTTCACCCCCGCAAAGGATATTAATGAACCACACCACGAAATTTCGTCGGACCTGCAAGAACAGTGGTACCTACAGCCTCCAATGCTACAAGCGTCGGCCACGGGCTGATCCGAGACGAGGAAGACGGCGGGAAGGCCACTCCTGGCGGATATGGCCAGGAAAGATAACGAGAAGCCCAGCCCGAAAGAATGTTGGTCGTTACGCACCTATTTATATACCATAAGTGAACGGTGTACATTGTAACTTTTTCCTTCAGAGTATTCCAAGGTTTATATCGAATCCACAAGGATCAGCAAGAGAACCGTGTAAGGTTTTCTACGTCATCTAACGAATCAATCCTAGTATGAAGTACATATTGCATATACAAGAGCATGAAAAAGGGTGAAAGCGAGGGTTGTGCCGATCGGCGCAACAGGTGTGCCGATCGGCACAGAAGCTAAGTTGTCCGAAGGAGCCTGAATAGCCTGAGGAGCTGACAGGAAAGCATACACATAACCAAAGAGGAATACCTGGAGTTAGCCTGTATGCGTCTAGTGGTCGGAGAAAGGATGTGCTGATCGGCACAACAGGTGTGCCGGTCGGCATCGAAGCAGTAATATGTGACATCTATAACCCTAACTTACTTGGCACTTTAAACAGTTAGTGAACATCGAAGATCGGTAGGAAGCGGCCCCTTTCCGACGTGCCCTGTCACGACCAGTTCGCCTTAGTCGATGATCTCTTCCTACTCTACACATCATCTCAAGGATCTCGCATATTCCAGCGGTCGTTGAGGTACAGAGACAATATGTAATTATGGCGCATACAAGATCCGGATATTGTCTTAACCACAATGAAGATAGTGAGAGATTGAATCTCTCACCTCTTATTGCCACCATAATTAAGATAACATCTAATTACTTAGCCGCGTTACTAAGCATTGGAACAAGCATATGTAAGACCATAAAATCCAGACGAACACAACTGCAGCCAAGGGTAGAATTAAGACAAACACATAGATAAATATAAGAATTGTACCTTTATTCATCACCGTCAGAGAGGTGCCGATCGGCACAAGATTGTGCCGGTCGGCACTGCCTTGTTGCAACATTGACGACTCCTAAGATACATGGCTCTACTTATCCTAAGCTCCGGTGTAGTGCGACCATGCAGGGCGACTACCCAACTAGACTACATCTCTCAATATGGTGGCTCTTCAACTCCGGCGGCCTCCCGGCGATGTGCAGAGGCTTCCTAAACCCTAAAGGTGTCAACTCCCGTCCAACCCACGTCTTCGGGGCGTCCCATGGGCTTTATATATAGTGGGGACGCGTCTGGAGGCGAAAGGAAACAAATCTAGGTCGGTGCCGGTCGGCACCAAAGGTGTACCGACCGGCACGAGTAGTTTCCAATTCGGACTTGATTTTCCTCTTTCGCAGCTCCGCTTTCCATAAATCATAACTTCCTCGTCCGGAGTCCAAATGAGGCAAACTTGGACTCTATCTCGTAGCCCTCGAAAAGATATACAACTTTGGTATTCATTAGATCTCCAGATTCGGCCGTCTTTGTTTCTAAATATTATGCCAAAATATCTGTCCTGATTCAGACTCCTCTGCGCTGGTCTCCTGGCGGGGCCCATATCTCCTAACTTCAGAATCCAAACGGGATAATCCATATATGTCCGGAAAGCTCTCGACGAGATCTACAACTTTCCAGTACATTGGATTCCCATTAGAGCACGTCTTGAACTCGTAAACCGCGTGGCAATGCAGTGCTGTTTCTGAACTGCGCGAATTGATCTTTCCTTCCGGATAAACCTTCTAGAAATCCTTAGGCATTGAGCCACGGCCTTGGGCTTGCATGTTGGGTTCCATGGACATCCAGAGGTGCCTTGGATGCGTCATGGGCTAGTGGGAAGCCCTCCTTACATGGCGAGTCGGGCTTCATGTCGGTCCTTCTCATATTTGAGCCATTATAGTGTCATTTCACCTAATTCTGCAACATAGCACTAAAACGACACTACATGTGAAAATCGTCAATATTAGAGGTAATAATACATACTTATGATGAGAATATTGTACGATGTTGATGGTTTTAGGCATATAAAAGACGTATTTAGAAACCACCGACAAAGAATCAAGGCTGGGGAAGATGATGGTACGGTCAGCAGGGCGCGCGACCACGTTGCAGCCATGGCATCGTGCTGTTGCTGTGGGCGCCGAGCCGCCGCCACCGCCCTCCTGTCCCTGCCTTGAGGCCACTAGCAGCCACCGACATCAATCAAGACCGGTGGCCACTACGAGATTTAGATCGAAAAATATCAGATTCGATCTAGCGGAGTGGGGGATGCCCTGCTGCCGCCATCCTTGCGGCCGGTCGGACTTTCCAGCGGCGTGCTCTGGCGGCGGTGAGGCAGGGGTAGGGAGGAGAAACGCTAGGGCTCGACAGCGTGGTTCCGCCCGAGCCGCCCGTCTTTGGGCGACGCGAGCACTGGGAGGATAACTGCTGGGCGTCGAAAGGACCACTGAAAATAATTACCAAGGATAATTAAGAGATCCATTGGCCAATACTACTAATAGTCGTGTGTTAAATGATACTATCGGGAATTGAACCATCAGCTATCTTAGACGATATTCATAGCCTTGCTTCATCCTTTGTATCCTTTTCGATTAATCATGTGAGTAGGATAGCCAATAATGCAGCTCATTTGTGTGCTAGAAATGCTCCTGCATGTAATGTAGCCGCTGTTTGGGTTGATCAACCCCCTAGCTTCTTGCAGCACTGTCTGCTGAAAGATTATAACATTGCTGCTTAATGAATGAAGAAGCTCTGTTCCAAAAAAAAAGGGAATTGAACCATCAGCCACTCGACAAAAAAGCCAACAGGTCAACAAGTAAACCCTCCCGCCGTCGCTCGCCAACGCCACCTCGCTCGTCCAGCTCCAGGTCGACACCAACGAGATCTCCGGCCTCATCCCGCCGGAGCTCGGCCGCCTCTCCGGGCTCCAGGTCTTCTTCGCCTGGCAGAACCAGCTCGAGGGCGCCATCCCGGCGGCGCTCGCGTCCCTCACCAACCTCCAGGCGCTCGACCTCTCCCACAACCACCTCACCGGCATCATACCGCCGGGGCTCTTCCTCCTCCGCAACCTCACCAAGCTGCTCCTCCTTTCCAACGACCTCTCCGGCCCGCTGCCGCCGGAGATCGGCAAGGCGGTGAGCCTCGTGCGGCTGCGGCTCGGCGGCAACCGCATCGCGGGGTCGATCCCTGCGTCCGTGTCCGGCATGAAGAGCATCAACTTCCTCGACCTCGGAAGCAACCGGCTCGCCGGGCCGGTGCCGGCCGAGCTCGGGAACTGCTTGCAGCTCCAGATGCTTGACCTCAGCAACAACTCGCTCTCCGGCGCGCTGCCGGAGGCTCTCGCGGCCGTGCACGGCCTGCAGGAGCTCGACGTCTCGCGCAACCGCCTCACCGGGGCCGTGCCCGACGCGTTCGGCAAGCTGGAGACGCTGAGCAGGCTGGTGCTCTGCGGCAACTCGCTGTCCGGACCGATACCGGCGGCGCTCGGGCAGTGCCGCAACCTCGAGCTCCTCGACCTCAGCGACAACGACCTCACCGGAAGCATCCCCGACGAGCTCTGCGACATCGACAGGCTCGACATTGCTCTGAATCTGAGCCGGAACGGCCTCACCGGGCCGATCCCGGCGAAGATATCGGCGCTGAGCAAGCTCTCGGTGCTGGACCTCTCGTACAACGCGCTTGACGGCAGCATCGCGCCGCTCGCCGGGCTGGACAACCTCGTCACGCTCAACGTGTCCAGCAACAACTTCTCCGGGTACCTCCCCGACACGAAGCTGTTCCGGCAGCTCTCGGCGTCGTGCCTCGCCGGCAACGCCGGGCTCTGCACCAGGGGCGGGGACGTGTGCTTCGTGAGCATCGACGCCGACGGGCACCCGGTGATGAACAGCGCCGAGGAGGCGCAGCGCGTGCACCGCCTCAAGCTGGCCATCGCGTTGCTGGTGACGGCGACGGTGGCGATGATCCTCGGTATGATCGGCATACTGCGCGCGGCGGCGGATGGGCTTCGGCTGGAAGGGCGTCGGCGGTGGCGGCAGCAGCGACTCAGAGAGCGGCGGCAGCGACCTGTCGTGGCCGTGGGCCCGTGGCAGTTCACGCCGTTCCAGAAGCTGAGCTTCTCGGTGGACCAGGTGGTGAGGAGCCTCGTGGACGCCAACATCATCGGGAAAGGCTGCTCCGGCGTGGTGTACCGCGTGAGCATCGACACCGGCGAGGTGATCGCCGTGAAGAAGCTGTGGCCCAGCACCACCCACGCAGCGGCGTGCAAGGACGACGGCGGCACGAGCGGCCGCGTCCGGGACTCGTTCTCGGCGGAGGTGCGCACGCTGGGCTCCATCCGGCACAAGAACATCGTGCGCTTCCTCGGCTGCTGCTGGAACAAGACCACCCGGCTCCTCATGTACGACTACATGCCCAACGGCAGCCTCGGCGCCGTGCTCCACGAGCGCCGCGCAGCTGGAGTGGGACGTCCGGTACCGTATCGTGCTCGGCGCCGCGCAGGGGTTCGCCTACCTGCACCACGACTGCGTGCCGCCCATCGTGCACCGCGACATCAAGGCCAACAACATCCTCATCGGCCTCGACTTCGAGGCCTACATCGCGGACTTTGGACTCGCCAAGCTCGTCGAGGACGGAGACTTTGGACGGTCATCCAACACCGTCGCCGGATCATACGGCTACATCGCCCCTGGTAGGTTTTGTATATGTTCTCAATTCTGAAAAATTTCAAAATGTTGAAGTAATTTCGGAGAACAAACTGACGAAATGTCAAAAATGCAGAGTACGGGTACATGATGAAGATCACGGAGAAGAGCGACGTGTACAGCTACGGCGTGGTGGTGCTGGAGGTGCTGACGGGGAAGCAGCCGATCGACCCCACCATCCCGGACGGGCTCCACGTCGTGGACTGGGTGCGGCGGTGCAAGAGCGCCGTCGACGTGCTCGACCCGGCGCTGCAGGGCCGGAACAGCTCGGAGGTGGAGGAGATGCTGCAGGTGATGGGCGTCGCCCTGCTCTGCGTCAGCCCCACGCCCGACGACAGGCCCACCATGAAGGACGTCGCCGCCATGCTCAAGGAGATCCGCCTCGAGCGCGAGGACTTTGCGAACGTCGATGTCCTCCTCAAGGGAGGCGCGTCGCCGCCGCATGCTCCAGCGGCAATGCCGGCCGAGGCGACGTCGTCCACGTCGAGCACGCCGCCGTACCGGCAAGGCCCCGGCAACAACAGCCACAGCAACAGCGGCAGTAGCAGCAGCTTCTCGGCCCTCTACTCCTCGTCCAAGGCCAAGACGCCGTTTGGCTGAACTCAAGCAACAAGCAGGATAGCAAAACTGAAGATCCACAGATGAACAATTTCCCAAGAATGTGGTCTTAGCTGTGCTTCTTTTGTGTCTTTGAATCTGAAAGGCGAGAAGCATTTTGGAGCAGGTTTGCAATGGCGGTGAGCTGTGTAAATGAAGGGAGAGAGGATTAAGGATAGGTTGTTTGCAATTTTTTTTCCTTCCTTTTTGAGGACTTAGGATTTAGACCTTGAAGCAAAAGGGCTTGATGCCTGTTTCATGAGTGCTCAGTGTACGTCTGTTTGAATAAAAGATCGAAATTTGGTAGAACGCCCATGCTGATGTGCAAGGTTTGCCCACTGCTGTTCAGTGGTGCCTGCAGTGCTTCAGGATCAAACGATCTGCTGTAAAAGGACAGGTTGCTCAGAACATTTTGGGGCAAATGCAAAATTAGCAGTCTGTATAGGTGATAAAGCAGTATTACTTACTGGTCAACTACTTTTTATTGATCAGTTCTTCAGTTTTGTGTAAAGAATGGATGGACAGACAAATTTTCTGAACCACTGCAACGATCTTCAGACTGAAGGACAGTTAAAGATCTCTTGAAGGCCCAAACAGAGACGAAATCAATGTAATTTGTTCACAGTAAGACACAGAAATACCTACCATGTATAATTTTAGAGTCCTACGGTGTATCATTAAATTGGCACTCTCCTATCTGCATCCATAGGACTAATTGTTAGCTGCCTGATTTTAGTCCTTACCTCATCCAAACAGGAGGACTAACAAACGGACTAATTGTTAGCCAACTAGGAAACTAATTGTTTTGTCAGCCAAACCAAATAATAAGGACTAATAGACCCAACAGATTGCGAAATGACAAGAATACCCCACTGGTGTTCCGTGTAGTGCCTGCAGTGTTTGCAGTGCTTCAGTATCAGACGCTCTGATGTATAATGACAGGATGCTGAGAACATTTTTGTGCAAATGCAAAATTGAGCGGTCTGCATAGGAGATAAACCAGTATTACTTAGTCTTCACTCACCTTTTATTGATGACGTCTTCGGTTTGTGTACGACATGGATGGACAGACAAATTTCCTGAACCACAGCAACTATCTGTAGACTGAACAACGACAGTTCCAAAGATTTCTTGAAGGGCCAAATAGAGAAGAAATAACGCACTTTGTTCACAGTAAGATAAATACCTTCATCTGTACCATTCTGTGGGAACTTACTCCTTACAAACATGATGTCAATCCTTCTGAGATATATGACTGCATGATTGCATATATTAAAACTATGTTCCTTAGTTTATCCTAGAAGTATCTGTAAATGCTTTTAATAAAGTAATATAAAGCTAACAAAAAATAGATTCATGTCAATGCCACACCTCAAAGGTTATAAAACGTCACTAACATCAAATAAAATGGGACAGGGATGGTAAAATTTAATGATATAACAGGGTAAATTATACAACAGACCAAATTATCATAATCTGAAGCCGAAAAGACATCAAGAAATCCTTGCTGGCTTGCTGCATAAGAAAATCACATCGATATCTTTCCCTAAATTAAACGGACAAAAATGTTCCACAAGCATTTTTCCTAACATTCACTCAAACAATTCAAGTATGACTCAGGTACTGAAATCCTAAATACAGTGTAGTGATGATTCAAACTTTTCTCCCCATGCAACCTATAGACTCCACCGAGTGCTCCTGTAAATGGATTAGGGAAAGCGTAGAAGATGCGTTTGAATCTTTGATGTACAAGCCGCCATGGCACACCTGAAAACAAACAAATAAGAAAGAGAATGAAAATAACAAGATAAATTGATGCCAAAGTTAGATACGAGTTAACATACATTGCAAATGGTTTCCACACGAGGTAAATATCAAATCCTGTGCAGAGATATGGTCTGGTGGTTTCATACAAGTCCCCACAGTATGTTCCATCTGCAGATTGCTCTTTATCCTGAAGTTCAATTTTGACCTTGTCAGGGAAAAAGGGGAAAGAAAACAGCATGCATCATTTCCAATCATATAAAATTTGGCAATGAGCAATATTGGCAACATCAAGCGATAGAAGATACAACCAAAAAGGCTCACTTTGCATCTAAGCCGTTTTGCTGGTTCATTACCAGAATAGGTCCCCAGATGGTCATTTGAAATTGACTTGCTTATTGCAGTGGATGAGGTAAAAGCATTCTATCCCTTTCAGCAGCATTTTCAATGGCAACCATGGCAGCATGCTGTAATGGATGCCATGCAAAACGGCCTTTACAGGGCTTCAGCCCCCTGGTCCTTTGTTGTGTCCATCCCCAAGGGTTGATACATGAGACCTCCATGTTCAAGGTGTTGCATTTTGAAAGACAGGAGCTTGAAAGAAACAATTTGCCATCTTTCTGAGTTGACTCGTTCAAAGAGAGGGTATCTTCAGCTTTAACTTCAGAGAATTTGTTCCCTTCTTCAGATGCATCATGATGGTGTGTTTGGTCTTTAGCCTTAGCAATTATTTGGTTACTTGATGGATCGACAATAATGGCAGCATTTTCCCCCTGGTACATAGACCCCAAGTGGAAGTTAGCAAAAAATATTTGACGAATACCAAGCAACAAGCTGATATAAAATATACAATAATGTAAATTGGACTTGTATTCTTCATGAACAGTAAATATTACAGCAAGATAGAATTTGCCCATTTGGCCAAGCTTTCTATTCTTAAAGATGGTTTGACCTGATAGCCCCAATCGTCAGCATATCTAGCAGCAGGATGTCTGTGGTGATTGAACCATCTGTTCTACTTGTTTCATGTGGTTCAATGGTGTCTGTACAAAATCATAGAATTTTTATTTGCTATCTCTTGCAGATAGGTATTGAATGTGGTGGCTACCGGAGTAAGAGAAGACAAGACCTTGTAGCACATAGATCTTAAACGTTTGTACCTGGATTAAATAGTTACTCATGTAACAACAGAGTATCGTCTTACTGAAAATACAGTACTTTTTTAACGTAAAAAAGCACTGTGTTTTTTCTGTACAAGTACTGAAAAACACAGTACTTATACTGAAAAAACGGAAATATAATATAATAATACAGCTTGGAGCAAGAACTATAAAACAAAAGGGTGGCCACCTTTGCCAATTGAATAGCAGCTTTTATGCAATTAAATATTGATGGTAATTCCTCCTCGCGGTAACCACGGACATCAAGGCTGTTAGTAAACATAGAAGCCCATTAGAAAGCATGATGAATACAAATTAAAATTGTGGTATGTGACACCCTGTGTCACTGGTACAGCAAACCCCCAAACTGAATAAAATGAAATTTCAAATCAAGTTCAAATTCGAAATCATGCTTTCAAATAAATGTCAAACCAATGCTTGTGAAGAAAGTTAAAAATTTCAATATCAACTTGCCCAAGTCATAATTTCTGCAGCAAGAGCATCTGACATGAGAATTTTGGGAGATTTTTCCACGATTTTTGAAATTATGGAAGTATCTCTAAAAATTCAGAGAATTCATGCAAATCCTGCTGTTCCTTGATTTTTTAATTCAATTTCTGTTGCTCAAACCTACCTGGACCCAAAAGAGAAGTTGGAGCTGGATATCTATCCTATGTCCCCAGAATTTCTCATAATTTTTGGATGTCTGTAAAGTTCCCTTTTAATTCGACAAATCTGACAGCGTGAAAATCAAGTTTCTTCAAATTTGATCTTTGTAAAGGAACTCAAGTTTTTCAATAACAACCTACCCCAACCAAAAATTATATGGACAGCACGTCTGGAATAAGAATTTTGGAGAATTTTGCAGAATTTTTGGAAAAGGTTTGGATGCTCAAATGAATCCCCAAATCTTCAAAAGTGTCCAACTTTGACCAGCTGCAGTTTGAAATTCTTCAAGAATCCTGATGTGCATGTTATATCACTGGATTCTCCATATCATGATCTACCAGCTGGCCAATTTTCGTGAATTTTGGTGCACTTTTGCTAATTTATTTAGCGTGCACAAAACAGAAGAAAATCGTTGACTGAAAAATTATGAAAAGGAGATCGGGCCCGCCTGTCAGCCTCTTCGGGCCCGCGTCGTCCTCGCCGATTGGGCATTGCCGGCGGTGCTCCGCCGCGTGGACGCCGACGACGGGCGAGCTCCCGCACCCGGCCGCGGCGACATCCTTTTTAGCTGCACCGCCCCGGACTCTCCTCCCTCATCCGCCGCCACCCCGTCAAACCCTAACCCTAACGCCTCGCCACCATTCCCTTTCCCGGCCCAAGATCGAGCTCGTCACCGTCGACTGCTTCCAGTCATCACCCCGTCGTCCTCGAGGACCTCCTCTCCTTCCCTGGCGAGTGGAGAAGCCCTCCATGGCTCCACCGCTCGCCCTCCCGTCGTGAGGCACACGCGCGCGCCCATCTTCCTCGCGACCGGCCGCGCACCGCCGTCGACATCGCCGGCAAATTTCTCCCGCCTCCGGTGAGATCCTCGAGGACTTCTTTCTTCGTAGGCTGCGGCCCGCACTTGCGCACCTATCTGACTCCTCCTTTTCTCTCTATCGACAGCTCATGGCGTCGAGTCGTCGTTTTTCCCCACCGCCGTCAAGCTACCACGGCGACCCCTCCGTCGAGCTGCACCTTCCCGGCCTCCCCGTCGTCGACTTCATCGACCGCAAGGTAGAGCACGCCGAGGTGAAGCTCTAGCACATCTCCACTCGCTCTCTAGCTCCCCGTAGCACGCTAGCGCCGTCGTCCTAGCTCGCCTGAACTCCGCCGCTCGCCGCCGATGACGAGACCACCCCCCCTCGTGACTCCCATGTCGCGCTGAGCCTCCCCGTGCCATCCGTTTCCCAAAACATCGCCGGGAAGCCATCTTTGGCGAGAGCGCCGCCGTGCTACGGCGAGCCGGCCACCGCACCGGCCCAGATCCGGTGTGGCTACACAGGATCTCGTGTGGCCAACCGTGTAGCTCACCGTGCGTTCTCGCACGCGAGTGGCTGGATCTGTTTTGGCAGAGCCCAGATCCGGTGCGGTCCCGTCTCTGTGGTCACCTTCGTGGCCCAGATCTGATTGGTCCGCCCATTTTAATCCTTTTTCCGAATTAGTTAAATTGCCAGAAAATACCAGAAGCTTGTAAAATCGATAGAAAAGGGATACACATCAGAAAAATACAAATCCAATTTTGTTGGACTTCTTGTGCTCAGACCTATCCAACAAAATTGTCAAACTGAACAAAATCATTATCTGTTTTCCAAGAAATTCCATAAGTATTAAATCTTGTTTAAATCATAATAAATTCTCTGTAAAAATCCATAAATCACAAACTCTTGCAGGGTTGTAAATCATCTGATAACACACTTACAGAGCATTTTTGCACTATCAGATAATGCTTAATTATTGTCTTATGATTTATTTAATCCGCTGTCTTGTTTAAATTGTTATAAATAATTCGTATTACCATAAATCACCAAACTTCACAATAATTCACTTCCAGTGGTACTCTTCACCAGAAAAATGCCACTGGACACAAAAGAAAAATTAATTAACTTAATTAATCCACTCTAGTTAATTTAAGTAATTAACTTAATCAAGAGTCAATGAAGGAAATACTTCAGACGAAGATAATTAATTAAGTTTTGCACTTACAGTGTAAATGACTGTCTTAGATTAATTAATTAAATCGTGTGCATCATATCATTGCATCTGACATGCATTATTTCCTTGTCATGACGTGTAGTGACAGAGGAGACTCAGGAGCCCCTGGACTTCCAGCTGCCGGAGCAGGCGCAGGAGGAGCAGCGACCGACTAACACCACTGACTTTGCTAGTGTAGCCCCTGAGTCATGCAAGCTCCGGTGTATCCTGTCCTATGTTTTCCGTTTTCTTTTATCACTATGTATGAGGTCTAGGATGTTTGTGCACTAGGTTTATAGGAGTTGATTGGAACCATAGAGCTGCATTAGGATTACCCTTCCTGGTTACCCTTGATCTCCTTGTTAGTAGTGTTAGTCTTTTATTGATCGTTAGTGCTGCTATGCTTAGCTGCTAGTGATCGGTAGAAGTCGAGTGGTAGGTCCCACTAGCAAGATAGGATGATGGTACCCTGGATTGTACTAGAAGAATTATAGGTTGTTGGAGACCGCCGGGGATTTGTTTGTATAGGATGGTTTGAGAAGGCTAGGCCTTCACGGTGGTAGCCCCGTCTGTGTCGGTTAAGGACCGTTCGTTGTTGGCCCTGTTGAGCAAGTTTGAACGTACTGATTCACATGCTGGTATTTATGGGCCCAGTAAGCCGACGTAGCTTGTATCGTCCTAGATGTCTGGTGGTAGCCTACTCTTTCTATCATGGTATGGTTGGGAGAAAAAGGATCACTTCCCGAACGAGGCGTACGTCTGGGACAGGGACCGTGTCGGGAAGACCCTTTCTCGGGAGGAGTTGGATCCGGCTAGCTCTTGTGGTGTACAGGTGAAAGGTTGTCATATGTGGTCTGTCCGTAGGCGCATATGTCGTGTGGTCAGGTTTCTCCTACAGGATGTACATCGATGTCGCCGCTCTCGGATATGAGCAACCCTCTTGTTCACTGAGTCACCTCGTAGTGTGATTATAGATGTTGATGATGATGATGTATATCTTATTGCTGTATTTACTTACTGTAGTATTATTGTTGTTTATTTACTTGCCTGTTCTAGCTGTTAGGTGCAGAACATGATTCTTGGCTAATTACTTAATTTGAGCTAAAACTTGAAAGTAAGGACCAAGTAATTAGTGCGGTTTTCGCAAGTTCGAGTCAGCCTGCCCCTTGTAGCCGTTGCATGCTAGGAGTCGGCGGTAGTTGGCTATGTTGACGGGTAAGTCTTGCTGAGTATTAGTTGCTCAGGCTTTGGCTCTGTAATGTTTTATGCAGGTAGCGTCTTCATCCCTGACTCTTCTGGTGGAGGTGGCCAATGGGATGGACAGCCCCCTGAGGGTTGGACAGTCCACTGGGAGCCTGAGGAGTGATCTTCCGTGGAGTTCGCATCATCGAGCTTGTGATGCGGATTCGTGTATCGTGAGTGCGTAGTCGCTTCCTGTACCGCGTATCGGGACCCTGTCATTCGTTTTGTTGTTTAGACTTCCGCTGTGCGACTCACTGTTTTAATTCGGACTTAATGTAATAACTTAAGACTTATTGTGCTATTTATGTGATGTACTATCTGTGTCCGTTCATCGGCACTTCCGACTCGATCCTGTGAAAGCGGTTACGCTTTAGGTATTTGTCAAAACTCAATTTAACTATTAATTTTTAATGCAGAATATGATAGGGTAAAGCTGGTCAATCTGCCATCACCACCATTCTAACCCTGCACTTTTCATTATGTACCCACCACTGCCACTGCAGTATAAATGCATCTTTTTGAATAGTAGACTTTCACTAATTGTTTCATTATTACTTAGATTTATGAAACATTTTAAATCCTATTTGGGAATTTATACTGGTTTTTTATTACAATAACATTGCAAGCATGTAATTATGGGTCATAGTTTCAAATCAACAAACATGACACCCAAATCAGCATCCACTGAATACTTCAAACCCTGGAGCTATGCCGCTGCAAGAAATCATCCAACCACAAGTCTTCATGATGCTTGAGCCTGACAAGGCAACAAGAACATCCAAAACAGTCTGAAGTGGTCCATCAAACTAGGGTAATGCAGCAAGAGGGAGCAGTATTACCAGTTCAGGGCATTGGTCAAAATAAGCCAGAGTATCGCTATCAGTTGGAGCAGTGTTCTTTAAGGAAAACTTTTAGACAACTTCTCATGGAGGTTGGAAACTTGAAGCAAAATTAGTCAACCCCATTCTTTCTCTTTTTACCCGGTTTTTCTTGTTCTTTCTACTTTTTGGTTTGCCTCTCTTGTTGGTTCCTACAGGTTTCATCTCTAGCCTACCCCAAGTTGCTTGGGATAAAAAAAGGCTTTGTTGTTGTGGTAGTGGAACCTTTCTGAGTAGGAAGGATTCCAAACAAGTGGTTTGGTATAGTTAATCTTGCACACTTGAGTGACGAAACCAAAAATACCTTATGCAGGCCATGCTTTAAATACTTAAGAATAACACATATGGGAGGGAAATGAACAACATAACAAGTTATGCTGACATACTCATGTGCAGGATGGTAAGATGTTGGCAGAGTTTGCACTGCTCTTCCCACTCCTCTTTTGATGTGGCAGAACACTTGGCAACCTGTGAAAAACTTTTACTGATATAGTAAGTGTTAAAAAATAACAAGGGAACGAGATAATCTAGTTACATAAGCATAGATCTAGTCAAGGGATTCTAATTTAGATACATTTGAAGTGAAAATTAATTCAGTCATTCTTTTCAGTATCATTCAATCTTATAAATAACAGCATAAAAATTATTTTCCTATGTTTCCATACAGATGCATTCCTGAGAGTTGACTGCATTTAAATAAAAATTGTCTACATGTAAGGAAAAAGTGAAACATTGATAATCATATATCACTAATTTAGTAGTGTGCTGACACAGTGATGGTTGTAGATTTCAAAATTGTCATCCATGATGAATGCATGGTAATAATCAGCATAAACAAATGGCAATATGACACGTGAAAATTAAAGTTCTAGATGTGGTTCTTCTACGATGTTAGTTGAAAATTAAAGTTCTTTAATGAACTCCCAATATGACACGTGAAAATATCAACACATGTGCACGAAGAAAAATAATAATTCAGCACAAGTCAAAATATTATGAGATGCAAAGCATCACCCTACACCCTATGATTCTAGAGGAGAAGCGCACAGACGATTGTACACGAAATTTTGAATCAATGACAAGGTTGTGCTTCCCTGAACAAATTTCCATCTACAATATGCTAGAAGAACCATGGCACGACCCTTATGAACACGTGTTTCAGAAAATCTGGAATGTCTTCCATGAGGTGGGCACTCAGATAAATAGAGAGCTTGAGAGCTGCATGACATATCCTACCGCAGTCAGTATGTCGACGCACCCGCTTTACATGCCTCAGATTCTCCAAGGGGCATACCTGGTTCAACTGTCTGAAAAAACGCCAACTAAATACATCATCACTTAAAACATGGGGTAAGTGACACAAGTCAAAATATGTGTGGTTTGTGAAACAAGGACAATAAAACCTGGGGTTTTACGAAATTTACTCTAACTCTAAATATAATTGTACCATTTGCCAAATTTGAAATCTCATTTGGCATGGAATCAAAATGATATCATTTGCATAGTAGAAATGGGCCGTATAATCAGAAAACTGAATAGAGTATCAGTTACTCTTTTTTTGGGAGAATCAATACCAGTTACTTAGTTGAAGAGAAACTGAAGCAGAACATGTGGAATCAGGGGATACCTGTAGAGTCTTGGAGTGAGGGCGCTGGGCTGCCAGGGACCTCAACGAGCTAGTGAGCTACCACTCCATGCAAGGCGACTTCAAAAGCGAAAATAAGCCCGCAGACAGGTCGCTAAAGCAAGCGAATCAACTGTAAACAGGAGGAATATGTGACGCCCCGAATTTCCACTTTAGTAGAAACTCAGTGCGCTAGTACATCTATGATAGTCCCAGGGCTACCAAGTACTTCCATACACAAGTGAATACCATATAACCATAAAAAGAGATTTAGATAGATACATCATCAGAGTACATCAAGATTGGCTCGCAGGCCAAGGAAGCTAACAAGAAGAACTACTAAATATGAACGATCTAACTCGACGATCCAGCGGAAGACTCGTGATACCATTTCCACAGGCAACTTGAGTGTAGCAGACGAAACCCTCTACTTGACTCCATCTTCATCTTCGTCTTCGTCTTTGTCTTCACCATCGAACTCGGAGTCGTGACTCGGCTATAAAACTGAAGTAGCAAACGGTGAGTACAAGAGTACTCAGCAAGCGCCTCAGGCTACTCCAGGTGAATGCATATGCAATTGAGGATAAGTGGACAAGGATGCAAGTAGTAGGCTTGTTGCGTAAAAGCGTTTTTTTTCATAACAAGGATATGTTGGAGATGAGTTTTGTCGGGTACCCATTTTTAAGTACTCGATACCACGTACGTACGCGATACCAACCGAAACTCAGAAATCCTGCGCGGAGAATAGCGGCGGAGAGTTGGGCCCACGAAGGGCCCAGCCAGGCAAAGGGCGCAATCACGGCCTTAAGCCTAAAAAAGCCTCCGCACCGTGTAGTCCGTTAAGGCCCAACCAAACGAGGCTACGTGGGCGTCAATGCGACCACCTCAAAGGAGCCTGGCTCGGATAGGACGATCCCCCGACTCCTCCGACGGGAGTCGGGCTCTACAGTTCGAGCGGCACACGGCTCCGACCGAACTCCGGTCAGCCCTCGTCCGTTGGCCTGTCGCCTCGATAGCGGTCGGGATCGACGGAGGACCCCGACCCGAACCGAACCCGACCCCAGCGGTCGGGAACTAAGCACGGGAGCAACAGCTATACTCCGGTCAACCTCCGGCGTACGACCGCCCCGTTCAGGATAAGGATTCGTCCCATAACCACCCCTGGACGGTGCGAAAGTACACTATACCTGACGTACGGCGGAGTGGGGGTGTCGCATCAAGACTCGGCGTGGAACGGCGAATGCGTGCACCAAGTACACACACAGTCAACAACAGTACGCAGAATGACCGTCGCCCAACTTCACAGTAATCTACAGCACACCAACAGCAGCTAACAGTGCGGAGCAGGAAATGGGCGCTCCACAGCGCCCATACAAGACACGAATGACATCATCATACGACCGAGCGAGAAGATTGCAGCGGAAGCCAACGAGTCCAGCGAGGACGGCCCGACTCCATCTCCACCGCCTTCCTCTGCTTTCTTTTCTTTTTCTTCTTTCCTCCACCTGTAACCATTTCCCCTTGGCATATAAAAGGGAGATTTGGGCCCGGGGGAGAGGAGAGACCCAATCACTTTCTCACTCGCAGAGATCACTCTTACTCACTGGCAGAGAACCTCACACACACACGCAAGAAACGCTAAGGAAGAGACTTGGGAGCGAATCCCTCTCTCGCCGCAGCTTGTAACCCCTACTACGAGCAACACGAACAAAACCACAAACTGGACGTAGGGCATTCTTGGCCTGAACCAGTATAAACCTCCGTGTCATACGCAATCCCTTAAATCACTGTCAAGCAGCGCACAAATTTACTCGTCGGCCGGTTACTTAACGCCGACAGTTGGCGCGCCAGGAAGGGACCTCCGCGCGCTTGACTGCGATCGCATCGCCAGCTGATGGCTTCGTGGCCACCAGCATCCCGCGGCCGTCTCCTGACCCGCAGGAGCGTCCGCGGAAGGGACCGGAGGCGCTCCGCAGTGCCATCTTCCCGGTTCTACACTCCGTACACGGTCCCGTACCGTGTCTTCCGCTTCGGCGACGTGGACTTCTTGACGGATCACGCCGAGCTGCAGCGGATGCGCAGCAGCGCCGGCGCGGAGCCGCTGCGCGTCTTCACCTCGGATGTCCACCTCTCGCGTGGCCCGGGGGTCCGAGCACTGCCCGTGCGCATCGAAGCGTACCTCGGTGCGAACCCCCGGCCAGACGAATGCCGCGTATCTTCTACGTGCTGGCACTCCTCAACAACTGCCTTGTTGACGGACCACCGCTCCCGCCTGGCTACGAGGCCTGGGAGCGTCGAGCCTTCCTGCCGCCTCGGCTGCGGGAGTCCATGGAGGCGCTGGAGCACGAGCTCGCGTGTCGCTTCCCGCCTAGCTGGACTGGGCATCCCGGTCCCGCCGTTGGCACATCCGTATCCGTGGCGTGGAGCCCGCCGATACCCAGGACCGCGACTCTGTCGAGGACCTCCTTGCCGAGTGCTTTGACGCGCTCACATTTGATCCGTCCCGCGAGTGTCTCATGGCCGAGATTCGGGACGGGGATATCGCTGACCCGAGCAATGGGGAAGGTGATGACGGGAACGAGCCGTCCGGCGATGGAGGCCCGAACTCGCACCCAGTACCTGTGGTGGGGGGCGCTGCACCCCCACAGCAGGACCCGCCAGCATTGGAGCAGTTGCTCGCGCGAAGGCGGGAGCTCGCTGACATGGAGTGCGGCATCGAGCGGGAGCGTCAGCTCCTGGAGCAGGAGATCGCCCAGCGGCGTGCCCCCGGGGGGCGCGCCCGCACCATAGCGCGCGATGTGCAGCACACCGCATCGTGCATGACATCGCGGGCACCCCGCTTCACCTCCCACGAGCCAGCCAAAATCTGGCGGCGGCAGCGGCCCTCGCGCGAGACCTTTCGCAACCTGTGACCCCAGAGGACGAGCGGAAGCGCAAAGAGCTCCTGCGCCTACTCGAGGTGGCGGCGGAGCAGCAGGCCGAGAGTTCGCTGTCCCGGCAGCGCGCTCTAGGCGCCTTGCAACGCTCCGCCGACCGCCACGACGACAAGGAGGTGTCCGTGGCGCAGCCGACGCGCGGATCGGGCCGCCACAACCTGCCTCCCATCAAGGAGCGCGCGCGACCCCCTGCGGGATGCGCGCATACTCCTCGAAGCGCGCAGGCGTGACCAGGCCCATGGCACTCGGCGCGAAGCCGAGATGCGCGGCTACCACCCTCGACGAGGTGGTCGCTACGACCCGGAGGAGGACCGGAGCCCGAGCCCTCCGTCTCCGGGGCCGCGCGCCTTCGGGCGCCACATTCGATGCGCACTGTTCCCGCAGCGGTATCGCGCGCCGACCAACATTACCAAGTACTCGGGTGACTCGAACCCGGCTATTTGGTTGGGTGATTACCGACTCTCCTGTCTGGCTGGCGATGCTGACAGCGATGAGCTCATCATCCGCAACCTCCCGCTCTACCTCGCCGACCCGACGCGGGCGTGGCTCGAGCACCTCCCGAAGGGATCATCCAGAGCTGGGAGGATTTGGAGGACGTCTTCGTCGGCAACTTACAGGGGACGTACGAACGTCCCGAGAACCCGTGGGATCTCCAGAACTGTCGCCAGCTCCCCGACGAGACCCTACGCGACTACATCCGGCGGTTCTCAAAGCAGTGCAACGCGCTGCCCAACATCGCCGACGCCGACGCCGTCAGCGCGTTCCTTGCCGGGACGACGAACAAGACCCTGGTGCACGAGCTGGAGCGTAGCAGCCCTCGCACGACCAAGGACCTCCTCGACATCGCCACCAACTTCGCGTCCGGCGAGGACGCGGTGGGGGCGATCTTCACCAAGACTCCGGCCAAGCTCAAGGCCATGGCCAAGAGGGAGGAGTCGACGGGAGGGGCCGGCCCCTCCAGCCAACCCAAGAAGAAGAAGAAGAAGAAGGGCAACGTCGCGCGACAGGAGGCATCTCGTGTCGCCGCGGCGGAGCGCAAGTCGAAGCGCGCGCCCGCGGAGGACGTGTCCAACTACTTCGAGAAGAAGCTCGAGGAGCCCTGCACCAACCACGCGTTCCCCGTCAAGCACGCCCTCAAGGACTGCGGGCTGCTCCGCAAGTTCCTCACCGGCGGTTCCAAGAAGGCGGAGCGCGATGACCCGCCACCCAAGGGCGGCGATGAGGACAAGGAGGGGGACGATGACGCGTTCCCCCACCCTGACGGCTGTCTCATCATGATCTTCGGGGGACCGGAGGCCTGCGCGCAGCGAAGGCAGCAGAAGCTCGTCCGCCGCGAGGTCTACGCCACGGAGCCGGCCGTCCCCACTTTCTTAAAGTGGTCCGACTCCGCGTCACGTTCGACCGATCCGACCACCCGGAGCACGTGCCTTGGCCGGGGCGCTACCCGCTCGTCGTCGACCCCATCATCGGCAAGAAGCGGCTCTCCAAGGTCCTCATGGACTGGGGCAGCGGCCTCAACATCCTCTACGGAGAGACACTCGACGCCATGAGGATCAGCCGGGATCGTGTCCGACCGACGCGGGCACCGTTCCATGGCATCGTCCCCGGCAAGCAGGTAGTACCACTCGGGCAGATTGATTTGCCCGTGACCTTCGGCACCGCGGCCAACTACCGCACCGAGACGCAGACCTTCGAGGTGGCGGACTTCCCCGGGCGTACCACACAGTACTTGGGCGGCCATGTTACGCGAAGTTCATGGCCGTCCCCAACTACACCTACCTCAAGCTGAAGATGCCGGGACCCAAGGGGGTCATCACGGTGAGCACGTCCATCCAGCGTGCTTACGAGTGCGACCGCGAGGCTTACTAGATCGCGGAAGCGCTCCTGCACAAGGACGAGCTCCCGCCGGCCGCAGCGACGGCGGAGGAGGCCGGGTCCGACTACAAGAGCACGACCGGGTTGTTCGACCCAGCCAAGGACATCAAGGAGATCCCGCTCAACCCGACCGACCCCGACAGCAAGACCGTCCGCATCGGCACCGCGCTTTCCGACAAATAGGAAAGCGCGCTCGTCGACTTCCTCCGTGCCAACCAGGACATATTCGCGTGGAAGCCCTCGGACATGCCGGGCATCCCGAGGAACGTCGCCGAGCACTCCCTGTGTATCAAGCCGGGCTCTCGCCCGGTGAGACAACACATGCGCCGCTACGACAAGGAGAAGCACAAGGCCATCGGCGAGGAGTTATCGAAACTCTTAGCCGCTGGGTTTATCAAAGAGGTGTACCACCCCGAGTGGTTATCCAATCCTGTACTTTTGAAAAAGAAGAATGGAAAATGGCGGATGTGTGTTGACTATACGAATCTCAATAAGGCGTGCCCGAAGGATCCGTTTCCTTTGCCACGCATTGATCAGACTGTAGACTCGACCGCTGGGTGCGAAACCCTCTGCTTTCTCGTCGCGTACTCTGGTTATCACCAGATCCCGTTGAAAGAGTCCGACCAGCTCGCAACAGCGTTCATCACCCCATATGGCGTATATTGTTACGTAACAATGCCGTTTGGGTTGAAGAACGCCGGGGCAACGTTTCAGCGGTGCATGATCAAATGTTTCGGCGATCTTATCGGTCGGACCGTCGAAGCATACATGGACGACATCGTGGTGAAGTCCAGGAAGACCGACGACCTTGTCGCTGACCTCGATCAAGCTTTCCAAAGGCTGAGGGCGTGCGGATAAAGCTGAACCCGGAGAAGTGCGTCTTCGGGGTTCCGAAGGGCATGCTGCTTGGATTCTGCGTCTCGGAACGCGGCATCGAAGCCAATCCCGAGAAGATCGAAGCCATCGCGAAGATGGGTCCCATCCAGAACTTGAAGGGCGTGCAACGCGTCATGGGATGCCTCGCGGCCCTCAGTCGATTCATCTCTCGACTCGGAGAGAGAGGTTTGCCCCTATACCAACTGTTGACAAAATCCGACCAAGTTGTCTGGAATTCTGAGGCACAGGCCGCGCTCCGATCGGCTTAAGACGGTGCTATCGAACGCACCTGTCTTGACGGCTCCCACTGAGCGCGAACCTCTCCTCTTGTACATTGCGACGACGACCAGGTAGTCAGCTCGGCGCTGGTGGTCGAAAGGGTCGAGCCGGGGCATGCCCTAAAGGTCCAACGACCGGTGTACTTTGTCAGCGAGGTTTTGTCCGACACCAAGACCCGCTGGACTCAGCTTCAGAAGCTGTTGTACGCGGTTGTGATTACCAAAAGGAAGCTCTGTCACTACTTCGACGCGCATCCGGTTACTGTGGTCACCACTCCTTCCCTCTCGGCGAGGCGTTGAGAAGCAAAGAGGCCACGAGTAAAGCCGCGAAGTGGGCTCTTGAGCTCATGGGGCAGGAACTCGAGTTCGCCCCGCGCGCCGCGATCAAGTCGCAGGTGCTTGCTGATTTCGCGGCCGAGTGGACCGAGATCCAGCTGCCACCAGCGCCGATCGAACAGGAATGTTGGAAGATGTTCTTTGACGGTTCGCTGACGAAGAGGGGTGCTGGAAGCGGTTTCCTACTCATCTCCCCACTCGGTTCACGGCTGCGCTATGCAGTCCATGTCAACTTTCCCGCATCCCATAACGTGGCGGAGTACGAAGCGCTCGTGAACGGGATGAAGGCGGCGATTGAACTCGGCGTCAAAAGGCTGGAGGTCTTCGGCGACTCCCAGCTTATCGCCGATCAGGTGACGAGCGAATCGAACTGCTCGAACCCGAAGATGACGGCGTACTGCGCCGAGGTACGGCAACTCGAGGAGAAGTTCGAAGGCTTCCAAATCAACCATGTTCTTCGTCGTTTCAACGAGGAGGCGGATGGCCTCGCGAAGATGGCCTCCAACCGGGACCCTGTTCCAGTCGGCGTCTTCTCCCACGACCAGCAGAAGCCGTCGGTACGGGAGGCGCCGATCACGTCCACGACGGACGATTCGGCGACCCAACAAGCGGCGTCGACCTCGCAGTTGCTGAAGGTACGTGCCCTCCTCTCAGAGACGATTCGGGTCGCGCTGTGCTGGCCATCCCGACTGCCGACGAAGCGGTCGGGGGCTCGGGGGCTGCGCCTGGCCCAGTCCCCGACTGGCGGACGCCTTTCCTCGACTACTTACTCCGAGAGCAACTTTCCGCCGACCAAACGGAGGCAAGACGCCTCGCGCGCCGAGCCAAGGCGTTTGTCGTAGTCGGCGGTGAGCTTTATAAGAAAGCCACTCGGGAGTACTTCAACGCTGCATCCCCATCGAATGGGGGAAAGAGCTATTGTCCGACATCCACGCGGGCGAGTGTGGCCACCATGCGGCCCCAAGAACCTTAGTCGGAAAGGCGTTCCGGCATGGCTTCTACTGGCCCACCCGTGGCCGACGCCACAGAGGTAGTACGCACTTGCGAAGGGTGCCAGTACTATGCTCGCAGGACATATATGCCAGCTCAAGCGCTGCAAACCATACCCATCACTAGCCTTTTGCCGTGTGGGGACTGGACTTGGTCGGGCCCTTGAGGAAAGCGCCCGGGGGCTACACCCACCTGCTGGTGGCCGTCGACAAGTTCTCCAAATGATTGAAGCACGGCCCTTGTGAAGATCAGATCGGCAGAAGCCGTGCGATTCTTCACCGACATCATTCATCGTTTCGGAGTGCCGAACATCATCACCGACAATGGAACCCAGTTCACCGGCAACGAGTTCCTCGAATTCTGCGACGACTACAACATCCGAGTCGACTGGGCGGCCGTCGCACACCCGCAAGCCAACGGTCAGGTTGAGCGGGCGAACGGCATGATCCTGCAAGGGCTCAAGCCTAGGATTTTCAACAAGTTGAAGGTTCATGCCGGAAGATGGGTGCAAGAGTTACCTGCGGTTTTGTGGAGCCTGCGCACCACTCCGAGTCGAGCAACTGGTCAAACGCCATTCTTCATGCTCTACGGGGCGGAGGCAGTGCTCCCGACCGACATCGAGTATGGAGCGCCACGAGTCCGTGCCTTCGACGAGGAGGTCAACAAAAGGTATCTCGAGGACGCCTTGGACCAAATCGACGAAGACCGAGAGGTCGCTCTCATGCGATCGGCCAAGTACCAGCAAGCAATGCGTCGCGATCACGGACGACGAGTCCGCGGTCGCGCTTTCAAGGAAGGAGACCTGGTCCTCCGACTGGTGCAAAGCAACAAGGATCGACACAAGCTATCGCCACGTGGGAGGGCCGTTCGTCGTTGCTGAGGTATTGCGTCCCGGAACGTACAAGCTCATGGACTCGGAAGGCCAACTCGTCGCCAACGCCTGGAACATTGAGT